>JAPTHN010000005.1:52761013-53961013 GCA_026936325.1 Platynereis dumerilii
AAGGAAACTTCAGAATTCTGCAGGAAGCAGCAGAATTCTGCAGTTCTGCAATAAATTCTGCAGTTCTGTAGGAAACTGGGATCGCAAAAATGTCATTTTACAAACTGCTGTATCAAAATAAACTTCCATGGACGTTTTGCCTCTCTGCTCGGTCAATTCTCAACCAAATTTCATTCAGAAAAATGTTTCAGGTACCCGACAACCAGGTCTATTGACTACACTAGTCAGTCTTTGTCCGTCGTTGTTTCTTTTTGCGTACGACCCGTTTTTCAGCGATCGGTCATCTCGAAAAAATGTCATTTCATAAACTGCTTACGGTGCTCTATCAAAATAAACTTCAATGGACGTTTTGCCTCTCTGCTCGGTCAATTCTCAACCAAATTTCATTCCGAAAAAAGTTTCAGGTACTCTGCAACCAGGTCTACTTAACATGCTTAATAAAGCAGTCAGTCTTTGTCCGTCGTTGTTTCTTTTTGCCGTACGGCACTTTTTTCGGCGATCTGTGTGCTCGCAAAAATGTCATTCCACAAACTGCTACCTTGTAGAACTGCAGAATTTCCTCCAGAACTGCAGAATTCTGCAGCTTCCTGCATAATTTTTTGAAACTGCAGAATTCTGCAATTTTTTGCAGAACTGCAGTTTTTTTGCAGAATTCTGCAGTTTTTTGTAGAACTGCAGAATTCTGCAGTTTTTTGCAGAACTGCATAAAACCTCCCAGGCTGCATATCTCCTACAGGATTACAGATTTTGCTGCAGAAACTTTTCAGAAACGCTGCAATTAAATGACAGAGGACTACCAAAACCCCGACCCCCCCAACCGCAACCCCCCAAACCAACCCCCCAAATCAATGTTTCCTTGGTAGCGGCAAGCCCAATGTCATAGAGGTCTGAACTGTACAGATGCAATACACTGGAGGAAGTAACAGAGGTTCAGAAATCATGCAGTTAGCTGCAGAACTGCAGAATTCTGCAGCTTCCTGCAGAGTTTTTTTTTAAACTGCAGAATTCTGCAGATTTTTTTGGAACTGCAGAATTCTGCAGTTTTTTTGTAGAACTGCAGAATTCTGCAGTTTGCTGCAGTTTCCTGCAGTTTTTTGCAGAATTCTGCAGCTTTTTGCAGAACTGCAGAATTCTGCAGTTTTTTGCAGAACTGCAGGAAGAAACAAGCACTCTTAAGAGATGCAGGACCGCCCATGCAGGCATCATGGAGTTTAAATAGAATGATATAGGCCTAAGTATGAAGATAATTGAAAATCTTTGGTAGAATTGTGAGCAGAAGAACCATGAGGTTGATTCCATCGAAATCCTCGTTTTTTTCTGATGCATCTAGATGTTTAAATCTTTGGAATACCTCAAAAAGTAAGGAATCTGCGGGCAAAACGCAACTTGAATCCGCATTTTACGCACTTTTCCCGCGACCGCTAGCCCGCAACTGGTGCTCCGCGTTTTAGATACGACGTAATGGCGGACGCTGTGGTAGCGTGGACCCACCCATCACTGGGCAAAAGCAGTGATGAGGGGATATTAATAATTCGGAAAATATTGAATTTAACTAAAGAAAGACACAATTGGCAGAATGTACGATGTCATAACTGAGAAATACATATAAAATAAACCCTTAGAACTGCCTGGTTAGGCCTGGAGGCTCGTGACTCACATCGTTTCAGGACAGAAGCATTACCGGCCTATGCATAGGATGCATTAAGCTGGCGGCCGGCTCCTGACTAACGTAGAAGCTGGCCTAGACAAATTTCTCCCGCTGGGTGGCAGCACCTGTAAGGTCAAGGTTGCAGCCTGGAATCACTGCAGGGATTTTCGCGCCATTTCATTTAGCTGCTTGAGTTCTTGAGTTAATGCAGAAATAGGCCCTGTAACAATGTAGTCTTTGATTGCCATTGACTCCTTTCCAATCGCATTAATTGCTATGGTTCAAATGGATTGATTTATGTAACCTGGAAGTAGTTTCACTTAGAGAGTGAAGCAACTTTCAATTGGAATTTTGTCAATTATCCTTTTAGCATACATGTTGATAATAGAAAAGTTGCTGTGTTTCCTTAAATAGCAATGAATTTCAAGATAACCTTAATTAAAACGTTTACAAAGAAAAAAAAGTACAGTAAATAATAGGCCTAAAAGCGCTAAATTATGATAAAGAGTTAAATATTTGAAAGAATAAAAATCAAGAGACAGCATGCTTGGGTCAGGTACAATCAATTGTTTATCTATCTATCTATCTATCTATCTATCTATCTATCTATCTATCTATCTTTATCTATCTATCTATCTATCTAGCTAATAGTATCTATGTATCTATCTATCTATATTTCTATCTATATTTCTATCTGTCTATCTATAGATAGATAGATAGATCTATAGATATGGCATTGGTAAGTGCAGCCCTCTAAGCTCGGTTCTGGGCGCTCACAGGGGTTGATTTCTATCCATCTGTCCAATTATATCTATCTATATAAATGCCTGTCCAATTTAAAATTTCTTGAATAACAATTAACATTAAATTAAAACCATTTATCCAATTTGGATATTTTCCTATGACAAAAGTTAAAAGATGAATAAAGTCCAATCAAATATACAAATAATATGTATAATTAGCTAATTAGCAAACTTGAGCCAAAATGATACAGGTATATTGTTGTACCAACAGGGTGAAAACAATAGGGGTAAAAAAAAAGCAGAAAATATTGGACAAAAGAACTGTATCTGCTCTTTATAAGTTTAAATGTCAAAATAATGTTACTGGTATAATATCTACCTGATTTAGTACAATAATTTCAGTCTTTGGAATTTTAAAATAACGGATAAACAAAATTGTGGAATGTAGATAAAACACTAAGAAATACTAATTTGTTACAGCTTATTACAGAGAGAGAGAGAGAGAAAGAGAAAATTGTTATTTTTGTGACAAGTGTATACAGTTACAAACAACATTTAAATAATGTATCAAATACACACCCAGCCCTGGAATGGGCTTATTTGTCACAATAGCTAAAAAAACAATCTATAAAGCAACGCCATCACAGATAATTAGCAACATTTCGAGAAAATAACTTTAAGAAATTTTTTTCAGATAAAGACCTGCGAAAAAAAAAGATAAAAAAATAAAAATTATGAATAAATGAAAGAAATATATTACAGATTATATATCTAGATATACAGTTTTGTTTGCCTTAAATTATAGCACATACTGACATACTCTGATGATAATTTAACAAAATCACCTGACATAAATTTCGATAATTTGTCCTCACTCGTGAGTAACTCAAATGATTTCAGTATATTTTTAAATTTTCCCCAATACTCTTTTCTAATCTCATCATATAATGAACAGTCAAATAAAAAATGCATTTCATCTTCAATAACATTTTTATCGCAAAATATACAACAGACAGACAGACAGACAGACAGATTAATTTATTTTGACCAAAAAAATATATCACACTTTACATCGTAGCAATATGATTTAAACATATATAATTGGTCTGGGAGGCATACACTTTGGCTTTGGCCTCTGGTATGCATGCCCCTCTACTTACAATTTCGTTAATTTTTTAATTTCAAATCATGCTGCATAGCTTTATAACTGTATAAAGAAAGTATTGTCAATATGAGTGTGAAAGTATTATTAACTATTCAACTTAAATTTAATCTGTGTGCACAGATAAATAGTGCTACATAGGCTAGTTGTCAGGTAACTTGACAAATTTTACGTGACAAACTTTTTCATGACAGGCTACTACATGGTGGGTACACTGATTATGCTGCATTTAAGTATTCTAGCTGTTTGTAACATTGATAACATTTAACATTTCTGGGCTACCTGGCGCAACATATATAACAGTGTTCGATGGTGCAATTTATTGGATAGGCACTAACCCTCACTCTTTTTATGTAAAAACCCAGACCATATGTACTATGAGAGTGCATCTTTTCTATAATATCCAATGGTGCATCATTTAAAATTTTTGGTATTCTATTTTTTATTGAACAGTCTGAGATCAGGTACCGTAATTGTGGTGTAACAAAGGAATGTCGATCTCTGGTAGAGTAGGGATGAATGTCTGACTGCCTTGGAAAGTTCAATTGTAGGAAATATTTAGGCACTTTTCGATTTATTAGTTTATGGTAAAATTTCAATTCTTGTAGGTAAAGAATATCCTCCAGTTTCAAAACATTCATCCTTTTAAATAAGGGGTTTGTATGAGCATTGTACTTACTTTTACATATTATTCTAATACATCTTTTCTGAAGCTTAAGTAGTTTGCTATGTCTTGGTCCCCAGAGTAAAATTCCATACAAGAGCTGTGAGTAAATAAGGGAATTATATATGACAAGTAGAGTTTCAGATGGTAGATACAGTTTAATGCGGTTCATTACCCCTAATGTCTTGGTAACTTTCATTTGGACCTTATGTATATGCTCATTCCAAGTCAGACATTCATCCACTGCTATACCTAGAAAGTCAAACGTCTTCACCCGCTCTAAATGATCACCATCAATGAATAAGTTCATGTCACTAATAACTTTGTTTTTAGGATGAAAAATTATATATTTTTTTTTGGCAACATTTAAAGACAACTTATTAACTTTCAACCAAGTATTAATTTTTTCTAATTCGTCATTTAGCACCACTTCTTGATTAACTGCACAGCCATCATTTGTGGAGAGCATGGTTAACAAAGTTGTATCATCTGCATACATGACAAATCTGAACATATCCGAGGACCTGTCAAAGTCATTCATATAAATGAGAAAGAAAAGGGGTCCTAGAATAGATCCCTGTGGCACACCTGTAGTTATAGGTAATAATTCAGATTTTGACCCATTGTATTCTACAAACTGTTTTCGACTCGTCAGGTAAGATTCACAGAGTTTATATGAGTTTCCTGAAATTCCATAATGGAGAAATTTGCTGAGTAAAATTGAATGATCAAGGGTGTCAAATGCCTTTGACAGGTCCAGGAATATGTTCAGTGGGATTCTTTTATTTTCTAAGCCATCAACAACTCTATCTATATTTTCAATAACTGCATACTCTGTATTATGCTTTTCTCTAAATCCATATTGACTAGGAAATATTAAGTTAAGAGATTCAAAGTAAGTATTTAGTTGGAGGTGCATGACTTTTTCAAAAACTTTCGATATAGCCGGCAGTACTGATATTGGGCGGTAGTTTCCTATAAGCATATTGTCATCTTTTTTGTGAACTGGGACAATTCGCAAAATTTTTAATTTCTGGAGAAAGACCCGGTTTGTATTGATTGATTTATTATCATCTTAAATGGGGATACTATATTTTCTTCGATTTCCTTCAAGAATTTAGTCGACAGTCCGTCTATACCTCGACTGGTTTTTGTCGGGAGTTTATCAATAATTCGAGAAACATGTAATAATTCGAGAAACATGTGTCTGAACTTCAGCCTGAGATCGCTGCCAGTCTAAGGATGCATGGCCGGTAATTATATACTCCTCGAAACAGATTTAATTTTTATATAAATTTAAAATCATTCAAATATATCTTTTTCATAGTCCATTGTTACTTTGGGGGGGAGAACTGAATTGAGGTAATTACTGCTCTTATTTCAAAGAAATTAAATGGTCATTATATAGGCCCCCTACCGAAACGCAGTGTGTACCATTGAAGTGCAGGAGTGTCCGATCTATTTCCTGAGGTCAGACGATGGAACGTTTCATGGTTTGTTCGTTTGTGGTCTAGAACTGTATAGTGGCGACATCTCTCGGAAATTCGTTTTGTTCGCCTAGTGGTAGAAATTTATAACTAAAGTAATTGTTGCCAACTTCCTGTTATGGGGAGTGCAGAAGTTCAGACCAGAGAGTGATAAGTTCTTCAAAAGTTGCTAACATGGACTGGCAGAGGAAATACCAAGTTGCAGAGGAGAACTTGACAGTTTTGAAGAACTTAGCTCACAAGGGTAAGCTGAAGAAATGGTGCATTTATTATTTTGGAGCTGTCAGCTGAGCTTTTGTGGTAGGGACTTGATCTTAATTTCTCTGATTGACAGTTCAGTTCTCTTGTTCAAGAATTGTGCAGTGATATATTGGATCCTCAGTGATGATAAATGTAGAAAGTTTGCAAAATATCCATTCACAGTTGTTACAGATTGTTTGCTGATGTCAAGATAGGGGAGGCGGGGGTCAGAAGTCACAAAATTTAGAAAAAGCCCCAGAACAGAGCAGGTGTTTGTCAG
The DNA here is from genome assembly GCA_026936325.1 of Platynereis dumerilii. Lineage (NCBI taxonomy): Eukaryota > Metazoa > Annelida > Polychaeta > Phyllodocida > Nereididae > Platynereis > Platynereis dumerilii. Next base: position 52,767,238 of record JAPTHN010000005.1, read on the forward strand.
ATCTGAATGAACTTTGGCACAATTATGCAGTATTTAGTTGACTATGTTTGTATCACATGATAGCTGCTGTGTTGTAAATTGGCTTTAGTCAGTTCACAATTACTTAAGGCAAAGTCCGATGTGACTTTTTACCCCATGCCAGGGTCAAGAAGTCACAACCGCGGGGTAACAAGTCACATGCAATTGTTGTGAACATACAGCACTATATGAGGTAATATGCAGACCCAGACTTGATAGTCATCCTTGTGTATGAAATTTATAGTGAACCTTCCGAAGCTATCTGCAAGCAATGACAATGCACCATCAGCAAAGCCTGCGTCAGAAATTTGTACAAAGTTTGCGAAATGAAAAATTGCTGCAATACTCTCTCTGATGCATTATTGATGATGGATGATGATAAGATTGTAAGCTAAAAGCCTCAAGTGTGGAATATTTTATTTTCCTTCACACAAAATATTGAATTCACAGTACCCTATGGTAAAATATCACAGTGCTGGGGTGAAATGTCACAGTGTGACATTTCACCCCTCAGCTGTTTTTTAAATTCAACACATGATCATGGCAACTTGGTGACCATATAGCCAAAGATGGGTTCACAGCATGAAAGACTATTATCAAAAATACCTTGAAACAGTAGCACAACTTCCTATGTCACAGTGACCAGACATTAATAGAGAAAGTTCAGAGTCGATAAAAGCTGTTTGGGACCCCAAAAATGCATGAGGTGGGTAAAAACCCACTTTGCATAATGAGCATAATTTTCATATTCCCTACAGACCTTCTTCTCATAAAACCGTCCCAAATAATGATTAAAGCTTGATAATTAGGTCACTGCAAGTTGGTCAAAAAGGCCTGTGACTTTTTACCCCTGTGACTTTTCACCCCCTCTTCCCCTATATGCTGTGCAAATGCACTTACATGTAATTACTTAGTGGAAAAAAAAACTAGTGATGCACGGATAGTGAAAATAGCCGGATACCGGATAATCCGGCAACACCAACTGCCGGATACCGGATATTGGCCGGATAATTGGAACCGGATAGTAAACGTGCGAAAAAGGAAGTTTTTCAGCATTCGAAGTTGAAAATAAATATTTTTTTCTTAGAGCCGAGAGATATCATGTCCCCCGGGGGACTGTTCCTCTTGATTGAATGTTTTTCGTTATATTCTGTAACTAACTTTAAATTTTGAAGATGGTTACATTATGTTTTTGACTCTGTTCTTGTAACATTATTTTGTTCATTATAAAATTTTTCTTAGCTTTTCACTTATTTTTGAGCATCCAAGATATCCGGTTCTGACACCCTAATTCTGCCGGATACCGGATATCCTGCAAATTCCAATATCCGGCCGGATACCGGATACCGGATACCTTGCCGGATATCCGTGCATCCCTAAAAAAAACTTATTGAGTCTTGAGTATTAAAGCAGTGCTTGTTTAGAAAGAAAATTTTGATCAAGTTTGTGGATTGAAGTCTGGCTCAATTGGCTCCTTGTGATTGGCCCTTAACTTAAGGCCTAAGTGTTTCAGGCATGTCAGTTTTGCCAGTGTCACTTTCATATCATGTTAAAGTATCTGAAGAAGCGAGAGGCTACATAGGGGAAGTATCCCCTCTCAATTAAGTGCCTTACATCAGTATATCAGTATATATATCATGTTAAAGAGTTCAATGTACTTTAGTGCTTTTCTATGCATTTACGTATCCTGTACACACAAATTGTCATATGCTGTCTTTATCACTATGCACCAGTCATTTGTTACCCCATCTCCTACCCCGGGCCAGAGAGTTTTCGCTATAATTCTATGTATCCCGTAAATGTATAGGTTGCCATTTTAACAATGTGATGCACCCTTTCACTGGTTTAACACTGAAATCCTTAGAAATTTCTGAGGAACAAAGGCATCTTTAAATTGGATATTCCCAGGTGATCCCGGATAACTGCCCTGCCATTCGCCCATAGCTTTTATTTTGGTGACATAATTGTATTGATTTATATTAAAGATGTTTATAGGCCTATATATTTCTTTTCAGCCACATCTGACTATGATGATCTTTTGAAGAAATACGATCAGAACCAGAAGCAGGTAAAAAAATAATGTTTTAAGAAAATTGTTCATCTATTCTCAAAGTGGCATGAGGGGATGAATAATATTTCAGAAAAAGTCCTATGAAAAGCCAGTGCTATCCATATAATAGACCTTTTCTTGGTACTCTGTGAAATTTCTAGGTCAGAAGATAAACTTTAGGCAATCAATTTGACTTTAAAAGGTACCAAAATCATTTTGGTACACACCAAAATCTGACAGCAATGCTATTCTAGCTCTAGTAAACAGATTAGGGTCAAATGTGCCATAGCTGTTACAAGGAATTATAGGGTTGTACTTAAAGATATAAATTCAGACACTTCTGGAAATAAAATATCCACTTTTGCACTGTAGGAATATATCTAGATGAGAAAATGTATCCCCTCATGCCACTTTTTAAAAATGTCTTTGGATTCAATGAATTCAAACTATTTTTTTTGCCTTCATTTTGACGTAGCCAATTTTAAAAATGTATCTTTAGAATTTATTTTTTCTCTCTGGTATGACCTACTCCTTAGTCCTCAAGCCGATCCGATATTGCACTAATTTAAATGTTCCCTTCAATGGATTTGATATTCCATTCTATTTCTCCTGCGGAGGATCTGATATTGCATCCAATTTTCCCTTAAGGGGATCTGATATTGCATTCTATTTTCCTTTGAGGATCTGATGTTGCATTAAATCTTTACTAAGGAGGATCTGATATTGCATTCAATTTTCTCTCAGGTAGATCCGATATTGTATTCAATTTTCCTTCAAGGGATCTGATATTTCATTCAATTTTCCTTCAAAGGGTTCTTATATTGCATTCTATTTTCCTTAAGGTGACTCAAGCATGGTGCTTAGATCATACAGATTTTTCTAAAATTTTGCACAGGTACTCTATGGGACCCATACATTCCAAAAATAAAAAACAAAAAAATTTCACCGACTCGTTTGGTTGCCATGGTAACAACATAAATTGAGTTTTTGGTTACGTACCACAGAATAATGCATCACATGCATTTGTCACACAAAAATGTCAGAAATGACTTCCCATGGATGTACACCAATACACTTGCCACATATTTGAAGAAAACGGTTAAAATACTTTTTTCTGTAAGAGCTCAAAGGGCATCAACACACTAATTAATTGCAGATTTTGCATGCATCAATTTTGGCAGTAATCAAATTTTAGGAAAACGATCATACAGATTTTTTTAAAAATTTGCATATATCATAAACAAGTTATTGTCAAACAAATGGCAAAAAATTTAAAAAAATCACCGAGTCATTTTTTTACTGCAGTACCATGACTGTGCCAATGTCAATTTAAAGAAATAAAGACAATTTTAGACACAGTTGACTGAAATTAACAAAAAAAATTCTTTGGATAAAGATGAGAAGCTGAAACTTTGAACTAGCATAGAGTAGGTGTTACTGCATTCAATAAAAAAATAATTATGCTTCTAGCTGCATTAGATCTCATTTAAATAGCAAATTACTGGCTGCCATGATGTAAAAAAAAAAGAGAACAGAAAATGGTAACGTCACAACTGTTTGAGGGCCTGCAGCAGTGGTGACGCTATGTTGCTAGTATAGGCAACCAGGCTGCTCAGAAGTATGTGCAGTGTACCACGCTTGAGTCACCTTTAGAGGATCTGGTATTACATTCAATTATCCTTCTAGGGGATTTGATATTGCATTCAATTTTCCCATAAAGGGTTCTGACATTGCATTTAATTTTTCCCAGGGGATCTGGTATTACATTAAAATTTCCCTCAAGGGGGACCAATATCGCATTGAATTTTTCCATCAAGGGGATCTTTTATCATGTTTATTGCATGCTTTCATTTTTTCCCTAAAGGGGATCTGATATTGCACAAATTTTTCCCAGAGAGGATCTGATATTGTATTTAATTTTACCTAAAGGGATCTGATATTGCACTAATTTTTCCCTAAAGTTGATCTGACATTGCATTTCATTTCCCTAAAGGGGATCTGATATTGCATTCATTTTTCCCTAGGGGATCTTATATTGCATTAAATTTTCCCTAAAGGGGATCTGATATTGCATTAAGTTTTCCCAAAGGGGATCTGATATTGCATTTAATTTTCCCTAAAGGGGATCTGATATTGCATTTAATTTACCCTAAAGGGGATCTAATATTGCATTTTATTTGCCCTAAAGGGGATCTGATATTGCATTTTATTTGCTTAAAGGGGATCTGATATTGCATTTAATTTTCCCTAAAGAGGATCTGATATTGCATTTAATTTGCCCTGAAGGAGATCTCATATTGCATTCAATTTTCCCTAAAGGGGATCTGATATTGCATTAAATTTTCCCTAAAGGGGATCTGATATTGCGTTAAATTTTTACTAAGGGGGATCTGATATTTTCCCTTCCGGAGATCTGAAATTGCATTCACAATTTTCCCTCAGGGGATCTGATTCAATTTTCCCTAGAGGAAATCTGTTGCCTCTAAATAGCCCACACTGGTGCTGATGGGGCGTAAAACACAAATTCACTCACACTCACTCACCCTAGAGGAAATCTGAAATTAAATTAAATTTTTCCTTGTTAATGTGCTTGAATGTAAACTAGATTAAAAGTGTTGAATTTAACCTGTGTGATTTACAATGTGTAGATTTACTTGAACTATAATTGTTGGGATTTCCCAGAGAGAGGAGCAGGATAAAAAAAGAAGAAAAAATAATACATTTTCAACCGCTGCTTGCTAATATAGCTGATGAACGTTGGGTTGTTATTTTATAATTTTTCTGTGTTGATTAGGGGTTGCTCGTTAAGACTTCAACATGTTTTAAAATGGTTATTTAAACAACCGATGTGATTATTAAACTTGCCTGAAAATCTCGGTCAAATGGTCCCTGCGTAATGCTACCTCTTTATTTAGTGCAATATACCTTGTCTTACTTATAAGAAATTCAGGGCTCCCAGCGACCCTATATTTCCTATAAATTCCTATATGTCCCTATATTTTTTTTGCTCCCTATATTTTCCTATATTTTCAAGCTTTTTGCCCAAAATCCCTATATTTTTGTAGCATTAAATTTAATAATGCCTCTTTTTATGTAAAATTAAAATGAGTAACTATTGTTTAGTGTTATAAAGAAGAATATCAGAATTCCAGCTCATCCCTTGGTCAATATGTCAACGTATCTTAAATTCTCAACACTGGTCAAGTCAGATCCGGTTCATTCTCTGGACACAACGAGTCGCTGATCGAGCACTCGACCAGTGAATTAACTGTTAATTTACCTTAATTTGAAGCCGAAAAGCCCTCTATTTTCTCTATATTTGCACTCGCGAAACCCTGTAAAACCCTATAAATTTCATTAACAAATACCTATAAAATTCGTATATATTCTGTCGCGGCCGCTGGGAGGCCTGGAAATGTCCTGGATGCACAGAGGGGATAGCTGGTATAGTGGTAATGTGCTGCCTATCGCTGGGTCCAGGGTTCGAATCCAGTTCTAGCCGGGTCACCTGGGTCTATGTTGGACTGCTGTTTCAATCATGCTTCCCCTCATTGTGGTGTCCTTCTCCTGTCCTCAGGTCTTAAGGTGGCTCGCTACTCATGTAATGACGTCATCTGAGCACATTCCCGCGCAGCCAGGCAGGCCCTATCTATCGTAACGTCACCACTCTGCTGACACTGCTTACAAGATCTTTTTTTAATTCTGAGAATTTCATGCGTCGGCCGCTTCGTTTGCCATTTGCGCCACTTCTATTGGGGTTAGAGACTTCTCGTTTGGAGCATTAGATGCGCTATGACGAATACTATAATCTGACAGACTTTCAGTTCTCTACTCCCAGCAGAAAATTTCTGCTGGCGATTTTCGGCAAGCATGTCTAATTTCTCAAAAAAGACTCTGTGACATAAATAAATTTTTGTATCAATATCCAGGCCCGTTGGGCCATATGTCTGTATCACTATATTGTTCCTCACTTTATTTGGAAGCAAATGACAAAGAAATAAAGAATTCTATCTAGCCTTTTTTTTTGGCGCTATGGTTCGTAAAAAATATTTAATTTTCACAATTGAAACTTTTGTTCCGAACCCCTAGAAATGTTCTATAAACTAAATATGTTTCTATGGAATTTGATTCAGCTTTTCCATCAACCTTTCCTCTTTAATTCCATAGTTCATTTAATAACATAGAATTAACGGCCACTGAATGGCAGGGAAAACTTCACAGTAAAAAAATTAGAGAAAAAAATTGAGTTTTTCAGGTTTGCGTTGACTGACTTTCTTTTACATAAACTCAAATATTTTGAAAGAAAGGCTGGTAGCGACCACTTTTGTTTACATATCCTTGCTATAAACTATATTTTGGATCATTTTAAACTATTTTAAAGAAATCCTATCTTAGAAAGTTCACGAGTATCGAGCCACCTTAACAAGCCTACCTAGTGCATTAATACAGGACTTAAAGCTCCAATCATCCATCCATCCATCCTGGATGAGCACCCGCAGTCCCACACACCCGCACAACCAACTTCATGTGTCTACAAAAGGGTGTTATTCATTGCAAAGTGACAAAGACTACATCTGATATTTACAAATTTTACATACTCGAACACGGACTGCTACAATCAGCCAGTGGCGTTCTGCGTCATGAAGTATTCAGTCTATTGATATTAGAGGGCAAAAAGCTTAGGAGGTGACAACCGGTTTGCTTTTTTTCTGAAGACATGATAATATATTTTCCTTTCAGTACTTTTGTAGGGAAAAAAAGCTTTCCTCATGAACACTTACAAGTGATATAATGTGGCGAATCATGCCTAGGAGCTCAAGCACTTAAAGTGACTGTCTGAAGTTCCTCATGGGTGAAAAAAACATGACTTACTTGTAAATTGACATATAAGTGATTTTTGACAAGTTTTTTCTATCAAATGGGATTTTTGATAAATAACTACTAATAATGTAAAGGGATGTTAATTTCTTAATATACATGATATATACGGGAAATTTGCAGGTCAAGGTGTTAGAAGTCAGTAGGGTTCACCCGGAATGTGATAATATTGTCAGTAGTGTTCGGTGTTAAATTTTCGTGGTAGACGGTTAGACCTCTCAGTTTCAGGAAGGAAATTTTATTTCTTATAAAAAAAAGAATTGTGTTACTAAATTCACTGTACCCTGTAAACTGTAAAAAAAAGTCCGGTGCAACTTGCAGCTTGTTAGAGTAAATTATTTTCTCTTTTCTGTTCCAAATTTATTATTTTAAAAATAAAACAGTTGAACAATTTGCACAAAAGAAAACTCCATGTTAGATGGATGCTTCATCCTGTGCCTGGTGACCCAAGAATGCAACTCTTCTCTTAAATGTGGTCCAAGCCTGCCTGCTCTGTTCAATCTGGGAAGTTACCATCATGTGAGGACTATTGTAATTCTAGCCAAGTCCTGGCCCTAGTGGGACAAAAGAGAAGTGTTGCTACATGTTACGTATGACGTGAATGTGTAGAAGTGCTATTTGATAATATGGTTGTCATGGCAAAACGTCTCTATTACTGTCATATGAGGACTATGTCAATTCTAGCCAAGTCGTGGCCCTGGCAGGATAGGGGGGGGGGGAGGGTTGGTCTAGTGGTAGCATCCTGGACTGCCAATTGCTGGGTCCAGGGTTCGAACTCAACTCTAGCCGGATTATCTGATCCTATGTTGGAAGACTTTTTCAATCATCCTTCGCCTCGTTGCCGTGTCCTCCTCCTGCCCTAATCAGCCTACCAAGTGCATATATACAGGACATAAAGCCCCAATCATCCATCCCTGGCAGGATGATTGAGTTTATGGATCTGATCACCCTGGTGTCTGAAAAAAGAAGTCTTGACCTCTGTGCATCCATCTTCACTCCACACCAGCATGTCAGTATCTGGACTAATTACACCCCCGGGGGGGGGGGGTACTTACCGAACTTCTGCGTATAGATGCGCCACGGCAACTTTGAAATCCAGAACCATTTTAATCCGAAAGCCAATGTCAAAACCACAAATCATTTTGATCCTTATAAAAAATTCGGCAACCAATTTAATCTTTACGCTTTTAAAACCATTTTAATCGTCTTTTCAAGCCGATTCTAACGATACCAAACATGTTGGGGTTGCAAAAACCGGAACCAAATTAATCTGAATTGTCTAAATCCAAAACCATTCTAATCCAAAAAGGCTAAAAAACCTAAACCATCCAGCGGTGCCTCCATATACACCCTTTTATAGTGAGTAACCCCCCCCCCCCCCCGGGATTACACCCCACTTCGCTAAGTCATCAGCCCTTGTTTTTTTTTCTGGAACCATATCTGGTTCTTTTTTTTCTTGGTTATGTAATGAAAATTTACAGAGAAAGTTGAGACCCTGGTACAACTCCATGCCAAGTTAGGCAGTGAAAATTTCCCACAATTAGTCGCGGATCAAGTGAAGACTTCCAAGTCAAACATTTTTACCTTTCTTTGAAAATTTCCAGTGAGATTTTGAAATTTCCAGGCAACGACATGTCCGAATTCCCTACTTCTTCCAGCCGTGCAAGTTATCTTTAAATTGCCCATCAAAGATGATGCTGATCACTGAAAGAGTCCTGGTCAGGCTAGGACCCTTGACAGGATCATGCTATAATAAGGACTGTGTTGGGAGTGAGAGCCCTCTGGGCCTGAGGACATTGGAGTCCTCAGCACATGCTAATTTCCCAGACTGCTGTTAAGGCCACACATAATTGATCTTTAGCTTCTCAGATTTTCTCGATTCACTTTATTCTAGGGTCGGTCAGTAGAACGAAAAAAAAAGGTGAAATCTCAATATTTTATAATTTCGATTTGGTAAAAATTCTCATGATGCTAAATTTTTTTTGCCATAGGAAGAAAATCTGTTGGGTCGGTTGATCCGAGAAGCTAAAAATTGAAATAGTCTGGCCTAAACTATGTCCATGCCAATTACCAGCTGAATACTGTACGTAAAGCCCTATCACCAAAACACCAATCCACCCCGCCACAAAAATTTTAAAAAGAGGAAATATAATGGCTGTATATATATATATATATATAGGCTAATATAATGGCTGTATATATATATATATAGGCTAATACTGTAATCTTTAATACGGAATGTTGACTGGTACTTGATAGACTATAAAATTTTGAGTGCAATATTTTATTGTGCGAAATACATATAGACATTTTTGTGCAAACATGTTAAAAATGTGGTATCAGTGTGAAATATGATGATGATTAGAACTTATATGATACTCACAATCTAGGCCCAGCTAAATCTGTTGATGGTTGGGCTTGCTCATTCAAATTCAGTCATTAAAAAAAAGCTACCTTTTTTTGTGATTATGAAGTGACTTGAGAATGCAGTGTATAGCGCCAAATAGGAAATATTAATTTTTTTAAATCACAGAGTGATCCCCTTTCCTTGTGTCATTGGTCAAATGAGTTTCATTGCGCATGGACTTTCAACTTTTTAGTTCTTGTATTTCTCTAAGTCCACCTGATATTATATCTGTACTTCCTCATAGTCCTGTTGTTATCATCATGATTATCATGGTTGTAGCACTAAGCACTTTAATACTGTTTATATTAAGTGTTTGCTACTTTAATGATTGATAATACATGCATGTGCAAATACCCAGTGTTAAATTGTAATAAAAGATACAACTGTTTGTTGTGATAACAGCTAATGTTAATCTGAAGTGTCAGTGAATTGTTTGTTGGAATTAAGTGATAAGGGAAGCTATAAAGGGAATTAGAGGAAAGTGGGACTCACATGTGTATTAATAGTGTTGCAGCCATGATTGCTGCAACAGAGCTTGCTGAGGTGACAAAAAGCCCAGTATATGAAAATATTGCCATTCTGGATGCCATGACGAAACCCCCGGTGTGTGAAAATATTGCCTTTCTGGATGCCTTGATGAAACCCCGAGTAGGGGAGAGCGGGGCACAGTGAGACGGTGGGCACAGTGAGACAAAGCCCGTAGCATCTACCTGGTACTGTTTACAGATCAACCCTTTTTTGTATAGTACAAAAATTAAGTAGGTGAGAGACTGTCCTATATCCTAAATACTTACACAGCATATTGAGGGCGGAATTTCAATATTTTTGTTTTTAGCCTGTAAAAGTAAATAATTTTGTCAAACGACTTTTTGTTATAATTCCCAAGAAAAATGGTATAATGCAAAGCGATTGCCAGGGATTCAAACCTTGGTTGTTTGTCTTAGTTTAGTGAGATGACGAACCACAATGCAGGCATCCGGTCCGCAGGATTCAAAAATTTTATAAGCAGAGTTGCGTGGGGCACAGTGAGACAGTTTGAAGAGGGGCACAGTGAGACATCACAAAATACACTCGAAACAACCTGAATGTAATGCATGGCTCACAATTCACTATTAAAATCAAAATACCTGCTATAAACTACTGATTTTAGTGAGTATTATCCAAAGGGAAGCGTCAAAGAAGAATTTTGATTAGGATGTAACAGGTGCGGCAGGTTAAATAAGTCGTGCATGTGTCCCATGCCATGAAGTTTCAAAACATGCTCAAAAAAGGACCTAAAAAATCACCTAGCCAGCTGCTTTTATTAGAGTACAGTAGTTTCTGATGCAACAATTGATAGAACAATTCTGCAGGTCCTGATGATTGGCGGTTATGACAGCGGATGCCCTGTCTCACTGTGTCCCGCCTGCTGTTCTCACTGTGCCCCACCCACTGGGCACAGTGAGACACTTAACGAGCACGGACATAACTCAAAGTTTCTCCAAACCTGTAAAAGGTAGGAACCTGAAACTACTGGACAATATACCCAACGTCATTATCTATAATGTGGACCTGATCTCATTTAACTCGTTGCTGCCAACATTTTGGAAGACTTCAAAATAAAGAAAGTGTCTCACTGTGCCCCGCTCTCCCCTATGTGATAATATTGCCTTTCTGGATGCCTTGACGAAACACCAAGTATGTGGAAATTTTGCCATCCTGGATGGGGCGCAGGAACCCTTTTCACTTGAAATGACATTTATTTTAAAACAAATATCCTGATTTTGCACAATTTTGTCCCATTATAAATATAAATACAGCCGTCTTTGTTTCGATTCCATCATTGGAGGCTCTGTTCAGTTTTAATAGCACAGGGCTCTGGGCTTAATATTAGAGTTAGAACTCTGACTTGCTTGACAAAAACTTAAGCTGACTAGTCTTCTAAATAGTATAACTCTGGCTTCACTGAGGCTTGACTTCAACTTACTTCGGCTATTTAAAGTAATTTCTTAGGGCTCTTATCTGTAACATCACAATATAACTTCGGAAACTTTACTTATTTCGCAATCGGAAGAGAGTGCAGTACGCTAATGTGTCACAGTTTTAGGCAGTTTGCAATTGTAAATATACGACAGCCTTCAAATAGTATAAAATACGAATTGCGCTCTTAAAGCTGTTTAAATTGATACCAAAACCATTTCTGTGAAGTAAAAATTGGCTAAGTTATGCAACAATGACTTGACTTTAGCTGACTCAAGTCTGACTTGACTAGACTGAACTTCCAACTTGCTGCGAGGAAAGCTGACTATGATTTGACTTGTCGACTTGGTGTGGTTGACTTCGGGGTCTACTTAGGCCAGACATAATTGGTCTTTAGCTTCTCTGATCTTCTCAAGGCACTTTTTCTAGGGTAGGTCGGTAGGACGAAGAAAAAAAAGGTGAAATCTCAATTTTTTATAATGTCATTTTGATAAAAATTGTGGGTATGCTCAATTTTTTTTTTCCGTAGACAGAAAATATGTTGGGTCAGTCGATCCAAGAAGCTAAAAATTAAAAAAGTCTGGCCATACAATTGCTTGGTCTCAGGTTTGAATCCAGCTCGGGGCTGTCTGACCTGGATATAGGCCTGATGATGGAAACAGTATCTGCTGCATGGGAGATGATAGGTCACTCATTATGGACTGATTTTCTCCGAAATCATCACTGACGTGTCAGGAAAATGCAACAGACCTACTTTATCTTTAGCTACTTGGATCTTCCTGAGTAACTTTTTCTAGGGTTGGTTGGTAAGACGAAAAAAATAAGCTGTAATCTCAATTTTTTATGATGTCAATGTTATAACAATCGAGGGTAAGCTTAATTTTGTTTCCTGTAAGCGGAAAATCTTTCAGGTCGTTTGATCGGAGAGAAGCTAAAAATTAAAAAAGTCTGGCCATACAATTGCTTGGTCTCAGGTTTGAATCCAGCTCGGGGCTGTCTGACCTGGATATAGGCCTGATGATGGAAACAGTATCTGCTGCATGGGAGATGATAGGTCACTCATTATGGACTGATTTTCTCCGAAATCATCACTGACGTGTCAGGAAAATGCAACAGACCTACTTTATCTTTAGCTACTTGGATCTTCCTGAGTAACTTTTAAGAGGGTTGGTTGGTAAGACAAAAAAAATAAGCTGTAATCTCAATTTTTTATGATGTCAATGTTATAACAATCGAGGGTAAGCTTAATTTTGTTTCCTGTAAGCAGACAATCTGTTGGGTCGTTTGATCGGAGAGAAGCTAAAAATTAAATATGTCTGGCCTTTAAATGCAAGGGATTTGACCTGATCGTGGCTGAATACATCTAGAGATATTTTAAATTTATTTGCAGTATGAAAACCTCAAAGTTCTCTTGGAGTCTCGTGAGAAGGAACTCAATGAATTAAAACAAGGTAAGTTGCTTTGCATATAAATCGGACTGGTTATTATGTGTACATGTAATTATCAAAAGAGTTCACATTTAATGAAATTATAATGTAGCTTCTCTCCTAGTTTGCTCTACAATGACATTCCCAATATTTTTCCTGAATTGTACATGGCCAATTGTGCAATGTGCAGTGTACATAAAACGTACGAAGCCCTTTCTTGCATATTTCGTACGTATATTGGCCTATTAATAAAAACAGAAGAGAGTTCCCTGAATCCGTAAAAAGTTATAAATTTATAGAAAAATATGATAAAAGCAGATTTTTGTTGAAAATGTGGAATTCCGCTAAAAAACTGTTTTTGCAAAGCGAAATTCTTCCGAAAATAGATTTTTGAAAATGTTATTGTGCAAAAATGAGTACTCTTGATCGATTTATCTTTTTCATATAATTTAGTGAATGATGTAATTAAGAGAATAACCTGTGATTATATGATTTGATATGAACTGGTTCTGATGATCTGTTCAAATAATTTAATTGTTATAACCATTTCCTCATTCCTTCATCAGCCATTAGCATCACATCCGAATGATGATGAATAACAATTAATGATGTGATAAGAGTGATAAGACCAATTTACTTCTGTGTGGAGCAATTTTAAGCATATAAATATAAGGAGAACTTGTATTATGTCATTCTTATGAGGGACACTCTTTGACAAGTAGCATCGAATACATTGTAGTGTTGCTCGGCGTCTGATATCGTAATTTCTGATGTCTTGGGTTGTTCTTCCAGCCGTTGAGCCCGTCTGTCAACAGTACAAAGACTTGGAACATGAAGTTCTGGTGGAGAGAGAATGCCGCAATGTGGCTGAGGAATTCGCCACCAAGGTGAGCTTTGAATACACTGAGATATTTTTTATTTTAGGAAAATTTTGAGCTTTCCCAGAGACATACATCCATGAAGGCTTTAGCCCAATTTGCCTCACTACTTTACAATGAAACTGACGCCCCTGTGGACTCCACAGTGTGGAGTACATAGTCATGTTCTCTGGCAATCTTTGCAGACGGTGCAGCCCCACCTTTGCTGTCTTAATTAGTATTTCCCGTATAGGTTAATAGATACAAAGTATGTTAATATGTGAATTATAATAATACAAAGTTTGTAAATCTTTTGCCAGATGGTCAAGCACAACAATAACCTCAAGCGACAGAGTCAAATGTTGCTGGACAAAGTTGGGGACAAGTTTGAAGTCAGCGACTTGAAAGAAATTGTGGAAGTTGAAGAACAAGAATCCAATTCACAGGTCGACTACTACATCGCTACTATTGAAGGTTTGTCGTGTTTGAATTGAAATATTGAATTGTTTTGGTGGCTCAATGGGTACGATTGTGTTTCTGTGGTGCGGTGGGTTCTGGGTTCAGTTTCAAATTGAAACTTTCAACCCTGTCAACCCTGTCAGCATTCAGGATGATTGTTTCTGTCTGTCTATGTATGTGTCTATCTATCTATCTGTCTATCTGTCTATCTATCTATCTATCTATCTATTTATCTGTCTATCTACCTATTTATCTATCTATCTATTTATCTATCTATCTATCTGTCTATCTATCTACCTATCCATCTGTGAGTCTATCCATCTACTTATCCATCTTGGAATGTCTATCCGTGTATCTATCTTGGAATGTCTATCCGTGTATCTATCTATCTATCTATCTATTTATTTTTGGTATATATCTTTGTTATGGTGTAGTTACTTCCAATTTGTTGGAAATATTCGCCAAGGTATGGTATTTGCATATTGTATAATATGTGGTACCGTAATATGGGGTGAATAGGGACACTGGGGTGAATCGGGACAGAACAGGAATGTGTTTTATATCTTAAACTACAACAACTTCTTTTTAACCCAGGTCCATAATTTTTGGCACAATTATAGCATACATAGTAAGGTATATTTTGCTTGGGTTTTATAATTCTAACTGCAGGCAGTGAGGAGCTGCAGCACTTTAAACCTGGCCCTGCAGAAACTGAATTCTGAACTGCTGGTCAAAACTTTGCTTGTTTCACAAAAAGCATTAATATTAGAGGCACCAATCTTGCAGGAAACTTTTATAAACCAGTTTTGGCAGATTAAGGGACTAGAATAGTTGACTAGATGTCGGATTTTGTAATGTTTGGTCATGGGTTCGGATCCAGGGCTGTGACAAAATTTTGGAATCAACAAAAATAACCCTGCTAATTTTCATTCGAATGTACTGGCATGTCTTTTTGAAGAATATTTTTTAACTTGTCATCACTGATATTGGATTTAGTCCAGAATTACCTATGTATAGCGTAATTAACAGAAAAACACTTTTGTGTCATTTATCATATATTTTTTTAAATCAGCAAATTTTACATGTAATTGAGTTCCGATTTTTCTCAAATTTTTTTTTTGCATGTAAAATATATTTTTTAGTGTTCATTCACAAGTTGCAATTGCCTAAACATGACAGAATGTATTATTTTACAGAAATAAAGGACTGTCCCGATTCACTCCAAAATAAGGGGTGAATTGGGATAGTGGTTTTCCATGAGTAAATCATTGAAAATGAAAGGTATCTTTTAGTGCTCCTGGGAATAGTTGGACCTTTGGTTTGGACATAATTAGGCACCATATTTTGATTTATAAGATGATATGTGACCATGCTAGGACCCAAAAACCCTCAATTCCGTCCTGATTCACCTCATATTACGGTATATCAACATCTATAATGTGTAGACTGCAACTACTTCTAGCGTATATTTTAAGGAAACCAACTGACTGGAAATTTCTTTTAGAGGAAACGTTCTTCTCAAGCAACAACAGCTGTATAAACCAAACAGGAAGTTTATTTTTAAAATAAATATCAGATTAGAAAAAAGTCCACTCTGCAGGTAGCCATTGAATTGTTTATTTTTGGTCATGCAAGGTGCCTATTAGAAATTTTACTGCCCTGGATAATTGTTAAGTGTTTGCAGTGCTGAGATTTGTAATTTTTCTGCTAAGAGGGGAGGGTTGGTCTTGTGATAGTGTGCTGGGCAGCCAATCGCTGGGTCCAGGGTTCGAATCCAACTCTTGCCGGGTCTCCTGGGCCTATGTTGGACAGCTGTTTCAATCATCCTTCACCTTTTTGCCGTGTCCTCCTTCTGTCCTAATTAGTATGCAGTACATAAATACACAACATAAAGGCCCAGTTATCCATCCATCCTAGATCCTGCTACCAGTGCCTATAGTTAAATTTGTAAAAAAGTAAAGAACCAGTGTTTTTTCAGTATTTCATGTTAGACAGACAGAGGGATAACAAATGATAAGTAATCCCAAGTAATCATGATTGATTTGATTTTGATTTATTTCAACTTTCAACATCGTTAACATACAGTGGCCTACAAAAAAATGTTTGAGCAGTTGTCAGTTTACACATTTATAAGTTACACAATTATTTACAAATTTGCATGGACGATGTTTGAGGCTTGCCCCCAGAGCTCTAAGAGCTGTTAGTTTATGATTAAAATTAATTGTAATCCGGGATATGCAGTTTTGCATGTCTTACAGGGCGTATACTGTACCAAATAAAATGAAGTGTCTTTTAAAATGGCTCCAAATGACAAGATATGTTTCAAGAAAATTTCCCTAAATAATCCCCCCCCTGTTAAAACTTTTTAAACAATATATTTTCAGACCTGAGGTCACAAATTGAACAGTTGGAGAAAAGGGTGTGTAATTTTTCAAGACATTAAATAAATTACTTAATTTTTTTATTTTCAATTTTACAAAAATTTTTATAGTTCCATCTTGAAATTACTTATGTGATTTTGAAAATTTCAGTGCACACATGAAAGGAACATGCGAGAGAAGGCAGAACGTCAGTACAATGACCAGATGCTGCAGTACAAATCTCTGCACCGGGGTAAGTACCATTTATCAGTAAGGCCACATATAATTGATCTTTAGCTTCTCGGATCTTCTTAAGGCATTTTTCTGACGTCGGTTGGCGGATCTTCTTAAGGCATTTTTCTGACGTCGGTTGGTAGGACAAAAAAAAGAGGTGACAATTTTTTTTTTATAATGTCAAAAAAAATAATTTCTATTTTTTTTTCCGTTGGCAGAAAATCTATTGTGTCGATGGGTCCGTGCTAAGAACCAATTATGTGTGACCTAAAGTACTACTATATATATCTTATCCATCAAGGATGCAAATTTGAATGTCTCCATAACTTTCCCCACCACTGTTTTGATGTCTAATAATATATAGATTATACTTAACAATTTTAGAGAGTTAATATTTTTAATGGTTGTATCATCTATCGTTCATCATAGGATTATGGTGGTTTCATCTTTTTAAAAATCATCATTTGATTTGATCATGTTTGTTTCAGTTTCGTTAATGGCTGTGAGTGACTACAGAGCCCTGCAGGATTCGTTAAGTGTAGAAAAATCACTCAGAGGAAAAACTGAAGAAATGCTCATTAAGGTAGAAACATACTGGCACTAATGCTGCAATATTAACTTTTTGTTATGAATCAATTAAAATTCTTTCTTGTGAATAATTGTTCAGAAAATTTTGTTGTGTCCTTCTATCGCAATTAGCCCACCAAGGCACAAATAAAGGATATAAAGCTCCAATGATCCATCCAATGTACAGAAAATTAGAAGTAGGATTTTTTAGAGATTGAAAGGCAGACAATACAATTAAAATTTTCCTTTACCGTATTTTCTGAATTGAAAACACAACCCTTAATAAAAGCCCACGGTGCCCACCCCCCTCCATAAAGAACAAATTTTAATAAATTTCATCAAAATATGAATTTATCCTAAGTTTTTAATGTTAAAAAGTTATTAATCACCAATCTTTTCATATTCGTAACATCTGCCCTTCGGGTCCTTAATACAAACAATAGGGTAATGGCATAATAATTAGCTGTTTTCAATATTTTTCAGACAAAATCTGAAGGCGAGGCCTTGAAGAGACAAAGTGCAGCCTTATTCCAATCAGCAGCTTCTGATTCCAAGTTGATGAAAGCACTGTTTGAGATTGAAAATCTTAAGATAGAGATGGACAAGATGGTGGCTGAAAGGGATGATAAGGTGAGTGATTCATGTGCCAACCAATAGGGGCAGTAGTGCATGTGGCGGGAATTTCAAATGAAAATTTTTAATATTCAGTAAGAAATGTCAGAAATTTGTGAATGATAGTTTAGTGGCATATTTGTAGCATCAACTATATTCTGAAAATGGTCGTTTAGTATTATGTAATTATCAATAAATCGTACCTTGAATAGGTAAGAAACAAAAGCTTCTGTTCTGTGAATATTCGGCTTTGTTCGCTCAACAAATAATTGAACTTACAGAAAGTTTACAAGCTTAAATGTTCTGTTTAGTCCAGGATCACTTGTCGTATTTTGTTACCAAATCATACAAACGGGCGTATGCACAGTCTATAACTTAGAATTAGGAGACTTACAGTGCCTGGCAAAGCACTAGAAAATTAAACATTGCTTAGCTCATACCTTAAATAGTATTTGACAATCCTTGACTGTATTATATCTGTATATTGTATAATTGTGCATCAATGGAACTAAAAATCATCTCTCAATATAGATCAAAACTCTACAAGACCAGTTGAAGTGCTCGGAGCAAGAAAATTTAATCGCTGACCTAGAGACGAGGCTGTCAGCCTCAGCAGTTGAGAATGACGCTCTTCAGAAACAGTTGGAAGGTATTCAACAAGAACTGACAGACTCACTGAGCGAGAAACAAACGTTACAAGAGGAGAGTAAGTAAAATATGCTAAAATATGTGGAGCATTCGGGATATTTGCTGAGGCAGTTTGATACTAGTAACTTAAGAGTTTGGACCAGTAATGTGCATGGTAGGGCCTATATTGGGGAATAATTATTGCTGATTTAGTTTGAACATGTTGAATGTGGTGTTGTAACTGTTGTTTCATTGGAAGAAAGAACGTTTTTATTTTGTGTCCCACCTGTAACTTGCATTCTATTCTTGTGGCCACATACCTACCACGTGTCTGTAACAAGTAATATAAGACCGGATGTATTTGAAAAAAATTGTAATGGCAAGAAATGCCACGGACTTTCCGAATAGGTGTAACAAATTCCTATACGTTATTTTATGGCTTGGCTGTTATGTTGGGTGCCAGTGTTTTATGTTCATTTGTTCCATTATATATATATTTTTTATTTTTTTATTTGATTTATTTTGATGTATTGCATGTTATTTGTGCTTTTGTTTTGTTCGTCAACCAGTGAAGGATTTGAAGACAAAAGTCGGGGAATTTGAGGAAAGATTGAAACCTCCCCCCGCCCCTCCTCCCCCTCCCCCTCCAATGCTCACTAATCGAACTATGACTGGGTACGTCTATTATGCTAATTTATTCGTTAAATGTATACATGTAAAACTATCACTGGATGAATAAATTATGTAAATTTATTCATAAATATACAGAAGATCACTGAATAACAAATGTATATTTGAATTTATTTAGAACTATCACCGTCATAAATTAGAAAAAAAACTTGGTGAGACCTATCGGGAGTGCCAAACCATTGTTTCAACCATTCAGTGATTAACACAAGAATTTTGACCATCTAACAAAGAATAGGACCTACCCGATTAACTATGTTGTTACAGTACAGATACAATTTCAATAAACAGTTTCCTTTTGAAAATTTAGCTTTTTTTTTTCAGTCTGGTACCAAATTACGCATGCATTTATGTGGTACTGCAGCATGTTGTATGTTGGTTTTGTTTCAAATTTTCTTTTTTTACAACTCTATTTTTATGTATTTTTACTTCTCAAAGACTCATCCATTTGTCTTGACACAATATGTTGATTGAAATATTTGCAGAACATTTTTAAAGAAATCACAAAAGGACTCCAAGAAAATCAATGCAACAATAAGTAAGTTCCTACTTAATAAAAAGAGATAAAGATTTTAAAACTTATAAATAATATATTTGCGATCTGGTAATAAATACTTAAAGCCTCCCATCTAGCCTCCTTGCTTATGACAAAGATATTTTATCAAATTTAACATTAATTTTAGTATCTGCATCGTACCATGAGTGTTATCAGGCACATTTAAATCGAGGCAATAGTATTAATACTCCGTATGAATGATAGAAAAATATTTGTAATGATGATATCACTTTCTTTACAGAGGAAAGTCAAACGTACCAGAAAGCCCTTGACGAAATGATGCAGAGAATAAAAACAGGAACTTTGCACAGAACGAAAGTTCGAGTAAGTGCAGATAGATTTAATTTTGATAGTCTTTTTATATTTTTTCTGAAAATGTATTTTTAAAAAATTAGAGATATTATTGGGTCAGCGACTTAATATGGCTAAAGAAATGCTACAATTATGATTATGATATGTAATATTATATTATATATTATCCCTGTGTGTAGTACTGTGTACTATCAAATGGATTAAGTTTCATGGTAATAGCCTACAGATTCTGAGATTTGTAGGATATTTTAAGGAATGGTCTTGAGTTACAAAGCTGTTCTGTTCTTCCAAATATTCACTTTAATGAATTATCTATCAAATTATTATTTATAAACTAGACTTGGTACCTTTTAGAATGCATGTACTGCAAATGTTGTCAAAGTTATAATGTAGTTGCACACAAGATTCATTGATGGAACAACACAGTATTAAATTCTAGAATAGTCAATATCAAAGTAAATTTCTTGTTGAGGACATTTTGTTTTCCTGTCTGGAGATATGACACCTGATTATGCACTTAAACTCCACATAAAATATGCATTCACAGATGTGTTGCAAAATAATGTCCATTTGAAAAAAGAAAAATCCTTTCATTTATTTACATTTTTGATATCATCATGTGGTTTTTCTGGTAAATATTGCTAGATAGTTAATGTGACACCAAAAAGCTCATACAGGATATTATACAGTGTTGTTTATCATTAGTATGAAGTGACATTTATACATGAGTGAATATGTTATCAGGTTAAATAGCATGTGCTGATATGACTCACAACTTGTTAATTAGTGTTTATTAGTTGTATTAGACCCAGAAGCCGTTTAATTTCAGGGAACAGATGGCTTAACAGTTATTTGAATGGCTAAGCCGGCTAGCCATTTTTGGTAATGGCTGCTTATGGCTCAAAGATAAATCGGCTTGAAATGGCTTAAAGTGGCTAAGTCACCAATAAGATACATACAGTGCACCAGTGAGCTGCAAAATTTGGCATCCTTGTGGAGGAGTAACATTTTGTCACTTTACAGACAAGCCATTTGCAGGATCTTTTAAAATGTGAATTTTTTGAGTGGATGATACCCATTCACACAATTCCAGCTGTATTAAAAGAACAATTGAAGCATACAGATATTGAAATATTTGTCATTTGACATGTGCAAAAGTTTTAGCCATCCTTACAATTCTAGTATCACTTTTTCTATAACTTCACAAGTTCACATTAAGCCAATGTCAAAGCTTTCAAATATTTTTGATAGTTTTAGTTTAGTTTAATAATTTAAGTCTCACTCTGTAAGCATAAAAAGTACATAATAACATTTTTTTTTAAACAGACCATTCACGTAAGATAAGCATCCCAATCGTTTTGTGTGAATTTTAAATAGGCTAGTCCAAATTGTTCAATTCTCTACCCGAATGCAATGTTGATTTTAAAGGTTGTCAGAATTTCATAGAGTAGCAAGCTGCCCCTGGTTTTTTTGCTTATATGTGTTCCTGTTGTGTACAAGTATCAAGCTAGCTACAGACCTTTGTAAACTGCTGCAATAGAGGGGATACCTCTTGAGACTATATATAACCTGTAGATATAATGTCCCCCAAATAACTCAAAAGCAATACTATATATGCCAAGCCTAGTTGCTGCAATGTTAACCTTTAAATTTTAAAGATTGTTTTTTTTTTTCACAAAGCTCTTGCAAAAGCAGGAAGGTGCTTCAGTGATTCATGCTTTTTTCAGACCAAATTTAATTGTTAAGCCATCATGAACTCAAAGCTCAACTCCATATAAGTAATAGGCCTGCTAGAGCCTATTGGTTTTGCCCAATGCCTGAGACAGTGCAAGCAAACTACAATGCATTGTAGGTGAATGGTGCAAAAGTCAACTTCATCAAGAACGTAAATATGTAACTTCAATTTGGCCTAACATCATCTCATGTTGATCATTTGTATACCATTGGAATGGTCTTTTCAAGGCGATTCCGTTGATACCAAACATGCCTAGGTTACGTAAAAATAAACGGCTTACAAAATTAATGACTGCTTATGGCTTGAAATAGCTCAAAGATTTTTCAATTGGCTCAACCAAAAGAAGAAAGTGGCTGGCGTGGCGGCTGCTGGCGGCGGCTTCAGGGACTAAGTTGTATTGTGGTATTATTACATGCCAGATGTGGATTTGACATTGTATGCATTGTTTTGCTTGTAGTACAGTTGCACATCTGTTAGTCTTGATTGATAAATGGGACATTGTCACAAACTGGTTGTTTTAAGAATGAATTTAGACATTTTAGCAATATTATTTTGTCTTATATGAAGGGAATAGTAAAAGCACAGAAGTGAGTTCAGTTGGACCTTTGTTGGATGGCTGTTTCAATCATCCTTCGCCTCATTGCCATGTCCTCCTCCTGTCCTAATTAGCCTACCAAGTGCATAAGTACAGGACGTAAAGCCCCAATCATCCCTCCATCAATCTTTCATATATGGGAAGTATTCATTCGGAATGGGAGGAGGACACTCATGGGGGTCATGGCTGTCAATGATTGATGTCATTGTTGCCCTAATTGTCCTGAATCTTTGATCCTTCGCCTAATTAGCCCATCTAGTGCATAAATACAGGACGTAAAGCCCCAATCATCCATCCATCGGATTCCATCCATGTCCTAAATCTTTGTAGTTTAGCATTATTTTAATTTGTCACTTTGCAGAATCTCTAGACTCTACTTGAACTCTTATTAAAAATATCAAACTATTTTAGGGAAATTTGAAAAATGTATGGAGCGAGCCACAGGTATGGATAATCAGTAATAACATATATGTTTATGTTGTGTTTCTTTAACATCTAACATATATATTGCTTTTTTGTTTTAGTTTGTCAAACTTTGTTTTATCTTTTCATGGTGTTAGATTTTGCATGGTTGTTTTGCTGCTTAATGCTTATATTACATTTGTGGTGTTGTTACACTTGTTTATTTTGACTGTTTGCTAGTTTGTTGTAGGCTACTTGTTAATGAAAATTGTTTAATTTGAAAGCATTAAAAAAAACTACACATGAATAATGTATAATACACTAATCCTATATAATATATATGTATACACATTAGTTCAGTTTTTAATCTGCTTTCAAATTGTACTCTTCATCATATATATATTTATCTACATGTGCAATTGTACATAGACCTATTTTGCATAAATTAACATGTTCATGTTATTTTTGCTTTTGGCTTTGTGTACTATATATTTAGCCGTATATTATTCAATAATTTCTCTGCAAATGATTGACATTTGAAATATAGTCCACTGTGTCACTAACAACTTATTAACTCTATGATGTATTAAGTTCACACATAACACATAAGTAACTAATCACTGATTAGAATGTTGTGGATTAAATAGCTTTTAGATTATAAATGATGAAGACAGTCACCTTACAAAATTTGAAGTATTAAAATTTTGATGGCTCACTGTTCTTTCAATGAGTTGTAATTGCAATCTGTATAATAATATAGCTGGTGAATTGGTCACCATTGCTTTTACCAGGTAATTGAGAAATTATATCTCTGAAGCACCCTGAATGTTTACTGTTTCCAGTCTTGATATGAGTCTCTTATATTTGCAGGAGACCCCTGAAAATCCCCCAGGTATCACGGAACTAGAAAAAGTATTGGTAAGTTGACTCTGAGTTGTCACAAATTTGCACAAAAGGAGTTGAAAGAATATGTTCCCACTTTAGTATTCTGTGTCTGATTGGGGTCCCAGAATGATGACCATGTTAAACAATATTCGTTGGAATTGCATGACATCCAAAGCTTATCTAATGCTTAAAGTTTCCAAAGCTGCTCAATTTGTGTATGGTGTGGCTACCCATGGCGCTGTAGGCGGGAGGAGCGGCTAACGATCCTGTGGTATTGCCACACCATTACATGCTTATAACTACAATTTTCAGCAAAGTACTTTGCTAGTGTGAGTGATTACCTAAACTGCGTTCCCAATTATTAGGCAACTATGCTCTTTTGCATTATCTCAAAAAGAAATAACACTATTTGAATATTATTTTCACATAATGATAAGTGTGTCATGGAGCAAATATCCTGCCAATTTTGTCCAATTCCACTGACTCAGTTAGGAGTTATGCCATATAATGATGTTTTGGGGTGTTCCCAATTATTATGCAAATTCTTGGTAATGCATCCATGGCCACCCAAAATCAACAAAGTTGATTATAAATTGACAGTAGAATAAACCTGATAACACAAAATAAAAAATTTAACAATCATTTCAAACGTGGATGCCTTCATGACCAAGAAATCAATATAATACAACTGCATTGCAAAACCATTGAAATTGGCTTTTTTCTCAATAAAAAAGCCTCACATGCTCTTAAAAAAATCAATATCAATAAAATTCCAGCTTAGAATATATCTATAGCACATCACGGGCACACTGTGTGATGAAACACCAAATCTGGTATCTCTGCAAAATATGACACCAAATCAAAAACTCACACTTCTGTTTCCCATTGGAATAGCATTGGCAATTGGATGCGTTCAATTCATTTCAAGATATTTCTCAAATACAGTGGTGCAACTTAATTGCCATTGGCTAACAGGGAGGTTTTAAACTCAAGGAAAGTGGAGAATGACTTAGGTAAAGATTTTTAACCGGCAGGTTAATAGAGGAGGGCTTAAGTGAAATGGGACTCTTGTCCACTTGTCCACTTGTCCATGTGTCAACTTGTCCACTTGTCCACTTTCCTTGCCCCTCTGAACACAGTGCTGCAACCCAGTGAGCAATGGGGGCCAATGACAGATATGGACCTGCCCATTATGAATGGGGGATTCAGTTAGCTCTAAGGGGTTACCATGGTTACAGGTGCAATGAACAGCTGCAGCCAGCAGTGGGCCTGTGAGCCTCATTGGAGAAGTTGCCCCTGTGTCAGGATTGCTTATAATTCCAAGGCACTGTGAGAGTCAAACCATTTAAGTACTTGCATTTTAAAATGATTGTTCATGCCTAGATGAAGCATGGTTGCTCAGTGGATCATTATGTTTATAACACTTGGCATTGTCTACTTCTTCACCAGCTTTCTGTACAGTGCTATGATGTAGTTATGTACCATTGCCAAATTATTCCTGCAAACAATGTCTATCAACACCCATCCACTAAACTCCCCCAAGAGACCAGGGCCTTCCTCAGTGCATTTCTCATTCTGACAGTATACTTTGACAAACTATATCATTACAGCCAGTAAATTTGATATGCATAAAATGAGTGTTGCTTCCCACAGATTTTGGCACTCTGTGACTGTGAGTCATAATAACTGATGAAGTGTCATCTTCCCAAATTTAACATCCATGGGAAACATAGAGGCTGTTTGATTAGTCATGATGAATAGAAGGCTATTTGATTTGTCATGTGACTGATCTTAAGAGTAAAATTATCGTGACAAATCATCAATATGATGATTCACGAAGTGCCATTTTCACAGTGCAACAGCCCACTCTGTTTGGATATCAGTTTTACAGACTGTAAACTAAAGTGGTGTTTTAATTGTAGTCTGCAGAAAAGGTTGCAAAAAGACGCTTGACACCACAAATAAACGGGCCTGTAAAAATTCTGGCGGTCCTGTAAACCAGTTTTTACCGGCCCACATGCCTTGTGAAAGGTCAGAGCGAGTTTTAAGGCTGTTAGTATTTCCACTTGGATTTATGAAATTTGGGATAGGGATTCACTTTAGGGTCTCCGTCAAAATCTTTTGGAAAAACCCAAGATGGCTGCCAAAATGGCCGCCATATTTTGAATTGCCCACTGTGACCTTAGTATTTCTTTAGATTTATGATACTTGGTACAGGGATTCACTTAGGGGTTCCCTTAAAAAAATTTGGAAAAATCCAAGATGGCTGCCAAAATGGCCACCATATTTTAAAATACCCACTCTGACTTTGGTATTTCACTTACATTTATGAACCTTGGTACAGGGATTTACTTAGGGGTTCCCCTCAAAATTTTTGGAAAAATCCAAGGTAGCTGCCAAAATGGATGTTCTGAATTGCCCACTGTGACTTTAGTATTTCACTTAGATTTATGCAATTTGGTATAGGGATTCACTTAGGGGTTCCCCTCAGAAATTTTTGGAAAAATCCAAGATGGCTGCCAAAATGGCCACCATATTTTGAATTGCCCACGGTGACTTTAGTATTTCACCTAGATTTATGCAATTTGGTATAGGGGTTCACTTTGAATTGCCCACTGCGACTTTATTATTTGGTTTGGGGATTTGCTTAGGAGTTCCCTCATAAATTATGAGAAAATTTCCAGGATGGCTGCCGAAATGGACACCATATTTTGAAGTGCCCACTGTGACTTAAGTAGTTCACTTACAATTCTGAAATATGGTATAGGCATTTGCTAAGAGGTTCCCCACAGAGTTTTTATGGCTTGCAGCAAACACTATCAGTCTGGCAATAACTGCTTAATACAAAACAATCCACGTAATAATATATAAATCCCCCTGTTCATGATTTCAATCCCGAATATATAATCACCAAAGGCCGGTTTTGAATCCATGGATTCTTGTTCATTTTGTCTGGCTAACAGAGGCATTTTATCGAAATAAAACTGTAATTTCAATGCTATTTCAATGCAGGCGAATAACATGAATTTCTTGGCTATGAATGCATGTATGTTAGAAATGATGGTTGTACTTTTTCTTTTGGGTTATGGGGTACATGTTGATGGCATCTTCAGATTAGTTTAGGTCATTTTGAGAGGCCATGGATGCTTTTCCAAGAATTTGCATAATAATTGGGAACACCCCAAAACATCATTATATGGCATAACTCCCAACTGAGTCAATGGAATTGGACAAATTTGGCAGAATATTACTTTCATGGTACACTAATCATTATGTGAAAAGAATATTCAAATAGTGTAATTTCTTTTTGAGATAATGCAAAAAAGCATAGTTGCATAATAATTGGCAACGCAGTGTAAGCCAGTACTAGTAGCTATGTGTTTTATACTTATAAGTTACGTAATACTATATAACATGTGAGCTTGTAATTGAGCCCATGGCTCGTAAGCAAAGGAATAAATATGTTTGAACCAAACTGCTCACGAAGGGCAGGATCAATGATATATTCAATCTGAAGTTAGTAATACTTTTGTGTTACAGTCAAAGACCTCACTGAAAGCCTCAAACAGCAACTGGGACACTGTGTCAGCACCTGGAGACTTGAACGGATCGGCAGAAAGTGAACTGGATAGAGCGTTCAAGATGAGAAACATCAGAGCACAGCAATTGTCTCGGATAGACGAAAATGTTGGGTATGTGTGATTATTTTGATTAACCGGCTCAGATTGGTATCTCTATTTAAAGTTACAAATTTATTTTAGGAGATGTGTTTGCGTTATGGTTAAAATCGAAATTGCTGAATTTGCAATATTTTAGATAATTTTTGATTCAGGAAGAGTGTGTAACAGGTACAATCCATTATCAGCAGCATTTTACTGAATTAAGTGTTTGTCTTTCATGGTATTTTGAATTTATTTTGGGAGCTTTGAGAATTTTCAACTGTAGGGATTAGTGTGTTTACTATTTGCTTAATGAGCAAAAAATAAATAAATGCATAAACATGTATTCAGATCTGGCCCATATGTATGTTAATTTTGAATACTTGGCCAATGGGATTGGGTGGGATTTGCACTCTCAGTAATGTGTTATTTTAGAAGGAAAGGTGGTCAGTTCTGAGTAAGTTTCGGAAGGTCAATATATTGAGTTTTTTGCTTGCAAAAATGTTTCCAGGAAAACAGGAGGTCCGTCATTTTTGAGAAAGGTGAGAGAGGTGAAGTAATTATAAGTAACAACAAGGCTAAGGACATTACACGTTTTAAGCCACCTTTTGAATTTCCGTATACATTCATATTTATTTGGACAACTTTTGCTTCAAACATATATTTTTCGCACCACTTTTATGCTTCTCCATTGAAAAGAACATAATTCATTAGCTCTTCTATTGATTTGAATACAAACTAGATGAACTTTGGTTACTGTACGATTGCGCCATCTCACAGTCGAGAAAAACCTTTTAAGAAAATGTTTTAATTCGTCACTTTAAAAATATTTGTGGTAAAGTTGTCCAAATAAAAAAACCTATTTGAGGTGTTCCCTTGTTCATCATGTTAAAATTGATATTTTGGTTGTTTTTGCTCAAAAAGTTTTCTCGATCCTTCCATTTATGTTTGGGTGATGCATGGTACGTCTTAGAAGACATTTTGGTGTTGGAAACTTCGTTTTGTTTGTAGTGAATTTTCTATTAAACTTTTTTGAAGATTATCAAAAACAAAATGGCTATAGAAGTTCAATTGTTTTTTTGCATGTAATATTAATTGTACTTAGAACATGAGGGTGTGTTTTTAATTTCATTCCAAAAGAAGGTACCTGGATATGTTTCTTGAAATTATGTCTAAAATTTATTATGATTGCTAATTATGTCTTTAAACTTTAAGGGTACATGGTAGTTCATTCACAGGCTAGAACTTGAAGGATTAATTTCTTGTTTTCACTTCACTCCGTCCACACTAAATTTACTCTTCGTTTCATATGTTTAAGTCACCTAACTATTGAGTCACATTAAGAGTATTTTAAGACTAGGCTACAATTCTGTACATGCTCTTATGGTGCAGCTTTATGTATATATAAGATCAACTGATAAACATTTTAAATTGAGATTTCTTGCAGACAAGATCGGAAATTTAATTCAGATGGATCTGATCTTCCCCTTAAACAGAGACACATGAATGCATAGCATTAATTCACAACATAAACACTGGTCTACACAGTCACAGTGCCACTGGTGCACCACTCTTTTAGATGCCAAAAAGATCAGCAAATAACTCCCTTGATGTACATTGAACTTCCTAGTTTCAAGTTTCATGTTTGATAATGCCTTTCTTGGTTCAACCTCACTGGCTGGGAGCCAGTTCTCCTGGATTTGAATCAATTTACCTATTTAGGAACCAACTTCACTGGTTGGGAACCAACTTTGCTTATATCAAACGGAAAACCAACTTCACTGGTTGGGAACCGACTTCAGTGGTTTGAAAACCGACTTCACTGGTTACTGATTAGGAATCAACTTCACCGGCTGGGAGCCAATTCTGGATTGAATCAATTTATCTATTTTGGAACCAACTTCACTGGTTTGAAAACCGACTTCACTGGTTTGAAAACCGACTTCACTGGTTGGAAACCAACTTTACTGGTTACTGATTAGGAATCAACTTTACTGGTTTGAAAACAGACTTCACTGTTTAGAAACCTACTTTTGTACTGGTTTGAAAACCGATTTAACTGGTTACTGATTAGGAATCAACTTCACTGGTTGAGAATGATGCTACCCTGGTTAGGAATTAACTTGACCGGTTGGAACCCACTTCACTGGTTTGAAAACTGACTTCACTGGTTCGAAACCAACTTTACTTGTATGAAAACCAACTTCACTAGTTAGGAGTTGACTTCACTGGTTTGACAACCAACTTCATTAATTACTGATTAGGAATCAACTTCACTGGTTGGGAAGCAAACTTCCCTGGTTAGGATATAACTTCACCAGTTTGGAACTAACTTCACTGGTTTGAAAACCAACTTCATTAATTACTGATAAGGAATCAACTTCACTGGTTGGGAACCAAACTTCCCTGCTTAGAAAATAACTTCACCAGTTAGGAACTAACTTCACTTGTTAGGAACCCACTTTATGTTGGGAACAAACTTCCCTCCAACTTCCAATGTTGTAGAAATTGGCACAGGTGACACGAAAGTTGGAACCATTGAATTAGCTTCCTTTGGTGTCTGAGCACTGTTTAAAGGTGTCACATGTGCACCAGTGAGACATAGTATTTCAGTAGGTCTGTGTTGTGAACAGTTGCAATGATGCTCTAAATAATTGTATACAAACAGCTGTATTTATTTGTGTCATCTTTTTAAGCAAGGGCTAGTGTGACATCCTGACAGCTTCCAACGGTTTTACTTTAGAAATCATAAGCATCACCCAGAGGCCTACACTCAGGAATGACTGAGAACGTCATGCTTTACCTGCAGATATTACTACTCAGTGTATAGTGTGGTGATATATTCAACCACTGTTGAGCCACATCTGAGTCTATACTTATGACTTTTACAGTAATGCTTGTGGTCTGCGATATGGTCGTTATTCTTATGATTACAGCTGTCTTCAGGAGTTTTAAAAATTAACCTTTGTGTAAAAGATGTACTAATCATAATAATTTTCTCCCACTATTTTCAGGTGTGAATCGGAGAGCTATTCCATATTTGGTAGTGGCGTCCTGAACGTTGCCAAAAGAACCCACGTTGCTCGTTACAAACCACAAGATAACAAGAACAATCCCCAGCAACGGAACAGCAGTCCCTCGTCGCTAACAACAAAACCGGGTACCATGGTAACCAAACCTGTTGCTACGGTAGCAAACAGTGGAGTCTTGAGACGATCAGGCACTCCTCGGCAGAACAGACCCAATTCCCAAATGTATAGTACAAATCTTTGATCTTAAAAGAATTTATGAATTTTTTTTTTATTGTTAAATATTTTCAAGTTACCTACCGGTACAAGGCCTATTAAGTAATTTAAGTTTACAATTAATGAATTTTATGGTTCAACGTCCCAAATTTGACTTATCTTTTATACTTACATTTGCATTTGATTGTTTGTTGCTGTTTTGGCAGTTCTTTATGCTCAAATATGTTTGTTATTCATGTTTAATTTTATCAATTCCAAGTGTATTTGGAACGTTTATTTTTTATTCATGCGTATTTGACAGATTGTTTATTATTTCTGTGCATTCAACTGAACTGTTTACTTTTGAATACGTGTAGTATTATTCTCTCATGCATTTTTACCCTTGTGAGGCTGGTGTGACATTTAAGGTGGCTCGCTACTCGTGGCCAAGCAATGGCGACGTCACCATAGCAACAGCAGTATGCTGAGCTCTGTGAGCTGCTTTTTTGGTTTTCTATAATTTCGTATGATGGCCGCTTCGTTTGACATTTGGGCCGCTTCTGTTAGGGTTAGAGACTTCTAGTTTGGAGCATCAGATGCGCTATGAAAAGGACTGCAATCTGACAAGGTTTCAACTTTATTCTCCTAACAGAAAATTTTTACAAGTGATTTTCGGCAAGCAAGCCTAATTTCTCAAAAATGACTTTGGAATATAAATAAATTTTTATCTCAATTTCCATCGCGGTAGGGGCACTTCTCATATGTATAATATTGTTCCTCACTACTTTTGGAAGTAAATGGCAAAGAATTAAAAAATCCTATCCAGCCAATTTTTTTTAGCACCATGGTTTATAAAAAAAGTTAAAATTGTCAAAATCAAAACTTTTGTTACGAGCCCCTCGGAAAGTCCTTTTAACTAAATATATATCCCTGAAATTATAATCAGCAGTTCCATAAAATTGTCTTCTTTAAGTTCATACTTCATTGCATAACATTGGATGCATGACCACTGAATGGCAGGGCAAACTTCACAGTAAAAAAGTAAAGAAAAAAATTGAGTTTTTCAGGATTGCGTGGACTGACTTTCTTGTACATAACCTCAAATATTTTGAAAAAAAGGCTGGTTGCGACCACATTTTTTTACATATCCTTGCTATAAACTATATTTTGGATCATTCTAAACTATTTTCAAGAAATCCTATCTTAGAAAGTTCACGCGTATCGAGCCACCTTAATTAGCAAAATGTTATTTCATATTTTTTTGTTCTTTGCTGTCAGGGTATTTTTACCTGTAAAATACTTTTAGAACGATACAATTGATCTATATATATATATATACATCTGGGAAATAGGTTAATAAATATGTCTTGCAGCTTAGTGATTTAAAATCTATAGGCCGACTTGCCATGCTTTTGCTAAAAGTTTATAATGATGTAATGCAGCAAATGAACAATTGAAAATTAAGTGAAGTCTTTGAAAAAAAAGGGAAATTGAGTCACTAAAAAAGAGAGGACTTTTTCATATACATTTAATTCAAATTGTAATCTAGAATGAATAATGTTCTAATTTGTAAATTTGATGATTATGATTGTCCAAATTTGATGAAAATGGTATTACTACTAGACTTACAATATGTGTATAGTTGCTTCATATATCCGAGTCAAGATTTTAATCTTACGTTATTCTGTCTGTATAGTACCTGAATGAATTTGTATACAGTGTTTATAAAATGATGATTAATTGATTTATTTTAATTCGCAATGCATCAAATGCAAAACTAATTTAGTATTAATTGTGTAAAAAATTCACCTATACATTGCAGGTCTATGCAGTGTAGGCCTTTGATATGAGTGTTAAACTTTAATTTTGACTGGATTTGAAACTGTAGCTGCAAAAATAGCTTTGAACTACTCAATTAATCTTGCTTTCTTTGACATCAGTACTGAGGAACATTGGTCATTGTTGTTGTTTGAGTTTGCCCCCTCGTTTCCTTTTGACGAAGGAGGTTTGTCCCAGACCACTTTGGAGGGGGGAGGGTTGCTCTAGTGGTAGCATGCAAAATTTTCAGCGTACCTTTATGAGCAAAATCCCAGCTGGATGCCGTTCGGATGAGACATTATATTGGCGGCCCCTTGTATCAGTGTCTGTGCTGGGCAAGTAAAAGAGATCCCTCACATGGGGTAAATGTGTAACATGTTGAGGACTCCTGCTCTCTCTCTAATCTCATCAATCAACCCTCATGAGCGCCCAGAACTGGGCTTAGAGGGCTGCACTTACCATATCTATCTATCTATCTATACGGCTACAATCGCTGGGTCCTGGGTTCGAATCCAGGTCTTGTTGGGTCACCTTGGCCTATGTTGATACGGCTGTCTTAATCATCCTTCGCCTCATTGGCATGTCCTCTTCGTGTCCTAATTAGCCTAACAAGTGCATAAATACAGGACATAAAGCCCCAATCATACATCCATCCACCCAGACCTCTGATGAGTGATGATAAGGAGTTGAAAACTAGTTTGGTAAGCTCAGTTTTAAATCCAACCAGAGTTAAATTATGTTGTCTTAATTCATATACCACAAATTGTATTTGTTTAACATTGTGATATTTAAGGCTAATTCCCAGATTACGTGGGAAAGTATAATTGTGCAATATATATATTCAGTGACAATTTAATTATGGTACTGTGTACTATTAATTATTGTTAGAAATGGTTAATTTAGGAGATAAGGAGGTGTCTTTATGGAAACCTGTTGTGATACTAAATGAATGAAGATTGATTTTAACAATTATATAATTGTTATTATATATGGATTAATGTGGTGGGTTAATTGGTACCCCCAGTGTTATTCAAAAAACATTTATTATATTTTCAGGATATTCATAATTTGAAAGAAAAGTATCAATTTATTAATATTTTGCTTGTTTTAATCTTTTTGCCCAAGAAAGAATACACCAGAAAAAAATTCTATCTGCTCATGCCAATTGGTAGTATGTTTTTGAACCTGTTCAGTGAGTCTATTGTAAAGGGTTTTCTACTTCGTGTTTACTTGCATGATGATTTACAAGGTCTTATGGTCCGCATTTTTTGTGCAAAGAAATATTTTGAATTTAATTTACTTGTACTTCTGAACTTACAACTGTCAACATCTATTTCTAAAGATCTTTTATAATGCCAAATTAAAGTGAAGACCATGTGCATTAAATGTTCTGGATTCAGCCCTGCATTAACAGTGTACATTAATTATAACTTGCAATATGGCTTGTATACTTTGTCAACAATAAAAAATGTTAAACATACTGTATTGTAGCCATTCTTTGATTATTTTTGTACATTGTAATTAGCCAAAGGACAATCATAATTGGCCAAAAACTTGTTGTCTTTAAGGCCATTTATATTTAATTTTTAGCTTCTCGGATTGACTGACCCATCAGATTTTTTGCCTACGAAAAAAAAGACCTTACAGGTAACTTCCCACAATTTTTATCAAATTGACAGTAATAAAAATTGTGATTACAGTTTTTTTCGGCGCACTCCCTGACTGACCTTAGAAAATATTAAGCTATAAAGATCAATTATGTCTGGCCTGATTGAGAAAATGTCCACATAGCACGCATATTATATGATGTGTCTTTAATTTTATGTAAAATCACAGGTGGAGTGTTGACTGGTCACACTTGGTAGCTCTTGGTAGGGCAGTTCACACCTCAGAGAAAAACGTGATTTGTTTACTTGGGCCATTTTCGCGCCCTACATAAGTGACCTACTGTGGGTATGTGGAACGTGATCAGCTGTGCCAGTTCTGGACGGTGACCTATTTGTTTGCATTCTCATTGGACATGAGTTGACCTACTCAGTGGCTGCTCTATTTTGGAGCAATGTGATTGGTCGGTGACGTTAATCTTACCTGGGGAGGCCAAAGAGGAGAGATAACAGTGCTAGTACACATGTTGTCAGTCCTAGAAAGTTGAGTTGTGACTTTCTTGGGCTTGAAATGGCTTCTGTGAAGTGTAGTTTTGCTGCAAGGCAGCTCCAGTCGTCTGCTAGAAGAGTCCAGTGTCTCCAAGTGGCAGCTTTCAGCACGACAGGCAGAAGGAATGAAGAGAGAAGTTACAAGATGTTGATTGTTGGAGGAGGTGCTGGTGGATCTTCCATTGCCAACAAGTTCTCCTCTAAATTTGGAAAAGATCTGTGTGTCATTGAGCCTAGTGAAGTAAGTATTATGTAAATTGGGTAATTCTGCAAATTGATATAGGCCTTGATAAAGACAATTTATCTTGAGATGAGTTAACATTTCATAATGCAGGAGAGACATTCCCTTTAATCATGGCAAATCCACTCTCCTCCCAGACCTATGCATTAGCTGTGCAGGAATTTGTCTGGGTTGGAATGACTTATCAGTTTTCATCATGATAAGTCTTGATACTATAATTGATAGCCTGGTATATTATGTGCCACCATTCTATTTCTAACTTCTAACTGCAATAAGTTAATTGGCGAATGCATACTGCATGGCATCCATAAAATAATAGCTTTGACTGATAGGCCTATAATGCTCCTTTTGTCCTATAGGGCCAATATTTCTTTTTCTTCTTTTTTTTTTCAATGCAAAGTTTGCAAAGGTTATTCAATATATTCCTTCAAAATTCTGATATATTTTAACATGGAACCGTATTAGATGTATAGGTTTACTAGTATGAAGTTGCAATCAGTTGAAAATTAATTATTTGAGAGTTTCTTCGATGAAAATGATAGGCCTATTTGTGATATTTGCAGACACATTATTACCAGCCTATGTGGACGATGATCGGAGGGGGCATGAAGAAATTCGACCATTGCCATCGTGAGACTGAGGACATTTTGCCAAGCAAATCTGTTTGGTTAAAAGACCGTGTCCGTTCTTTTGACCCTGACAATAACCAAGTGACAACAGCTAATGGAGACAAGGTACAATAAATAATTTCTTTAATATTGTTAATTATGGACTTTTTACTTTTAATTGTTAGGTTAAATATTAATTTTTTTAATGTATCTGAGTTATTCTCACAAAATCTGAATAACCATCAAAAAGATAGTATCACTTATATTTTTCGAAATCAAAAGTATATGTACATCCAATAGCTTCCAATTGCTTGAATTCACTTTTTCATTAACCTGTCTATGAGAAAGCTTGAATGATTTTAAATGCTGAGGACTGAGGTTGGGAGTTGAGTCAAGTACTACTTATTAAAAAATTGGAAATAGAAAAGTTAAGAATAAGCTTGTATGTTTAACTATTTTTGAGGAAAATTATAATCTTATTTCAGATAAATTATGATATGCTCGTTGTAGCCCTAGGAATACAACTGGATTATGGCAAGGTATGTGTTTTTTTCTTAATCATCAGAGATGATGTAACATGTGTAATCATGCAATTAAGGCCACACATAACTGATTCTTAGCTTGGTGGACCCGCCGACACAATAGATTTCCTGCCGATGGAAAAAAAAAATTTTTTTTTGGACATTATAACAAAAAAATTTTTCACCTTTTTTTTTTTCCTTGAGAGGATCCGAGAAGCTAAAGATCAATTATGTGTGGCCTAACATATATAAGAAATTAGAATGCCTTCTTCTTTGTATAGTTGTGTAATTGTGGATCATTTCAATACCGTATTTTGTCACATTATAAGCAACCTTTGCTTTTGATACTGAGTCTTCTCCCTGCTCAAACTTGTGGTCTACAGACATTTTTTCAGGGATTAACTTTCTTTCAGGTGTATTTGATTTTTTTTGAGACCTCTTGGTCTTGACACAAATTTCGAACTTTGGCATACAATCAAGAGTACCTGGGCACTTATTTGAGGAATACGGTAGTTCATGTTTGTTGTGTATGCTGGTTCCTAAAATTTCGGATGCTTAGGAGAGATGTGTGTGTACATAAAATACAGTAGGCCTATTATGTTTTCTTGGGGTGGGTTTTGAAATGTTTATGTATGTAGGGAATGTATTTACTTATGAGTGGGACTCCATATTTATCCGAATACACCAGTTTGTCATGGTTCTTTAAATACATACACCATTCAAATGTTGATGGAGTAATTTGACCATGTGCAATGTTATGCTGCCTTATAGTAAATTTCTCAGTGCTGTATTTATCTTGGTATGCATAGGTGAATCATTTATATCTTTATAAAAGTTTACATAAGAGTTTATAAGAATTTTGCAAATGTACTAGGCTGACTTGCTCCATACATGCACCTAGAATGATCAGGGGCTCTTATTAATTGAGGGAGGCCTTTTAAAACCTTTTAAAACAAGTTGAAGCTGTCACAAAATTACTCTACAAGTGGTCTGCTGGTTATCAGCAATTGCACATACCGGTAATAACAGGTATTGGTACTCAATGTCAGGAGGACCCTAGAACATCTGAAGAAGAGGGAGAAGGGAGGCAGGCTGACTGACAAAAATAAACTCGTAGCAGATATTATCTGCTTGTTGGTTAACAAAAATGGTGTAGAAAATAGAAATTGGAAATTTGCAGATTAAAAGCTTGTTATTGTTAAAATACACTAGCCAAACATGAAAGAATTAGGATAGGTCTAAGGTTCCAGTGACTGTCGGTTGCTTCTTATATTCATTGATGTTGCAGCTTATCATGTGACCTCTGTGTCCGTCAATCCCCAGTGAGACAAGTTTGACTTCCAACTTTCAAATGCCCAAAACTGTATTAAACTTTTTTTTAGGTAAAAGGCCTAGTTGAAGCATTAGAGGAAGATCCTGCCGTCTGCTCAAATTATCACAAAGATTATGTCCGAAAGACTTTCCCCGCTGCAACTTCAATCCAAGATGGAAATGCCATCTTCACTTTCCCAAATACTCCCATCAAATGCGCTGGAGCTCCTCAGAAAATCATGTACATCCTCGATGAGTACTTTAACAAGGTCAGTTTATTGTCAATTTATCACAGATGGATGATGCCCTTATAACTCATTGATGTAGATTAGACCTGAAGCTGTAGATAGGACCTGACTCTGGTTATTCCCTATTCTTCATTCATAGTTGCACGATTATTTATGAAAGAATTACACAGCATTGAACTACCGTTCACCTACATTTTGTGAAATGAAGACTTGTAATTAAGTCCAAACTTTGGTAGGCCTGAGCTGACTCGGAGAAAATGCAGCAACATTTGAAGCACTAGAAGTGAATTGGCGTGTTGTAAATTTTGAGATTTATCTCACTGACTGTTCAATTACATTATTAATCATTGGTAATAGCTTTATATGATTCTTGCTGAAAAAAAAAAAGATTTAAAAGTATTCAAAAATTTGATTTCTGAGTTTATATATATGTTTTTTATAGGAAGGAAAAAGAGGCAAAATCAATGTGATGTACAACTCTGCACTACCTGTTATTTTCGGAATCCCAAAATATGCTGCTGCCCTTAATGACGTTGTCAAACTAAGGTGAGTGACAAACAGTAGTCTTTGTGATGATATTATGAATGGCAGTTATTACTGCACAATATTATGAACCATACTGGAAATTAGTTGGATAACTTTGTGTGCTGTCCTAATGTTATTTTGACTGCATACTTCTTGTTAACATGCATGTACATTGTACACTCTTAAAATGATGTTAAATGAAGTAAATCATATGTCCTATCACTTGTTGGTAGCAGGGACGGATGCAGGGGAGGGGGATGCATCCCTCCACCAGATGAAATTTGTGGTATTTTTGCTTACTAATCATAGTAGCAAGGAGTCGCTTTTAAAACATTGACAGTTATGAAATTTTCTGGATCCCTCCTTGGTTGATAGAAACTTTCAAATGAATCAGAAATTCAAATGTCCACAAAAAGTAATTATGCAATTGTCGGGATATACCCATGTCTGAACAGTCCAACAAAAGCTATTCTGCCTTCAAGCAGATCAAGACTATGTAGGCCCATACAATTTTGGTGTATTTGTAATACCATACTTTTGTATTTTGTTTTAGAATAGTCTGAAAAATAATCTTTTGTGGCACTAGTGCCTGAATTAGTTTCAAGACTCAGACCTGCCAAGTTTTTAATTCAGACTTGCTGGAGATTTTGATGAATTTAGCTGGAGGTTCCAGTCTCAATGCTGGAGACTTTATATTTTAGCGCTGCGAGCGGCTTAGCGTATTTTCAGTCAGCTTGGGTGACAAATCTAGCCAAATCAGTAAGTAGGCCTAAACATCATATTACGAAAAATGTGAAATAGACTTTCGGTAATTTGCTTACGTATATCAAATTTTTCAAAAAATATAAGGAAGCTTGTAGTTCGGTCCAGAATCATCCAATTTTGGTGATTTTAGTACCATTGGAACCGCCTTTTCAAGACGATTCTAACGACACCAAATACAACGGGGTGCAAAGTTGATGACGTCGGATGCTGATGACTTGGATTGTCAGTGACTTGGATGATGCTGGAGGTTTGATAATGCTTGCGGGAGTGCGGGAGAAGGCATTAAAATGCGGGAGACTCCCGCGAAATGCGGGAGAGTTGGCAGGTCTGAAGACTCCCCAGAAATTTGCAATTGTTATGAATCTTTTTAAAATGTTCTTCAGAGGAATTAATGTCAACTTGAAGCACAATCTTGTTGAAGTGAGACACAAATCTCGAGAAGCCGTTTTTGAGAATCTAGACACTGGAGAACAGACGACATACCAGGTTAGTTTCACAGACAGATAATTGCTTTTAACTGCAAGTTAGCTGTAAAGAGATGCATCATCTCCATTGGTGAAACTACTTACCAGATATTTTTAAAAACTGCTTAAAGAAAGATTGTTGTTTTAAATTGAGAGCTATACAAAATTTGGCTGCTTGTATCAAGTAGCGGGCTAATATTTTTTGCTACCCTACAAAATTTTGCAAACCTTAGGGCTTTTAAACACACCAGCTTACAACACTCATGTATTTATGATCAACACTTACTTTTCGCATTTTTATTGCAGTACAATTTTCTGCATGCGGGGGCACCGTGTACACCACCAGATGCCCTCAAAGGCAGCCCCCTGGTGGATGCCACAAACTTCGTAGACGTCGACAAATTGAATCTACAGCATAAGAAGTACCCCAATGTGTTCGCTATAGGAGACTGCAGTAATGCTCCTACTGCTAAAACCGCTGCTGCTGTTGGTATGTAGTAATTATTAGAAAAAATTTAAATTTCTGGAAATTCACAAACGAACCTGTATGCCTTACATGTTTCTTTTCTGCATTTTGATTTTGGATAGGGGGTTAGCTGGGGGAGGATTGGTCTAGTGGTAGCGTGCTGGGCTGCCAATCGCTGGGTCCAGGGTTCGAATCCAGCTCTTAT
This sequence comes from Platynereis dumerilii, assembly GCA_026936325.1. Taxonomy (NCBI): domain Eukaryota; kingdom Metazoa; phylum Annelida; class Polychaeta; order Phyllodocida; family Nereididae; genus Platynereis; species Platynereis dumerilii. The sequence goes on from JAPTHN010000005.1 coordinate 52,807,073, forward strand.
TGGGTCATCTGGGCCTATGTTGGACGGCTGTTTCAATCATCCTTCACCTCATCGCTGTGTCCTCCCCGTCTTAATTAGCCTACCAACTGCATAAATGCAGGACGTAAAGCAACAATCATCAAGTCATCCGATAGGGGGTTAGCTCAGTTGGTAAAATTCTGAGCTTGCAATCATTCGGTCCACGGTTTGATTCCAGCTGTGCCTGTCGCCTAGACCTTTGTTGGACTACAGTATCAATGTTCCTTTGCCTCATTGCTGTGTCTTCCTTCTGTACTAGTTAGCCCACCAGTGTGCATAAATACATGACATAAAGCCCAATTCATCCATCCTGCAATTTTTAATGCTCCTTAAAGAAATCTGATGCCAAAGATTTTATAATAAATTATGTTTCTACTAAGTGTCAACGAATTTCTTTATTATTTCAGCTGCCCAGTCTGGTATTATTTCAAGAAGCATTAAAGAATATATGAATGGCAAAAATCTATCAGGCCAGGTGAGTTCATATTGTCTTGCCATTCATTTTCGATCTCTTTCATATCAGCTCGTGGTGCAAAAATGTTAGTATAGGTTATTCACTTAGAGAGAGGCAATATATGTGACTTATCCAGCTGTGATGAACACATATTGCTTATACCATAAGACAAAACTGAAACATGCAATCCATGAACAACAAATAAACAGTCATACACTGAAATGCTGGGATTTGAGGAATAGGGGTTGGCTCATTTGGTAATACCCTTGGCTTCCAATCATTAATTTTGGTCCCTGGTTCAGTTCCAGCTCAGGCCAAGTCTCTAGGACCTATGTTGGACAGCAGTTTCAATCATCATTAGCCTTATTGTTGTGCCCTACTGTCCTAATTCGTCTACCAAAGCGCATAAATACAAGACATAGAGCCTCAATGATCCATCCTTAGTTTACTTCTTACAGTACGATGGTTACACCTCCTGCCCTCTGGTGACTGGAAGGGGAAAATGCATTCTTGCGGAATTTGGATATGACGGACAGGTCCTCGAGACATTCCCTGTGAACCAAGGGAAGGAAAGACGGACCATGTACCACATGAAGAAAGATGTGATGCCAACTCTCTACTGGCTCATGCTTGTAAAGTAAGTTTGAATTGATAGATGATTGATAGATCATAAAAGAATAAATCAAAGATAGATATAAATAAATCAATAGGTGTAGATGGAATCCAGTCTGATGGATATATAGCCGACAGTCCTCTAAGTATCCTCGCGAACTCTGCGCAAAATGGTGGTGGCGTCGTACTCAATTGTTTTGACGTCATAGCAACGCCCACTTGATTCTGTGATGAATTCACAAGTGAAATGACTTGACATCGGAATTTGTCATGACGAAATGCGTCTGGGATTGCCGAAAATCGGCAAAAGCAGTGCCGAAACACTGCGAAAATGTGATTAACACTGCGAAAATGTGATTAACACTGAAAATATGATTAACAGTTATAAACAACCACCAGAAATGTTATTAACAGTCATAAGAATCATGTAAGTGAAGCAAAAACGTGAATTTGCAATGGACTTGACTGTGGGTGTATACCCATAGCATTCCATACCTTCAAACTAAGGAAAAAACAATATGGTGCTTTCTACGAATATTTGTAATTGATCAGTTTTGACCAGTGTTTTTCAGTACCTGCTGTTCTTCATTGACTTTTAATGTTAATTCTAAAGTTTAATAGCTTTAAAAAATAGAAATTATTTTGCAATTTTCAGGGGGATGTGGAATGGGCCTGGCATTTTCCGGAAGATTTTTCGTCCTTTGGGCTAATATGGAAAAGTCAATGATGACGATGTAGAAAAATTCTGTGATGCTTGAATTTCCATGTGACATTCTCGATTTTATGACATGAGTGCTTTGTTATTCGATTATTAGGTGCCAAATTATATATTTTGTAGAACTTTCTGTGAAAGTTGCTTTTCCTTTAGAAGGAAACAAAAATAACTTTAAAGTCATTTTAATGGCAAGTGTGAGTTGACATAGTGTTCTTTCACTGGCTTTATTTTATCAGTTGCATTTTAAATCTACTGCTTATGTAATTAAAAAAATGATAAATAAATTATGGTATATTTACTAAATGTGCGATTTCACAATACTGGAGGTGCCCATAATTGACCAATTTGAGATTGTAAAATTTGACTAATTATTTCTTAACCTTGTGCAGTTTAGTTTTTACCTGCCTGTTTAGATGCCTTAATTAGGCTTAAAATTTCAAGCTTTGTTAGTTCTACCTTGAATTACTGTTCTATTGTACATTCTTTTGAATGTAGTTATATCATTTGTAAAAGTGCTTTATTTTGCTCAGTTTCTTTGAGAGGTTTTAGTATTTTTGGATGATCGTAACTTGTATGAATCAGTCCGGTGTTTTGCTTAAGTACTGTAAATTTGTAATACTTGAAGCAGACTGCAAATATGCATGTATGCAACTATGCGTGGACGTGAAATAAAGACCCTGCTGTGAAATGGTCTTGCCTGCTCTCCAGTCGCATGGGATTAATGTGATAAATGGAGTTTAAAGAAGATATTAAATTATTCTTTGAGTAGTTCTTTGTTATATTAATTTGTTATAATATTTGACAATATATTGTTATATTGTATATAATATATATGGTTATGAAGCTGCTGCTTTTTGCTCAACTTACTGTATTGTTAATATTGTACCAGCTATGTATACATTATGAATTTTTTGGTTATGATAAATGTAGTTGCTGATGCATAATAGCCTACTGTATACCAAAATACAAATGTTATACATGCAAAATGAGAAAAATGCTTTTGATTCCATACTTTTTGTTTTCAATTGATCAACGATTACCACGGTTTCAATATTGGAAAATAGTTGTTTCACAATATTTTGCTGAAATGTTTTGATATTTTCACCTGCTCTATAAGAATTTCTTGTTTGGTAAAAAAAAAAATTATCATTTGGAGGAAATATTAAAAATCACATCTAAATCTATGTAAAGATGGGGTTGTGAATGTCATCAAATTTTTGAAAAGTCTGGCCCAGTGAATGGTGAATTTCATCAGAGTATGTATTCTCAAACTAGGTCTTATGGCAGTTTAATTATTATCGAGTCTTGTAGCTTTAACAAGGAATATATATTTCATTTGACTTTGTCAATTCTTACTTCTTCTGAGCCATTAAAAATCCTGCCCAGTGGATTGTGAATTTCATTAAAATATGTATTGTCAAATTTTGTCTGGTTGTGGTTTAGTCTTGTAAAAATGAATATATTTTGTTCAACTTCGTCAATTCGCAGTTCTTCTGAGCCATTAAAAATCCTGCCCAGTGGATTGTGAATTTCATCAGAATAGATAGATATGGTAAGTGCAGCCCTCTAAGCCCAGTTCTGGGCGCTCACGAGGGTTGATTGATGAGATGAGAGAGAGAGCAGGAGTCCTCAACATGTTACACATTTACCCCATGTGAGGGATCTTTTACTTGCCCAGCAGAGACACTGATACAAGGGGCCGCCAATTTAACGTCTCATCCGAACGACATCCAGCTGGGATTTTGCTCATAATATGTATTGTCAAATTTTGTCTGGTTGTGGTTTAGTCCTGCAAAAATGAATAAATTTTGTTCAACTTCGTCAATTCGCAGTTCTTCTGAGACCTTAAAATTCCTCCACCATGGATTGTGAATTTCATCACAAGTATGTTGTCTCGAATTTTGTCTTAATTATTGTCGAGTCTTGTAACAAGGAATATTATTGCATTCGACTTTGTCAATTTGCAGTTCTGAGGTATTAAAAATCCTGGGCTGTGGATTCTGAATTTCATATGAGTATGTGTTCTCATATATTTTGTCAAAATAGCTTATCACATCTTGTAACACGAGTATATTCCATTCCACTTTGGTACCAAACATGTTTGTTGTTATTTGTCAGGCCATTAAAAATCTTACCCAGTGGATTGTGAATTTCATCAGAATATGTTTTCTCAAATTTTGTGCTTCTCAAATTTTGTCAAATGGCAGTTAATTATCGATTCCTGTAACAGGATATATCAATTCCACTTTCCCAGTTCCCAGTTGTTCAGCATTGAAAATACCACTCAATATATTGTAAATTCATCAAAGTATGATGATGTTTCAAATTTTGACAGATCAGTTTCCCAGTTATTCAATCTTGGCCATTAAAAATCCTGCACAGTGGATTGCAAATTTCATCAGGGTATGAGTTTTGTCGTTTGATGGCAGTTTATTCTAGTCTTGTAAAGAGATATAGGCCTATTCCATTTTGTCACATGTGTTCAAGGCCATTAAATCAGTGGATTGTGAATTTTGTTTAGAGTCTTTAATAATGTGTCTTCATTTTCATCTTTTCTCTCTTGTCTGGAATTCCAAAAGAAATATGGATAGTGGATACCTCCAAATAGCTGGCTGGTGCTGATGCAATCAGTTTATTGGGGTATAATTTCAAATAAACTCACAAAGCGAAAATTGGAACTATACATGCAGCAGAACTATACTGCCCATTGTTTACATAATAGTAGAGCAGCTGGAGACCGATTTCCAGGATGAACCCTGCACGGAAGTACAACAGCAAGTTTCATATACCAAAATGTGCGGAAAATTCTCTAGTTTTAGGAAATGATAGTAAGAAAGGCTGATTTTGTGTGCGAACTTGGCAGTGGCGGTTACCATAGCAACGGATTTAGAAAAAATGATTTAAAAATTGTTTTAGTAAATACTGCATAAAAAAGAGACAATTAGTGATAGATGCAATCTGACTTCACATTATGGTGAATCGGAGAATGGGTGAGCAGACTGAGAAAATCATTGACACCCATTGCTTATATGGTTGCCATGACAACCGGGAATTCTTAAAAACAGTTAATTTTTTTCTGAAAGTCAATAATAACTTCTCTAAAACTAAGGAATTTACATAGTATTATGATTTCAATTACATGCACCTGAAAGCCCTTTTTCTCAGCTTTCTGGTGATGTCTTTCTTTTCTCTGTCGGTTTAATATCCTTGACACAAAGTGTTACCAAAGTAACCCAAGTAAACAAATTCGAATCCATCAATAAGCTCACAATTTCCGCAGTATAGAAGAACAAGCAATTCAATTCAAACTTTTTGTCATCAGAGGGTGGTCCATGTACAAGGGATACTTTAAAAATGTCAAAATTATTAACTGATGATCAAATGGGTTGCCATGGAAACAATCAAATCGACAAAAATACGCCATTTTGAGAAAAGAACCTCATGATTCTGAGTCTGTGTCTCATTTTGCATAAAGAAATATTGAAAAATTTGTGCACGGAAAAGTTATCATTAAAACATTTGAATTTCACTTGGTTACCAAGGCTCAGCATTTGTTTATTACCTTAGCAACTGACTGATAAATTTTTACATTTTGGTGGTATTCGCATGCCTCAGTCTGGACAGCTCAGACATATTTTTTGTCACATTTGATCAGAGATTTACTGTTTGGTGTTCTGTATCACCACTACATCATTTTTGAAGAGAGATTCACCTCCAATTGGGTTATCCAATATTTTTAGTGGACATTTATGAGCAAAATCCCCGCTGGATATCGTGTGGATGAAATGCTAAATAGGTGGCCCCTTGAATCAGTGCATGTCTGTGCTGGGTTATCAACAAATGTGTAAGACGTTGAGGACTCCTACACTCTCTCAACCATCTGATCAAGCAGCCCTCATGGACTTAGAGGGCTGCACTTAGGGCACTATCATTCAAGCTGCAACTACCAATGAACTGTGCTGCCTAAAAGTGTTTGCCTGTACACTGTACAGTAACTGTTTTTCGCATCTTCTTTGATTCATTTTCAAGGGAATTCAATCTTGGGAGACATACACAATGTGAACGATGTGCATGAGCAGTCAATGCTGCAAGTTGTTGTCCTATACTACAGGCCTCAGATTCTGGTTTCTAAAGAGAGTGTCCAATGTCCATCAGTATAATGCCGGTGATGGCAAGTTCTTGACTGTAACAGTACTATTATGCTAGTAAACATAAATATATTGGAGACTCAATAAATGGACTGCAGCCCGACTGCGTTAGAAGTTTTGGACCAGGGATCATCTAACAAGCGTTGGTTGAGAATTAATTGGGTTTTCTCAGGATTTTGCACTGGCAGAGGTACAGATACGCTGAACTGTATGACAGAAGACCTGCAAAGGGCAGACACTGCTCCATTATGCAGCAGCAGGACCATTATCACCAGCAACTTTGGCTTTGGCTTCATCATGAGACTGAAAAATGACTGTGATGATGCCTCAAATTTCAAAATCTTCAAGTGGACCCAAAAGTTAGGAACCGACTGCATGAAGAACATTTGAGATTCAGAAAGTCTGTTTTTGCTTCTCCAATCACCACACATCACCGTTCATCATCATTGGAGTTCAACAGGGAGCCCCTGTTTTAGCAGTTGTGTCAGCAGTGACCTCTGTTGTCTGTTGGTGCAAGCAGGTCTCATTTTTGACATTTGGTCATCATTTCTGTGTCAGAAGAAACACATGGTGATGTTTTTGTGAGTGTAAAATTTTCAAACATGAAGATTTTTGGGAGGTTTCTTGATGGTCAGGGATGCCTTGTCAATGGAGGGGTACAGTACACGGATTGTATGGAGTGCATACAGGATAAATGAATGGCATGATGTGCAGCGATGGGCTTCTGCAAATCACACTGAAGCCTAATTGTGGGTCAGTTGAAGAGAAGTTTTTACTCATGCATGAAAATGCACATCTGCAACCTGCTTGGGTGACCGTGGCTCATCTTAAATTGTAAGGAATTGCAATTATGTTCTGTCCAGAAAGGTTGTAAAACCTCAAATCCATAGAACATTTGTAGGACATCCTTTACAGTGTGTTTCCTGGCAGCCACAGCCTTCATGGACCATACGGGAACATGAACAAAAAACATTTGAGAGTTGCCGAGGATCTCCCAATTGACCACCCGCAGGTTCATTAAAAGCATTGTAATCTCATTCAAAGAGTGTGTTCATGCTCATCTTGGCCTAACACAGTGTTGGGAAAAATTTGGTTGCAGTAGAAAGTCAATTGAATAAAATTTTGAAATTTGGTTGCAGTAGAAAGTCAATTGAATAAAATTTTGGAGTTGATCATATTGTGTTTTCACATCAGTTTTGGGGGTCACCAAAGTTTGAGTGTCCCTGTTCAGAAAATATTCATTCAATCCATTCAGCGTTCGACTTGGAGTTTGTTAGTCTGCAGCCAAACTGTGTTCAGCAGACTATTGTCAGTCAGGTGGATCAGACTATGAGAGAGGAGACTGAAAGGAAGCGACAAAGGAGTGGGAATTGATAGACTATGAGGGACAGACTAAGAGGGACGTTATAAGATTGAGAGATGGACAAGGAGGGACACTATGGAGATGGATACTAAGACAAATTAGAATTGAGAGTAGGAAGGAGAGAGTGAGAGGGGGGAGTCATGGAAAGAGGAGACTAGGAACCAGTGAAACAGGAGGCTAATGTAGAACAGTGACTATGTAGGGGGAGGGGGCATGGAGAGTAGGGTAGGGAAAGATGAGATAGTGGACAAGGAGACAAAAAAAAAAGAACAGACAAGGAGAAAGTGAAGCGAAAAGGTGAACAGAGACAAGTTTTTTGGCTATGAGTTTCTGCTTGAATCAATTACTTAATCATATCAAAGGTATGTCACTGCAGTAAAGTAGCCAGTGGCTGTGCAAATGGAGTGAGCAGGTCGCAACATTTCATTGATGGTGCTGTATTTGAAGTCAATGCACACATACATGAAGCAGAGTGCTTGCCCTGTTCGGCCTAATTTGGACTGCTGTTTCAATCATCCTTCGCTTCATTTCTATGTCCTCCTCATGTTCTAATTAGCCTACCAAGAATATAGGAAGTAAACCCCCTATCATTTGTCCATCTTGCTTCTAGAGCTTATATGTTTTTGAATATTCATTCTTAATTGTTGCATAAGGTGATAGCTTGTTTTTCAACGGACTATTTGATATATAGTTTGTAAAGGGTCCCATTGCCTTGTGGATCCAACAAAGCAATTTTAGAGTAAAAAAAAACAGGGAAATTTAGCATTTCGTCAGCCTAAAGCAAAATTGGCCTAAGTCAGACTTAGGCCATTTTTCCTTTTTGGTACCATAGGAAGGCCCTTATGATAATAAATGTGCTAAAAAAAATGTGGACTCCTAAATTAATAATAAACCCCTCAAAACCCCCACTCAATTTTCGCACAAATGGCCTAAGTCCTGTTGACTTAGGCCATTTGGACTTAGGCCAATTTCGTTATCACTAATTCTAGTGGATATCACCAATATTTTTCGGTCATAATTGTGAGTATTAATTTTATTGAAGTTATTTCCTCGCATTTCATTCATAAATTTTATGGAGAATTGCTTAATAACACAGCTACACCACATAGAATTTTGGCCTAAGTCATTTTTGTTTCAAAAAAAAATTTGGCCTAAGTCAGTTTTTCGCTGTTTGCCGAAAATTGCCAAAAATGACTTAGGCCAATTTTGCTTTAGGCTGACGATTTTATACGGACACGTCGCTGAAAGGGGGACACAGAAGTGAGAGGAAAATGATTCTAAGCAGTACCAGCGACTTGGAAACACTCACAATACAGCAGAAATACATGTCAGTCCATGAGGAAAAGCAATAATGAAGCAGCTGCATATATTTGGTGCCAAAATTTCTTACTGTTTATTCTTTCATTGATTACATCAAGGAAAAATTTTTTTAATCACCTGTGATATGTATGTTACCAGATCAAAATAGGTTGTATGTCAGGAAGTTTGCATGTTGTTTTAAGATAGCCATGTTGTGTACAGCAGAATTATATCACAAGTACACCAGTCCTATCCACTCAGGAGATCACTCCATCACCATAGCCTTTCTTGACTGCCGCCAAATGTGAGAGAGTACGGTAATTTAATTTATGGCTGCGAACAACACCCATAAAGCTGCTTCATGAAAGTTTTTTCAATATAACTTATCATATATTTTATGATTAAAATTTTTGTGCCAAATGGTCAACCTACAGCATCAGGACTTCCAACGGTGGACCATAATGCGGTGTGAGAGTGTACGGTACATTCTTGTATGTCACAAAACTCGCGACAGCAGAGACATACCAATGGTTCAAGGCAGCTGTTTATGGTATGTTAGTAGTTGTACTAACTGAGCATATTTTGAGCCTGTGTACTTAACTGGTTCTTTGAATGTATTTAATAAAACGTCCAATAATGATACACAAAAAAATATGTCACGTTTTTCGTACGACCCGCTCTCTTTCTTTTTCTAATTGACAGAAACAGTTTTGAATGATGTCAAGAGGTAGTGTATACTGTTGTCTGGAACATACAATAGGGTATTACTTTGAAAAGTTCAAGCGTTAGCTAAAGTTTTCAAAAAGCTCTTTCAATGTTTCTGTCAAAATACGTCACGTTTTTCGTACGACCCATTTTCGGGCATCACATATTTGGCCAAATATGGAAACCTACTTTGGAGAGTTACTAATTTTGGGGAAGTAGACATAGCCAAAAGGCCAAGCACTGGTAATAAAAGCATTTTTGTATTGTAGGCCTGAAGTAAAGCCCATGTCATGAGTGGGTCGAATTGCAGAAAATGCCCCATGTTATTGTGCTTCACATGGGGAGTAGATACATATCTCATCACATAGGAGGTATTAAGCTCTGAGATTTCTCTGGTTCGTGCCTGGGATGGTCCCCTTTGAAATGGTGTTTAACGTTGAATATTACAGGACACTTTATTTTCCAACCTGTGGTGGCCAGAATCTGTACACGTTCCCATGCTACAAGCCTATTCCAGATTCCCATTCGATAGAGTCAGTCTACAGCTTTGCTGCTGCTAAACAGCAATGTCATGGTAGTAAAAAACTGATTGATATTGCCAAGCAAAGAGTGCCATGTATCAATATAGCTGCTCTGACATTAGTTATCAGTATGTTATATCGCTGACTAGGAGCATGCATGTCTATGAGCTTGAACTGTATCCGTAAATTATGCTTTACCATGATACAGACAACTATCTTTGACCCTAAGCATGTCAACCACGTAGGCCTATACGTTGGGCCTGTCAGCTGCTTCTACCATGTAATTGTCAGGTTCTAGTTCTTGTGACTGAGCCTGGCATTGTCCACCCTCTGATGACAAAAAATTTAATTGAGTTGCTTGCTCTAAAAATGTTGGATAACCCAACTGGAGGTGAATCTCTCTTCAAAAATGATGTAGTGGTGATACAGAACACCAATCAGTAAATCTCTAATCAAATGTGACAAGAAATATGTCTGAGCTGTCCGGACTGAGGCATGCCAATACCACCAAAATGTAACTAATTATCAGTTGCTAAGGTAATAAACAAATGCTGAGCCTTGGTAACCAAGTGAAATTCAAATGTTTTAATGATAACTTTTCCATACACAAATTTTTCAATATTTCTTTATGCAAAATGAGACACAGACTCAGAATCATGAGGTTCTTTTCTCAAAATGGCGTATTTTTGCCGATTTGATTGTTTCCATGGCAACCAATTTGATCATCAGTTAATAATTTTAATATCTTTTAAGTATCCTTCACACATGGACCACCCTCTGATGACAAAAAGTTTGAATTGAATTGCTTGTTCTTCTATACTGCGGAAATTGTGAGCTTACTGGTGGATTCGAATTTGTTTACTTGGGTTACTTTGGTAACACTTTGTGTCAAGGATATTAAACCGACAGAGAAAAGAAAGACATCACCAGAAAGCTGAGAAAAAGGGCTTTCAGGTGCATGTAATTGAAATCATAATACTATGTAAATTTCCTTAGTTTTAGAGAAGTTATTATTGACTTTCCGAAAAAAATTAACTGTTTTTAAGAATTCTCGGTTGTCATGGCAACCATATAAACAATGGGTGTCAATGATTTTCTCAGTCTGCTCACCCAATCTCCGATTTACCATAATGTGAAGTCAGATTGCATCTATCACTAATTGTCTCTGTTTTATGCAGTATTTACTAAAACAATTTTTAAATCATTTTTTCTAAATCCGTTGCTATGGTAACCGCCACTGCCAAGTTCGCACACAAAATCAGCCTTTCTTACTATCATTTCCTAAAACTAGAGAATTTTCCGCACATTTTGGTATATGAAACTTGCTGTTGTACTTCCGTGCGGGGTATCTTCTTTAATATTGCACTTTTTGGCCTCCAGCTGCTCTACTATAACAACGTCAGATAATGAGATGCATGTGGTTCACAACGATGAACCACATGGTGTGAATCACATGGTTTTTTTGCCAGAACTTCACTGCCTGTTGTGGGTTATACGTTCATACTATGATGTAAATCTCCTTTTTTAAAAGTAAATTTGTGAAATGGGAGTATCATGGGTGCGAGTTCTTGTGAAGTAGCATGCTGGTACAGTGTTGGTCCGAGCATTGCTTCTGTTCCAAGAGACTGACAGAGCCAGTATAGTGTGTGATGTCTTGTGTCGCTATCTTGGTTTTCTATCCCTAACAGTTTTTTTTCTTTCTCTATTTTATGGACTTTTGTGTCTTGTTTCTGACTGGCTGACTTCTCTTGCTTGTCTGTGGTAATGCTGTTCGATGTTTATCTATTCTGGATAAATTTAATAATTCGCCTATGTTTTGTGGTGGTGTTAAATGTCATGTCATCCTCATGCATATGAATAGTTATTTTGACAATTTCCTATGCAGTTCTTCAACATACGTCTTGATTTTGGGAAAAGGAAATAAATGACAACATAATTTTGTGATTTTAAATATTGTTTATTAAATATGGTGCGTTGTGTGCTTTAACAGACTAGAAGCTGCCACTGCCAGGTTTATCCCATTATGACTAGACAATTGCAATAAAAGAAACCTTAAGTTGAAGTGAATGAAATAAGTTTGATAAAAACCACAAGTTGTTTAAATATAGCAGATTTTCTCATATGGTTTCTTAGGCACATTATTTATAAGACAAGAACAAGAATGAAAGTTGAAATGCCTTATTATTAGTTCAATGGTTTCAGAACTTTTCTCGGTGGTTTCTTGAATTTGATTTTCTTAGCGAATTCTTCTGATAATATTGCCCCACATCTGAAAAATAATATTTCATAAAATGTTATGAATTTAGTTTAATAATTTTTATCTGTATTTAAAAAGAAAGAAATTGCTGAGGTCTTCAGAAAATATTCATGATCTGCATATCAGTCAAAACTCAATGGCAAACCTTTTACTCATCAAAGGGAAGGTACTCCTAAGAATCATTCAATTTTCAGTCGGACATATATATAATATATATATATATGAAACTCCATAAAGCCCTTTAATATTATATTTTTATACTAACTTGAAATAAGCTTTATGAGATGACCAGTAGGCTGTTCCTTCACTTTTCGGATGAGGTAAATGAATTACGAAGGCCTTGTCTACCACACGAAAAGTATAGCTGAAACAAGAAAGGAATTATTGGATTAGATATTCAGGATGTGCATTTGGGTTAAGGGGTCAGCTCAGGTGGACATGCTCTTGACTGCCATTCTTCCAACTAACAGAATGGTTTTCTGATTTACATTAAAGTAGATTGCAGTTTAAAGGTGCTGAGAAATACCTGTATGAGAAAATGTTAAAAATTTACTCAATTTTCAAATGGCCATACCTCGGCAACTATTAAATGAACGGTGTCGAAATGCGATATTTTCTTATTTCTCTGATAGATAAGTCCGTATGAATTTCAGAATTTTGTGAGAGGGTCACATGGGGACCATTGTTCTATTTGACATGGAATGACCCTGTATACTCACCCTGCAGTGTATAAATGACGAGTATAAGAAATTTTATCTGCCATTCGCTCAAGAAGAGATTCTTCGTATAACGGTAGCATTGATGACAGGCCCAGGACGTAAGGCTCGAAGGCATTCTGATACGCAATCTGTAAATAATTGTAGAATGTTAGACGAGTACTAACAACAAGATTTATATTAGCTGAAGAGGTTTCAGGGTCCATTCAGACCCCTTCCTCAGTTCTTAATGATTTGAAGTTGATGTTGTTAGGTCATGTGATGAGGATGACGTAATGTCATGTGACTCTATTAATTCCCGGTTTAGCAGAGGTTCCTCCTGGGTGAGAAATAATTGATTATATTAAGAATTAGTATTCATGTTTTCACCAAGTCTTGACTGTCCAAGTTAGAATTTGTGAAAAAAAGACTGCAAATCTCGAAGACATATGGCTGGTTACCATATGATTAAGTTACAAGCGTCATCTTTGAAATGGACTTTTTTTTTTCAATGTTCATCATGACAGTAGGCCTACTGACTCCTGGCTTTTGGTGTTCCCGTGGTAAATGAATTCACAGGACGAAATCTACCTTTTTCACCAATTTTGGCACAGGCCTAATAACGCTGCAGTGTCCACCACTGTGGTTATTGTTTGCAATGTGGGGAAACTGGGGGTTTGAATTTGCTGACTTGATATGTTTCAAAAGCCTGTTATATTTTCTTGGATGTATTGAACTGCAACTCCATGCCAGATTAAGTAATTTTACCTTGATTAATGACAGCAAATGCTGTACCTTTAAGAGTGAAATATGGCATTATTATTTACACTTGGTCATGCGTCATGAACTGGTCTGCTAAAATGGTGGATTTGTCGCACGAAATTTCAAAACAAAATATTCAATAGAACTTTTCTACCACTTCTATCTAAGTTTTTTCAACATATTTGACATCAGAAGAAAGGAAATATTCTCTAGTTTACAGAACTGTTATCCTTTTGAAAATCACTTGAACCAATAAAGCGCTATTGCCCAGAACGTTGAGGCATGTCAGTCAGAATCAGGGGTGGATCTGGAGTCGGTGTAGCGGAGTCGGTGTAGCAATACTGTGAAAAGAAGAAATCAGCCCCTCTACACTGTCCCAATCATGGTTTATTTTTTCAGAAAGTTATTTTAGTTCATGTGCTATGCTTTAGATGTCTTACATGGGGATTTTGAGTGCTTCTCAGGAAAAGCCAAGCAGATGTCATTCTCAACCTTAGCAGTAATCTTCAGAAGCATATTGCAAAATGATGTAGTTTGTGATCGCAAATATTTTCAATGTACCTTTAAAAAGCAAAAACCAAGCTTGATGTCATTCAGATTAGTTGCTAAATTGGGTTATGTATTAGTTAGACACCGATTTGGAGGGTTCTAACATGCATTTTTGTCAGTTAGATCCCGACCGGAGGGAGGGATCTAACTGACAAAAATGCATGTTAGGACCCGACAAAGAGGTGTCTAACTGACTTAGACATCATATGCTTCTTCTATTATTTGTTTTAACTTATAATTTTAGCAAAATAAACCATAATCTCATTGTTTGTTTGCTGTTGTAAACCGTGTTAATCCTTAGCAGGGCGCTAACATGCAATATTGTCAGTTAGATACTGGTTTTTCCAATGGTATAAGTATCTTGGTGATGTCTAACCTTGTATTAGAGCCTGTGCTGGGCAAGGAAAAGATCCCTTACATGGGGTAAAAATGCAGCATGTTGAGGACTCCTGCCCTCTCTCTCATTTCATCAATGTAACCTAGTGAGTAGCTACAACAGGCCATACAGGGCTGTGCTTACCTTATCTATCGATATATCCATCTATCTATTCATCATTCTTATGCTAATTCCCATTCACTTTGATCCATGGACCAGAAATCTTCCTGTGTTGTAATTTTGTTACATTTAAGATGGGCTGGCTCATAAAAGGACAACAAATGTCCAGAACATGCCTAGTTAAAGGGATATAATTTTTCTTAATTCTGTGGTGAATTTCACTTGGAAACACAAGTAGAAGCTGGGATTTTAAAGGAATTTTAAAAGAAAAAATGTCAGTTTTTGCTGTCAAGATTTCATATCGTTCAATGAGATTTATTTAAAAAGTGTCAACATATATTATTAGAGGAACTAGTCAGAATCATTTTGCAACCAACCCCATTACAATTGGTTAAGTAGTAGAAAAGTTACAGACGTTTTACTAAAAAACGTCAATTTTGAGAAAAGCCTTAAAAACCTTCCCTTAAGTCAACACATTTCAATGAGTGGGGGAGGCACAAAAGTGCCCATATCTCGATAAGTATACAAGATAACTAAGTTCTGTTTGAAACACTGTATAGTGCTATGCTTCTGTGATGATATATCAGAAAATAGAAAAAATAGACATTTTTGACCTGCGACGCAAAATGGACCAGTTCATGACGCATGACCACTTACCTTGTATGGCTGTGTGGCTTTCACCCAATGTGGGTAATTGACTGGCTGGTGTCCTAACTTCCAGCCCTTGTCCATTCTGAAAATGTCATAAAAATATGCCATTCAAAACGTATTGCAGTTCATGTGTTAGATTTTCGGGAAACAAAATTTAGTGTTTTGGCAGTTCAACTAATTTTGTTGGATGAATCTGTGTTGCAGGCGGCTGTGGCCTTATAATAGATTTACAACATTACCTAATTGTTTCATTTGTTGATTCACATACATGTATATTTGACACTGATATCAAGCTGCAAAGCCTGTTACTATCAGGTCTAATGGGTCTGAGTTCTAATGATTTGTAAAAGTACTGGGAATCTTGTACAGTTTGAAAACTATTGAATAAATCCAGATTACCTGTATCCTATCATTTTGCCCTTTGTCATTGCAGTCAGCAATTCAGATCTATTGGTTGGCAGGTAGTCCGATCCATCTGCTGATTCAAATGCTGGGATGATCCAAAGCTGAAAAAAAAACCATACGTAACAATGTCAAAAGTAATGTTATTGGATTCCCAGAATTTCCCCCAAAACAAGTTTGCTGAAGATTTCAATTTCTCTTTGGAGATTTCCTCACTTTCGAAAAGTTTTGATAGTATTGATCTCCACTTTTTGTGACTTCCACATTGTTGCAACCAAATCTTGCCAGCTTGACAGTAACAACTGCCAAATCAATTTTTTCTCTTTAATGAATTCATTTGACCTTATGTTGTGCAAAATTTAGGAAGCTTTCTGTTGAACTTCTGGATTCCCTCAAGTTTTTCCTTACTTCCACCAATCTACAGAGACGCTGGCAACTTTTCTAAGTAGATGGTGAAAATTGATGTATGCAGAGATCCTTGGTAATTTCACTCACTTGTAGGGCTAAGAATTGTTTCGAAGGTTGGTACTTACATCTTTGGGGTTGGCAGTAGCTTTCTTTTCGCTTAATAATTTCTTCAGGTAATCGTATGCATCTACATTTGGTATAAGATCAACGTCTATGAATACTGTGTAAGGCGTGTGAACGTGAGTAAGGCCTATGTTGCGTAGATAGTTGATTGGATAAAATATCTGAAAAAGCATGTTAATAGCATTATTTTATGAGAGAAAGATAAATGAAAAAGATTCAGAATGTTTGGTGGAATGGCAGAACTTCAACATTATTGACTGGTATTTGATGCTGTAGATATATAGTAGTTAAAATTTTTAGTTAAAACTATTCAAGAAATACTTGGTAATCTTAATTCCTTTGCTCTAAAAGTATTCAAGAGACTTGATAATCTAATTTCTATGTTATAAAATATTCTAGAAATACTTGGTTGCCTCTGAATAACCCACACTGGTGTTGTTGGGGCGTACAGCTCACTCACTCACTCACTCCAGAAATACTTGGTAATCTAATTTCATTGTTAACGAAATAACTAAATTCTGCTGTATCATCATTTGCTTTGAATTCATTGTCTGTAGGGCAATTCTGTAAAGTCCGATTTACAGATTTGACACTTTAGCAGCTTGTGTAGCCTTACCACCATACCTTAGCTATTTCATTGTTAAATAGGAATGAGGCCAGGTAATAGGGGTATCAGAAATGCCATCAACCAAAGTTCTAAGTGCAACAGGAGCTGAGCTACAGGGCAAAATGTCGTCGTGTCGGACGTACTCAAAACGATGTACGTCCGACACGATAATATTTTGACATAGCTCAGCTCCTATTGCACTTGGAGCTTTGGTTGGTAGCTTGTCTGATACTCCTATTACCTGGCCTCATCCCTATTTAACAATGAAATAGCTGAGATACAATGGTAGGGCTACACAAGCTGCTAGAGTGTCAAATGTGTAAATCAGACTTTACGGAATTGCCCTGTTACTTACCTCTCTTTTATATACAACATGTATAGCAATATTATCTCTTTTGTTTAACCCCTTTGTGCTTTTAATAGCAGGTACCACTCGGGCTGCTTCATCGTCACTTGCGTGTATGACCGCTGCTATTGATCCCTTCCACTTTGAGGCAAACTTAACAAACATTTGAAATCGGTCTATCGTGAATTGTGTCACGAGGGTAATGTCAGTATCGTCTGAAGAAGTGAAATATTTTGGTCCTGCGTAAAAATTAATGTGAGTTCGACGTTTCAGGTTTGTTATGTATCGGAAATGGACACATGGGTCGTCAGGTTTTTTCGTAACTAAATTTTCTATATCTTTTAATTCCGTCTGGAAGCATTTGCTGTTCAGAGTTCTCCATATTTCACCGTTGGAATTGATTATGTTGTAAACTGTCTCTTTGGCACTTTCAATCGCTTGTATGTTTGTAAAAATGGACTGGCCATGGCCATAAAACAATGCCTGAAAAGAAATGGATGAAATATGTAAATATTGGGCTGTCCTAATCAGCAAAAATACAGGAAAAATCTGAAAGGGACTGTAACTGAAGTACAAGTTTCTTTTTAATTTTGGGAATTGGGTTGTGTATCATATATTTTAGTAGGGTATGTCAGAGGCTTGTACCAACCTTAGGCTTCTGTTCTCCTATGCAGGCTTTGTAATCAGATTTGACATCTAGACGAGTATTCCAAATGCAAGGCAATATGAACAAGTGGTCAGATAGTGATTCTAGATAGGAATGGACCTCCACCTGTAAACAAGTGTATAAAAAAATTGTGAGACTTTGATTAAGGCTGCCACATAGTATTACATCATTTTAACTTTCAGACTTTCTCTTCCGTGACAAACAGTTTTTGTAGTTGTAACGAACTTTATGAAAAGAAAAATGTTTCTGTAGTTGTGACAAACGTTTCAGTAGGTGTAACAAACTGTTTCTATAGTTGTGACATACTATTTCTAAAGTTGGCTGAAGAGTTTCATTGGATCTCTGATTGTGTATTAGTGACAGGTCTTTTGAGTTCCATTTTGAAATCAGTGATGCCCCCTACTGGACCTTCATTTCTGAAAATGGTCCCATGCGTTGTTGACTGAACAGTCAGTGAGTAATTTCAAAATGGATCTAACTCAAAATAACTAACTAATATATTTCTAAAGTTGTGACAAACAGTTTCAGTCGGTGTAAAAACTGTTTCTATAGTTTTGAAAAACTGTTTCTAAAGTTGTGACAAACAGTTTCTGTAGTTGTGACAAACAGTTTCTGCTGTTGTGACAAACAGTTTCTGCTGTTTTGACAAACAGTTTCTGTAGGTGTGACAAACAGTTTCTGCTGTTGTGACAGTTTCAGCTGTTGTGACAAACTGTTTCTATAGTTGTGACAAACTGTTTCTAAAGTTGTGACTAACAGTTTCTGTGGTTGTGGCAAACAGTTTCTATAGTTGTGACAAACAGTATCTGCTGTTGTGACAAACAGTTTCTGTAGTTGTGACAAACAGTTTCTGTAGGTGTGACAAACAGTTTCTGCAGGTGTGACAAACAGTTTCTGCTGTTTTGACAAACAGTTTCTACAAGTGTGACAAACAGTTTCTGCTGTTGTGACAAACAGTTTCTGTAGTTGTGACAAACAGTTTCTGTAGTCATGACAACAATTACTGTTTTTGTTGTTTGTACGACAAATGGTTTTTTGCAGTTTTGACAAACTGTTTGTGGAGGTGTGATAAACTGTTAAGGTTACTGTGACAAAATGTTTCTATTGGTGTGACAGCATGAATATGTCTGAGGTCAATTTAAATCTGTGCTACCCGCTCCCTTCCCCTTGTTCTGTATGCATCATTTAACCATGACTAGTGTGATAAGTGTTGTATGTGATTAACCTGATCTCTGATGTAAGTGGTGTGACAAAATCAGTCTGGCTAAAATCCTTTTAAACATTAAACTTTGTGATAGTTTCATGGGCAGATATTAAATGAACTGAGTGCTGACATTTGCAGATGTTAATTCATTGCTGCATGGATCTTATACATTGAATCATTAATTTTGTGATATGCTTTACAGGTAAAGTGAATAGATATTTGAAAAAAATAAAAGTGCTGAAATTGCTTGATCTGATTATAGTATTGATTACTATGATTAGTAATGCAAGCAGCAAGCTGGATACATACCCAATGGCTAAATATTTTTTCCACCTTTGTTGTGGTTTTATTCCTCATTTCTTTGAGATCTAAGAGGATTATATCCGCAAAGTATCGATGGACGGTATTAAACTGAAAAAAGAAAGAAACGGATAAAAGAATTATATTATAGAGTAGTAGTTTTTGTTCGATATGCAAAGTAAGTTTAGCAGCTGTAAGTTATGGAAATTTGTGGTTATAGCATTTTTTTACTTACCGATCCAGCGTTGACTGATTTTGACCCCCTGGTAATACCAATATACTGGAAAGTAGAAGTGAACATATTGTGATAACTGTTTAAAATTTCTTCTCCTGATTATTCTAATTTGCCTTGTGCCTGTGCTGCCTCCCACCTCTCCTCTCATGTACCTTACCTACTTCTGGTGGCCCCTACATAGTGGTCCATTGGGCCTTCATTGGGGTCTCCACCAATTATTAATATGACTAACTGTATGCATTGATGAGAAATATATTGGAAATAAATTTATCTGAATCTGAATCTGTCAGAATTTCTTAAGCAACAACTAAGAACAGAGGTGCAATAGTTTTCTTTGCCCAAAAAATCAAATTAAAAGACTTCAAAAATGGATTAAAAATATTTAATCTGTAATGTGAATAATACATGGTATTATGCTGATATATTTATGTACTAGAAGTCCCATGTTTTAATGGTAGTATACCTGTATATTAACTTACCTGAGTATCACTGAATGTGTGGAATATTTTGAATAAATCCTCAACGTCTGACAAAAGTCTCATTTGAGGATGTAAAATAACTACCTGAAAAAGAAATAGGTTTACATTTATGTGAAGGACTCATAAATATATCATAACTTTTGCTACTGAAGTTTTTCAGGATAAGGGAACTCAGGTGGCTACTAAGAACTAAGGCCCCTTATATTAGGCCTGGTGGAGGTAGCTAAGAGGGGTGTAATCGAACTGCTTTATGGGAAGTTTTTTTATAATCTTGTTGCAAGATTGTGTACAAACATATATTTCACTTGAGCAAACCTACAGTGCGATTATTATGTAAAGCATTATAGAAGCTTATAAAATCATAACATAAATATCTAAGGGGACATTCTCAGTAGACTTCATCTCTGTAAGGGGATGTAACTAGCATAAGTAGCTATGTTTGACTCTTTTTAAAAAGTGGGTTCTCAGATTCTTCTCAATTGTCACTAGCAGTAAATTCTGCTGTTAGTAACCATGTAATGGGCCATATCTATTAGTGTTAGTAGCTTAGTAACCATGTCTTAGTAGCCATCTAAGTTCCCTTATCCTGAAAAAACTTCAGTAGAGATACTCAGGTGGCATAAGAATGAAGGATAAACATATATGATAAAGTGATATATGCGTGGTAGGGCGCAATCCGTGCAGAATTTCTCCAGTGGCAATAGACTTGTAGAGCGATTGAAGATAAAAAGCAGCCCAGAATATGCCCCAGATATAACACTTTATAAATGCAAATATTGATAGTAATTTTCACCTACCCTGTCTATGTATTTGGGAAGCAAGTGCTGAATAGTGAGTAGAGAAACTGTTGTGAATTCTAAATCAGTTTTGAGATCAGGTAGAACATATGTTGTGTATGTTACTGAAAAATAAAAAAGAAAGTTCACATAAATTCTTGTAAGTCATGAAACGCAGTTATACGCAATGTTAATTTTATTGATTTGCGACGTTTTAGGCTTAAGTCTGCCGAACCGTGAGAAAACTTTGATAATAATACAATAAGAATGAATTTTTAAAATTAAAAACAAAAAATCAATTCCTACCTGCTGGCAACTGCCATGTGTCTAATAGTAATGATACTGTTGAGTTTCCTATTGCATCTGCTAGAATGTGGAGGTGTAAAGGTGATGTGCGGAAATGTAAAATAGTCTTGAGAAGAAAAATGCTTTCGCGTGCATAGTCTGCTCCTGTGCATTGCAGCACAATGTGTTTTTTCTGAAATGAGAAGAAAAATATTATTTTGTCATGTTTTCATGTAATATATTTAGATGTATTGAAGACATGTCTAATGATAATGATGCATGCTACAATTTTCTGCTCTGAGTTGATCTGGCACACCTGGGTTCTAGAGAGATACAAAGGGAAAAATATGTTGTGTTATCTATTTTTTTTTTAATACTATTTTCCCATAGCCTTCCTGCAGATGCATCAAAGTTTGTGTCAGAGCGAAAAAAGGACGAAAAATATTTTGGTTAAAGGATATATACACTGAAAAAAAGATTGTCTGATTTTCAAACAATTTGATTGTCTGGGTCATTTTAGACAGTATTTGTTTATTTCAGACAATACATTGATTAGATCAAACCTGAGGATTGTTTGAATTTGTAAACTCAAATTGGTCGAAATATTATACAATTATGTCTGTTGAATTAAACAATTCAATTAAGTTTCTTTGCACTGACTCTTATGTTGACCAATAAACAAGGATGGCAATCACAGCTTGAATCAGCAAGCTATTAGACAACAGTTATCCAGGTCAGACTTAAGGCTAGTAATCTGCTTTAAATTTCATTAAAGCATTTCTTTGCAAAGAGTGAACTCTATCTGGACATCATGAATGGGCTAGTGCATACAGAAGGTAAACCATTTTATTCATTAATATTACCATACTTGGAAAATTATTATTTTTGGTCAACTTATGTAAATTAAGCCCTTCAAATTGACACTTCTGATGTATGCTACTAAAGTAACGTCAATGTGAAATAACTCGGTTATTACTTCTGGTTGCATGAATAGACTGGGTGTGATATCATATGACAGATAATGATATAACTGCAATGTCAACCACTAGAAATTGCCCATGATAAAAAAGTATGAGGGAGAGAGTTGTGTATGGAAATGGCTATGTATGTTTGTTTTATCATAACGGAACTGTGAAGAAATATGTTTGTGTGTGTGTAATGAATGGTGGAATTTGGGATTTGTGTAAATGAGGTCTTCAGGAATTAGAATGCAGGCAATGTAGGGAATGAGTGACAGGTGAGATTGTGAATTGATGAATGAGTGAATTTTGAATAGCACCTGAGATGGAGAATAGCAATTAAATGTGAAAAGAGAGTGGTGTTTGATTAGGTGGTCTAGGTACTACAGAATTGGATTGGAATTGTAAGCATGAATGACATAGCATATGCATATACACTGTGTTGATGAGAATAGGCAGTTGGCATTGAATGGGTGTTAATTTCATAGCAGAGAGAACAGTGATAGAAACAGTGGTAAAACATGAAGTGACAGTTGGGTTAAGCATGAAATAGTGAAGCAGGTAACCGAAAACGACATACAATAGAAGGCAAGGGCTTGAGAAGAGGTGTGAAATGAGGGTAATAGCATGCAGATCAGGTGAGTAGAAGTTGGTGATCCAGTGGGCACCATTGAGTAGTGGATGTATAGATGTGTCAATGTAGCAATCGATAGTTTGGCCTAAGATATATAAGGGTATGACTATTTAGACAGATGCAGAAGGTAAGGGCTTGAGAAGAGCTTTAAAATGAGGGTAAGATGAGCAAGATGGGATGAGTAGAAGCGGGTGAGCCAGGGTGCAGTGAAGAGGAGCAGCTGACAGTGAGGTGGCTGGATCCTTTTGGCGGGAAGAGAGACGGTAGCGCCAGCCTCAAACGTGAGCAATAGTGGAACTACGATGCGTAATGGCAGCGATTCATGCAGCTCTAGTGGACAAAATAATGAGAGCGAAAGTAATGAATTAGAGACCAGTAAGATGATTGTTTGTGCTGATGGGAAGGATAGGATAGGAAAAGAAGGATAGGTGGATAGCTAAGGTGAGTGGCTTGCCTGGGATAGACGTTTACAATGGACAATGTGGTGGGCATGTAACCTGAGCTTTAGTTTAAATGTAGATGTGATGAACAACGTTATTTCTTTTAACTGCTGAACAATTGGAATGTTCACATTGACACAACTACAATGTCTATCATGAACATCATATGATTGGCTGAATTGAACGGTGCGTTGTCTGTTATTTCATATTCTGAACAATTGGAATGTTCACATTGACACAACTGCAATGTTTGAAACAAACAATTAAATGTCATTGGTCATTGACTGAATTGATCATTATAGTTGTATGGCTTGCACCTGCTTGACAATCTTGGTCGTCTATGTATCAAACATTTTAATTGTCTAACTTATTCATTGACCAATGGCAACAGCCATTTTAAACAATCAAATTGGTTTTTTTAACAATATGATTGTTTGACTTTTTGAACAATTTCAATTGTCTGCTTCAGAAAACCATTTGATCGGACACATATTGTACACTGGCGTTGTCTGATGTTAGACAATTGTCTGATGTCAGACAATCCTTTTTTCAGGTAATTTCCTGCTCATATGTAGGCCTACATGTTGTTTTCTACAATAAAGGTTTAAATAAATAGATATTTCCTGAAAGTAGGCACCATACACTCACCTCACATATTGTTGAATGTGTTTGGGATGAAACCACTGGTTGACTGAAATAATAAAATCAAAATTATGTTCTTCATTTTTTTAAATTCATATTTTATTAGTTAATAGTTTGCTTATTTTATAAGTATTCTGCAGAGGAACTGTGTCAAGAAAAGTTTGACTCACCGATTTGGTATGAAATGCAATATGGTGTCATGACGTATAACTGAAAATACATAAAGGAAAGATATTGATATAATTTAAAATACTGACTAATTTATTGAATTTATATTGTATATTTTTTTGTGTCAGAACATGTTGATATCTGGCAAATTGATCTTATAATTGTGCAACAGTGTTAACTTGAAAAGGTAGCTTTCAACTTTGTCCATTTTGTCCTGAGGGGGTGACCATTTAATTTCCAGGGGGGCTTGGAGTTTTCCTTTTGAAATTATTTATTTACGGTAATGGCGGAAGTAATTATTTATTTTGGGTCCTGCAAAGTTGCCAAATATTCATTCCTTAGTCAAGCAACATCTTATTTATTAGTGTCCTTGACTAAATGGTGGCCCCTTAATTATTATTATTTTTTGTTTGGTGTAGAAAAAGGAGCAACTTACTGCTTTCTCGCGTGTGTGAAATAGAATAGATTATAATGATGCAGATGCTGACCAGGAAGATCCAGTAGAACCTGGTGTAGAGTTTTCCTCTTGGAATATAGAACATGCCCTGCAAAATAAATGAACATTTACAAAATAAAGCTAATGTCAACCCAATGCCAGATATTTGATGGTGGTACTTACCGTCCTGTATTTTTTCACCGATAAGGCCTACAAGGATAGGTCACAGGTGGGGACGAAGGGCGAAGGTGCAATGAGGCTAGACAATGTCATGCTTTTGGCACAAGATGAAACATCTGTCTGACATGGGTTAACAATGGACCATAATGGTGAGGCAACGTGGGATATGGGTTTTAAAATTAAGCAACCACTGTGTCACTCATTTCATAGTGGACCTGAGAACTCTGAACAGCCTACTTTGGGAGGGGGTGCACTAATTTCTGCCTATCACTGTAAGAATAGTTTTGGGAGATAAAAGACAGGGTTTGGCAGTGTACCTTTTGTACCTTTAAGAGTAACTGTATCATTATGTTCATTTTTACTCTTTACAAACTGTTCCCCCGTGGCCTAATTGGTAAGTGCACTTGTCAACTGGCTTTGAGGGCGTGGGTTCAAATCTCACCCCGGGAACTCACTTTAGTCCGAGCCAATGGGACATTAAATGGAGACGGGCTGTATCCAGTATTCTATGCTGGGGCAACTGAAAGACCCTGGGCATCCCTGAATTAATAGGGTATGTGCCAGACTCACAGTCTTATCATCTCATCATCATACGGCGATCGCCTGCCTCGATATAGCCCAAAACACAAACAAACAAACAAACTCTTTACAAATTTCAATATGATACTGATGCAAGGAGGCCTGGTTTCGAGTCGTGTCTGGGTGGAAATACCGAATTCCCACAGCATTCGCTCGCATTATCATGGATTCACCACATTGATCATTTTACAACATCACTGATATTACGATAAATATGTTGTCCGTACCTTTTGAATGGAGTCCCACCTTGTCCCTGTAAATATGGGACTGTATTTTGGATTGAGAGAAATTGTCATTTTTCATTCTCATTTGTGCCTCATCAGATCATGTTGCAAATATCATGTATGTTAATGAATTGGTAGTTGTGAATTACTACTAGTAGGTAGTCCTTTTTTATCTTAAATTGACCTCTGTACTGTTCTTATCTATACAGTCCTGGTTAGAATATATATATGTTTATATGTATACTGAGAGCGATTAATCTTTATCTGAATGTTGGTTCTATTTTGATACAATAATTGTATATATTGTATTTTGTGATTGCCTGATAGTGGAACACAAATGTGTACAAGGTTGAGGAGTCAAACAATGGAATACACTTCAAGTAGCTACCCACAATTCAAGTGATTCTTAACTGATTTATGTTTTGCATATGTTGGGTTTTTTTTTCCAGATAGTAGAACACATTATGTGTACAAGGTTGAGAAGACAAACAATGGAATATACTTCAAGTAGCTACCCACAATTTAAGTGTTTTAAAAATGATTTATGTTTTACATATTTTTTGTTTTTTTAAAATTTTTTAAGTTTAGCCAGTTGGAGATATTTGAAACACCAAACTCCAAAGTTGCTGGTGCCAAAAATGAGAAACTGGCAGAATGTTAATGTATGGACTTTTGAATTGTATTTACTGAAAATTTTCCACACAAAACCTTTCATGGACTTTAAAAAACATTCCATGTGTGGTTTAACTTGACGGAAAAGGATATCAGGCATATCCAAATCATTCGATTATTTTAAGAGCATCGAACTTCTGAAGCTTGCAGCTCAAAATAATATTTGCACTGCAAGGTATTAAATTTAGAAGAAACAGTTTACCTTCTCAATAAGTTCTCATTGACTCACCTTAGCGGCCTCATCCGTCAACAAAGCAATTTTATTTTCTCAAAACTTGCCGCTTTGACAACGCTACAAACTAAAATGTCAGATCGGCTGATTATGTCCGTATTTAATATATCTCAGTATTCATGTTAGTTTTTAGCTATAATGGCGGTGGCATAATAACTCAAGTGTTTTTGCAAATTTAAGCCTCAGCTTGCTGTAAATAAGTATATAGCAATTTTCTGAAATGGTTTGTGTGTCTTTTGCACTCTCAATAAGCAGATAAGTGAATTAAGATCATCTGAAGTGAATTTTGGTGAAATTATGGCATGTCAAGGGTTTGCTGCCAAACAGATTATGTTTATGGTAATATTCTACAGGCCATGTATGAAATAAGCAAATGATGGTTTTCATTTTTCTTGAGTTCATATTGTGCATTGTTTGTGTTGTCTGTTGGCCAATAATGATTTCCATTGTGCTTTGTTTAGTATTGTTTGTTTTGTTTATGTGTCTGCCTCTTTTTATGTCATCATAAGAACAAGAACCAACAATGGAGACCTCTTGCCTTGTTAATTTTCTATTTCTATTGATAAGTTGGATGTGATGTTGGGACAGTAATTAATGGGGAGGTTTAGCTCAGTGGTAAGTGGTAGCTTGGTCTCGGGTTCCAATCCTGCTCTTGCCGGGTCACCTCTAACCAAGTTGGATGGCTGTTTCAATCATCGTTTGCCTCATTACTGTGTCTTCCTCCTGTCCTAATTGGCCTATCAAGTGCATAAATATAGGACACAAAGCCCCAATAATTCACCATCTATCCATTTCGGACAGAATCAGCATGGAGAATTATATTCCTGCAACATTCTAACATTCTCCATTTATACTGATCAATGCTGAACATATTGATCAATACTATAGGCCAAATCATGCTGATTGAAAATCGATGTACAAGTCATACAGTTGATGATGTTATGTTTGGCAGAGTTGAGGGCATATATTGATTTTGGCATCTGCTTGGCATTGTCTGAATCAGCAATTCTGCCACCTTTTGTGTGATTATTAGCTCTATTAGACCAGCAGCTGGTGGTTCTGATTTGGAAAATGTTCTTCAAGATCCCTTTTTAGCTAATAGAATTGAAATTATATTAACATTTTGTTGCCTAATGACCAATAAAATATCTCGTGTGTCTTATTAAGCCAAGCCAGACTATAGTGCGTCAATAGAGTATGTAACTCCTTTCAAATTGAAATGATCACTTTTCTCTCTCTCCTTTAATAGTGATCACTGGAGCCCTTTTAACAACTCGTACATGATTGTATGCGTTGTAGTTATTGACCTTTTAATGCTGTGAAATGGTAATGGACTGTGCTAATTAAAAGCACCCAGGGAACACTAGATCTAGATAGTTCAGAGAGTTTATAAAAGTGGATTTGTTTTCACACTGAGCCAAGGTATAATGTTACAGACTAGAGGTCATTAAATTTGCAGCACATGGAAACTGGAAATAATGATGTGGCTTTACTTTGGTTACATTTTACATGCCATTGTATTACATTGTAAAAGATATTTGATACCACAAGTCCAAGGGTGAACAGTTTCACTTCATCAAAATATATTCAGTTCTAACAGGATAAGGGAAACTGAGATATATTCAACTACATAAATATGTACTGTACATGTACCACAATTCTGCATCTCTTCTGAAGTTTGCAAATTATGTGAAGAATTGTTAGAGTAAGACATACTATAATCATCATCTTTGTTGATAATGCAATTTGACATTGTAATTATTTAAACTGCTTGGTAACTATTTATGCCAAATTGAGTTTCATCATGTGGCTATGTTTATTGATGAATGATGAAACAATAAATAAATAAATATCTTAATATTACAATTTCAATATACTTATTCATACTTACTACTTTTGTTGTCAACTGTATGCTGTTGTTTATTGATGCTGGGTCCCACTGACTGGTTTGGCTTCATCTGTTCATTCTGTTGTTCATGATGCCAAATTAGGTGGATGATATAGAGGTGACAGACTACAGCATATTTCCCTCAGCTAAATCATCCTGGAGGTTTCCTATTTAGATACATATTATCAATTCATTACAAGGTTTAGGATTTCGTCAGGCCAATCAGCTGCTCATCTGATGTGTGTATTTGAATGCAATTGAAACTGATGATATAATTGGTGAATCACTATCACTTTTTCCTGGTTATAATAATTCTGGAAATTTGTACAATTAAATAAATAATATTTTTTTATACTTCCTCCTATATACTTGTAGGCTAGGGCCTATAATAACTATTAGAACAATTATGTGGTTCTCCTTATCTAAGGATATTAAATTATTCACATTTGGATTTGCAAATGATGTAAATGCTGTTGTCCTTACTATTTTTACAAGGCTTGTTTTATATTCAATCACTCCATTCATCCACACAAGTGTATGTGATTTCAATACCTAGTGCTCTTATAATTCTTCATGTATCCAATATAATGTAATGTAGATGCCAGTGACGAACGCTGTAGATGTAATCCATGTAAATGGTGCACTGTTTCAATATTTCATTTGATCAGTTTAAGTATAATGTAACAACACACCATTCACATGACAGGTGTGTTGCTGTCAGATGATTTTATGGTTTTATGCCCACCATAACAGCATCAGCCTGCCTGTCAAATGATTCCATATACTATTGTTGTAGAGTTGCAGCAGCTACCCTGTGCTTGCAGCATCCCCAATCAATGATGCAGGTATACTGCATGGATGCCAAAAAGCTGCTGCTGCTGCTGATTCTAATACTGCAGAGCTCTGCTGCTGATACTGTTGTGATACCATGCTGTGCCTGTGATAATGGTCCAGTAACTGATAAGGGTGGTGTTTGGGGTAAAAGCACCATAAAAACTTTGATTGCAACCAATTAAGTATTTAATGAATGTCAATTATAAGGTGGTGTTGGAAAAGCACTGTAAAATTTTGACTGTAAGCAAAATTGTAATATTTAGAGAGTTAATTTCAATGGTAATTTGATCAATTCTGCATTTTTCACTTAATCCAAGGATATTACAGCCAAACACTTTGATATAGAATTAGAGTGGACTGTGGCACTGTGAAAATGGCACTTCGTGTGTCATCATGCTGATAATTTGTCAAATTGTCATGATCAAACCCAATACTTTCAATGTTAATTTGATTGAAGGAGACTTATCCCACTTGTTGGTGACAGCCAAATGAAAAGATTATGCATCTGATTTTCACTCTAAAAGGTTCCGTTATGAGAAGTCAAATGGCTTTCTCTTGATCATGACTAATCAAACAGCCTCTATGTTTCCCATGTTGAAAGTAGAGAAGATGACACTTCATCGGCTATCATGAGTCACAAAGTGCCATTTTCACAGTGCCACAGTCCACTCTAATTCTTTATCAAAGTGTTTGGCTGTAATGAATTGCCCTACTTACTGCCACTTCAGCAAAATTCTCTGGGTGCCAACTGCAGACTCTTTATATCCTTGAGTTAAGTGACGTGGACAGACATTATAGATTTATTGGCCTACCATCTCTCTTTGGCCTGCCTACATTCTTAAGAGTGTTGGTAGGCCAATGATGTCCACACATTTAACTTAATTCAAGGACATAAAGAGTGTAGGTAGGCCAATAAAGCTGTAATGTCTGCACATTTAACTTAATTCAAGGACATTAAGAGTGTAGGTAGGTCAATATTGCTGTAAATTATGCAAATTTAATTTAATTGTAAAATAAAGCGGTAGAATAGCTGAAGTGCTGGACAGTGAAACCAATTGTAGCCTCAGTCAAGTACATTTGTAGTTTCCAAGTGCCTTTAGGATTTTACTTACATTTGTAGTTTCCAAGTGCCTTTAGGATTTTACTTACATTTGTAGTTTCCAAGTGCCTTTAGGATTTTACTTTAGTGTCTTGAAGAAAGTTGTTATATTTTCAGGTTAATTCATAGAATTGTCAAAACTTTGTTATCTATAGCCGATAGGTCAATATTATTGGCATGTTTGCGATTATTTCACTCTTTTAAAAGAATTTTAAAAGAAATCCATTGGGTCCTATAACTTTCAACAACTTGTTTTGCATTAACCCAATATTTATCAATATTTACTGGCTACATTTACTGTATCTGGGACTGAGAGAGGAGGTACATGGCAGGAGATTATACAAGTGTATATATATTGGGTTGCCAGGGGTGGGGCAGGGTGTGGAAATGTGGTAATGTGAAGGAGTGGTGCCTGGGGTGGGGGGTGATCTGTGCAGGTGGAATTTGATCAATGCATGTTGATAAGAGATGGGGAGAGGGACTGGGAATAATATATATGTGAAAGAATGAGGAAAAAGTAGAATAATATATATATACCTTTTTCACAGTGAGTGTTTTGGATAGTTTTTTAGGATCTATGTTTTAAGTAGAATTTATAGTGTTGTAAAAATTAGTTTTTGATGTTTATTGGGTGTACATGTTTATATGAAACACATAAAAATAAATCTGAGAGTTCAAGAAAGTCAAAAATATCTTGCTGGTCTAGGATGTTTTTTTAAAGTTTACAAGAACCAGTTAAAGTAGGCCCACTTCGATCGAGCATAAATATGGTTTGAGCAGATCTTTCATATTCCAGAAGTAGGGGGAGGGGGTAATACAAGACTTCATGAATTCAAGGATAAAAAGGTGAATTTCGCAGTTTTTTTTTCTCTCTCAAAAAGTCTGGTTAACTTGAAAATCACCTGTAAGAGAAATAAAGATTCATACCGGAAGATGTTTGGGATAGACCCATCCTCGTCTTTCCCATGCAGTAAGTGTTTGCTTTTTAGCTCATGCTCCCATGCAGTTGATCTTGGCAGAGTGGGCTCAGTGGCCATTTGCTGAGCTTTCATTTCATTTTCTGAGCTGCTAACTCTGGGACCTTGGTTTGATTCCCGGTCTGTGACACTAATGTTACATGGATGTTTCATCCGGTGTCAAGAGTGTATATCGAATCATTACTCTTGTCACTGTCCTATTAAATATATCCTCCACATGCTTGATTACAGCCAAGCACCTTGATATAGAATTAGAGTGGAATGTGGCACTGTGAAAATTGCACTGTGTGACTCATGATAGCCGATGCAGTGTCATCTTCTCTACTTTCAACATGGGAAACATAGAGGCTGTTTGATTAGTCATGATCAAGAGAAAGCTAATAGCTTGCTGGTCTAGGATGTGTTTTTTTTTAAAGTTTACAAGAACCTGTTTAAGTGCTATGACTTCTCATAACTGATTTTAGAGTGAAAATCAGATGCATAATCCTTCGTTTGGCTGTCACCAACAAGTGGAATAAGTCTCCTTCAATCAAATTAACATTGAAAGTATTGGGTTTGATCATGACAAATCATCAGCATGATGACACACAAGTGCCATTTTCACAGTGCCACAGTCCACTTTAATTCTATATCAAAGTGTTTGGCTGTAAACCTTGATGAAACTAGGCTAGTTACTTCAAGATTAGATTATATTGACGGTCCAATCGGTGCACAAATAAACGACATAAAGCCTTATCACTATTGCGTATCCCAGTGAGCGTATGGAGTTTGAGGAACTTCTATTCCTTATCGGCGCATATTTAAGCAAAGGATTTCCACAAATAAGGATTTTTTTCCCAGTTGTTTAACTAATCGGTAATATTCCTCTTTGTATAATGCCGCTGCTGCAGGAATGTAGCAGATTTGCAGGATATTCAATAGTAAAGTTTGTCTTGTCTATTTGTCTTGAGACCGTTGGTGCAATAATGCAAATCTTCCAAGTGTCTCAAAAAACAGTATTTTCTACCAAGTAGGCCTACATGTTGAAGCACATTACAGCCAAACACTTTGATATAGAATTAGAGTGGACCGTGGCACTGTGAAAATGGCACTTCTTGACTCATGACAGAGACTGTTTGATTAGTCATGATCAAGAGTAAGCCATTTGACTTCTCATAACAAATTTTAGAGTGAAAATCAGATGCATAATCCTTTCTTTTGGCTGTCAAGTGGGATAAGTCTCCTTCAATCAAATTAACATTGAAAGTATTGGGTTTGATCATGACAAATCATCAGCATGATGACACACAAGTGCCATTTTCACAGTGCAACAGTCCACTCCAATTACAGCTGAACACTTTGATATAGAATACTTTGATATAGAAGTAAGTATAACTCGAGATCGCTTTCAAAAAGGAATAACACACAATTTCAATTTTCAAAGTATTTATTTTCCAAGGCGTAATTGCCATTTCATGGCTACACCTTGTAACACAAAATGGGTCATGAATTGTGATAACATTAAATGCATTCACTAAATAGTGATCAAAATGGCATACATTAAATGGTGATCAAAATGGCAAACACAACATGCACTAACAAACAGCACATTTTCCCATAAAATTGATAGACATTTTTAAAATGAAACACATTCAAGTTCTCAAAACTTTGTTGAATAGATGACATGATTTTCTATGTTGAATACAAAAGAAGACAGTCAAAGACTCAAAAGTATGTAAATAATAAAATACAAGTATACATAGGTGGTGTGAATAACTATAATATATATATGGCTAGACATCAAACACATTAGAACATTCATTCCATTTGCAAATGTTAATTGATTAGTAATAGCAGGTAAATTTTCATTTATTTTTTAATATGACTTCAGGAAATGGCAAGAACTTTCATCATGGCTGCTAGTAATATGAACAAGGGGTGAGGGAGTGTAATTTTTAAATTCCTTCGCCATATATATTTACGCTTTGAGGCATAAACGGGGTTTTAGAGGGAAAATTAAATATAGGCCCAATCCATTACCAGCCCACAAAACTCCCCCTCCGGACCACGGCCGGTCCCCTTAGGGCAATCTTGTCTGATTGCGCAATACTCATGACACATGTTTTGAGAAAATCTTTCCTCAAGTTGGTTTGTTTACCTGGATTTTTGGTTCCAATTATCATGGACGGGATGTATAACTGTGTGTGAACAATCAAGGACCATGCAGGAAACTTTTTAGTGCACAAAGGCACAACAGTGAGTGATTCTTGACGGATTTAAGTCACAGCAAAGACATGGGGCTCAGTGATAATGGGGGCACCATGGGCTGAGTGATAATGGGGGCAGCATGGGCTGAGTGATAATGGGGGCACCATGGGCTGAGTGATAATGGGGGCACCATGGGCCCCATCAACAACATGCCTGATGGAGATGGCACACTTCTGAAAAGCACTGCTACATCCCAAGAACCGTCAGGTACTGGCCCTGAGATCATTATCAATGATCTACTATGTTTTATCTTTAACAAGAGAGACTGTATGCCTGCAGAGGGACTTATCCAGCAGTGTGTGAAAACCACTATGATATTACCTCCATTGAAGTTGCCAAGAGAAAGTTATATGTCTGCATCCCAGACATCAGTTGGATAAATGTCACAGACCTGGAATGTGTAAATGCTCCTAAAAGTGACAGCCGAAGCTGGCACCACTTTGAAGGCTGAAACATTGATGACTGATGTTCATGTATAAATTCTGTAAACGTTGGGATAAAATCCGTCTCACTTTATTGAGACCAACAATTAGGTTTATAAGCCATGTGACAATTTTTTTAGATCTAAGTTTAACACAAATGTTGGCTCTGAGATGGATGAAGATCATTCCCGATGTCTACTTTAACATCGGCTTGAACTCTTTGGACCAAGGAGCTGGACATAAGGAGGCCGTTCGACGATTGCCCTTGGCCTGCCTCCTCATCGAAAGCGATGCCCCATATCTTGACATGAGAAGAAGGGACTTGGAGGAGCCCTCATGGCAAGCCTCAAGAGGATAAGCCACTCCATGATCCTGGAAGCAAGGAGGATCAATGCCACGTTGCGGCTATAATCGCATCCTTAAAACCACAAGAGATTAAAGATGAAGAGTTGGCAGCACTTGCGAATATGCTGTATCACCGCCATTCTCACACATGCAGGAAGGGTTCAAAATTTGATAGCAGATTCAATTTCCCAAAGCCCCCCAATGGCGTCTTTAGTGTACAACTAGCTCCATAAATGATAGTCAAATCCAGACATTTGCGGTTCATTCCACCAGCAATTGGAATTGACTGAGGAATCGAAACAATACTTAGTTATCAACACGCAGCAAGGACTTTATAAGTACCATCGACTGAGTTACGGAGTTTCAACTGCTCCGAGTGTGTTCCAGCGCGTGATGGACCAGATTTTGCAAGGAATAAAAGGAGTTCAATGTTACTTAGACGATATTCTCATTGCGTCGAGTAGAGCGGAACATGTGAACAGATTGTATTGGAACGATTGAGAAAATATGGTGTTCAACTGAAACCAAACAAATGTGCCTTTATGATGTCCAAAGTAAACTATCTAGGCCATGAACTCAGTTCGCAAGGGATCCAGCCACATGGAAAGATGTTGAGGTACTAAGACTCGCCTGTCTTAGTTACAGCTTGGATTAGTAAGGTGCTTATTCTTCCAAGAACTTCATAAAGCAGAAAAGTCAAGTTTATGACGAGTTAATGTATCTTTAGAAGAACCGAGATCAAAGCCGCCAAGGGGTTTGATACTATGCTGGAAAAATCCTGTGGTGGCGATTTGCCCCTTTACATGTCGAAAAGGTAGGTGTGCGACTGTCTGCCTTCGAGCCCTGTGAAGTAATTCCTTTCAAATGCTGTAGTGTCCAGAACCACCCGGTCCAGGGGTGAGGGGAAAAGGTGGAAAGATGAGAAGGGTAACAGCATTAACAGTTAAAACATACTTGAAACAAAATTTCTGAAGAGTCCTATACGACTATACCAAGGATCCGACCAAATGAATACTCAAAACATATCAATGCCAGTGAGGACAGTCTGCATGTGGGAATGCCAATTCAGGATAATGTTACAGAAAAACAATGCATTGCAAGATTTGGCATAGACATTCACAAGCTTGTTCCAGTTCCAAACAGTTGGCAACTCAAGTATTGAGAGGAATAAAATTCAAATTGATGTTAATTCTCCAAAGTCAATTTCTCTTCCTGAAAGTTACACAACAGAGAGGACTGTCTGATTATTTGGCATAGAAGACACTTTGCATCAGATGATGTCATCAACATGGTCATGTCAGTGAAAGAGATGGGGAATAAACAATTTGAATTATACATCAAGAGAGTTATCTCGAACAGAACGTCAAATATTCAAACACCAAACAAACGAAACAACCTTCCGCTCATAAGTGGTCTTGCAAAAATCGACACAAAGACAGAGCAGTAAGTCTCTACAATCAAGTGATTGCAGCTGATTTTGGTCGACCGATTATTATTGCCAATAAGTTCAGGGGAGGAAATGTGGAGGAGTTTTTCAGATATGAGAATCACCCTTGGCCACCATCATTGTCTACAAATGGAGTTTTGCATTTGCCATAAAAAAGAGTGAACTTCCGGATATCATCTCAAGTGAACAGGCACAAATTCGACTCCGTCACCACTTGCTAAAAACCGCAAGAGTGTCAAGATGAACAGCTGACTGCACTTGCGAATATGCTGTATCACCGCCATTCTCACACATGCAGGAAGGGTTCAAAATTTGATAGCAGATTCAATTTCCCAAAGCCCCGAATGTCGTCCACAACTATCCCAGTGCCGTTTAGACTCAAAGAAGCAGACAAAATTGAAACTCACAGGGCAACCTGATTTACAATTCATTAACAACAGTTACTGATGAAGATAGGAGAAGACATCCAATTTCAGAAATTTCTTGAAAACATTGGTATCAATGAAGATAACTACATCAATGCAGTGCAAACTACCATCCACACTAGCACCGTATTTCTGAAGAGGTCACCAGCAGAAATCAGAATCAATTCCTACAATGACACACTGCTGCGAGCAATGAGATACTTTCCAGGCGCTCAAATCCTTTACCAGACGCTAACGGAAAATTTGGCTTGAGGCCTGGCCTCACAAAGCCAATACCAACTGCAATTTAATACAGATACATGTGCCATGTTTAAATAAATTCGTTACTCTTATTATTATGATTTTTTTTACATTGCGAGTTCTTCATACCACTCCAAGTCCCAATACTCTCGCTCCCAATTTATTCCAAAGGACCCGGATTTGTCCAGCACGGCTTCGCTCATCGTCCCCATACTCAAGACAAACTAAAAAGCCCAACACCAACAAGAAGCCCACTCCGCCACCTTGGCGACCAAGAATCCCACTCCGCCACCTTGTCGTCCCCACTCTCAAGGCAAAGACTAAGCAAAAAGCCCAACACCGCCACTGCGTTGACCACGTAGCCCAACACCGCTGCTACAACACTGTAGCTCACTGCCTGTCCCCACCAAGAGGTCAACCTATACTGCCAAATCCATCTCTTGCACAGGTTGCCCCCAATTACGGCAGCACCAGACCTTCATGGCAACTCTGGCTTCTATCCATCAAACCACCAAAGGTCCTGCGGGCAACCTGGTTCCATACACTCCTCCTCCGATTCCACCACCCAGTGTTGGCGCTTGCCACACCGCCCCAGGATACGACAACAACAGACAACAACGTCCACAGCCAGACATCCACAGCTCTGCCGCTAATCCAACAATGCAAGGTGCTCAAGATGAGGAGCTAATCCCTCTTTCTATTACCTATCAACCCACCTCCCGCCCCCTCCGCTGCTCCCCTAGGCCAGAATGTGCCCCAGTCATTAAAGATAAAAATCTGGCAGCACAAATAAATTGAGCTCGGTGACCTTCTCCATTCCAACCGGTCAACCAACTACACTTTAGCCCTAACCACCGAAGACGGACAACCCAAATTCCGCCTGGCCTCTCGCAAAAAGAAACGGCTCAGCGAGCAGGATTGGACCAGGCAATGGATGTTTTCATTGAGATATACACGGATAGATATCCACAAGAAACCAAGGCCATCCTTAGCTACGCACAGAACGTGAGGGACCTCATGCGCAACGGGTTCAACTGGGCATGGTACGATAGCAAGTTCAGACGCGAATTCACTATTTGCCAATGGGACGAGATTCGACAGGACCTGGAACTTTGGGCATTTCCCCCCGTCAGACCCAGGATTTTGACGGGAAGACGACGATAATCCGACCTTACATCCTTGCACTTCACAACAACAACGCATCGATCAATCGCATCATCCACAATCTAAAGCTCTTCAAAAATCTTCCCTCCCTCCCTCCCCATGGGTACGGACTCTGGGGGAAAATTGATAGATCCCAAAATTTTATTGTGTGCGCACAATTTGAATATTCTCCATACTTATATATATCTGTTTCATATGTACCTATATATCTGTTTTATATGTACCTATATATATATGGTCTTCTATGGTGTAAATTTATGAGCTGGTAGAGGTTTATGACTGGAACAGCCTGATGCAATTCGACACCCGTTACAGGGAGCTACAGGCCCAACATCAGTTCGATTGGGGAGACATACGTTTGGCTCTCCAGATGCACGTGTTGGTACCCAAACCCCAGAACCACCAGACCCGTCGCCCCCGTGGGCCAGGAAAGGCAAGGGAGCGTCCAGGAGGACTGCAAGAAGTGGCTAGCTACAGGGGCATGCCCTTTCAAAGATAAGTGCAAGTACAAGCACAAGAAAGTGGAGCACACACCTGTAAAAAAACGACCAATCCCCCCGACTCTCTCTAAGGCCTCAAGTCGGGGGGGTCCCTTATTTTGGAGGCCTGGGAAGCATCTTTGCACCCCCAGGACCCCAGGAGCGACTTTCTTCTGCAAGGCATTCGGGATGGGTTTCAGATTATCACGGAAAGTTACCATGGCCCTCCAGTGTTTATGGCAAATTATAAATCATCCACGGAGGCTGGGATTGGATCAAGGGTTGAGGCCCAGATTACAGAGGAACTGTTAAATGGTCGTTACAGGATTCTTTCACATAAACCAACTATTGTCTCACAGGCCTCCCAGCGGCCCCGTCAAAAAATATAGGGATTTTATAGGAAGTTTTCCGTGAAATTTATAGGGTTTTATGCGGCTTTTGCGACGAAAATATAGGGAAAATAAAGGGCTTTACGGCTTCGAACGTATGGCAAATTAATATTAAATTAACCAGCCGAGTGTTCGATCGGCATATCAAGAGTTTATAAACGCAACTTGAGCAATGTTGAGAAAAGACACGCCAGCTTGTGACCAAAGGAACAAGCTGGCATCCAGAAATTTTTCTTTAAGGAATGCTTGGAACCATAAGAAATGCTAAACAGTAACCATCATTTTCATTTCACAAGTGAAAAGCCAAATAGCAAATTTAATTCCACAAAAATATAGGGTTTTATAGGGATTTTCGGCAAAAATGCTTGAAAATATAGGAAAATATAGGGAACAAAAAATATATAGGGAAATATAGGAATTTATAGGAAATATAGGGCCGCTGGGAGCCCTGGTCTCAGCTTTAGGGGACCCGACTCATTCATGATTGCTCTAGGCCTCAAGGCAAGGCCCTCAACGACTTTGCCACATTTGACAAATTTTCATATCAGTCTATGAGGGACGCAATGGAGTTAATCACCCCTGGCTGTTATCTGGCTAAGTGTGATTTGGAATCTGCATTCAGGAGTGTGGCTATCAGCAAGGATGATTATGACTTGACAGGCCTGGCCTGGAAATTTTCAGGATAGGACTCATTAACTTACATGCATGATAGAGGTTGTTCAATGTTGAAAACACCTTTGCTCATGATCCAACATAATTATATATTGTGGGCACAGTACGTAAAATAACTAAACGAGTCAATTCCAATTGCCCTTTGTGACACCCCTTGACCACTGTCCACTGCCCTCAGTGACACCCAATTAATTACCCAAATTGACCTTAACAGACCTCATTAATTGACCTTAATGACCACCAATTAGTCCTCTTGGACTAGTAAATGTGCATATCAATGTGTCACATCACAATTTTGTGCTGTCCTGAAAGGCTGGTAATTTTTAAAACAGTATCAATGGTAGAATGCACGACATCAGGATGAAGGGTTGCTCTTTTCAGTCTTTCAGAGTGCAGCCCTCTGAGGCCTGTAAATGACTATATCAATAAGTCATGATGCATTTTTGTGCAGTCCTGCAATACTGGTAGGGTGTTGTCCTCCTGTATTCAAGGAACTTCTTCCATTACCCCCGCCCCAGACTTGCCACTCCCAGAAGAATTGGAAATCGGTGTCACCTCGAGGACGAAATCGCTCCCGAATGAAGAATGATAGGTGCTTCCGATGTGGAAAAGTCGGACATTTCAGAAAAGTATGTACATCTAAAAGTTGTTTGGTTAACTATATTTGGTTTCTATATCTCCTGTGCCTTTGGCACACAACTATGAGAATTATACCTTCAGTCCTTTGGACTTCGAAGATATTAATGAGAATCAAGAAATTATGGACTATGATCCCGATCTTAATTTCTACAATAACCAATTATGTGTACGCAATGTACAAAACTGTGAATATTACTCTGACTCCACGTTTAATCATAAGTGTGTAACGGATTGCTTAAATAAATTATGCTTTAGTAGTATTCATTTTAACGTTCGCAGTGCGGCCAAGAATCTGAAATATGTTGATATTTTTATGTCTAGTTTAAAGATTGATTTCACTTTTATAGCTTTAACTGAAACATGGCTGAACTCTTCAAATTTTAATCTATATTGCTTGCCTGGCTATAGAGCAGAACATCAGTACAGAAATGGTAAGACAGGTGGAGGAGTCTGCCTCATGGTGCATAATAAGGTGAACTTTATTAGAAGGGATGATCTAAGTATTTTTAATGAAAAGATTGAATCCCTATTTATTGAAACTAGGAACACGGAACAAATTAAGAAAACTATAGTAGGAGTCGTATATAGACCCCCTGGGGGCAGTATTGAAGATTTCAATGAAATATTCTCTGCTACTATCGAAAAGTTGAAATTGGAAAATAAACTGATCTACATACTTGGTGATTTCAACATAAATTTGATTAATGCGGAAACACACCAACAGACATCTGATTTTCTAGATCTGTTCTATTCTGCATCACTCTTCCCCTTAATCAATAAACCGACCAGAATCACTGAACAATCTGCCACGTTATTAGATCTAATCTTTTGTAATGACATTACAGAAACAGTTCATTTTAATGGAATCCTCTGTTCTGATATTAGTGACCATTTTCCTGTATTTAGTATTAATATGGGTGCTGCGTTTGACAATGAAGCTACTTATTTGAAAACTCGAGCTATAAATAGCTCAACCATTGCTACTTTTTCTGATAAACTCAGATCAACTGATTGGACAAATGTTCTTCATAACATGGATGCAAAATCAGCCTTTTCGAATTTTTACAAGTTACTAATTGACTATTACCACTCCTCCTTTCCTATTAGGCGAACTAAAATTGGATATCTAAACAAAAAGCCATGGCTAACAGGTGGTCTAAAAAAATCTATAAAAATGAAGAACCGTCTGTATCTCGTCCAGAAGAAATATCCTACAACTTGCAATATCAAGAGATATCAGAGCTATAAATGCACCCTACAGAAGACTTTACATAAGCACGAAAGAGATCATTACAACAATCTAATTGAATCTAATAAAAGTGATGTTAAGAAAACTTGGCGAGTCATAAAAGAGGTTATTAATAAAAACAAGACTTCAGTCATGCCTGACACTTTCAGCAATAATGGTAGTACTATTTCGGATCCAAAGGTGATAGCAGATAGTTTCAACAAATTTTATGTAAATATTGGTCCTAGTCTAGCTCGAAACTGTGGAGAAACTGACACTTCACCTTCTCATTATATTAAGCAAAACATTGCTCATTCCATTCATCTTAGAGAAGTTAATGCAAATGAGGTTACCAAAATTATCAAAGAATTGAAAAATAGTAGCCATGGTCCTGACAATATGCGAACTGATATATTAAAACAAACTTACAAACTATATTTACAGCCACTTGTTCATGTATTGAATTTATCTATTAATCAAGGATACTTTCCCTCAGAACTGAAAATAGCCAGAGTGGTCCCTATATTTAAAGCTGGCGATCCCATGAAAATCAAAAATTACCGTCCTGTGTCCGTCTTAAATGTTTTATCTAAATTATTTGAAAAAGTCATGTATGCGAGATTGTTAGATTTTCTTAATGCTAATACCCTCCTTTATCAGCTCCAATTTGGTTTCAGGAAAATGTATAATACCTCTAATGCTTTGATATACCTTGTTGATAAAATAACTTCTGCACTGGAAAAAGGGGAATATGTTATTGGAACCTTTGTTGATCTCAGTAAAGCCTTCGACTGTGTGAACCATGAAATTTTACTGGCGAAATTGGAAAAATATGGTATTCGCGGCCTTGCTTATGATTGGTTTAAGAGTTATCTCGATTCTCGTAGCCAATATGTTCTTTACAATCAAATTAATTCCTGTTACCTTAATATTACTTGTGGGGTGCCCCAAGGATCAATCCTTGGGCCCCTACTATTTCTGATTTATATTAATGATTTGAAAAATGTAACGGACATCCTAACTCCCTTAATGTACGCAGACGATACTAATCTTTTCATCTCTGGACAAGATCTGCCAGAGCTTATCTTAAATACAAACAGAGAATTAGACAAACTCATGAAATGGATGACAGTTAATAGACTAGCTGTAAATGTGGAAAAGACTAATTTTATGATTTTCAGGAAGAAAAGAGCTATCATCCCTCACAACTTACCTGATATATATATGAATGGTAATACTATCACTAAGGTAGAGACAGCAAAATTTTTAGGTGTGAAGCTAGATGAACATCTTTCATGGCAAGCTCATATAAATGGAATCAAAAATAAAATTTCGAAAGGAATTGGCATTTTGTCCAAAGCAAGGAAATATTTTAACTCTAAAACTTTGGTCTCTCTTTATTATAGCTTCATTTATCCCCATATAATATATTGCATTGAAGCTTGGGGTAGTGCATGTAAAACCTATATTAATCCTATAATGAAACTTCAAAAAAAAAAGCAATCAGAATTATTTTTTCACTACCTTTTAGAGGAACAACAGAAACTACTTTTAAGAAATATAACATTTTAAATGTTTTTCAAGTTTATGTTTTCTTCACTTGTCTGTTCGTCTTTAAATTTAAGAAAGCCATGCTACCTGATATATATGGGTCCTTATTTAATTTCCCTAGTCACAGTCACAGCACTCGTTTCAATACTACCCCAACTATTCCATTTTTTAATACTTCCTTAGG
This sequence comes from Platynereis dumerilii, assembly GCA_026936325.1. Taxonomy (NCBI): domain Eukaryota; kingdom Metazoa; phylum Annelida; class Polychaeta; order Phyllodocida; family Nereididae; genus Platynereis; species Platynereis dumerilii. The sequence continues at coordinate 52,849,546 of JAPTHN010000005.1, forward strand.
AAAAAGGCGAATTCGCTATACTAGTGTAAAAATTTTTGGGATTTTGCACAATTGTTTTTCTTGGAACATTGGCTATTTCACTTTTAAAAGACACCTCAAGAGCCATCTCATTAAATGTCCTATTGACATTTACTCTTTCATATAGATTATTATTTTCAATACATATCAACATGGAAGTAATTGTTATTATTATAGTTACTATTATTATGCTCTGTATACTTAACCAATCCATTTATCCAATAACACAGTCATTGAGGGGTCAGATGTCTCCAGATAAATCCTAAAACAAATGTAGAATTTCGCCAGTATTATAACCCTATAGCTTAGTATGTGTGTTTCATCTTCTCTCATTCCACTCATCTTTATCTCATCTTGTGTCCAGGTAAATAATTAAGTAATTAAGTAACATTAATTCATCTGGCACTAATCATCCTAAGGTTTTTTTTTGAAAATTTGTATTATTTGTAATGAAAACTTGTTTTCACGAATAAAAAAAAAAAAAAAAAAAAAAAAAAAAACTAGGATATGTCACCTTCTTGTGGGAAAACCTCGTAAAATGTCAAGCGTATATATGGTTGTTCAACACCTATGCTCATCCAACATATATACTTTGGGCACCTTATGTATGTAAAAGAACTAAAAGAGATTTCTAGCTGTGTATCTGTAGCCATGAGACAGTCTATCAGCTCCAAGAACAGGAAAGCCATCACATCAGATGATCTATTAAACAGAAACAACATGAGGAAGCCACTACAAAGTAACCAAGGCTTCCATTTCATGAAGACTGTGCCAGGGACCCCAAGTTACTGGAATGCAATGAAAGATCTCCTGACTATGGTTAGGCAGTTAGGTTTGCCTATGATTTTTAAGAAGTTTTCGGCAGCTGACAGGAGACGGACTGAAATCATATGCTGTATTTGCTCGGACAGACTGCTCCCAATTCAGACTTCCCTACAGAGAAGATCAGGACTGGCCAACCTATAGTCCACTGATTAATGAAAATATTGTTACAGCTGCAAGAATGTTTGAACATCGAGTCAATTTTTTTTGGAGTGATTTCCCAATTGACACTGTTATTTAAGATGCTGAAGACTGTGTTTGCATCTGATATATTTTTATAATAAGAAAATTTTCTTTCAGGCCTTGCCTTCAATGTCTTATTTGGACAGAGGAGGCCAAACACTTTTGCAATAAATCAGATAAAGAGATGTGTGACTTGGATAACTTCATCAGCATAATCTGTTGTTCATTGTCTGATTGCACCACACAACCGGGTCTCCATGAGCATGTGACATCGCTGCAGATGCACTCTAAGCATCACTTCAAATCCCACGGGAAAGGCAACAAGATATCCTGCGTCAATTTCCAAAAAAAAAAAATGCATTTTCAATGAAAAATTATTTTGGGTGTGTTATTAATTGTACTGTGATTTTTGTCTGTGGATCTGTCGAGGAGAGAATAATAAAAATTGGCCTTTCTAAAATAATTATTTCCTCTTTCTCCTTTGCAGGTTCTAACTGTGGACGGGTTGGGAGCAGAGGTATCATGCTTAAGAGCTAAGAACCAGTACCAGGTGTTTCCATGCATCCCAGACATCAGTGGACGGGTTGGAAGCAGAAGTATCATGCTTAAGAGCTAAGAACAAGTACCAGGTGTTTCCATGCATCCCAGACATCAGTGGACGGGTGGGAAGCAGAAGTATCATGCTTAAGAGCTAAGAACTAGTACCTGCAAAGCGCGCTTACTGGAGAAGGATGCAAGAAGACCTGCTCAACCTACAAAGTACTGACCGCAAGGAGTATTGGAAATTTGTTGGCCAATTAGGGATGAACTCAACAAGAAAACATCGTATACCGTGGGAGGCTGTCACCGGTGACGGAAGTTCGACTACGGACTATGAGGGAGTGATGGAGATTTGGGAGACACATTTCAGCAACCTACTCAACGGAGATAATATTGGTACCGATGAGCCTGACACCGAATATCCGGACAATGAACTGCAGCAACAAGATGACCCCATACTTGATGCTTCAATCACTCTGGCTGAGTTAGAGGCAGCACTGGCCAGGGCAAAGAATGGCAAAGCGATAGGATGGGATGAGATCCCTATTGAGGTACTGCGCAATTTGTCAGCTGTGGAACTGCTGCATAGCCTATTCAATAGGTGTTTTGAGACTGGGATTATGCCAGAGATTTGGTCCAGGGCCATAATCAATCCCATTCCTAAGAACTATACGGATACTAGAAATCCAATAAATTACCGTGGAATCTCCCTGGCATCTGCAGTTTATAAGCTTTATGCCGGAATCTTGAATGGTCGACTAACTGCTTGGGCCGAACGGAATGGTAATATCAGCGATGAGCAGAATGGTTTCAGACGAAATAGGAGCTGTGTTGACCATCTTAACACGCTGTCCCAGATAGTAGACTCACGGAAGAAAAGGAACCTTGACACCTTTGTTGGCTTTATCGATTTCAGTAAAGCATATGATCGCATTTCGCGCCCTCTACTTTGGTGTAAATTGCAGCGCCTTGGAGTTTCTTCTCGCTTTATGAGTGCTTTAAGATCACTTTACAAGGATGTTAAATGTTGTGTGAAAGTGAACGGACACACCACAGACTGGTTTGGGGTGTCTGTCGGTTTAAAACAAGGATGTATAATTTCCCCTCTTCTTTTCAATCTATATATCGATGACCTTGTGATGGAGATTAAAGACCTTGGCATTGGAATACCAGTGGATGAGGAAATTATTTCGGTACTTCTTTATGCTGATGACATCGCCCTCTTGGCAGGTAGTGAAACTGACCTGCAGAAAATGTTGGATTGTTTGAACGAATCGTGCCATAAGTGAAGATTGGTGGTTAATTCAGATAAGAGCCAGATAGTGCATTTCCGTAAGGGTCCAAGTGTCCCTAGATCAACTTTCTGTTTTAAATGTGGTGAGAGCGATCTTCGAATTGTGGAAAAAATACCGCTATCTCGGATTAATTTTTACAGAATACTTGGATTTATCAGTTATGTCAAAAGCCGTTGCACTCTCAGCGACACGTGCACTGGGATTATTGATTGCAAAGTGTAAAGCCCATGGTGGCCTCCCATACAGTGTGTTTAACCAGTTGTATGATTCTCTGGTCCAGTCTATCTTGGATTATGGTGCTTCAGTGTGGGGTGTCAAAGAGTTCTCACATATAAGGACTATCCAGCATCGAGCAGGTCGTTATTTCCTTGGGGTTGGGAGATACACCCCAAATAATGCTGTGTGTGGAGATATGGGATGAGTTATGAGTTATTTTATTTATAGATGCATAATGTACTTACAATGAACCTCAGATAATTTCATACAGTAGACGTGATAGTTTTACAACAAACAAATGCATCAAAGGGTAACAGCGGAGTTACTAGTAACTATAAGAATGCTGCCCCTACTTCTAATAAGTAAATTAATTATAAATCTTAAATAAATAGAACAAGATTGATGAAATGAAAATGAGGATGATCATGGATATGGATTGTAATCTTATATGATGAAGAATGCCGATTAATAAGAATTTATTTATGGAAGGATCCGAATGAACGGCTGTGGAAGTGTGTATTCAGACAATGGTGTAGGATGACTAGTATGGCAGATAACAGGCTTAACAAAAGAGTCCATGCCTGGGCTCTTAGGTTGGCACTGAGAGGAACGAAAAACTCATACTATGTTGTCTCCAAGTTTGCTCGTGGAATTGGTGTATGGGATAGAAATGTCGGGAATATTGTCAACTTGAGACAGGTGGAATTGAGGCTGAGAGAATTTTACTGTGAAAAGTGGAAAAGTGAAATCAACAGAGTAGATAGTGTGAGAGGATCGGGGAGAAATAAGTTAAGAACATACAGACATTTAAAGCATGAGTTTGGCACTGCTGATTATGTGAAACACCCATTCCTGACCAAACATCAACGTAGCGCCTTGGCAAAATTCCGTTGTGGTGTTGCCCCTCTAAGACTTGAGACTGGTCGATACGAAGGTTTGCCTGAGGAGGAAAGACTGTGTCCCTTATGTAATAAGGAAACAGAAAATGAAATACATGTGATAACCAAATGTGATATTTATGATGATCTCAGGAGTATTTTGTATGATGGTGCTGTCGCTGTTAATGTAGAATTTATCAATTTATCTGATTTCGACAAACCAAAATTCCTATTCACTGATGTAAGCATAATTAAATTAGTAGCCAAGACCTGCGTATCAATCTTACTTCGACGTAAATTGCTTTTATATAACTGATTAATGATTATTATGAATATGTTTTTAACTAGTCATTTTCGCTTTTTTTTTCTTTTTTATAAAATTCACACCTTTACATGTGTTTTTAGCCGTTATTATAAAATGTATAGTCTCTCATAATTCTACTTTTAGAATGGCCTTGTTTTAAAAATGTTTTTATGTACTTTCTATGATAAGGGTGAGACTTTAATAAAATATTTTGACTTTTGAGTACCAGGTGCTTCCATGCATCCCAGACATCAGTGGACGGGTTGGAAGCAGAAGTATTATGCTTAAGAGCTAAGAACAAGTACCAGGCGCTTCCACGCATCCCAGACATCAGTGGACGGGTTGGAAGCAGAAGTATCATGCTTAAGAGCTAAGAACAAGTACCAGGTGTTTCCATGCATCCCAGACATCAGTGGACGGGTTGGAAGCAGAAGTATCATGCTTAAGAGCTAAGAACAAGTACCAGGTGTTTCCATGCATCCCAGACATCAGTGGACGGGTTGGAAACAGAAGTATCATGCTTAAGAGCTAAGAACAAGTACCAGGCGCTTCCACGCATCCCAGACATCAGTGAACGGGTTGGAAGCAGAAGTATCATGCTTAAGAGCTAAGAACAAGTACCAGGTGTTTCCATGCATCCCAGACATCAGTGGACGGGTTGGAAGCTGAAGTATCATGCTTAAGAGCTAAGAACAAGTACCAGGTGCTTCCATGCATCCCAGACATCAGTGGACGGGTCGGAAGCAGAAGTATCATACTTAAGAGCAAAGAACAAGTACCAGGTGTTTCCATGCATCCCAGACATCAGTGGACGGGTTGGAAGCAGAAGTATCATGCTTAAGAGCTAAGAACAAGTACCAGGTGTTTCCATGCATCCCAGACATCAGTTGGATAAATGTCACCGACGTGGCATGTGTCAATGCTCCTAAACTTGACAGCCGAAGTCGTCACTACTTTTAAGGCTGAAACATTGATGGCAGATGTTCATGTATAAATTCTGTAAACGATGGGAAGATCCATGTTTGTCAACCACAGTCACAGGGCGCGATAGAAAGATTTCATCAAACCCTCAAGCAGACGATGAGGACTTATTGCGAGAAATTCACAAGAGAGTGGGAAGGCCTGCTGTACCTATTGTTTGCAATTAGGGACTCAGTCAACCAATCACTTGGCTTTTCACCCTTTGAACTTGTATTTGGACAAACTGTAATGGGGCCTTTAAAAATATTAAAGGAACTGTGGATGTCTGAGGAAGAAACAGCGGATGATTTGAGTGAATACGCCATTTTGCAAGAGAGGACACAGAGCACTTGCAACAACAGATGAAATTGAGGTACGTCAAGCATGCTAAAATCAGATCTTATGAAAAGGTCGACTATGTTCTGGTCCTGTTGCCAGTTCATGGTGATACCCTGAAGGCTCGCTACTAGGGTCCCTACAGAGTCACCAAGAAGATTTCTGATGTAAATTATGAAGTAGTGATAACTGTCCGCCACTTTTGCACACAAAGAAGCAGTGCTTCAAAGGGTGGGCCATGCTCCACGGCACAAGCCCCTTTAAGGAAAATGCAATATCAACTTTTTGACACGCCGAAATATGGGCATAAAAGAAATGTAACCACACAATATAGTGTGTGACGAATGGAACGAGAGCAGTGAAGAGATCCAAGAATATTTAAGATTTCACAAAAAGTTGAGCTCATACAATCACTCCACAATGGCAGCCACAGGTGAGAGGATTGCGCAGGTATTGTGTAATGCAATTATAGCTCATATAACTGAAACTATACCGTCACAGTTCAGGCATACTCATATGATATTGGATCTATACACAATATTCAGCAGTACATAAATCAAGTTCATTACCGAGAGTCAAAAGAAAATGGCATCTACATTCGTACCTCCAGCAAAGAAGAACAAGATGGATCCCAAACTGGGCAGGATTTTCACATTGTCAGACAGGGCCGAGCTCCGATGCATCTATCCCAGTGAATCGAAGGAGGGATACCTAATTCTTGTCAGGTTAGAATTTATCAATTTTTTACTAGGTCGATTATTGTCAGTTAAATTCATATATATATATATAGCCCTGCTTTAGAAACCATAGCTGCATATCTACATAGTATTCCCCCCCCCCCCCACCCTGCATATACATCGCTGTGGGTTTTTAACCGACAATATATATATATATGTAGATTTTTGATTTTTTCTATGGAGGTTGTCTTGCCGTATGATAATAATAGATGCATTGCTTAATTGCCCCTCTCTGTGTATTTGCAGAAAAGTTGTCTACGCGTCAAAATTCGAACGGAAGATATATCTATCATTGAAACCTTTCGAAAGGTTGTTTGGAAACACGAAGAAGTTCAGCCAAGAGTTGAGCACCGACCAAGAACACGGAGACGGCATTAACCTGACAACTTTTCAACAGGTGAAGGTCATGCAATTCGAGGTCAACGACGAGAGGTATTTTAGTGGAGCAGAAAATGCTCCCTCTTGTGTGGCCTCTGCAAAATATTACTCTTACATTGCCACTCCTTTGTTTGCAGCACATCAATACGAGAGAATACGAAATGAGAGATACAGCATTTGCCGCCTTCCTTATGCACGTGATTGTCTCTGTCTGCCCCTTATAGCTGGAAGTATTATTTAATTTTTTCATCCCAATCACTCAATTCACCAAAAACAGTTGTTTTGTTTTTATGAATAAAATTCACTTCTCCCTCCCAACAGATATTGGCCAGGCTAAGCCTCAGCGAACGAGATGCCGAAGGTGGTGGAGAAGAAAATCCTGGCCCTAGGAGGCGTAGCCACCTCAGTCGGCGGGCCAGATCAGCGCCGTCGGCCTGCCAGGATATGGAGCTCCTCGAGCAGGAGCTGGCAATGTGTGTAAATATCTAGTCAGAGGTTGTGTGATAAACAGAAATATTACTTAGATAATATGTTACTTTCCAACCCTCCAGGATGACGACACAGACTGCGATTCTGCTGATGATGATGAATGATGATAATGGGGCACGCTTATGCAGGTCTGAAGACAGGGCTTCAGCTGTAAAAGATGCCGACGCTGCCCTCTTAAATGCCTTACACGAAGTGTTTCCTGTAAGACAGGAGTTCGAGAATTCATCCTGGCGTAGTTGCCTCCCCCAGCCACCATTTTGTATGCAGACTTATTGCTGCAGGACATTTTAAAAGGAATTACATCGAAATTTGAATATGCCTGCCTGAACAAAATACTGTTCCATTCTTGCCGTCACTGCGAACCTTCACATCACACGCCTGAACTTTACCATTGCCCACTGTTTACATTCAGTTCACGCAGCGAGTCCAGTCCGTTCCTCAGTAACATCAACAGCATCGAAAGTTTGTTTTGCTTTGCACCAATTACAACAAGGTAGGGGAAGTGCGGTGACGGTATACATTAAAGACTATACCCAGGCACATTTGTTGCAACCAGCAATGCATTGCAATGGAAACAAATTTTGTTTCGCACATACTCAAAATATAAATCTTCCCTCTGCATTGACATGACATACAAAAGTTGGACCATTCTATACAACATATCTCTCTTATTAGTTACATGCCCAACCAATTAAATACCAGGAAAGCTGGGGGTATCCCTATCAGTAGGTTGGGAATTGTTTGGTTTCACTGGTGCCAGCATTGACAGCAGCGGTCTACTGTACAGCACTTGGTAAGGACTGACGTTTATAGAAGACAGTTTCCGAGACAGTTACAAAACCGAAGGTACCGCCCCCTGACGATCCATTGGTGAACATCTTGTAGCAATCATAGCTGCCTAATGTATAGCGCATATGGGAAGAATTTATGGGTATTTCTGGTTTTGGTGGAATATTCTAAATTTACAGCAGGGAGGCTAAATAAATAACACTAGACCCAGACTGAAGTAAACGGATTGACTGGTTACGCTATCCTTGATATGTCACCCTTGGGTTATGACTGGGTCACACTGTATAAGTCACAACTGACATCAACTAATGTGCAAAACCAGGAAATATATTTGCCACAAAAATTCTGACAGGTATTCAGGCCAAAGTTTTACCAATGAAGGAATTTTATCCCATCCCTTAGAAGGCAAAAAAACTCAAGATAAAGTCTAATGTATGTCCATGCCTCTTTTCGTTCCCTCCCCAGCGGTAATCAGAAGTTGAAAGTGAAGAAGTCGTTGAATTGTGAAGATGGATCAGGCAAGAGCCATCGCCCACCACGTCCGCCACGGGCGGCACATTGACCCGAACACTGGCCTGTTAGCCGAGACTTTCATGTGGGTCGAGGGGGTCACTTCCGATCGGAGGCCCTGTACCGTCCGGCGACCCTACTCGACGCCCAGGACATCCTGCTGGTCGCCCAGGCCGCGGCTGAGCAGGTGGTGAAGACCACCGTGAGTGCCGGCACTCAGACTGATGACCCCTGGCGACTACCCCTGCACCGGTGATGCCCCGGCTGTCCCTGGAGGAAGATGCGGTTCGGCTCAACCCTCCGACAGAGGCTTTGAGGATTTGATCGCCAAACCCAGCGGCCAGCTCCAGCCCTACTCTTGATGCATCGTTCGTTCTGCACTTGCATGCCCCGGAGGATATGTCCGATGTGGAGGACGATTTGCCTCCTTTAGAGCCTGTAGATGATGTCCCTCCTCCCCTACTGTGGCCTCTCCCCCGGCACAGGCATCCCCGTCCCCGACAGATTTCTCCGCCATGCCACCACTGGAGGTGGACCCTGGATTTGCGACGCATCGCAACTACCGCCGCCGAGTGCGGCACAAGAATTCAAAGGCATGCAAGGCTCAGGTGGCGGCCCTGCAACAGCATGGTAAGCTCTCTTTGATTGTGCAATTACCCCGAACTCTTGATGTAACAGGGGGGCCCGCCATTGTAACCACCCACCTGGCAGCTATGGCCCCTCAATCTCCTGTGGCCCCAGTACCTGGTGGCGCAGGCGATGGCAGTGTGTACCCTGGTTGTCCGGTGTGTGGAACCACTGCTCCCCTTCTGCCGGAGCATATCCAGGCCCATCATCTGCCCTGATGGTTAGTGCCCGACAAGGCTTGTTGGGCTTGCGAGATGCCCCGGGACGCCCCAGGGAGTGGTGGGCACCAGGATTGTCAATCCTCCTCCGAGGATTCCCAACTGATAGTATGGAGCCGTCGCACCCGAGGCATGCTGAGCATCATTCAGGATGACCTCGGTTGCGACTCCTTCGAATATCTCCTGTCTTGCCTGTATGAGCGGGGATGGCTTGCTTTTGAGCAGCCCATCATCGTCGCTCCTGCACGGCGGCCTCTTCACCGAGTGTGGGAAACACTCAACGGAGTGGAGATCTTGTCAGGAAGTTCAGTCGGGTCCATCTCTCGAAATTCGGGCATAAAAAAAATGTAAGCACACAATAGCATGTGCGACGAATGGAACGAGAGCAGTGAAGAGCTCCAAGAATATTTAAGATTTCACAAGAAGTTGAGCTCATAAAAGGAACTATACCGTCACAGTTAAGGCATACTCCTATGATATTGGATCTATACACAATATTCAGCAGTACGTTCATCAAGTTCATTTCCGAGAGTCAAAAGAAAATGGCATCTACATTCGTACCTCCAGCAAAGAAGAACAAGATGGATCCCAAACTGGGCAGGATTTTCACATTGTCAGACGGGGCCGAGCTCCGATGAATCGAAGGAGGGATACCTAATTCTTGTCAGGTAAGAATTTATAAATTTTTTACTAGGTCGATTATTGTCAGTTAAATTCATATATATATATATATATATATTTATACCATACTCGCTGATAAATCCTTCAATATTTACCATGATATATATCGCCATATATCACATATATTTAGTGGTCACGTGACAAGTGGTGATGTCACAATGCACAAACACTGAATCAGCCAATCAGAGGCCAGCATTTGAATCATGACGTCATGACAGATGCCATTGAGCCTCACTCTGGAGTTTACAAGAGCTTTTGTAGCTTGAACATAATTTAAGTTATTGACACTGGAATATTGATTTAAAAAATAAGTTGTTAATTTTGTTAAATAAAGAAAAATTTTATGACCATTTTGGTATCTCTGGTAATAAAATAAAGACATTTTTAGTAAATCAGTCTTTATCTCCAAACACATGATAACAAAATAATCCTCTGAAACAGCGAATAATGGTATAAATCAGTTATACCAAAGGCATATTTGTGGTATACGGGATATATACAGCCTCGGTGGTAAATATAACCCTCGGGCTACGCCCTCGGGTTATATTTACCACCTCGGCTGTATATATCTCCGTATACCACATATGCCCATGGTATAACTACTATATATAGCCCTGCTTTAAAAACCATAGCTGCATATCTACATAGCATTCCCCCCCCCCCGCATATACGTCCCTGTGGGTTTTGAACGGACAATATATATATGTAGATTTTTTATTTTTTCTATGGAGGTTTTCTTGCTGTATCATCATACTATTAATTCACGGACCCCTTACGCTACTCCAACAACACTACAGATTGCCCGGTTATGAAAACTTGCAAGCTGCTTTTATACACTCTCCACAATGTCCTTAGCCGGGTTTCATCTGCAAATTACAGTCACAAAAGATGAAGTGAAGTTTTCTCATAATCTAGCCATGGCCATTACGAAACACCCTTTATTTTCCCCTTCTCACATACACGTCTTCACGGGTATTATGCTAGTGATGATAATAGACACATTGCTTAATTGCCCCTCTCTGTGTATTTGCAGAAAAGTTGTCTACCCGTCCAAATTCGAACGGAAGATATATCTATCGAAGAAATCTTTCGAAAGGTTGTATGGAAACATGAAGAAGTTCAGCCAAGAGATGAGCACCGACCAAGAACCCGGAGACGGCATTGACCTGACAACTTTTCAACAGGCGAAGGTTGTACAATTCGAGGTCAACGATGAGAAGTATTTTAGTGGAGCAGAAAATGCTCCATCTTGTGTGGCCTCTGCTTTTTTTTTACTCGTACATTGCCACTCTTTTGTTTGCAGCACATCAATATGAGAGAATCCAAAATGAGAGATACAGCATTTGCCGCCTTCCTTATGCATGAGAGTGTCTCTGTCTGCCCCTTATAGCTAGAAGTATTATCTAATTTTTTCATCCCAATTGCTCAATTCACCAAAAACAGTTGTTTTTGTGAATAAAATTCACATCTCCCTCCCAACAGATATAGGCCAGACTAAGCCTCAGCGAAGGAAGTGCTGAAGAAAATCCCGGCTCTAGGAGGCGTAGCCGCCGCAGTCGGCGAGCCAGATCGGCGCCGCCAGCCGGCCAGGATATGGAGCTCCTTGAGCAGGAGCTAGCAATGTTTGCAAGTGCACTTTTTTCAGTGCAATTTAAATATCTAGTCAGAGGTTGAGTGATAAACAGAAATATTACTTAATAAAAAATTATGTTACTTTCAACCCCTCCTTTAATTTAAAATTTAATTTTTTCTATTTCAGATAATTGTATTTATTATGCTTACTAAGTTAGTATATCTTATTTAGAAATTAGACATTACTTACCTAGGCAGAGAAAAGCATCTCAAAAACCTAAAACACCTAAATACTCCATACCAGTAACATATCAGACAATATGAGGTTCTTCTCCTAAGTGGGTTTAAAAAAAAAAAGGTTTTATTTACTAAAGACAGACTTAACCTGTTTGCCACTCCGAAATTTGAGCACAAAAGAAATGTAAGCACACAATAGCATGTGCGATAAATGGAACAACAGCAGTGAAGAGCTCCAAGAAGGGAGCCAGGCCAGGCCGCAGCACCACAGCCACTCCTATGAGCACTAAACGGCAAAAATGGGCTGAATCACCAATGGCCGTATCTCTACCATGCCGCAGGACAGTTTAGAAAACCAATGTAACTTTACTCCAAAAATGCACACATGCAGCAATATCTGTTTGTCAAAAAAAAAATCCTCTCTTCTTGGAGAAGAATACAATGGTAGGAGGAAAAGAGTAAAGGCGGAAATGGATTTCTCCACTGACACTTGGGGAACTCGGGAGACTGCAGGGCGACTGACCGCGAATCTACGAGGAACCCTGGAGCTACGACCTGCGGGCCTTCATCACGGGTGATGTCTTGGGACCCACAGACAACTTGTCTGAGACAAGGCATCAGGTCCGCGCCCCGTGGTCCCCTGTGGAGGTAGCTGCCCAATCGAAGGATGTGACTACACACGGATTGTGACAATTGGGCGGTTTCGAAGGCACTTGGCAAGAAGACACATTCCTTTTCGGACCTTGTGTATGTTCCCGGCTATGCAACGCGGAATTTGTGGACCGTTTCCACTTGGAGGTCCACTTGGAAATATGTCACAGTAGGGAATCGGTGGGAAGCCTGTCAGGACGTTAGGAGACAACCACCCATTTTCCAGTGGAATCACTCCTCTGTGTTCCCCCCTCAAGGGAAATACCTGCCCCCCTGAGGGAAATGGACACAGTCAAGAGGAGGGTCACCAGGGATCCCCCTGAGGTTCCGAGTCGTGCGGAAAATGAAATTAGACGGGGTGGCTACAAAGATGGTTCAACAGGTCGCACGGTCGACCTCTTTAAGGCTTACACCATCACCAGTTTAATTAATATGACATAAGAGTGTGTGTTGGTTGGTAGTGCGCCAGAATATGTAATTATTTTGCATTACAGGGAGCAAGGATCGAAGGACCTGGTCCAGCAGTCAATGACGTTTTGGACCGACTGGACTTGGGAATAAACATTACTTTTAATGCAAATGGTCTAAATGCAGGTCTTTGGCAGTTATCAAAGATGCTGAATCCTACCTAGTGAAGGTTTTGAAATCCACAAGTGATGCAAAAAGTTTCTCTGAGCTCAGAGATGACATCTTCCATCACACACAAGCGAGCTCTCACCAGAATCTGCCGTCAACAACCCAAGGTCTTCTCCCTCACATCAAGTGTAGCTTTTTCAATGCATACAACATCATGCATATCTTTGAGCTTCACAATGACCCGGTTTATGTGACATTGAAAGCCGAGGACTGTGGCTTTGATCATGTCGAAGAAGAGTTGATCCCTGAAACATCATGGAAAACCCTTGAGTCACACTGGACAGTAGTCTGTACCTGCACCAAGTGTGCAAGGGTGACATGCCCTTGCAGGGCTGCTTTTGCCAAGTGAGTCAATTTCTGTCAGTGCAACAGCGCCTCTCCCAGCGCCTGTAAAAATCCAAATCTTTGAAATGAATCATTGGCTATGGCATAATTTGGTATCACAGCGATAAGTAGTTAAGCACAGCCTTAGTATGTTACTTTCTGATGGCAGCATTATCAAAACAGCATGTCAAGTTGGTCAGAACTGAAAAACCTTTTTTAGAGCTGACCTTTGATATTAACTTCATGTAACCTCATAAAACAAATCAATTAAAGAAAATTTCATTTTGTCAGAAATAACAGTTACACTATTATTCCTTTCCAGGTTTTTGACCGTCTATCAGCTGCTGGTATTACAGTCAGCTACGAAACGACACTTGATCTCATCCGAGGACATGCAAAAAAGTGGCAAACTTCTACTCATCGATGCTGTCAAACAGGGACTTCATGTGCGAATATGTGGGGACAATATAAACTTATGGGTTAAAGTGAGAGATGAAAGCCAACTGCACTACACATGGAACACTATTTCGGCTCCATCTTCCTTGGCTATGACTTCAGTTTTCCTGAAAAGGATAAGAGTGGCCCCCAAAGGACTGCCCAGGAGACTACTGCATCACTGCTATGTCTGGATGCTCAAGATATCGAAGCACTACTGGATGATTATGTCTACTTGGCATTGCAATGAATAACTTTTTTTGTCACCAACTCCATAAATCTCCCTTCAGCGTTGACATGACATACAACATTGGACCATTCTACACAACCATGAAGACTAGCACAACAAGACAAACAGAGGACTACAGTGTTCCAGCCAACCAGTTACAAATTTCAAGTGGTGACATATGTATTTATGGGACTGATGGTGAAGTTTCAGATTCTATTCATGTTGAAGATGACACAACCTCAACCTCAACACCCTCGGAAAGAAATGATATCCTCTCTCCTACGAGGAGAATACAATGGCAGGAGGAAACGGGGAAACGCTTATTTACGGGACAGATGGTGAAGTTGCATTAGAGACAGCCTATGAAGCTACCTTCCCACCATGTAACAACAGCATTAATCTTCGCTGTTTCACTCATTCATGTTGAAGATGTCACAACCTCAACATCCTTGACACAATTTAAATTCTCAATTATATTATAACAGCAATTTTGTGTATTGTTAGAGAATACAATGGCGGGAGGAAAAGAGGCCTAGTTGATGAGACAAAGGACCTCACAAACCGGACTCTGAAGGATAATACACTCTAGAGCAGTATAGGAAAGGAGGTGCGAACACAGCAGGTGGCCATGGTGATCCGTCCAACAAATTCACCAATCAAAGAGTGGAATCGATCAACCATTCAGAAAAAGAGAGCTCGGGGAATACTATTATCATTATTATTATTTTATCCAAATCAAAAAGGCTAATGGCTATATTGACCTTACTTCAACTTTGATTGACAGTGACCTACACTTCTACATGCCCAAGCAAAATGGCAACCGCAGGGATTTCAGATGGCACAACTGTACTGAAAGCCTCCATATACCCCCGCATTTGCAGCAAATGCAACTTCACAGATGTTTTTTATCGAAGAATTATTCTTTTTGAACAACAATATGATTCTTAAGACAACATCCAGGGTTAAATCAACATCCAGGGTTAAATCGGGACCAAGGCCTGGACCTCCCCCCAATTTATGGCAGTCTCCTACAGTCACATGACCTTACCTTGGGCGGTCATGTCACCACTGAGTGTTTGAGGCAGAAGGCTGATGAAGTCGTTGAGAGAAGGATGAAAGCTCCCAGTGAATGAAATTTAGACCTTTGTAGTTGGGAATACATACTCTATGAATTTCCAAAGGTCAGGATCTGAACGATTAAGCTCCACACGCCACACTGCAATACAATCTCACAACTGCCTGAAGTATCGACACAAATTACGATTATTAGAGCTTATCAAGACGACCTGACGTACAATGTAATAAATGAAGATGGTGTTGAGTACATGATAGACACTGCCACAATATGTTAAAGAAAATTAATTAAGGAACTGTTAGCCTCCGTCTCCATCGCCATGCGTAAGTCAACTGCACAACACGAGGGCAAGACCATAACATCTGCCGAATTGTACCATGAAGATGCCATCAAAGAAATCTTTTGGACAGACCAAAGCTACAACATCATGAAAACGATTCGAGGCACACCATCATATTGGGAAACAATGTAACAGGCGTAGGTGTCTCCACCTCCCAGTACCTGTTTAGTTCTGAGAGCCACCTGTAGGTGTTATAAAGTTGCTGTCAGGCCAATCGTGTTTTGAGCAGTTGCATTTGATTCATGGGCATCCAACTGTGAAGTTGCTCTTCTAAGAACTGAATTCATTTCTTGTCATGCTTTATGGATTGCCTTTTTGATCTTTCTTTATACAATCTTTGGTTAGTCAAATATCTGATTGTAACTGTTTCTGTTACAGGGTGTTTTTGTTACATGTGTGAAATAATTGAGAGAACCTACGATCGCCTTCTGGTTTTACGGTTACAACAATGCTAAAAGATCTGAAGGCAATGGTCAGGCAGCTCGGCGTACCAACATTCTTCGCATCTTTTTCTGCAGCCGACAGACGTTGAATTGAAATAATACGCTGCATATATGCTCCCAATTAGGTCAAAAATTTGATGAAAACATGGACTGGCCAACATATTGTAAACTCATCAACGAAAACATTGTCTCAGCAGCCAGGATGTTTGACCACAGAGTCAAAGCCTTCTTACTGGCCTGTGACAAAGTAACTATATATATATATTATTAAGTTCAAACTGGGTGGCCTCTCAATAGCGGTACTTCATTGTACCTTCGAGAGGTCTCCCAGCTCCATTACTGATTCCATTTAATATCATTTCTATTGTAATTAATTGTAAATGTATCCCTGGAGCCAATAAATAATTTTGAAATTGAATTGAAAATTACACGACGACTTAATGTCAAAAGCTGATGTGCTCTGGGAAGTCACAGACTATTTCCACCATGTTGAGTTTCAGGCTAGAGGCTGGCGTCATCTGCACTGTCTCATATGGATCAAGGACTCCCCAAAGTTTGACAAGGCTGATGACTCCTCTTTATATCACTTTATCGACAACTTCATTACCTGTACCCTCCCTGATTCTGAGCAAGATACAGAACTTCACAGTTGAGTAATCAGTGTACAGACACATTAGAAGAATCACACAAAATTGTGTAAAAAAGGTAACCAGACGCGTCGATTTCACTTCCCTCGGCCCCCCTCAACCAGAACCTTCATTGCCCGTCCTTCAAGCCCAACCCCATCGGAAAAGAAGCAAGTTGAAGACAAACTGGCACAGTATTGGCATTGCCCGGTTCCAACACCTGATTAAGGAAGTCCGACACGTTTACCCTTGGGCCTGTGTCATACTACCAAGTCTGCCACAAGCGGGTGGCAGAGACCGCTGTGACACAATTCGATTAGTGAATCGCGCTCTGGAGATCGCTGCCAATCTATCAAAAATCAATAATAGAGAATATATGAACTCAATAAACATAGCAAATGAAAGATATACGTCAAACATTGTTGTCAAATTTTTCCCAGGAGCTGATCTTGAGACACTCTATACGAAGATTGAAGAGGAGTTTCAAACAAACGGGAGTTATGACTTTACAGTGGTCATTGGCGGCATTTGCGGCCTAACCACTAAATACAACTCACCAGTGCAAAAACTTGTCTACATCGATACCGTTGCAAAGAAGACGAGAACACTGGAAGTAGTGGGCCGTATGCTGGCAGACGAAAGGAAAATCGAGGTCTGTACTATCCCTCCTGCAGGATTAAGGAAATTTTATGAGGTGGCAAATCCAAATAAAAACATCACTAAGTCCCGTGAGGCCATCCTACTAGTTCAGCAACATCAATTAATTGAGGATATCGACACTATTAACGAGGAGATAATTGACAATGCAAATAGCCTCGACTTACCCGCACTAGACCTTGCCAGAACCGTATATATCTACAGTACCAAGAAGAATAAATTCAACGGCACGGAAAAGAAAATCAGGAAATTCAGTGCCAAAGAGTTGGAAGACGGCTCTCACCCGAATCTAAGACTACGAACGAGATGGTTCCAAGTCATCAAGCTATTCTTGGAAAACCGTATTGAGAAGCACCTAACACCAGTCGACCTGAATGAAGAATCCTCTGAATTTGATACAACGTTATCGGATTCCGATTCGGACACAGGCAACTTCAAGAGGCAGAGACGAAACCAATCATGCCCATCTCGACATAGTGAGGTTACGTGAGTAGCCTAGTGTATTAAATAGAACCTAAATGGCAAGGGTGCCGGAAGCAAACGAGGGCAGCAGGGGCAGTCACTGCCAGTCAGTCGAGAAAGGGCAAATGTAATTCACGCGACAAAAATTTAATGTAGCGCCAATACTAATTTTGAATTTTTACTTATAAATTTTTGCATATATCCACCGTAAATTAAGGCCTTATAATGTTTGTTCTTTGAGATCAAAAGGGAAACCTGCCCCCCCTGTTCCGGCATCCTTGCTAAATGGTTTATATGACAATGTGTATATAGTCAAATCTGTAAGCATAATTTGTTCTCCAAATTAATATATTTGTTATAGCACGGGTCGCTTGAGCAGCCCAGTAGTATTTAAGGAACACACTATCAATGTTAAGTGTTGTCGTTTAACCAAATGTACACATAAAATTCAACTGGCGGTGAAGTTGGGAACTATCATGCATTCCAGGGGTTAAATTGAAAGGCAGCTTGTGCAGCCCTAATTTAATTTAACTTAACAATACAAACTATTTTTGATGGAAGATACTTGAGATTATAATATATATTGTAACAAAGAGCTGTGTACTGTTAGTAAGTGTGCGGAAGCTTGATTAGCCCAAGGCACCTTGTAGGCTGGAATCTAGTTGTTTTCTGTGGGAGGTGTGGATCAACATATAAATTTGTAAGTCGATTGCTATTGATACTTATTGAGAGTGTGTGGGTAGCTTGAGCAGCCCAAATTCACAGTGGTGATACTTATCGGGAGAAGTGTAGCCAAAAATGTATGGGCAAGGAGGTGCGAACAGCAGATGGCCTTGGCGATCCATCCAACAAATTCACCAATCAAGGAGCGGAATCCATCAACCATTCAGCAAAAGAGAGCTTGAGGAATACTATAACAGATCAAACCAAAGTTCATGGCCTTGGTAATCCCCCAACAAATTCACCAATCAAGGAGCGGAATCCATCAACCATTCAGTAAAAGAGAGCTTGGGTAATGCCATAACAGATCAAACCAAAGTACATGGCCTTGGTAATCCCCCAACAAATTCACCAATCAAGGAGCGGAATCCATCAACCATTCAGTAAAAGAGAGCTTAGGGAATGCCATAACAGATCAAACCAAAGTACATGGCCTTGGTGATCCCCCAACAAATTCACCAATCAAGGAGCGGAATCCATCAACCATTCAGTAAAAGAGAGCTTGGGTAATGCGATAACAGATCAAACCAAAGTACATGGCCTTGGTAATCCCCCAACAAATTCACCAATCAAAGAGTGCAATCCATCAACCATTCAGTAAAAGAGAGCTTGGGGAATGCCATAACAGATCAAACCAAAGTACATGGCCTTGGTAATCCCCCAACAAATTCACCAATCAAAGAGCGGAATCCATCAACCATTCAGTAAAAGAGAGCTTGGGGAATGCCATAACAGATCAAACCAAAGTACATGGCCTTGGTAATCCCCCAACAAATTCACCAATCAAGGAGCGGAATCCATCAACCATTCAGCAAAAGAGAGCTTGGGGAATGCCATAACAGATCAAACCAAAGTACATGGCCTTGGTAATCCCCCAACAAATTCACCAATCAAGGAGCGGAATCCATCAACCATTCAGTAAAAGAGAGCTTGGGGAATGCCATAACAGATCAAACCAAAGTACATGGCCTTAGTAAAACTGACTCGGCTTTGGAGAAAATTGAATCCCATACAGACAGTGATCTCAACCAAATTGTTGTCATGAAATACCAGAAAAGTCAGCTAACCCTGCCCCAGCTGCTCCAGCTGCGGCTGCCCCAGCTCAAGCCCAACCAGCTCCTGCACAACAAATACCTCTTTACCTGCAACAATTTCAGATAGACGTTAATCCGCCCTCCTTTTCTGGTCAAACGTACAAAGTGCCAAGGGCTCAATTTATGGCTTTCTTAGACTATCTACAACTCATACAAGTCCCTGCACAAAATCAAGTCAATTTCTTCAGATACACCCTGACCAATTCAGCAAGATTATGGTTTGAGGGAAAGAACTTCTGTGACCCTCAAGATCTAGAAGTAAAATTCATTAGCTACTTTGATAGCTATCACAGTCGTGAAGCCACCCTGGCTAAGTTCAGAAATGAAACTCTGAAACCAAATGAATCAATACATGAGTATATTGGTAGGTTAAGACCTTTAGCTACAGCTCTAGGTTACGCAGACACACACATTAAGGATATGGTTATGGCAAGCGTTGATGACAGCTGCTATGTGGCTGTGAACATGCAAAAACCCCAGACACTGCAAGAAGTGGTCCTGAGAATCCATCCATCCCACCACGACTGTGGACAGACAGAAATACATGAAGTCCATCAGAAGAGCTTGAATGGAAACCATAGAATTGGAACTGAAGCAGAAAGCTTGATTGAGATCCATAATAAGTACATGAATGAAATGACTGTTAGGATTTTGAAAGATAAAGAACATCCACTGCACAGCCAGTATAAATACTTAAGATCTGGTAAAAGACTAACTACACCTGTACAATGAACAAGCAGATACGGTCATACTTTCGAACCATCTAGTATCAGATATGTTAGCTTAATGTAAATATTTACATCTCAGTATTCAGTTTTTCAGTATTATTTATTTTTAAATCAGTATTCTTTATCTCTAATCAGTATTACTACCATGATTGTGTTTTATGTTTTACACTTGTTGACTTGCGCTGTAAAAACCAAAAAGAGTTTCTCTTTTTGAGACTGAAATGAAGAAGATCGTTATCGTTAGTCAGGAAATTCCCTTTCGCCATGATTATCATCATGACTATGAGCAGCAATGCACTCGTTATTGCAGCCTTCGCAATTGAAAGACACTTATTTAGTGATAGAAAGAAATGGAATTCTTTATCCCCATGATAAGAATCATTACCATCCGGGGCAACCTTCTCGTTATTGCTGCCTTTTCAATAGAAAAAGAACTTGAAGACCCAGGAGTTTTGGGGAATCCCTATTTCACAGTGGTCCTGAGAATCCATCCATCGCAACTGTGGACACTGGACAGACAGAAATGACCATCTGAGGCAACTTTCTAGTTATTGCAGCCTTTACCATTGAAAAAGAACTTAGAAGATCCAGGAGTTTAGGGGATTCCATAGTCAGGGAATTTTCTTTCGCCATGATGAGCAATTGAGCATCATGACCATCTGCGGCAACCTGCTTGTGATCACAGCCTTTGCAATTGAAAAAGAACTTCATGAGGCAGTCGTTTCACCACAGAAATAGCTAACTTAGCAAGAAATGAAACGTTCTGAAAAGAATAGTGTAACAAAAAGACCCAGACGGGATTATCTTTCCTAAGATTGGCATCATGACGTTCTTGTCATCTCAGCCGAAGAGCATCATGACCATCTGCAGCAACCTTCTCGTTATTGTAGCCTTCGCAATTGAAAAAGAACTTTACGAAGCTATTTGAGATGCTCCTCTTTACAGCCTGTGGTTGCTTCACTGTACTGTCAAACTTTTTTGACTGTAAACTGTCTATCCGTGTGCTGTTCAAGAGTGCAGAATAAGCCTTCCAGCAAAAGAAGGCACTGTTCCATGGAAGAAGTGACATTGCAACCCATGTTCTGTGCTCCAGAACACCACACAACATATCGGTCCCCTATTTAGAGGCAACCAATTTACGTACAAAATTCACAAGAAAGAGCTATGTACGTTTTACGTACGCTGCACAATTGGCCAGGTAGTGCTGCTGCAGGAAGCCCTCCGCAAACCGCAGGGCCCCGGCCTAGCGCAATCACATCAAGATATGGCTACACATCTCAGTCCATCCCAGAAGTGGTAACTTTGTCCCCAGCCTTGAGGGAAGCCATCATCCAAGGTAGGGATGTCAACTTAGCTGCTTTGTTAATTCCCCACTTCAGGGGCTCTGGTGATAATTCAGAGAGACTGCCGGCTGGCTCCTCTGGGTTATCTGTTTCAAAAGCTGTATCATGGATGAATGGATGATTGAGGCTTTACGTCCTGTATTTATGCACTTGGTAGGCTAATTAGAACAGGAGGACACGGCAATGAGGCGAAGGATGATTGAAACAGTCGTCCAACATAGGCCCAGGTGACCCGGCAAGAGCTGGATTCGAACTCTGGACCATGCGATTGGCAGCCCAGCACGCTACCACTAGACCAACCCTCCCTCCCAAAATGTACCATATAGTGCTGCTGCAATCAAATGCTAGTCAAATTGCTGCCCCAAACCCGCAATCTGCAGCTCTTACCAACTAAGTTCCTGCTCCTAGTTCACAAGTCACTGCCACTCCTTCAACATCCTCAAGCTTACAAAGGCCCGTGTCACCCCTTCATCACGAGCCACGACCAAGCACTAGCTATCAGGACCAAAATGGCGAGTCTGATAGGGCTGAGGGACAGGCCTATCTTACCGACCGTTCCACCAGTGGGCACAACTGTCCGGCATCCCTTAAAATAAAAAATTTGGGGACCACAAGTTTGTGGATTTCAATGACCTACTGAACCCGGATCGGATGCTAAACTATTCGCTCAGTGTCATGGATTCCGAGGATTAACCTCAACTCGGGGTTGCTCACAAGAAATCTAAGACGGATTGGTTGGCTGCCATGAATATAACATTTTGATTTAACTGTAGAAACATTTTGATTGTTGTGTGTTTACATTAGATAAATTCAGGACCTCAGTCATTGCTGACTGTTTCTACTTCCAGGCCGCCCAAATTCCAGAAAGAAGAGTAAACGTTGAATTGATTGGGGGATTCTCCGAGGATCTAACTTTCACTGCCTATCTAGAATGCCTTGTTGCTGACACCGAGGAAGAGTTCACCAGTAGAACGCCACTGGAAGTCACCCTTGTCCTTCAGGAAAATATTGTTATCAAGATGGAATAGACTGCTGTGTTGCCATAATAGGACTTCTTCCGTAACATTCTCAAACAACCAATTTATCAATGCGATGTTTGGGCAGGGAGATTGGGAGAGTATCAATTGTCGAATCCATATGGGCATCTTGAGGTCTCTCCAGAAACGTGCAATATACCATGTCATCTGAACAAAGAGAGCAAAGCGTGAAGACAATTTTCACTGAAATAACCCGGATCGGATGCTAAACTATTCACTCAGTGTCATGGATTCCGAGTATTAACCTCAACTCGGGGTTGCTCACAAGAAATCCAAGGATTCGTCATAGACGGATTGGTTGGCTACCATGAATGAAACATTTTGATTTTACTGTATAAACATTTTGATTGTTCTGGAGTTTACATTAGATAAATTTAGGACCTCAGCCATTGCTGACTGTCCAAATCAGTGCTAATTCAAATGCAAACCTCGAGACCTCTCTTGGGAGCCCTGCCAGAGATGTATTGACCCAAGTCAGTCAAGGCATGGTATGTAATTTCACCTTACGCACTGCCCCTCTACACGGCTGTAGAGAAGTAGGTGAGAGACAAGGTACTTCATTGACCTGGCTCAGTTCAACCCGACTCATATGGGTGACTCGAGGAAGCTAGATCAAAAGCTACGCTGCACCACAGCATGGTCAAGGGCTTTTCTTAGATTGATGACGTTGTCTCTTGTGGATGCAAAGGGGGACCCTCAGGAGATGATTGTCCACATTGGCACGAGAGAGGCATTCCATTGGCAGTCCTATGACGACGAGTTTAGAAGGCAACAGGTCAATGCCGGATACACCTACGCCCATACGAGTGTGGAGCTTCACACTCAGGTATCACTAATAAGGTGCAGTCCTTTCGCAAGTCAACCACGGCATCCTTTTTGGTATGGTCCTATAAGACCCTATGAGATAGGGGTGTAATACTTATGACCCGCCTTTTGGCGGATGTTGGCCAATTTTAGAAGCCTGTTTTCTCCATGCTTGCTGAGCCTCTTGGTTTCAACCAATGAGAGAGCTTGTTTAGGAGCACGTGACCGCTGTCGGCCAATCGGCGGCGGCTTCCGCCGACCTATTTCTCACTTCCGTGAAGAAGGCGCCAAACGAAAACGAAAACAAGATTCAATGGCGCATCGTTCGCCTCTGCAGGGCCTGTATGGCCAAGGGGACGACAATTCGAACTCGAACACGCCCGCTCGAGGGGACCGTGGAAACCAGGGTAACATTCCTAATTATCCTTTTCCTATGCCTTTTATGGGAATGCCAATGAACATGCCGATGATGGCGCCATACCCTGGAACACATTGGCCCCAGATGAACAATTTTCCCGGTTATGACCAGGGACAGTATGATGACGATTCGTCAGAATTTTCGGATGCTGATTCCGAGATTTCTACGTTTGGGGACTTAGACCCCCCCAGGGACAAAAGGGAACCCAAGGATGTGGATCTGTCGGATCCTTTGGCACAAACGCGGCTCAAATACATGGACCTTCAGGGCCCAGCCTTGACGTATGAACTCTAGAGGCGGATCGTTGTCATCGGGAAGATTCGGATCATCCTTCACTTACCAAGGTAAGTTCGGCTAATCCTACAATTTTGCTACAATGTATATTACAACCAACCATTACACAGGTATGTTACTGTGGAGAAAATATTAGCACAGTGCAGTAGGGTGAATGATGAATCAAATTTTTAAAGTCATTCAATGGTCCACAAAAAGATATCATTACAAATAACACAGAATATATACCATACTATTCAATTAACATTTGCAAATGGTTCGTTTCATGTTCTATAAACCATGATGTAGACCAGAGCTCTACATGAAGTATTATAGACGAATATGGAGGGATGTAAATGAAAGAGAACAACATCGTAATTTTATAACAACGATAATATCAGTTATTCATTCTGTACCAGGAAAAAATGATTTCTTTTTTAGCTTATGCCAGTCTTATAAATGAACCAACTTGGGTAAAATCCTGTTCTTAAGACATCATTAGAAGTGTTCCAATAAAAGATTAACAATTAGAAGTTATGTTTCAGTTCGACAACGGTATTTAAGGCCAGACATAATTTATTTCTAGCTTCTGGAAAATGCTGACACAACAGGTTTCTTCCGACGACAAAAAAGGATTATCAAAATATAATTGATTGACCCAGCAAAAAATTGAGATTAGAAAAGAAATTTGAGAAGCTAAAAACTAATTATGTTTGGCCTAAAGGGTTCAATGAGCTTACCTTGAGAAATTTGAGTTCATTTGAATTCCATCGACGATTCGGAAGTGACCGAGTTAATTTAACCCCAACAAAACGAAGCGGCACATTGAAGTTTGACGCTAGCGAGCTCTTTTGTTGGGATTTCCACTCACAACTAACATCGATGATAGAATTTGATGTTTTTTAACGAAATTTTTTACATTATTGGAACCCTCCTCTGACGAATAAAGATACATGATGAAAAAGAATACTTAAGTATACATATTATAGCTCTTTGTGGATTGGCGGTCTACTGGAAAAAATTAATTTTCAATTTGTAAACTGGCTTTGCCACATCATCAGTGGCTTTCCGTTGGTCTCCTGATCTTCTTATTTGATGAAGTTAATTTTGAAAGAGTTTGGACCGCTAATCCACAAACAGCTCTAAGTTAAGAAAAATACATAATCATGGAAAAATTATTTACTCTAAAATACAAAGGACACATCGGTGAACAATAATAATTCTATGCAATTATATGTAATGATGATACAGGGTACCAGATAATCCAGATTCATTCATTGACATATTCTGGATTTATGGAAAATATCCAGCTTGTAAAATGACTGAAATATTGACAAAATCTGGTCATCACTCTAAAATATCTGTGTACCCACTAGATGACAGAATGACTGGGAATCTGGGACCCTGTATATGTAACATACTTCTGAGTATTTCCATGGAGTATCATATTTGCTAAGACACAATAATAACAAAAGATAAGTTAAAATACAATAACTTGAATAATGCAATCATTCAGACAAAATAAACACATCATAACTAAGGTAATGGTGGCAAAATCTAAATAAAGCAAAATAACTTGCCCAGAGCATTTGGTCAAATAACCCATATCTAACAAAACATAGAAATGACAAGAATTACATATATGTATGGTTGTATACAGTCCAACAAAAATTCCTCAGAGAATATCAGACGTAACATGATTAGTCTTTTCAGTGAACACAACATGATTACAGTCTGTAACGTCAAGCAGAGGACAGACATTTGGCCAGATATCTCAGCAACCACAAGCCCCACAGGAGAAGTACACCAACCTATGTATAGCCTAGCTCTGTTGTAATATGAATATTACATTTTTGTGATGTTTTGGTGCCGTTTTTGTCAGATATTGCCAATTTATGAAAATGGCAGTCCAATTTCGCGCAATGTTGACATTTGTGGTGCTACCAATCTGACACACAATGGACAGTTACATCACAAAAGTGGACTGCAGCGCCACCCCAGACTTACAGCAGTTTTCGAGCAGGCTTGGTCAGTTCACTGAGAAGACCCTACAGATCATAAACTTCGATGGCCTGGACTAAGCTAGGCTATCAAGCAATTGACCAACCATTAAAATCACATTAAAATATCAGTCAAGATACTGCAACTGGTTGACCTTGGAGAGATTTCTTTGTTTTTAGGCACCAAATGGTCAACTTTTAAGGTCAGTAGAGTAGTATATGGGTCTACCCAGATTTCAGGGTGGACATTAGCACATCTCCAGTCTCAATGATATTTTCAGTGAACTGACCAAGCCTGCTCGAAAACTGCTGTAGTTCTAGTAAAGTTGGTATTAGAAGAACCACCAATTTCATTGTGTTCATTTTTATGGACTGTACAAACAATGCTAAATTTCTGTCCCAATGCTCGACGTGACAAACTGTAGTCTTTTCAGTGAATCCATCAACAACATATAAATTTAAGGAATGATTTTTTATATCAATCTGAAATGACTTTGAAGTTTACGCATCATTACCAAACTTCCAAGATTTACTGAAAGGTCCAATCCTCATAAATTTGTATTAATCATCTTCTACGGACAATTAAAAACGGCATATCCAGATTTTAGAAACTTAAGAACAATAATTACAATTGTAAAAGAAATTGTACTAGTAAACGTGTTTCCCCAGCAAAATATAATTTCAATCGAAGTAGTAAACTAGTCATAAAAGCAGCAGCAATGGATCAAAATGAATCTAACCTAGATGTCATACTACTAAGTAGTTAGACCATTTCATACTTTACATAAACCATACATGAGCAGCAACACTAGAAAAGATACCTAAAGTCAAATTTTACATCCTAAATTAAAAACTTAGTTTCAACTAATACTAAAATATCATAGGACATATCTTTTTTTTTTTTAACATATTAAATCTAGGTCTATTAAAAATAATTACACACGTTTCACTGAGCAGGTGCCGACTATTTAACTTTCAATAAAATTGTTTTAATTCACAAAAAAAAACACTTTTCTAAATTTCCCTTTAAAAAGTTGGATTAAAAGAATTTTCAAAGACAATTATCTTCCCAAAATTGATACGCAACAGATAATATTGAATTGACCTACTTTTAGCACACGCTCGGAGCAACAGGTAGCCTGAACGGCAGAGCTATCTTTGCTGATGGGTGTGGTCTAAGCTTAGGGCCTTTTTGTCAAATTTTGCTCATAACTATATAGTTTTTACATTATGGTGAACTTTGGCAATCATGCCATCTGTTCATAAAAATATATCAGAAATGCAAAGTGATATAATTATATAGACACTCATAAAACAATCATTACACCAAAGAATTATCGAAGACCGGGCAACTAGGATAATAAGACAAAGTTCTCCGTTTGTGACTTCTGAAGTCTCAAACTAACAAACTTAAGCACCATAAAACTACATTTCAAAAAAATGTCTAAGTAAAATATTTACATGGTCTGACCATACACTAGAGAGCACCACTAGTCTCCAAAACATTTGAAGATCCTCAGGACTTCTAAAATAACAGATCTATAAAATACCATTTCTGCAGTCTAATACATTATCTACTTATTAAAAATTCTATCAAAAGAGTAATAGATGCAACAAAAGAACCACTTTGTGGTCCGGTCTTCATCCATTACCATAAACGGATTAATTTAGAAAATGAATGAAAATTTCTCGTAACGATAACTCTCATAAACTGCCCTATTAAGATAACAGTATATTCCTTATACGGATAAAATGGCAGCCATTTCTAGCAGAGCCCTGAATATAATCTTCTCTTCAGAGGGAGCTACGAGACAGTATGCAAAGGCACGTCTGATGGGTATTTTAAAAAACAGCTTCTAACAAAGAATGCTATAAGCTCTGACTGAATTGCTGCTCGATGCACAGATAAAATTAGATGGGGTTAAACCTCAACAAAACCACATCAATTTGTCATATCTCAAAATTTTCCAGCATTGCAAGGCAATAATTCTGAAATCACCAGAGAGGCACCACTTAACAAGAATCCGCGGATTCAAAGCCTGGCTCAAGTGGCAGTGATGACGGCAAAATATGTAGCAATGCTGGTGAAATAGTTAAGTCTACTTTATGGTTTGGAAATGGCAGAGAAAGGTGGTTCTGAATTGCAGCAAGTGAAGTGTTGTTATTGTAGTTGTTCCATGTACAAAATAATATCCAAATAACCACAAAAAGAATGTGTACGATTTTTTCAAATCTTGAAGTCGCCCAATTTCCTCCTTTGAAAAAATTGGCGAAATTGAAAAAAATTTGGAGCAAAAAAAATTGTTTTTTTTAATCTAGGAAAAATGTTTTAATATTTTTTTTTATTTAGGAAAAAAAATTTTAAATCTTGGAGCAAAAAATTTTTAAATCTTGAAAAACAGAAGTTGCCCGATTTCCTCTATTGAAAAAAAAAAAAATTAGTGTAATTGAAAAAAAGTTGATTTTTTTTTTTTTCAAATCTTGGAAAAAAAAATTTTTGAAATTGAAAAAAAAAAGTAGTTTCCATACATCTAGCTACCCTAACAAACCAATAAAACACAAAAACAGATATATTGAACCTATAGTTATTGAACAGTAGAGTTGACAGACAATATTTTCAGACCATTACTCCTGAATTAGCCTGGTGAGCCAGGCTAAAAATTAAGTCAAGATATGAAATATATACATGTTCAACATGTACAGTTGTAAGTTACTAGTAATTGCAAATGGTATCAAGCTTTTAGCCAGTGATAACAATTTACAAAATTTATATCATGCGCACATTAGTGCTGCCACTGAATGTCATGATCACAACAATCAAATACATAAATATTAAATATATAAACATACATATCTACAATACATAAAACCTATAGAAGAACAGCAGGGCACTTATCAGCTGAGAAAGATTTTCAAGTCTGAACATGTATAAATAGCAACAAGTAGTCCGGTACATCTAATATACATCAACATGCAGCAGGTTTTTGGTCTGGTAATACCCGGAACGGAAATTAAGCTTTACATGTAAAACAAGCAGCTAACAGCCACTTGGCAAAGCCCACAGAATTTGTAGCCCCATTGATTGTGCTGTAACAAGGCAATGACACATTCCACCCCTCCCCAAATAAAACAATAATGATGTCTGATTTATGAAATAACGTATATGTAAAGGCAAGAAGAGTATTCTATGAATGGAAAGTGATTTAACTCAATACTACACACAATGTCAAACAAATATCTAATATTAATCTATACAATAACATTACTGGACACTCCACCTATGAGAAGAGTGTCTTTAGACAAAGGCACCGATAGTTCTGAACTGTCATAGTCATCGGAAACACTGGAGCTGTCGCTGAATGTCCGATCTTCTGAATCTGGAAGTAACATATTTTCTATTGATTTGTAATCGCCTCCTTTTTTTGGAGAGGGCGATTTTGTAGATTTTGTAGATTCATTTGGGCTGATTTCGCGAACAGTATTTGGTGAAGTTGGGGAGGGAGCCCCGTCAAGCGGTGACGTGGGAATCACGGGAGTCAAGACATTTCTAGCACTGAGATCACTTTTAGTCTTCTGACTGTCACTGTCACTGGCAAACTGAGCGTAAGAAAAGAGGTCGTTATTTTCCGAGCCGCTTGTGAGTGGCGTTCGGTTGCGTGTAGAAGGTTCCAAATATTGTGCGGGACTGTTGGAATCATAACTTCTTGGTGCACCAGGTGGAGTTTTAGAAGGTTGTGGATTTTCTGCGGGACTGCTATTGTAAGTAGGCAGAGTATTATGCACGTTTTTAGGCTTATTTTGGCCAGTGTTCTGCAGACCTGCTGACATAGTTTGTGCGGGACTGTTATTGACACAGCCTGGAGTATTATGTGGAATTTTAGCAGTATTTCCGCCACTGTCATTACCTGAATCAGGCAGAGGGTGCGACTGTCTTTGGTTTATTAACACAGGAGGTCTCTCAACATAATTTCTTATTGTTTCAGGAGGACTGAGGTCATGATTAGGATTTAAATGTGGATTTCGATCATCTACACTACTGTCTGTGTCCCGAGTAAGATTTAACGAACCAACCTCAGCTCCTGTACCACTTCTCACTCCCCCATTACTCAAATCTTGTAACTCCAATGTCGTTGTCTCAGTTTGGGACGCTCCTATTTGGTCCCCACTAACGGACGTCACAATCTCGTGCCGACCAGCTGTGCCGTTTAGAAGAGATGTTTTATTTTCTTCCGTGGGCGTAACATCCTCATTGGTTAATCTTGTTAGATGAGGGTCACAACACAACTTGTCCTTCAACTTCTCATGCCAAGTTCGAGGGATCTCAACATGGGGATCATCCAAGGCTCCAGTGATTGTCTAGAATTAAAGTTCAAAAGACTTATTCACCAACTAGCACACATGTTTACACACTGGATAGCTTCATGAGCAAAAATTTACTGAAAATCTGGAGTAAAAAGGCTTAAGAGATATACTGGTTGAATAACGGTCGTCCTGAGCCTCACAGCTCACAATCTTTATTACAATATTAAAGAAACAAAAGCTCGACAGGGACAAAGTTGTTCAAAACTAGTGTCAGGATAAAATGGCCTTGACTTTTAATGGCCTTAAAAGTGAGAAATTGAATATAAGCCTTTTTGAAGATTTTCAAAGATAATCATTGATCACAGCCATATTCACTAACAGCACCTATGATCCTGCTTATTCTTTCAAAAAGAGGCCACTCATAAGCACTTGAAACATTCTTATAGATGAAGCCACTTGTATCACAGCAAGAAGAAGTGAATGCTTGTTGAGCAATGCAAGTCAGTGAGGCATCTTGTAATGCCTAAAAGATAACATACCTCATTTTCAACACTGTTCACATCGCACGTCTCATAGTCACTGTTGGCTTTTTCGATGTGGTGATTTTCGACCCATCGGTCTACGTAATTCCTGTATGTGCCATCTGACACTGAACTCTGAAAAGGCAAACATAAGCGCTATGAGTTTATGAAATTCTAACAGAAGTAGTATCAGTGTAATATATGATGGGATAATAAATTTACAATCCCAAAACAAATTTACACATGTCCTGTAGAGCTATTCTATACAGTACTGCCAGAATATTTTTTAGTCAAACATTGTTTTGTTAGGATACTGACGACAGTGCATAGTTCTGAACTACATTTTGTCTGGAATTATGTTTGAAACTATGTGTTGTTAGTATAATATTGATAGCGATAAAAATTCCGATTATGTCATGAATTTGTCAGTTTGTTCAAAGCAATTTTTTTTTAAATCAACAAAATAAACATAGCATAAACATGATAAAGCTCTGGTAAATATTCAGTGCTGAAGATATATATTTCATTATGATGAACAATCATTGAATATCACATAATTCATCTTTGACCGTACATACCAGAGCTTTGAATGATTTCTTGGTCCCAGTCTCCAATTCTTGCCGTTTCATCTTTCTCCTGAAATCAAAGCAATGAAAAATTATATGATTACATTAGTGTTCTGCATCTAAATACACACCAGGAAAACAATTGCTTTTACAAAACAAGTAGATGCTTTAGCCAGATTGGCAAAATTTTTCAAAATTCTTAGCCAGTTAAGAATTTTCAGAAATTTCTTTCAGCCAGATTTACATAAAACACAAAAACAGATATATTGAACCTGCAGTTATTGAACAGTAGAGTTGACAGACAATATTTTCAGACCATTACTCCTGAATTAGCCTGGCGAGCCAGGCTAAAAACTCTAATGAATTAACATTTTAAATTAATGCAAACGTACCTCCTCCAGACACAACACAAGCAGACTGCCAACCACAAGATAAAGACAACGAGAGACACAAGGCCAATGACTAGAGCTGAGTTATCTTCATTCTCTGGATAGAAAAGACATTAAAAAGATCAAGCATAAGTACTTGTAGTTACACCCTGTTGAACATTTGGGGGGTATACAGCATGGAAGGACTCCAAACCACACAAAGCCAAAGGCTGACAGGATAATGGAATGCCATACAAGCACCCAAGAACATGTAAAACCTCTCTAGTAAAGTTTAAAAACATTTCTAACTGAAAGGCGGTCAATCAATTTGCACAATTTACTTGTGAATGTTTATCAAACCAACCCTGGCAATCACCATGATTTTAAGTACAGTATCGGTATCGGTACATATACATATTTATATATCATTATAAAGTCACAACAACAGAATCGCTAAGAATCATTACATTGTCAAAGTACCTTTTAAAATTGTAGTAAATGAGGTAATGCTTCTCTGAGATTGACTGCAGTATCCAGAACTAAGAACAGAAACTCTGTAAGTCCTGTTTGGTTTCAACGAAGACACTATAATTTCAGCTGGATCTCCGTGGAAAGTTCTGTTATATTCTGAAATTGATGGAAAAACAAACGTTTAATTAAAACCCTTAACAGACTGGCCAGTCCAATAAAACAATCCTGTGCTTGTGACGTCATAGCAGCTTTTAGGGACATAAATGACCATCAAAGGCATAACAGGCAATAAGCTGGGGACGCACATAAATGTCCCCACAGTCCGGTAAGGGTTAAAAAAACTTCTTGATCTACAAACACAACCCCCATCATAATGTAATATTTCTATTGGAATATGTTGAATTCATCAAGACATCATACTATTAATTCACGGACCCCTTACGCTACTCCAACCAAACTAACTGAGGTGTTACGTGTCTTATGCTAGTTAACACAAATTAATGAAATGAAAATATTATTCTTAGAGCTGTGCGGCCGGAGTCAGATTTCGGGTGAAAATTAAGACATTTTTCACCAGTACAGTGACTCCCATAATTATATTGCTCAACAATTGAAATGAAATGAATTACATGATCTACATCTAATCTCTTTTATTTAAAAGAACGATTACCTTTCTGTCCATCGGTTGAGTAAACACTGATATCATATCGTCCAGGGAAGCCCCTCCGACTGGCCGAGGAACAAGGAGGACTGTAAGATTCGGAGATCTTCAAAGTTGCATTCTCTTCAGTTATGCCAACGACCATTACTGTAGGTTTGGCCAATTCTGCAATTGAAGAGTAATTTTTTATCATCTGTTCTAATAAGTGTTGGGCGGTTCTGATATATTTGATTCGGTTCGGTTTCCGGCAATTTCTGACGCTAGAATCACGCTTTTGGTACAGGTTTAGGTACGCACTGTGTAAAACAAGATTTTGCGATCCCAACGCCGGAGCCCAGGAAGAACAAATACAACCAGAGCGCAAAACGGATCCTGACAACTTCTAGTGGTTCCAAAGACGAGCACTACTCGTCTAACTACTACCAGAGCGCTTGGGAAAAATGAAGAGATGACGATTTTCTGAATAAAATAAAGAGACAAGAATCCGCGGATTCAAAACCGACCTAACGCAATGAAATTGAAGGTGCCATTGCTTAAACCACTGAGCAACCGATATTGGAAGATAGGAGAAATAGTTGATTGGAAGATGCTAGACTATTAGTAAAGAATCAATGCAGTTTGAACAGATTTCTAAAAAAAAAGGAAAGATGGCTGCCAAAATGGCTGCCATCTTGGATTCCTCAACATGTTCCTCATCCATACCCACAGGCCAATACCTGTACCAAATTTCATAACTGTAAACGAAGTATTGAGGTCACTATGAGCAGTTCAATAAATGAAAAAAGATGGCAGCCAACATGGCCACCACAAAATGGCCGCCATCTTGGATTTCTCAACATGTTCCAGATCCATACCCAGAGTCCAATACCAGTACCAAATTTCATAACTGTAAGTGAAATATTAAGGTCACAATGGGCAGTTCAAGAATGAAGAAAGAAGGCTGCCAAAATGACCACCACAAAATGGCCGCCATCTTGGATTTCTCGACATGTTCCCAATCCATACTCGGAGTACTATACTTGTATCAAATTTCATAACTGCAAGTGAAATATTAAGGTCACAATGGGCAGTTCAAGAATGAAGAAAGATGGCTGCCAAAATGGCCACCACAAAATGAAGAAAGATGGCTGCCAAAATGGCCGCCACAAAACGGCAGCCATCTTGGTTTCTCAACATGTTCCCAATCCATACCCAGAGTCCCATACCTGTACCAAATTTCATAACTGTAAGTGAAATATTAAGGTCACAATGGGGAAAAACCTTGTCTGTCATTGCCAAACGTGGTTTACATCTGGTTGTGGTTGCAGTTTATGCCTACTGTTTATGGTTTCACCTGATCCATTTACAGCTCCTGTATTAACCGGCCTCCGCTGTTAGGCCGGTTAAAAATACGACTACTGAAAGACACAGTTGTTTGGTTGAACTTTGGTTCAAGTTTCGGTTGGCAGCCCAGCACGTGACCACCGAGCCAATCCTTGCGGCCCCCAATTATCGGCATTAGAAAATTGCATCAAATGCCGAACCAAAAACACAAGAACAAAGAGTTGTTCACAATATCTTAAATGGCTAAAATTCACTCATCATCATCACAACTTTTAAAATAAAATCAATCAAATATAAGTGCTACTCACTACCACAATAACTGTAGGCGCACAGCCATTGAGAAGAGAGGCCAGCGGTTTCTTCTCCCCAATAAGACGCAATGTTATACAGATAACCTGCTCCGTGGTCCTTCATTATGTATACGGTCGAATTCTGCTTTCCTTCTATCACAGTCTCCCCTACATTCCTCTGTAATCAAAATACATATATGTATTATGACGTTTTTAGAAATCAAGACAGAACTTAGTCATTGACCAAATGTAGCTTCTAGAAGTTTTGCTGCACATGTTCATATGATGTAGACAGGTGATAACCTGCTCCCTACAGGTGCTATCTTATGTCATTGTCGCTATGGCAACCTCGCTATGGCAACGTCTTTGACTTTGTTCAGGGGACTCGTTTACCTGCAGCAAAACTAAATATATACCATGATTGAGCTCTTTTCTTCAGGAAGTTTATTTATCACATGCAAAAATACTACTATCACGCTAGTCAGATACAGTGTTTAACAGCCGTATCCGTCGATATAAATATTGGTATAAATATATAAATGCTTTCAGTAGCTTTATTAAGACAAGAGTAGGACGTGGTAGGACACAGAAATGAGGCAAAGGAACATTGAAACTACTGTAGGACCAAGTAACCACTAACCAGCCAGCACCTGGATTCCAACCAGGTACCCAGCAATTGGAATCCCAGCATGATACCACTGAGCTGATCTCCTTCCCTGCTTGATATTGCTTGATATTGCTTGAGTAATGAATATGACTCATAATTTGTGATATTACAGCAAAATTAATCCCCGTCATGGCAGATAATAAGTATTTTCAACATACCTCGCATAAAGACAGATGACCTTCCTTGCAAGTGAAGATTCCGTACTTGTCCGGTGGTTTAGAATCATGTTGCCATGGTATCGTCACGATAACAGAAGAGTTGTTTTCGATTCGCAAAACTTTTGCATCAAGATTGTCCTTCAAATCCTCTGCAAAACAGATTGAAATTTTCCATTACGTTAACTTTCAATCATCAAAAATATTCCTGAAGTCCTGGACATACACATAACTCTCAATACTTGCAAAATACATTTTATTAGAATGTTATTAAAAAAAACAAACCTGTCAATGATTTGAATGGTACAAACTCAAATTTATAGACAAATTAGCTAAAAGGCTTCAAAAGGGTGCAATTTCAGTGGTCTCTTGTTTAACTTGTGCATATAATCAAATTTGATTCAATATTAATGGCTGCTTTTTAGTTACAGGGCATAATTTATCTTTAACTAGAACTCTACATGACATTGACTGAATGTGACCTCGAAAGTAGTTCAAGGTCATACAAGGTCAAACACATCATCAGCAGAGGCAAAATCATGATTATGAAACAGCCAACTATAAATGCAATTCTTATTATCTACAGCTAAAAGAGTAGCACAAGGACGGATGGATGATTAGGGCTTCACATCCTGCATTTATGCACTAGGCAGGCTATTTGGGACAGGACACGGCAATGAGGCGAGAGTAGCACATAATGTTTCTTAAAACTCATTTTAGAACTAAATACTTACGCAAGTCTTTCCTTGAAGTCTCAATTCCCAAGCCACTAGATGGAGATGTGCAGATGTCGCTGACTATTGAGATATTCACAAAGTATTGCTGTCCGTAGAACAACGGTCGTTCTAGCATCGCCATCACTTCATCGCAACTTGCATACTGAGTGAAGTTTGATGGCCCAGACACTTCCAGGAGATACCTTGAGCAGTTCGCCCATTGTTGGTTGATGGGAAGAGGCTGCAAGGGAATGAGAAGACTCTCAATATATTATCATAAAGCTATCGGCCCAAAAAATGGAAAGCCAGACTGAGAGGGCCAACCAATCGACGAGCTCACAAATCAATCGACGAGCTCACCATGCAATCAACCTCAATCTTTTGCAATCATTGTCAATTGATCATGACAGAATATCAATCTGTCTAAATATCCATATATTATATCTATATATCTAATCTATCCTTGCAGTAACCAACCGGTACTTCGAAGGCCTGTCAGTATATCTGTACCTAGTAGTACTGGATGGATGGATGATTGGGGCTTTACATCCTGTATTTATGCACTTAGTAGGCTAATTATGACAACACAGCAATGAGGCGAAGGATGATTGAAACAGCCGTATCAACACAGGTCAAGGTGACCCAGCAAGAGCTGGATTCGAACCTAGGACCCAGCGATAGGCAGCCTAGCATGCTACCACTACACCAATTTATATTTATTGAAAACACCATTACAACATCAACACAGAATGTCATGTAATATGGACTCACACTAATTGACGTTTTGGCTTTATCACTCAGCAGTGTGAATACACTAAATATCACCTAAACATGGAACTGTCAGAACATCAAAAAGGTCACAGACTCGGTCCAGTTGTCTCACTTAACTGACAACATACAAATGTTGACTGATACTAGGGCAACACAATCAGTTTGACCCAAGGGAGTGGATGGATGGATGATTGGGGCTTTACGTGCTGTATTTATGCACTTGGTAGGCTGATTAGGACAGGAGGTCAAGAGGAGGAATGAGATGTAGGATGATTGAAACTGCTGTCCAACATAAGTCCAGGTGACTAAGCCAGAGCTGGGTTTGAACCCAGGACCCAGTGATTGGCAATCCAGTCCTCTACCAACTGAGCCCAACCCCCTTCCGAGGATAAGGTTTGGTACTTTTAAAGCGAGCATATTATTTTTTTCAGAATGCTTTTGCCACTTATGAGGATAAGGTTGAAATATGGAACTTCTCAAATCAGGAATATTTTCGGAAACCTCTCATCATTCATGTAATCAGATCAACTGTTGATCTATAAATTAATTTTTGCCGAGTATTACTGACCTGCCAAAAAACTTTAACGTGGACACAGGGAGTGTTATCAGCGCCAATGCAGTTTGAATAGTCAGTGTGGTAATTCAGGAGAGATGGACCACGTTCAAAACCTGAAATTGATTAGAACATTGCAATTACAGTTGTCCAGGCAGGTACATGAAACTCGGGACTAAATTGGAGCGGTTCTCCAATCGTTTGCTGCGACGTATTTGACACAATACCCATTTAAGCTATAAATCTGATTGCGTTATGAATCAACAAACTGAGTGACTAGGGTCCTCTGAAAAATTGGCAAAATAATCCAAAATTTTAGCAAATTTATTATGGATGACAGTAGGCCTACTGGGCTAGGAGTACTGGCAGCAGCATCTACAATTCCAAATAGGATTCATTTACACTTGATCACTTTTACCATCTACGACATCTAATTTCGATATGACAGTTGATTTCACCACTCGCCAACCTGCCTAGCAAGTGATTATAGCAGTCTTGCAAGTTGTTGACATTTTGGCCGACACTACGACGAATTATACTGTATGTGGGCACCTGCCTTAATGCACTTTCAGCCCTCCAGTGTACAGGTCAAATTCAACTGTCGTGTTGAAATCAGAAGTCGTCAGTGGTCAGTGGTAAAACACCTATAACATTACATTTATTTGAAACAGTTATAATTTAGTGTGCATGATATTTATCTTATTAATAATAGTACTCACATTTTTCAGCAGTCAAAGCGTTTAAAGTTGCTACTTCACTGTAGTATCCCTCGAAGCTGGGTCGACATTTTACCGAAACCTCATAAACTGAATTCGGATGCATATTTCCGAGTTTAATCTTTGTATCAGTTGTCTCCATTCTCTGAAAATAGAAAAGTAACATTTATTCACCATTTAACTAGTATGAAATTGGGAAGGCCTTTCGGAATAATGATATTTGCATTTTTTTTTGTTTCTGAAAATTTACCACATTTTTACTGTTTTTGTTATGTCAATTGGAAATTTTCTAATAGATTTTAGAAGTGATAACGCAGTTTGAGGACCTATTTGCCAATCTGAAACACTTAGCCCAATCAAGATATTCACTTTTTAAATGCCTGGAACCCAGGTTTGTCAAGGAACCTTACCCTATTGAGGTACCAAGTGATTCTTGATAAGGCAGAGTCTAAACAGCGTCTAAACTGAATCTTAACTGCGTTGAAACGGTGTCTAAACTATGCCTAAGTTTTCTGAATCATTTCAGCAAACGCACAGCCTCAGTGTCAGTCAGTCTTAATACACTGGCATAAACTGTTATAGTCTTCAACGTTTTCTTCATTACAAAAGAGCACCTACCCCAGTTTCCTGCTTCCCATGTCTCCTCCAAGTGACACTGTAGGTCATGTCATCCATACTGCGCCAGTCGAGTTCCCATTGCACTTCAAGAGTCACAGAATTATCCGGAGATAAATACGACAGATACTTTATGTTCTCCACTGGAGAGGGCTTTACTGGAGAAAAAGATAAGAGAAAACATGACAAATAGCATAATTACGAAGACTTAATCCTGACCTTTGGAAATCCATAATGTTGTTAGTTTCTAAGCGAGTATAAAGAGGTATTGAGAAAAGGGCAAAAGCTCAGGCGAGTGAAAATTGGGCCCTACGTAAGGCTGCATGATATATTATGAAAATATATTATCGCGATATCACATGCCACAATATTGATATCGTGAAAATTTAGATATATCGATTCCAAACTACAACTCACTTTTTGGCCGTCGGATGCTTTTACTGCAGCAAAAAGTTCAAGTTAAACATCCGTTTAGGGTGAAAGAGGGTTCAAAAGGGACAAATTAGAAACATTTGGAAGTTTATTTGATGAACATCCAACTAGAATTGACGAAATTAGATATAATCATGTCAACTGTATTGCTTTCCAAAGTCTGTTGTTATTCGCTGACGCAGACAGCGCCCATTAAGTCTAGCACCCCCACTGGGTTAGCAAGGAGTAGTCAGTAGCGGAGGGGATCAGTTCTTCATTTAACATAATACAGAGAATTTATCATTATCGACAATTCTACCCCAAATAGTGCTATCGAACATTTTTCCAATATCGTGCAGCCCTAGCCCTAGCCCTTCGAGCTTTGTAACTAACATAAAATTATGATAAATAGTATCCAAGGATGTGCAAATACAAATTTTCACATAAAATCATTGTAAATCATTGTAAATCATTTGATGTCAAAGCAACTTACAGATGTCCATGGAATTAACGACTAGATTTGAACTGGCGATGACTCCATTTTTTATGACTGTAACATTGAGGATGTAGTCCATGCCAAAGGAGAAGGGCTTTGGCTCCTTGGTAATGTCCCAGTCCGTGCAGATATTGTATTTTGGATGAGACGTATTTCTAATGCGTCCGCAAAACAAACAATCACATCCAATGGAGGGGTCGTCGGACCATTCTCGGTTGCAATTTTTGAACGAAGAGGAGCTGAAAAGACTGAAACAAAACTTACTTCATAAGATACAATCTTTCATAAAAAAGTACTGGTATGATCAGCCAAGAGAGACAATATGGTCATGAGCAATTTAAATGTAAGATTCCAGTTTACATAAAAGTCATCTACAACCATCAATATCAGTACTGTAATACATAGAACATGCAAAAATTAATATTTACGAATTCACACAATGTTTGGGACTTGCCCCCAGAGCTCTGTGAGCTGTACAATTAGGAGCAAGCTCTTGGAAAACAGAAATTGCATAAGAATGCCAAAAATAAGCCATTTATTCTGCAAATCTGGAAGTGAGTACTGATGTCTGACATCCTCTTGAAGCCCCTTCCTAGGATGATTGAAACAACACTGGCCCAAGTGACCCGGCAAGAGCTGGATTTGAATCCCAGACCCAGCAACGGCAGCCTAGCACGCTACCACTAGACCAACCCTCCCCTGACCAATTAGATATGCGATGAGTACCGCACACCGTACCGAAATAAACCAATTTTTTACGTCGATACACGCACTGATAACCATATGACATCATACCGGTTATTTTTTGGCTAACAATCAGTATTTATATTGTAGAAAATTGCTTAAAATCGCCACGGAATCAGCCAAACTTTGCAAGAGAAACATCATTTTTTGTTTGACGAAATAAGGCGGAAGGTTGTAAACAGCAAAAATGCAGGATGACGGCATAAAATTCGCCGAGGTACGTGCGAAAAAGAATTCCCTATAAATGCCGGTTATTCCATATCACAATAATTTAGTTTTTCGTAAAGGATATACACGATACGAATGTTATCGATATGTTATCGATATTCAGCTCATCATGGCAGTGTGAGAAATGGCTTTCAGAAGGCCCTGGTCCGAACTTGGACGGCACATAAATTAACATGTTGATTATCTATTTATCAGGCAAATTTCACTAGTCCGAAGCTTTTTTCAGGTAGTCAGGACGATCGGACGTCCACTATTTCGCACACTGGTTCATGGTACTCAGCACGGGAGAAGTCAGAGCTGAACTAGAAGGCAAATTGCAATTTGCATATC
The DNA here is from genome assembly GCA_026936325.1 of Platynereis dumerilii. Classification (NCBI taxonomy): domain Eukaryota; kingdom Metazoa; phylum Annelida; class Polychaeta; order Phyllodocida; family Nereididae; genus Platynereis; species Platynereis dumerilii. The sequence continues at coordinate 52,890,535 of JAPTHN010000005.1, forward strand.
TGGACGGTGATAATAGACCTGAACATAGTAACATAATCTTGGTCTGGTAGTCTGGTAGGCTGAATAATAATAGCAGTAGTCAGAACTTATTGGGGCATAATGCCCAATGGGCCTTAAGAGTGAGAGATAAATGTATGTAATGCATGAAATTGGTTGATTGATTGTTGTTAAATTTGGCCAGCATAGAATAGAATTCCATGGGTGATGGAGTTATGTGTTTAACAACTTACCATAGTTCTGTTAAGCTGACATTGGTCAATAACGTTTTTTTGGAGGGCATTATTGGGTATTAATCAGTTATGGCCAGAGGGCAGAAATCAGTACCTTAATGCCCGAGCCACCAGGTGAGGGCATTAAATGATTTCTGACCAAGGACCATAACTGATTAATACCCCATAATGCCGAACAACAAAATTATCATTATTATCATTTTTTAACACATTCATATCCAGGAAAAAATTACCTTCACTGAACGCCTGCACCGATTTTTCCGGTTTGTACGGCCTTATTATTAAAGCTAGAGCAAATCTGTGTCAAAAAATGAACTCAGCATGGCGACTTTGAAAATTCTAGGTTTTTAAATTGTTGAAAAAGGCCCATTTTTGACCAAGATTGAGTCAAAACAGACCAACGATACAATCTCAGAAGTCAATAATGTCGCCATGACGTCACTTCTGATGACGTCACGATTGTAAAACACACCAGGGGGCATTTTTGCAGGCGTTAATGCTCATTAACGCCCGCAAACTGGGCGTTAATGGCCAGACAATGCCCTCTAAAATGATAATAATGTGTGATATAGATATTGTAGGCCTATCCCAATTATGACTAAATAAAATTATTTTACTTTTCCATGGATCTATAACACAAGCCACACAATCATTCTGACACCCGCTAGTCCCCTATATAATAGTTATAAATGTAGGCTTCGGGAATGGGGGTTTGTGCAGAATGAATGTGAGGCCTCTGATCTGTAAGTTAAACTCAACACGAGACATCAAACTGTTGACAGATTTTGTTTTTACTATACTTGGGTTTAAATGATGTAGTTGTTGAACACCTGCAAATGTATGGCTCTCTCAACCAATAGCGCTAGTGCACATTTTGCATGCTAGGTGGCTACGATGTAATGACGACAAGTGTGCGCTGAAGCATGTACAGTTCTGCCAGACTGGTCCCCCCTCCATTGTGTGGCATAGGGACAGTATTTCAGGCATAATTCTAGTACGGTGTCCTATTTAGAATCCCAACAATTTTGTGTGATTGCAACACAGATTTCCAACTACCCTCGGTGTCAAGGAACAATTCACTGGGCCATATCTGCTAGATCAGTTTGATCCACTGGGAGCATGTGTGTGCAACATAAAGTGAGTTTGATGAGTTTACTGTGCACATCACTATGTGTAATGTTCAGCCAACAGGAAACTGAAACACACACAAAAAGACAGGAAGTAGGCCGTTGTGCGACAGTATCTGGACTGCGTCCAGATAATCAAGGAGAATCACTAGGGAGCATACTGAAGGAAATAAATAAATGAAGAAATATTCAAACATTGCACTACCTGTCCATCTTGTACTGAATGTTGTAGACATACTCGGTGGACTTGGAAGGGGGGCAACAGTCGCAGTGCATGTATTCGTTGTTGTAATTGACACACTTGCAAGAAGGCTTGAGATCTGCAGTATTAGAGGACGCTCCTTCTGAAACATAAATTTATCCAAATTGAGTCAATGATATATATATTCTCCCATACAAAACATACTTTTTTAAATAAATGTATTGTTATCATACTAATATTGACCGATTTCAAGGGATAGTACTACTCACAGTACCATAAAACTGGGTTAAGTTGGCAATCCGGGGTAAAGTTGGCAAGCTATTTTGACCAACTTAATGTAAGAAATGCCTACTTTACCCCGTTTTACAGTAGTCAAATCTATTCGACTTTGGCTTCGTGAAGTAGTTTTCACTTACACACCCTCAAGGGAAATAATTTTCTATTGCCCGAGATAGTTACTTTAGTCGGTCTATATTTGTTTTATTATACCTAATAGATAAATGGACACGTGCATTGTACTATTTCTTAATTTGATGAATTTTGTTTTTTGTTTTGTGGACGATTTCAGGGCAATAGTCTTTACCTAAGCCCTCATTTCAAAATTTCTATTATAGTACCAGGTATTTTGTGCTAGTGAAGACGGCTTGAAAATTTATGTCGATATCATTTTTGGTACTGGGCAATTATGGGGAAAAAAAAAAGATTTCCCGGTACATGTACCTGATAATGTAAAATCTATCAATTTATGCCTTCTACTTATACTACTACCATCACTTCTCGTACCAAGTCAGGATCCAACTTGCTTTGAACTATTCCTAAATAAACAGTAGGTAAATAAATTAAGAAATACTCAAAACATTTGAAAATAGTACTGCAAGCAGCCAGCCATAACTAAAGACATTTCCCGAAATTCCCAAGGAATTCATTTCCCAAATGGTGTGTCACACCCAATTATTTTCACTAACTTCCTTTTAACCAACTTTTTTCCCTCATTTTCTGAGATAACTGAAGCATAACCATTGTCCGGCACCAAATAGGTGTTTCTAGGCTAGCTTCATATACCATATACAGACAGAATAGCACATTCAACATAGGCCGACTCATAACTGATAAGCAAAGTATAATTCTTAAGATAGTTCCTCAGTCTATGAATGAAATATTCAGGCTACACAAGGGTAGTTGTCATAGTCGTAGACACTATTTCGTTGACAATCCACAGAGCAGAGGTGTAATGTTAAACTTATGATAGTCCGATCTTACCATGAAACCAACTCCTACACCCTAGCGTCCAAAGGGAAAACCTAGTAAGTCACATTTTGGACCAAATGGAGTTAAGGTCAAAATAGGACTTGTTAGACATGTTTCTATATATTTATTAAGTTTAGATTCTCAAAAAGTGGCCCATTACCCCAGAATGAGACTGGCAAATCTCTTACTACAAGGATTGGAATTTAAAAGTCAATTTTCTCAGAATGTCCTAAATGTGACTTACTAGGTTTTCCCTTCGGACGCTAGATCTGCTAGATACTTATACTGAAATTCTACCAACTTTAAACATGCTGAAATAAATATATCTATCTATCTATCTATCTATCTGCAAATTGAATGGAGTACAACAAAAAACCTTATCCTACGTCCGACCCCTCTATGAATTCAGAGAGCATAGAATAAGCAAAGGGAGGGTGAGTTTGTTTTACGCCCCATCAGAGTTTCAGCACAAGTATGGGCTTCTGAGGCTAAAATCATGAGGATGGATGATTGGGGCTTCACGTCCTGTATTTATGCACTAGGTAGGCTAATTAGGACAAGAGGAGGACACAGCAATGAGGCAATGGATGATTGAAACAGCCATCCAACATAGGCCCAGGTGACCCGGCAAGAGCTGGATTCGAACGTGGGACCCACCAAATGTATTGATTAGAACAAAATATGCTATCATTATAAACTTATTAGAACAATGATAAATCTGAGCAGAATAGGTGGAGCCTAACCCATGCATTTTTATTTGCCCTAGGTGATTATATGTTACGATACAATATGATGTATAATTTATAGCCATAAGAAATGTACAGAGAGTGACTGTCCATGAAACAAATATCTAACATATCTGCATGGATATGGTTAGATAACAACTATTGTGTGTGTAAATATATCTATAGGCAAGTAAATAATAATGATAATATAGTTCTAATGTACCCACTACTTCCTCATTCAGTTGGGGGGGGAGGGCTAGTCCAGTATTAACACATTTTTTTCATTGTTGTGATAAATTCTTTGTTTTGTTTATATCACTGTATATAAGATGCATTGCAGGGCCCTCCCTGAGTTATAAAATCAAAGAAACTCACTTTTAAAATTTTGAAAAACATGCAATTGTATTCATTGAAAAGTGTATGAGTTAATGATTACGTTCTCTGACAGCAATAGGAATTTAAGTTGTTAAAGAAGGAATTTTCATCATATGGCTTATAAATGACAGCAATCACACTTCACTCTTAGCTGCTAATTGTTGTTGCTCATGCTTAAGTCGCTACAGTACCCAGTTGGGTCTCAGTTTTGAAGGCAGAGTTCCAGCTAGGATTTATTTTGAGCATACTACTGTGAGTATTGTCAAGAAAATAGTAGAAATGAATGCACTTTACAAGAAAAAATTATAAGTTTTTCTCTTTTCATCCAAAAGGGGGGTTGGGCATGGCGCAACGCCATGCTCAAAAGGACCAGCTGGAAGACAGGAAGGGCATTTTCTTCATTACCAAAATCAACAATGTTGCATTGATATTCAAAGGTCTACTCATTCGATAAATTTTACAATTAGTTTACTTACCTGAGTGAAATGACAGAATCCCCAGAATTATAAGAAGAAGTAGACTCGCATGCTGTCGGCTCATTGTCACAGGTACATCAGTTCATTGAACCAATCCAGACATCTCTTTTAATCCTGTTCTTTCTTGCAAATTGCACGACAATCTTCATCCTATCTCTGATCTGATTTAGATTGCATGGAGTTCTCAGGCACATCTGTCAGCCAAGGTGTGATCATGTATTTCTGACTGCTCAATGATCCACATGATCAGGGTTGCACAGTAGGCCTACATCGCAGGAGTGCAGATTATGTGGAAATATATCAACGTTTTCAAAACCACATGTAGGTGACAGTAGGTCCATGGGAATTAACACTGATTCAAGCCCAGGAGGCAACCAGGCCAGGACATCCTCATCTGCAAACCAAACAAAAAATAAATTGTAAATTAATTGTTAATTCACAGCTAAAACAATCATATGATGATATATAATAACACAGTAGGCCTGTACCCATAAAATTTCATATTTATACAAAAACTAGAAAAAACCGTAGGTACATGGCAGTCATGCACTGTTGTATGGACCTGTCAACATACGTGTGAACAAGAACCCGCGGGTTGCATAATGCAGGTGGAATTTTCTACTGTATGGTTGCGTTTGACACAATATTTTCAAAACTTGGATTTTCATATGCAAATGAGTTCTGAAACTTCAGGCCTTGGTAAAAAACAACTGTTTCTGGTCTTATTTTTCAGCTGTCAGAAGGGCATCATTTTGTTAATATCAATAAAAGAGAAAATCCTGTCTCTTAATACCCTATACAGTATACACATCCCATAATGCTCATACACGCCATTGCAGATGTTCTCCATTAATGAAAATCTGAAAATGACATTCAAATGGCAAGATCAAGGTGCTCCGTCCAATATACAAACTCATCTACGAAAACAATCTGCAACCAGATATGGAGCACTGAACACGTTTGTAAGCAAAAACATGTATATAGAATGTCTGAAGCACATCTCAAATGTATTTTTTTAATTTATTACACATAAGGAAAACAGGAAAAATGAAATCTTACTTTTACCGGACCATCATAAAAACACTGTTGTAATTTTGGCTATAAATGAGAACATCTGTCTCTTAATACCCAATTTATAATCCAAAATGCTCCTAAACACCACTGTAGATGTTCTCCATATGTGGAAATGTGACTTTCCAATAAGATAATGCTATTTAGATGGCAAGATCATTGAGTTCGTCCCAATCCACAAAACCCATTTTTCTACAGAAACAATCTGTCAACAGGCCTAGAGCAATAACCACTGGATTTTTTAAAGCGAAAATTAGTATATAGATTGCCTGATATATATTCCACATACATTTTTCTTGATTCTTAGATTTGGGGATTAGAAAAAATGATATATAACTTTTTTGATCGGCAGAAATGCATCATTTTACCCCATATTGTCACAAATATGATTTTCTTTATAAAAATAACCCATACATAATCCAAAATGCTTCTGCGCACAAAACTAGGGGTTCTCCATTAACGGAAAATTTGATTTTCGAACACGAAAATTCACTATTTGATAGCAATATAGGGGTGCATGTTCTAATCCACAAAACCCATTATATGGTAAGTGACTGGTATAATGCAGTTGCGCATGCGCACCTGCATTAAAAAGGATTTATCAAATTTGTAATCCTCCCCCCTTGCGGGGGTCAGGATTAATCTCTGTGAATGAGAACCCACAGACTTGTGGTAATAATTTACCACGATAAATTATTGGCAAACTTCTCTTTTGTTTGTCTTCCGGCTGAGATCATTGAAAAATGCGTCCGCGTTTTAGTCCTTCCGGTGACGTCACTCCCTGTATATATAGGCCGGCCTTACGCCGGGTCACCATTCTTCGAAATCGAAGCTAGAAGTAGTCGCGGGGAGGAGGGTGGGTGAAATGAGGTACCACAAGTCTGTGGGTTCTCATTCACAGAGATTAATCCTGACCCCCGCAAGGGGGGAGGATTACAACTCTATTTCATTCGTCCCCACAGACTTGTGGTAATAATTTACCACGATAAATTATTGGCAAGATTCCCATAGTGGAGGTGGGAGCACTACTTGCCCTGTGAGGGTATGAGTATAACGTTATAATTGTAAATAATTGGATCATGAAAATTGTAGCCAGTCGACAAGAGCTTCGTATATATATACAATGTAGTCTATATTCAATATTCAAGAATAAGTGTGTCACCTGATGTTATATTTAACATCCAAAAATGACACCATGAAATAAACTCGAGTGCATATTTCACTCTTAGCAACTACCACCCTGTGTGTCTACAAGGGGCATGAACAGTAAAATATAATAAAATATTATAATTCCCAATTACAATAAAGGGACTTAACTTGAACCATATCACAACTATGATTGGTTCCAATTCTGACAGTCGAAAGGATAACCCACTTCGACCCTTGTCTTAAATGAAGGTTACTTTCTACCTTACAGTCTTGGTAACCAACTGCTCTGTATACCTGACTTAGCATAAGCAGTTGCTCTCAGAAGGCCTATTCGCCTGCAACCCCAAAGCTGCAGTCTAGACCCTGGAATTGTTAAATTCTTAATTCACTAACAAACCGGAAATCCCACAGACTAGGGGATTCCCCGGATTCCTTGCAACCTGCACAGTGCAGGGGGTGTATTCCACCCTGGGATACGGAGCCCAAAAAGGAGGCCCCCCCCCTCTCTTTATGTGAAAAAACACTTTAATGTTGTTTTAACAACACCAAAATTACTGATTTATACAGTGGGACCCAGGTATAGGACCCCTTACAAGATTTACATTTGGTCATCGAACATCTTCCTTGTTGTTTGTCTGAAAACAGACACCCAAAGGAGAGAATAGCAACAAAAAAGTGTTTCCAGCCATGACATTGCACACTTGTATAGAAAGCAAACTGAATGCATGTAAGAAGAATGCACCTGAAGTTGAAGGAATTGCCTCGAGTACAGTGAACCCTTGGGCGAGGAACCCCAGACCACTGGATCTCCTAAAGGGAATGTTTTCTTAACTGTTCCAAAATGCACAATAACATATTGTCCTGAAGGAGTTCCAGCCGTGCTTAACAAGGCAACTCAATTGACAAATCATATCCTCCAAAACGGGTGCCATCACCCACTGGACAGTGTTAGAACTCATTATAGCATGTAGGATCCTATGAATGACCCTACTATCTTACACTGACTATCAGTCATGACGGAGATGGCTTCTCCGATGTGACGGAACTTCATACATATTCTGAATTACAATACAATTGTATGTGAGAAAACTTTGCACATTTCCAAAGGTACACAAAGGGACCGACTAGTCAAAGCCTGATGCCCACAGGAACTGGTACATGCGACAGGCCAATCAGAAGAGAGATAGGCCAATCAGAAGAAAGTCTTACAAGATTAAACTTAAACTTAACCAACCAAAGTTGACATTGCGCCAATGGAGAGATTGTCTCAATGTTCTCAGAACTCTACCTGATCTACTTGTAGCTTGAGCGTGGTAGTTCACGAATATAGCCTCCACACTACCGCATGGATTTGATGTCTCGCATGTGTGGTTGACCCTGCATCTTCCAGTTGGGGAGCCCAAAGGAAAAATTCCCAAATACACATAGGAGACTACAGCACACCAAAAAGGGTTTCCCCAGAAACCTCCTACAGGAAGCCTTAATACCGGAATAATATCCGATGGGAAGTGAACTTACATCATTGCTAGTGCCCATGTGTGCCACGCAGCACACATAATAGGTCTGAGAAGGAATGGAAGCAACCTGCCAGTGTTCCATTGTATGGTAAGATCTCCTGGCTTATTGTGGAAAGGTTATTATTTCCCAGAATAAAAAGAAGGTTAAAACTGCCATGGAAAGACAGCCAAAATGGGAGTGACTGTGTTTGAAAAATTTGTATGCTAGTAGAATAATGCTACTGTTACCGTAAATTAAATAGTGGCAAAGTTATAGATGCATCTGTCCAGTTCAAGCCGTAGATAGTGGTCCCTGTCAGAACGATTTCCTGTTTCGTCTAGACAGGCTGTTGATTGGAGCCCGAGAACCTTGTGGCTCCCTCCTGAGCTATTAAACCATTGGAGACCCCATTAAGGAGGCCCAACACGTACCTGTTGAGTGCTATGAGAAACTATGTTAACACAAATTCTCATAAATCGAGAATTCCTTCCAACAATGTTAACAAGAAGGGAACCATGTGTAACTCAAAACCTACTGGAAAATTAAGCCAGGCTAGACCTGCTTATGGGAAAAACTGTAGAAGATATTTGCAGGCAAGATATTGTCAAATACCTGGACCTATTGAGACCTGGTCACCTGAGGAGAAAGGGTCCAGTCTTGTCATAACTTGTCTGTTCCTGTATGAGATGACTACTGACAAGGCTCTTATTCCGTTTGCAAAGCAAAATTAAGCCAGTAAAGAATATTGTACAGGTTGGTGGTAGCTCTGTGTCCAACCACCAAGATCTGAGAGAGTGTAGTCCTGAACTGCCTAGGGACAACTACAAGGAAAATAGACGGAACACATGTCAGTCAGTTGTTGAGCTAACTGTGCAACAATATCCCTAGGCCTGAAACTCAGGCTGCCAGGAATTGGCGACTATCCTGTGCCTAACCTGCTAACTTGGTAATGACTCCATAGCTTGAATAGAAGTTATGGAAGAAATAAAATTCTTTAGTCGAAGCCACTAATCTTGTAAGCTGGTTGGAATAACACCAGAGTGTCCTTCATGTGCTGAAAATACTTGAAGATGGACCCGAGTATGCACCTACTGGGCCACCTGCCGTCAAAACAATTGGTCTCCAAAGCCGTTGAACAATTTGAGACCAAGTGGAGTAGAAGTGACTGTGTGAGAAGTAACATGTTCACCACCTAAGCTGTTTCCCCTCTGTGGACTTCCTAGGGTGACAGCATCTCACTCGCTGCTCCTCCACTGAGCTACGTAGTCTAGTTTGATATAAGCAGTGCTTCCATAATACCTGCAGGCCGTAGAAGGTATGACCTGCCACTCGCCTTAACATTTACTCCCTTCTGTGAGAGGTCTCAGATAAGATAGCTAAGACCACTTGTATTTGACCCTCCTTCTAATGATGATGCTGTAAGATGTTGAGGCAGCTAAAGGACAGGAGAGTTATCAAAACCTATGGTAAAAATATACCATGTTACAAGGAAGATTATACTGCCCTCCAATTACGGTAGAGGGTGAGCTTGCAAGGAGTGTTATATAGCAGGAGTCTGCTAACAATTTACTCATATTGGACATCACCACTTCCCTGTGGATGTCAATGCCTCCTCCCTGGAGTTGTGATACACTTCAAGGTAGGCTAGTTGTGATGTTGTGGATTGTAAGTCCCTCGAATGGACTGAGCCCTTTGTAGCAATTCCACTTCAGTGTGCATACAAGTCAGAATCACTGGAAATAGCATATTCTCACTTAAAAGTGTTGGGAAGAGATTAATGTTCCCACTGCTACTTGCAGGAGACCATGTCGTAATATTCCGTAATGGATCACCATTTCGACCAATCCAGATCACACTGAAACCCTTGAGTCAGTGAGTTGTGTTTTACGCCCCATCAGCACCGGTGTGGGCTATTTAGAGGCAACTGAAAGCCTTGAGAGTTGAGGTGTCGGGTGGAGGTATACTTACAAAGTTGCTACCTCTCTATTGTATTGCAGAATACCAGGCTTGAGTCTCTGCGAGATAGATTGTGAAGCTTGACGAGGAAAGCAGTTTGACAGTGTGCCTCTTGACAAATGACAGCGAATGTCGATTATATGTCAGAAGCCCAACAAGTACTTACAGACAAGCGTCTTTTCCTACAAACGCCTGGCAGACCAGTAGGTGAAAACTTAATGCCCAATATTTACTGGCAGTAAATGTGGAGTATAATTAATATTCTTTTTATTCTCCAATGTGTCTGAAAAGAACCCAAAAACCTCAGATTAGGAGTACTATCCACAAATGAGGTTCATGACATCCGTCAAGGGAAACTGCATGCTCTGATTGTATGATATGGTGTCGCCACATTGCACCGGACAAAATTATGGACTGACCCGACTTTACAGAAGTCCGAATCAGCCAATTAATATGATAGTACAGTGTATTTCGGCTGAACACCCTACCATATAACTATACCAGCTCAGTTCCAGCGCTTGGTATGTTTCAAAGCTGAGAAATGGATTTGACAGCCGTGCGACGTCCTGCCCAATGGCGGGGAACGCAAATCTTCCAAATAAACATGATAGCTCTGCATGATACCGAGCTCTCTGACTATACCAGCTCCATTCCAGTGCTAGATAGATTGTAAAGTTTCAAAAGGCACTTTGACAGATGTGGGGCGTCTTGACTAATGACAGAAATGTGCCATGTCAGAGGCCCGAAAAAACCATATTTACGTCTACACACTACAATTTTGTTTGGCACACTTGTAGGTGAGAGGCAAAGCGTCCAACATTAATGTTAATCCGGAGGCGAAGTACTAACCTGTATAAAAGCGCGGCAATGGGACGAAGTTGTTGACGGCCGCCATGTTGTCTTGACAAGACATGTCGAGATGGGTGGATTCCCACCTCGAAATACACCAAAATCTGCATCATCCATCTACAATCGCTTACAGGACCTGTAGAGGAGAGGCATTGCGTCCGAAATTAACATTCCATTAATACGGAGGCGAACTACTAGCCTTTTTCTATCGCGGCAATGGTACGTTCTTGTTGACGGCCGCCATTTTGTCTTGACAAGACATGTCGAGATGGGTGGATTCCCACCTCGAAACACATCAAAATCTGCGTCATCCATCTACAATCGCCTTCAGGACATGTAGAGGAGAGGCATAGCGTCCGAAATTAACATTCCATTAATACGGAGGCGAATTACTAACCTAAAAATCATCCGACGTCGTCTTCAAACCGGGCCATGACGTACGCTATTTCGTCTGGCCGAAGTGCGCCAAAAGTTTCGCAATCAATCGGCGCTCGTACGACTCGAATTGAGCGTTGTAGTTGTTGTAAAGTTGTATTTCGTTCCATTTCTTGATGTTGAAGAGTTTAATAATCAATCTGCTCTTGTCTCTGGCCATGATCCCAGCCAAGAAGCGTCTATGAACGCTGAGATGAGAAGAATGGTGACCCGGCGTAAGGCCGGCCTATATATACAGGGAGTGACGTCACCGGAAGGACTAAAACGCGGACGCATTTTTCAATGATCTCAGCCGGAAGACAAACAAAAGTAGGAGGGGGTGATAATTCCAAAATGTTTCTGTGTGGCATTTTTTGTGTGACCTGGACCTAGTTAGGCAACACGGTTGCCTCCGTTTGTCAATATAAGCCGAAAACCCATATGGACGGAGCCTTTGAAGGTTGACGAGACAAAATAATGACGAAAATTACCCAAAAAAATCATATCTCGAGAACTATTGGTCTTAGAGACTTGTGAATAGGCTCAAATTAACCGGAATCCTCACTTTTATATCAGTGTTTCATAGTAACTATAGACCTAAGTGCAATATTTTTTTTGTTATTGGACAAAAACTGTTTTTTTGCTCTTTTCCGACAGTATACAAGCGTAAACTCGCATTGCAGACTGTGTGTGTAGTGTTAGAGCCTAAATAATTGCAAAAATTGCTCAATCTATGTTTACATTTAATATATATATGCATTTGACAGTTCTATTCCATATTATTAATTACTGAATCATACTATACCAAGTTGTTGTATACCGTGCACAGATTATGCCTAAATTGATTTGATCAGCGAGATACTTGATTTGCTTATGACAATAACATTAATATTTAGTTTCATGTAACTGCGTGGTACTCTGTGTGCAGCTATCTTAAAAGTCTTGAGGTTCACTGACAAGATCTTTGACAAGCTTATAAAACAAGTGACATTCACCACACCATAATAATTCTATTTCACATGTGAGACAGCAGTAATGCCAGTAATGGCATGAAATTAACTTGAAGAGGATAGCATAAATAATGAATCTATTAATACTAAAAGTCCAATACTGGAAAATGACATCCCTAATGGACTAGTAACTCTAAAATTGATTGTTAATCACATTCATTTGTTTCCTATACTCATCTTGCAGTAACAGGGGCGTCAGTTTCATTTTAATGTGGTGGGGTAAGTAGCCGTCACATCTTCGTGGAAGATGTCAGGGGAAAACTTGTATATTTTTTTGATTCAGAAACATGTATACATTGGTCAAAAAGTGGTTGGGCAAATGCAAATGCCCCACCAGCCCCACCTACAATGACACCACTGTGCAGTAATGATATATTATAACAAGAAAATAGAGGATTTTTCAAGAAGTCTTAAGAGAAACAAGAAGATGAGACAGGATCTAATCATTTTTACCAGTAGTATGACTAAACAAAACAATTTACATGTATTGACTGTGCCTGACATCTTAATGCACAAAATTTTTATCAGGAATATTGGTCCATACCCTCAAAGTTTGGGTTTGCATATAGCTCTGAAAATAGAGTAAGCTGTTTCTCTGAGGAGAGAAAGATTAAGCTGAAACATCTACCTCTGCCAAGTGACCTTGTGCCAATCCCAGGGACTTCTTAAAAATACAGTTCTTTCTCCAACACCCCCTTGCTTAATTCTGTGGTGAATGCCTTCAGTGACATTGAATTCCCCAGCATCTTGTGACTGAGCACTTTGTTTTTAGCACTCTTTATCTCGTTGAACCAACTGACTTTTGACCAATGAACAGGTAACCAAAGAAAAGCAAAAGTTACACAGACAGCATGTGACAAAAGATGACCAGGAAGTACTACTTGAGGAGAACAAGTCAATCAATTTCTTGTTCAGACACAATTTCAGGCATGAAACTGGGATGTTGAGAATATTTCTTCTCTAACAAGTTAGCCATGCAAGTCAATAGAGATGTTGACAATCTCTGTAAAGTAGCAAAAACTAAAAATTTAAAAAAAATTGTCAGGTCAGGTTATTTATTTAGTCAAATCAAGTCTGTTTGAAAAATGGCTACACTTTAAAGTGGATGTGGCTGCACAGTAAAGAGAAAAATGTTACACATATGTATAGAATTATAGACAGATTGTAAAATTTGAGATACAACATGCCAAAAATACAAAATTTCTCAATTCCTAGAATTTGTGACATGTTTCTACAGAAGGTGGAATAAACATAAGCCTTTTTTTGTGAACGGGAACTAAATATTTCTGCTTACCAATATTAGGTTGAAAATTTAAGATCACCTTTGTATATCAGAATATCTGATCCATCACCACCATAAAAAGCCACACAAATGTCTCACTGAATACTTAAGACTTACACATTCACAGCTTCAACTTGATAATGCTGCTTCAGTTTGCAATACCTGTCAGTGTCCTCTCGATAAGAAAAGAAACAAATCAAAAAGTAAAATTACAAATATAGCGAAATGTGATGTCGCTAGGAGACTCCTTACATTTTCTTACATGAAAATTGGTAAACAAAATTAGGCCTACTTTTCTTCACCAAACACACACTTACTTTAAAATATGAGGAAATGACTGAAGACAAATAAATCCCAAGTCATTATAGTGCTGATGAGGATAAAACCAGAACACATACATCACCTAAGACAAAGATAGACACTGTTTCACAGAAATACTGATTTGGCTAAAACTGCAACATCAATCTTCAATGTTTAGGATGATACTTAAACTTTTGGATGATAGAGCAAGTGGAGCAGAAATTTTTTAAAGCTAACATTCTTCAAATTAAGCCTATAAAGTTCCTAAAAAGTCGAAAATATAAGGTTTTGCACAAAATCAAGGTTTTTTGGCCATATCTTAAAAAATAAGGCAGATAGGCATATATTTACTATGAAAGACGAATATAAACTTAGGGATTGCGAATAATTTGAGCCTATTTTGAAGTCTGTATGTGCATTCGTTCTCGAGATATGGCATTTTCGGGTAATTTTGCAGTCGGCGAAAAAGCCGCTATCTTCAAAGCCTCCGTCCATATGGGTTTTTAAAACCAAATAATGCGATTGAGGTACCTTTGGGTTTCTTTTGACCTATATTTTCATATTCCATCCACACAGGTATGATTTTCTGAAATTTTTAAAATAACACCCCCCCCTAACAAAAGAGAAGTTTGCCAATAATTTATCGTGGTAAATTATTACCACAAGTTTGTGGGGAAGAATGAAATAGACTAGAAATCCTCATGTGCACAAAAAAGCAGCAATCATAATGGTATGATTGATGATAGCAACACACACCATTATAAAATTGTACAATGAATTACCATTACAATACAACAGTCCACACCTACCAGAGGAATGAAAAAAAAAACAACTTTTGTGCAAGTCCATTACTGTCATTCTCCAACATGTCCAACACAAGCCTTGGTTTGTTGAAACTAATGACTAAAATAATAAATCATATACTAGGCCTATCTTGAGTATCAATTTAGTAACTATGAATATTAGAGTATTAAATCCACTGATTTAAACAGCGGCTGGGGAGTATAAATAGCAGCCAATCATGGCTGAAGCCAAAGTGGGTTGGGCATTCAAATATTGTGGCAGATTCAAAACACAGGCAATATTTTCACAGATAGTTGAAGCAGTGTCCCCTGAAATAAAGCCATCCTTGGCAGGCTGTTGGGACTATAGACCAGGAACACCATATCAAAGTTAGGTTTTCATACAAGTAGGAAAAATGGTGAAATAAGTTTTGAAACATGAACAGTTTGAAAAGTTTGATTGGCAGCCAGAGCTGTTACCCCCCTGTCCCAACTGGCTTCTGATTGGTCAGTGATGCAGGCATGCCAGCCTGTGGCCTCTGTGATACCAGCAGCATCAGCAGCAGATGTAAACACAAGTCACATGGCTAGCATGGTAAACAAACCCAGTGACTTCATATCTATATGATCTGCACAATGATTCAAACTAGACAGCGGATGGAATCCGCACCTCCATAGCTGGATAGTTGGGTTGCCTCCTGTCCCCTTAGGCCAATGTTGTGTTGGGGCAACTGAAAGACCCTGGACATCCCTGAATGAATATGTCTCATAGAGACAGGCAGACTGTGTAGGGCAACACAGAAAGCAATTTCATTGGCTACCTGTTCCTACTAGAATGCAATCGAAGCTGATGAGTACAACCTCAAAGGCATTGAACGACAAAGCACCAAAGTACATTCAGACAGTTGTGCAGCTGAAGCCCAATGGGAAACATAACTTTATATGAATTCATATCTTGTAATTAGAATCTCTGAAAGCTCATCAGTGAAACCACAGAATTGTCTAACAGCATGTTTTTCCAACAACCATCACCAAAATACAGCTTTTTGAAAAGTTAATTAGGAACAAATTGAGACAAAATTGTATTTATTGTGCAGAGTGATGTTGACTGTGCAGTCTCTTTGGCAAACATACTCGACATGTATCTTTTGAAATGAGAACTTTTAGATACATGTACATAACTTGCTATTAAGTTATATGCATCATCACCTCAACTTGATACTTTAATATTCCTGAGCCCCCAAAAGACACTTTAATGAAGGACCATCCTGAAATCGTAGGATGTCCTGAAATCTGCGGTCGGCCGCGACCTGTTGACAATTAATTTTGACAACAGCATAGTCCGAGCTCTGCTTCTGATCCCAGAAATGCAGGGGACTGCAGTTCTGGGTCAGAGACCATTCCCCCTTCTGAACTCGATCTGCTGTTTTCTTTTCTTTCACTGAACAGCCACCCATCAAACTTC
Organism: Platynereis dumerilii; assembly: GCA_026936325.1. Taxonomy (NCBI): domain Eukaryota; kingdom Metazoa; phylum Annelida; class Polychaeta; order Phyllodocida; family Nereididae; genus Platynereis; species Platynereis dumerilii. The sequence continues at coordinate 52,906,693 of JAPTHN010000005.1, forward strand.
ACACATGTTTTACTTGAGTAGTATAGTTTCATAATAAATCATAATGACATGCCTGACTTCTGTCCTGCTCCAGGGATACAAGTTTCAAAATATAATGTTGTCAAAAAGCTGCTGTTATGTTCATGATCATGGCAGACTCAGGAATGTGTTTGTGACGTCATACGACTGTTAGTGGTGACGTCATAAAAAGCTCAGAAAGTTTACGGCAATGTAGCGTTGGAGAATTCACAACTTGATCAGCATACTGTTAGTATTTCTTTGTTTTCTATCTTATAACTAAATGTAGGCTACTCAGACTTGGTGTACAGACTTAACTAAACATGCGACACAAGATAGCACTCCCAGAATTTTTAGTAATGTTGTAGTTATTTCAGCGACACTGTTTTCAGGGGTAGACCCAGGAGTCAGTTGTTTTAATGAATCAACTGACTTTCTTCATTTCAACTGACTTCAACTGACTTTTAAGTGATGTGTCAATTAACAGACCTCAAAAAACCTAGATCTTCGCCAAAATAAATATGGAAAGTACACAACCAAAAATCCTGTTAGATTTATAACTCAAAAGGAAGGTCTAGACAACTTTTAACCACTGTCTTATGAGCTTCATATGTGACAATTACATCACACTGCATGTCCCATACAGATCAAGCAATAGGCCTACACAATATTATATTATACAGTGTCTGTTCTTGATTGAATTAGCTGGTGGTCTGATGACCTACTAATCAGAGTATACTATATTAATTCTTGCCTGTCCGAATTATTTGTTTCATATTTTTAGAGAAGAATTGAATTTATCAATTTGTTTCCTCAGAATGTCCAAAATATATCACAATTAACTGGATGTGCTTCAGTATAGCTCTGGCAAAACAACTTCTCTGTTAAAAAACAATTCAATATTTCACCAATTGACAAAGTTGTTCTAAATTTAAGTCAAAGTGCCTTTGACCTGTATAATTACTGAATTGCACTTCAGCTGCCATTGTCCACATTAACATGTCATCTCAATAGCACTTGACAGAAAGAGGCAATAGTAATTTTCATTGGCACCCCCGGACAAGAAAAAAGAATGCCTGGAAGAATACTACAAGGCACAACAAAAACTGAGAAGGGCAGCTGAAAAACAGGAGCAACAAAGAATAAAAGACATTCTGGAAAAAATTGCAAAAAGTAAGGACCCAAACATGATTTGGGAAATAAGGAAAAGACTCCTCGGGAAGAAGAGAGAGGACTTCGATACTGTAGACGAACAAGGGCAGAAAATAGGAAACCCAGAACTGGCCAAGGAACACATTGCAAACTACTACGAAAACCTATACAGAGCAAGGGAGGAAGAAGAAGCTGGTAAAATGTGGACAGAATTGATACTCCAAGAGAACAGAACGAGAGAGGAAGAAATGGGCAGAATGGCCAACTTGGAAAACATAAGGAGCAGTGAAATAGAGACAGCAAGGAAGAAACTGAAAAAGAAAAAAAGCTGCGGACCTGACCAGATCCCAAATGAGGCCCTCTTGTATGCAAACAAGGACAACCTGGAGATGATAAGAGGAAGCTTCAACTCAATAGTAGAAAAGGGGATCATCCCACTGGAGTGGAAGACAGGAAGAATAATCACCCTCTATAAAGGCAAAGGAACAAGAGGGAAATGCTCAAATGAGAGAGGAATAAACATTGGAAGCAACATGGGAAAGTTCTTCGAGAGAATCATCAACGACAGAGTAAAGAAAAGCATCAACATTAGTGATATGCAAGGAGGGGGAAAACAGGGTGCCCAGACAGTCGACCATATCACAACAATTCTAGAATTGGCCAAGAAGGGAAAAAATGTGTACATTGCATTCCTAGATGTAACAAAAGCCTACGACAAGGCGTGGGCAGCCGGAATACTCCACGTACTCTACAAAGAGGGATTAAAAGACAAAACATGGGAGATAGTAAAGAAACTGAATGAAGACTTAACTGCTCAAGTAGAGACAGCCCATGGGGATACCAGGAAAATAACAATGAAGGATAACATCAGACAAGGAGGAGTCTTATCAGTCATCATGTATGCAGTCCTAATGGATGAAATCGCCAAGGAGGTGGACACCCGGAACCTAGGAATCCCTTTAGGAGGAAAGAAGATAGGGTGCCTACTCTGGATGGACGACGTAGCTTTCATCTCCACAGACCGAGAAGAGCTCCAAAAAATGCTTGACATTGCACACGATGTAAGCGTAAAATACAGAATCAAATTCGGAGATGAAAAGAGTAAAATCCTCAGAATGGGAAAGAAGGTCCCAAAAGCGGAATTCACCCTAGGCCCCATGAAACTGCAAGAATGTGAGAAATACAAGTACCTGGGACTTACCATGGCCAAAAGTGGGAGAATGGAAGAACATCTGAAAGAAGTGAAAAGAAAAGTGCAAGCAGCCTACAACACAGTCATGGCCATAGCAGGCACGCCGGACCTGAAAGGCATAGAAATGAGGACAACATGGCAGCTGGTCAAGGCATGTATCCTCCCAATCGCCACCTATGCATGGGAAGCAGTGAACAGTACAAAGAAGGAAAGAGAAGACCTGAAGAAGATTATCGACAACCTCATCAAAATGGTAATAATGACACCCAGATCAACCCCTTGGGAACCGCTTTACCTTGAAACAGGACTCACGGAGATCAACCACATTGTTGACCGCAACAAAATCCTATACATGGAAAAGATAAAAAACAGCAGCAGTCAAATTATGACGGCCGTCAGGGAAGAGGAGAATGAAAAAGGTTGGTGGAAGACGTCGGAGATAATGAAGAACGACACCTTGGGAACAGTGATGCTGGAAGGAAAAGGGAAGCTAGCGAAGAAACATGCAGTGGAACAGGCCATCAGAAAAAGGATGATACAAGGAATAAAGAGGCAGTGCGAAGGAAAAACCAAAGCCAAGTTCTACATAGACAATAAAGCAGGCAACGAACTTGGAAAATGCGCAAGGTATATGAAGGAGTGTACAAGAGCCGAAGTAAGCATAATTTTCAAAGCAAGAACAAGAATGCTGGACATGAAAGAAAACTTCAGGAACAGATACCAGGACCAACAATGCAGAAACTGCAGAAATGAACTGGAAACACAAGAACACATATTGGAACGGTGCCTAGAAATACATGGAACCAGCAACGCCCTCGCAGTAAAAACTACGGACATATTCCAGGAAGACACAAGAATCCTGAAAAGTGTAGCAAAAAGACTCTGGAAAATAATGGAAAAACAAAAAAGTGCTGCCCCCCACTTATAGTGGGTGAGCAACCCAGGCAAGCACACAGAAGAAGAAGAAGAAGGAGGTGTCAAAAGAAAGCTGGAACAGTCTGAATTGCAATCGGATGATTGGATTGCCACCCTGACTGCCTGGACTTCAAAAGCCTTGCTAATTGCACTATAGGCCTATTATGCACGCGAATGACGCATGTGGTTATTGACAGGTATGCAAGAAGCAACTGACGCCTGTCAAACCCACCACTGACGACGGCAACTGACGTTTGTTAGCATGACGACGACGTCAACGGACCAATTATGACGGACGACGACGACTAATGACGACGACTCCGGGGTCTATTCAGGGGTGATCGAGTTCAATCAATGCAAGAGGCACCGACTAACAACAGCATTGCTCTCTATCAAATGACAACAGCTGAAGCGCTGGACAAAACGGAAGATTTCTCCGGTTATATTAGCCGTAGAAACACCAAACAAAGTGCAAAATGAAGCAGAGAAGATAGCCAACAAGATAAATATGATAGATTAATATGACAGACCTTATTTTCGATCCGTGTGGCCTATTTAATCAAGCAATCAGATCGAGATTTCAAGTTTTCTGTCATTTTAGAGACCAGTGTCTCACGAAATATTCGCCCCGCGAAAATCGCGCACCTCTCCGAAGTTTTACGAAGATTGCCGAAGTCAAGACTCGCCAGAGTTCGCTAGGGGTTCTTCCTGGAAGGGCGCTCGCTTGGAGGCGCTGCAAGCAGTTTGGGAACCAGCCAGACTGACCAATCAGATCGCTTCAATCCGGCGGGGACCCGGCAAGACTACGCCGATTATGACATCAGCCAAAAGTTGCCGCATTCCCATTTAGAGACAGGCGGGGGCAGCCATATTGAATTTGTCATAATTCCGGTGAATCGCTGTGTCAAAAACGCATCGAAAATGTCCGATTTCTGGCTATTCTCGGCATTGCGGAGGTCTATTAACAGACATCACTGATAGATCTATCCCTAATCTATCATCCACATCACTCTGACCCTTTAGGATGCTGCGTGTGCAGAGCTGGAGGCAAAAATTGAGTAAATCACTATATGTTATGTTACCGAGCGTTGGAAACCAAGGCTGACGGATCAGGTGGCGTAGCCGTCCAATCCTCCATAGCCCACTGGGCTATGGAGGAATAAGTTGAAGCCACACAAGAAGCTATTCTAGGTATAAATACGAAGCAAATAATATATATTATGAAAAATTACAACATACCATGACTCAGGTAGGCCTCCAGAGCCTCACCAACTTCATGTAAAGATGTTCCATATATATCTAATCCAGTAATTTCCTACAGTAGGACTGCCAAACATTTTGTCTGTACTGGAATGTTGGTTTAGAGTAATTATTCCTCTGTGCAGCCGATCTTGTACCTGACCTGGCACCCTTGGCCTGCCAGACACTGTTTATACCTCTACCAGACTTCTCATTCCAATACAGGACTGCTATGTGAGATCTGGTAAGGTATTCCGAGTCACTGTAAAAGATCCTCTTGTCATGAAACATATTCATGACATTGTTGAATGACTCAACATGATAGGTATATCTTCCATGAACATAATCCTGAGGAGATGAGTAGAGGGAGGATTTCTTGATGGTATTCACAAGAAGCTCCCTTGCTCTTGGCTCTGTCAATTGGATTCTCGATGGCTCATAATTTGGGAGTGTTTTGCACCTTGCAGATGGATGGCAGTTACCATGTCTGTTTATGTAGTGATCAACTACATTCATCAGATTGTCTTTCAGTTTGAGGGGATCTGCTTCACAATTTTCAATTGCCCAGTGGGCATGGGTGGCTACTGGCTCAACTTTGTCAGTCAATTGCAAACTCCAACTTTTTCCTATGTCGCACTTCCTTCCACTGCTAATTTTCTGCAAAGCTTTCTTGAGTGCCTTGATGCCATGCCATCTGTCATTTTGGTTTATTGGCTGATTCAGTCCCCTGATGTAGGCATTCACTGATGAGTTCCGGTCATGAGTGTGGATTCTGAGAGGTACATCCTTTGTCTCCATGTAGTTGTAAAATTCCACAACTCCAATTTTCTCATGACGCTGTGTACATGGATCCTGGGACTTGGTGATGTGGAAATGACCCAAGACCTTCTTGGTCATTTCTCCAAGCACCACAACACTCGTATCTTTGGCATTTCTCCTATGACCATGCCTTGCATCACTGGTGACATCAATGCCATGCCACTCTTCAATGTCACCCATGTCATAACTGGCCATCTCCTGCAGTAGGGCCATTTCAGTGCTATCCTTGTACTCTTCTTCCACTACAGGACTGTGCCTCTTGTAGAAGAGAATCCTCTCCTTCTCATCAATGTGACCTAAGTTAGATCCACATCCAAACCGCCTGTAATGACTTGGTCTCATTCCACTAAACATGAGACCATGCAAAATCCGCTCATTTGCCAGGTACTTGCCTCCTGGAAATTTCTCAGAAGTTGCACACCAGTAGGAATGACAGCTTTTCCCACCTCTCCTGTTGCACTTCAGCTTTATCATTCCAACATGTCCACGTCTCATAATCTTACTGATGTTCAGTCTTGATCTGCAGCCACGAGAGTGATTTTCAACAATGGATGCAAACCTTTGCAGTGATGATTTTGTGGTGACATATAACTGACTGTTTACCACAACTCTGGCAACTGAAGGCTGAACTGCAGGTTTTGTTGCAGGAGTTTTACAGTTGATATTCAACCAGGAATCCATAAGATTTTCCAGGATTTCAGCATTGTTGACTGCCTTGGATGTCAATGATGTCATCTTTTGCTTCACCTCAGTCAATTTGTTCAATAATCTTGATTTCACATCAGCATTCCCTGGTATTTCCAACTTGAAACTGGGAGCCCTTGGTCTCCTATTGGTCTGCTTCTCAGCTGATGAATCCATTTTTGACAACAACTCAATAATAATTTTCTATGTGTAGCACAGTACTCCTTCACTTGGTGAATATCTCGAGCAAAGTGGCATGAGTAGCTTGTGATATGCTATACTAGATACAAGGACAATAAATGTTGGAATTTTACTCTAACTTTCCCAGGCTTGGGATAATCTGTTTTGGGGGGTATCCAGATATTATTGCTCCCTTGGAACCCAAATGTTCCTATAATAGGTGATTGATGGCTTTGTGGTTGGCCTTATCCCTGCATGTGCAGTTACAGGTAATGCATACAGGTGCAGGAGGTTATTGGGGCATCTGGTTTAGATTAACATACAATAGTAATCCCTTTTAGAGTTTCAACACTGCAGTGACCAGCTGACCTTGCATTTTCTTTATGTTTTTGTGAGATTCATAAAAATAAAAACAGCCCTCCTGTGTATACTATCCTGTTGTCCACTGCCATACTTGCATGGTCAGATCCAGTTGCAACTTGGCATCACACAATCACGGAGCCAATACCTTGTTCACAATCAGATATCATTTTATTAATCATGTCCTCTCTACTTACAATAAGAGTGACAGAAGAACAGAAGGAGCTAATAGCTGCAATATGGAACCACAATGGCTGGGAGTTGGACTTAGTTGAGGAGGAAAATGCTCCAACTGCACAACCTCTGCACCAGGAGATCACCTATAATGCAGGTTATCCAATTGCCCCAAACACTGATGAGGAGGAGTGCCCCTATTGTCTGTGTCGGCCTTGTGTCACCTCTGAAATTTTCAGACAAGGGTGGTGGGAAAATGAACATCCTCCCCACAGGAATAACCACAAACTACGGAGGCCTATATATTACAGATTTTGGGTGATGCTGGCCAATAGAGGGGCATGGGCTGATCCCCGTTACCTGGAGAAGAAAGCCACCTGCATGGATAATAATAACTTGGACTATGTGATGGTGGGCATTGGCATGCACAAGAGGGATATTATGCCCGACTGTGTTCTGAAGATGGTCAGATTATGGCTGCCCAACATGCCAGGACAACCTTACATGGGCCACAAATGGAGTTGACTGTGGGAAGTGAGACAATGGCTCGTTGACTTGATGGTTCAACTTGATTGAAACTCACCATTATTATTAAATTGTGATATTTTAATTTACTGTTTATTAATAGTATAATGGATATATGTAGGAAAGACGTTATGTGTGGTGATGCAAAGTACAGATCTACAATGTAAGTGTAACTGTTATGCATTTGTTCTTTGTGGTATATAACTATATATTATGAACATATTAAAATGTTTTACACATATATATATATATTGGAAGTCCTCAGTCACACAGTAATAATGAATTTTCATTTTAGTAACATAGGCCTTTGGTATCTTGTTATTGCCACATGTATCTTCAACTATGATAATAATATACATGTAAACATGCACAAGAACACATGTTGTAAACACAGAACATGTGCATGGTGACAGTTTTACCCGCCAAATTCCTGTGTTTACCCTTATCTAGCCATATGACTGGTCCATTCACCCTGTCTGGCACAGAAAACCAGCCACTGGGATGTGGGGTGAGCTGGCTGACCCAGCCCCCCTCTTGTCAATCTGTGAAGGGGTGGGAAATCCCAACCACCCGGTTTTGGACTGAGTGCTCCAGCCGCTGTTTAATAGCAGAGATTTGGTTACATTTATAAATGACACTCATAAGGATTTATTATACCTCCACCATGAGAGCAGAGCTGTCATTGACTGAGAGCTGGTCACATATCAGTCATTATTTTTAGCATGTTTAGTATATTGCCCTCGACTACTGCCCTCCAAAAAAAATTTTTTCACATTTTCTTCTCAGCATTCTTCACAATTTTTCTTCCAAAATTTAATATTCCGACAAAAAAAAAATCTTTTTTTCCCCAAAATTTTTTTTTTCAAAATTTCCCATACATTTGCAACAGTGCAGGAAAATAATAAAATTAGGGCATTTAGTATTATTCGGCCTCCTGAAATAGTTTTAACTTACACACCCTCAAGGGAAATAGATTCAGCCAAGGAAATAGTTTTCCTCACACACAAGAGAAGGAAATAGATTTGACAAATGCCTTCGAAATCAGTCAATATTTGTATGTATTCTCCACACAACTTCGATCCATTACATTTAAATACAAGTATTGGCGTTTCAACAGCTCCATTCACTAAAAGTTGATAAAGCTATAATAAGCTAGCAAAGCTTCATGAAAATTGGATTTTCCAACTTATGTTACAAACAACGTGTCATCTACAACTTTCAGGTGAATGGCAAAATCAAGGATGTTTCATCAGTTCATGGTTTGATGTGACTGTCAGCTTTGGTGTCAGTGAAAACTGTGAGGAATTTGTAGCCTCCAGTCCCAAGCGTATGTATAGGTTATTCACCTAGGGAGAGGCAATATGTGATTTATCAAGCGAGGGCGTTAGCCCGAGCTGTGATAAACAAATATTGCCGATCCCGTGGTGAATAACTGGCTTATACCATAAGACAAAACTGAAACTTGTCATTTGTTGCTGTGGTTTTTCACAGCTTCACTTATTATTCTCCCATGGGAGGATAACTGAACAACAAAGAATATGGGTTTTATTGCAGTGAAATACTGGCTCATGATTGGCTGACAGAGGTGTCAAATGGTATAAAGCAGTTTTAACTGCAAGTCTCCCAAAAATTTCTCAGCTTTCACTAACATTAACACTTACATCAAAGTGCAATGAACCATTCACCTGATGAAGCTGCAAGGTTGTAGACAAAATGTTGTAGGCAATTGAACAATGTTGAAGAACAATTTAATAATTCAAACACTGACTTATTGACCCATTATGATTGCCAGTGACAACAGAATCACGCTCATTTGAGATTTTTAGCACTCGTCAGAGGTACTTCACTGGGCATCCTACTATCATAATCCTACAATAAATTCATAGATGTTTTACGCTACTCCAGCCAAACTACTCATTGCTCAGGCATGAAAACTTGCAAGCAGTTTTCTTTCACTTGCTGTAATAACCTAACATGGGTTTGGTCCTTTAAACTTACAAAAGTTTTTTTCGGTACGCTTATTGGTCATTTCTGGCCAAGCATCATTATTCTCCAGTCATTATGTTTTATTTCCATCTCTCTCAGTTAAAATAGATGGATGGATGATTGGGGCTCTACGTCCTGGGCTCACGCTAGCCACTCGCATTGTCGTTAATAACGAATTTGTATGCTTATTTGCGAGTAGAAGATCAAGCAAATTCGCGACTTTGCGAATCCAGAAATTTGCGATAAAAAGTGGGATGTAGATAAACGGAGCTCTCCCGTTCTCACACACCTGTAAAGATTCACTGGATGGAGGCATTGTTGGAGCAGATCTGGCTTTTTTGTTGAAACAATAGATAACATGGATGTGTGTGTTCTAATAGCAATTGAAAGGATAGGATACTGGTCCTGAAGTGTAATTAAGATTAAAGGGATAAACTTCAGGGTCAAGGTGTGAATTTCCTGAATTGCAATTAGCAATTAGCCATAAAACACTGTGCAGACAGTAAGCCTAAATAATACCACATTTATACCATGTGCTGAGGAGTTGGTATTTTAGATTCATATGCGATAGGTCACAAAACATGTCTGATAGCCAGTGAAGGATAACTTCAGTTCTACCTGGTTACTAACATTATATTAAGTTATTAAAAAAATTAATCTCCATTGACTCTATGCAAACATACAAAATTATAGTCAAACGTTTGTATTGGTCTATAACTTATAAGTGCAAAAGTTGTACAAAATTGATTTATTTCTAAACTGGTAGTGTTCATAATTAGCTGTGATTAATTTCCAACAACTTGAATTCAACACTAAGTCTTGTAATTTATCTCATTGTGTTTCACTCAATAACTGAACATGCTGAATTGGTTTTCAGTAATTAAAAATCCAAAATGTTATTGTTTGTGCAAAATACACAAATTGTGTAACACGATTAACTGCTAACACTATCAATCTCTATCATGCTTATGTGTACCTTCATTAGCAAACAATCATAGATAATTTCGGCCAAATAGACTAGCCTCTCATTGATTTGGGCATTTCTCAAGAAATTCTCAAAATCAGTCAATCACAGTTCTTGCACTGCACTAGAGATGAATTGTCACATACTGAGGATGAGTTTCTGAATTGCCATCAATTGCTTTGCAGCCTTTTTTCCTTCAAAGAAAAAATATTACTTATCTAATATTTATCACGGACACATTTTTGTACAAATCTCGTCAGGCAATCTTTAAGATTTATAACAAGATGCCCAGGAATATGCTACTTCAATCAGGTTTTTGACTTCATACCAGAAATATTAATGTTGTCACTTCAATAATTTAAAGAACAGTCAGTACCTTGGTAGTTTTTTCAAGTTCCAGTGTTTGGAGGAAGTGACAGCATATGTGACATAAAAGTCAAAAGACAGCTGCAGATAGTCCTCTTTGGAAAAAAAAAAACACAAACATCTTCAAGACAATACTAAAGTATTTAGAAAAATAACGTGCAAGCACTTTAAGCTGCGTCAAAGATTCATTACTAATCATCAGCCTGCATAGCTGACTGACTACTGAGTCTGCTAAAGCCAGCTGCTGTTGCCTGTCTGCATAGCGCATTCTTCGATTCTTCCAAAATTACATTAAACCATTCCAATTCACTTCCGTAACAGCTATCACTATTTAGGGGGGGGCATTGGGGGGCCACCCCCCACACTGAATGATCCATTTGGGGGACTCATCCTCCCCCCACTAGTGTCTATCTGTCTATCTATGCACTGCATCTACCTATCTACCTATCTATCTATCTGTCTATCTATTCATCTAATTATATGTGTATCTATTAATTTAGATATGCTGTGTCGAAAGAAATGTACTTAGTCTAAAATCTCTATCAATAGATTGATCATTTACATACATGTAAAGTGCAACAGTGTATGGAAAAATAGTTAAGGTGAAAGGAATGATTAAATTGGTAGGCCTAATTCTCTGATTAAGCTCTGTGTTTAATTGTGTATTAATAGGTGTGAAGGTAGATTGCACTTGAATGACAAAGTGACACATTGCAATGGGCCATAAGTGGCATTTTGACACAGTAATTGGTATTCAGTGAATAGCCCAATATCATAGAAGAAAATAAATGTCCATTAATTGGAAAGTCACACAAATAAACAAAGAATGACAATGGTTTTATGCAGTTTGGTTGCCGTGAATAGGTGTACATGAAACGGCGCGAAAATCCTGAAAATGGAGGATCCAGTTGGATCACAACAAAGCAGACGGAACGGAAGTAAGAAGAAGAAGAAGAAGGCTTGACCCTTGACCCTTGAAAGCCAGTCCATTTATTTTCTTAATTAATTTTTTCGTTACAGTGGGCCACCAAAATCAACTGGCCTCAAGAAAAAATTCCATTGACACTGTATTTTAAGTTTGAATGAGATTAGTCATAGAGGGCGATCGTGACAGTGCTAACAAGATCAGCCAAAATGCTTGGGGTAAGAGCTGCTTGACTCAGCTAAAAAAGTCTTAACATTTAAAGTATAAAGACAGGAGGATGTTTGTTCAATTCCATAGTAGGTGGTTGCGAGAGCACATGCTTGCGGTTTCTGGTCAAGTGCAGTTTTGGCAGACGCGAAAACTTGGAAGTGTTTTTGTTAAACAAAAATTTCATCCTTCGGCAAAATTAGCATGATTTTACGCTAGAGTAAAATCTTATTTGCTAATCATATTTTGCTCGATTAGCAACTTTTGCTGAGCCAAATCTAACCCTAGAGTGAGCAAAGACGTCCTGTATTTTTGCACTTGGTAGGCTAATTAGGACAGGAGGAGGACAAGGCAATGAGTAGACCGAAAAATGCTGTCATGATTCAAGCAGCCGTTTTGAGTCAGATTTTGTCGGACTAGGCAATGAGGTGAAGGAACTCTCTCAGTTAAAAACCCAGTATCATAAATTTATAATTCAAGTGACTTGGATTACTAACCAGCTAACTGGATGAATATAATGCACACTAGCTTGCATTTACCAATAGTGCATAATAAAATTAGTTAAATGTTTGTTTTAAATTGTGTCCTTGAGTAAAAAGTGTGTATGTTTGACATAGTAATATCACGCTTTAAGGGGTGACAATACATGAACGACAAGGTCATCTGGTGTTCCAATTCACAACAAGGAAGTTTTAAAACGACAAAAATGAGGCTAGACACATTTGATTTTTAGCTTCAACAAATTTTCTGTCTATAAAAAAATTGACCTTACCCTTAATTTTGGTTTAATTGACATAATGACATTTTGAGATTACAGCTTTATTCTTTCTCGGCCTACTGACAAAGTATGAAACTCTAGAAAAATTGCCTCAAGAAGATCAGAGAAGCTAAACATCAATTATGTCTGGCCTTAGAGGATATTCAAGAGCCACCAGTTGGAAAAGTATTTTGAGGTTTTGCCCGTTGACAAAAATATTTAATCTAACAAAATAGAACCTGCTGCAGCTGCTGACTTTTAACATGGGAATTGACAATTATATCCTGTACCAGTGCAGGCCTACCTGCACATTAGTACATGTACAAATTGAACATGATCAATTCATCAGACTGCTGCAGCTGAGTCCTGCTATTCTGTAGTGTAAGCACACTCTACTATTTTTTTAATCAGTTGTACTTTTTCTTTCACAATAATAATCATATAAATAATCATTTTGCACTATGCTTTGCCAAATTAGTCTGGATGAAACAAACATGGTTTTCTCTCAGCAAGCTCAGTTTGGGCTAAACAAAGTTCTCAGATCATAGCCACCATATCCATTATGTAAATGTCACCCAAAAGATACATTTTAAACACACTAGTGACTATAATATTCCTCAAAAAGAAAAAATAGTGCTGATCCGTAAGAAATTTTTTATCATTTTTTCGAAAATAAAATTGGGGGGGGGGGGGGGGGGGGGAGTGGGAAGAAAGTTTTGGAAAATTTTGGAAAAAAAAAGTTTAGAAAAAAATATCACAGAAAACAAATTGGTAAAAGGACATTCTGGGAAATCAATTTTTTTCTTGATTTTTTTTTTTTTTACATTTTAGGAACATTGTACGGAATTTATATTTTGGCTAGCGAGTTTCAGACTGTCACAGCTGGTGCCATTAGTAAAATTTATATTGTATTCTCACAAGAAGATCTCAAGATGAAGTGTAGAACTGTTCAGACTGATTTCCAGGAAAATTGCCATATATATACAGGGTACCCACCAAAATTTGACATAGATCTGTATTTTCCCTGATTTTTACCTACTTCACCGGACGCTTTCCCTGACGTTATTTGTGCTCATCGTTGTGTCGTTATCGCTAATTGGAAACCAAAAACTACCAAAAAGAGGGCCCGTTTCATGCAACAACACGATATAATATGGATTTTTTAAAATCAATTATGATTTATTTTACAAATTCAATTATTTTTAGTCATACTCCGTAAACAATAATAGGAAATTTGACCTTTTAATTGATTTATTGAATACTTCAATTGATCTCTTATAAGTTATAATTGCATGAGCAATAATTTTATTCTGACATAAATTATATTCTGCCTATGCTTGATGCTCGACTTGCCATAGTCACCATAATTCATCAGTTGATGCCTAGGCTTGGCTTTGAATTAAATTTACTCATGTACTTTTTTAACATCCTGAAACAGTGACACAATTTATACATTTTGTGGCCTACCACAGTTGAAATACAAGTCACTACACTTCTAATTTGTCTATCAATAAAGGCATTTTGAAGTTCGTCTGTACATTTTGTGGCATGTTTTACTTAGTCAATGATAAAACCAGAACATTGTGCCATAGCTGGTAAAGTTTGATATCAAAATGTAACTGATAACTCTATTGATAAATTTACAGTTTTACACTACCATATCTGAAAGACCACATGAATTTACAACAATGAAGCATAGATCGCAGTACTTACATTATTGAATTACGTTTAATTAACATCTATGTTTTATAGAGACAATTACATAAATATCATAATTTAGATTGATTCAACATAAATGTGACCTCCAGTCAACAGAATTAGGTCAGTCTCTGTAATTCATTTCAAATCCTAATGATGGGTCATTTCCCAAGGATTAGGCCTACCTGGGGATTTCCATCATCATGATCACGAGTCTTGAATTACGAAGATCATAGTACCCGTGATAATGGGCATAATGAGAGTAGGAGCCCAGGGAAAACAGAACAACAACAACTACTGCTACTACTACATTAGAGAACATTGATAAGTGTGCATAAATGATTAATAAGTGTAGTGGTATAATAAGAACAGTTTGAGAAACTACAACCGCTTATGGTTGGTGTAAGACAAGAAATAATGTTGGTTGCAAAGTTTTAGGTGTGGGCATTAAGTAGTTTGAGAGGAGTAGCGTAAAGCATCCATGAATTAAGGGTAAGATCCAAAATCCCTTGCCGTAATTAAATGGATTAAATGGCTTTTCAAGAAATCTTAACATGCATCCAATTACAATTTTTTGGCCAGGAGCCCTGGACCTTCAGGGGCGGATCTAGGATTCTTTAGGTGGGGGGGCGGACCTGATGAGGCCCAAAGGGCCGAATCACAACGGCAGGGGGTCTGGGGGCCGCTCAAGGCCCCCAGAAGCTCAGGGTTTTTATATTTTCTGAGACGCATTGTGAGCTCTCAAAGGGGGATATCTTTAAAGAATTTTGTTACACGTTTTGACCTTTTTCAGGTACTACTTGGAGAAAAATTAAATCAAGCTTGACAAATTGATCGATGTTCGATGATTTCACATGGAAACAATGTCCCAATCAAAGTTTGGTTCAAATGATTTAAAATACATGGTTTCATCCATTTTTCTCCATGTAACATATACCAAGCCATCAATTTTGCCTCACAGATTGCTTCATGCTGCAGTAACTCTGAAGTTTGACAGACAGCCGCTTTTACTCAGCTCAGGATCAATGAATGGGTAAAAGAGAGGCCCTGCAGTGACGTCAACGATCATGTCCTTGGACATATTCATGTTATCACTCATTTTTCTTTGACTGCTATACCTCTATTCATGAGGCTCTTGATGGGGGTTATGGGGGACAGGGAATTCAAAAGTAAAATGGCCAAGAGACCGGGTCACAAAACCCAACCCAGAGACAGGGAATTTAAATTTCAATTAAAAAACTGCAAAGGGACAAGGAATTCAAAAAGGCCAAGGGACAGGGGGACGCAAAACTCAATCCAGAGCCTAAATCATAAGGAATAAAGTGGGGACATTAGTTCGGTTATGGGGTTTTCAGCCAGAAATGTTATTTTCTTCTCTTTGTTTCAATTTGATATTTATAAATGTAATATAATGTTTGTAGATTTTTAGGAAGCAGCTGCCCTCCCACAGCCAGATCAGTCTGTCAGAGTTAAAACTCTGACTTGCTTGGCAAGAACTTCAACTGACCATGGCAGGTACAAGGGAACTGACTAGTCAGCTAAGTTGTTAAACTCTGACTTCACTTGAGCTAAGTAAACCTCAGTTGAATTAATGTAATTTCATAGGACTTTTCTGCTAAATAGTCTTCAACGGTACATTATAACTTCGGAAATTTCAGAATTTTTGTATACAGAATATTAAGTAGTATTCGAATGTGTCAATTTTTAGTGGGTTTTTATTTTGAATATATATACATTACAAAAGTCCTATTAGAGTGTGAAATGCATTTTGTCGTTTCTGTAAGGTAAAACATGGCTAAGTTATGCAACAAAGACTTGACTCTAGCTGACTCAAGTCTGACTTGACTGGAGTGAACATTGACTTTGGGGTATACCCCCTGCAGTCCCCTGCATTCCATGTCTATGCTGTACAGCAAAAATAGAGATAAAATGAAGAAAAAACAGTAATTTGTAAGATAATTGACAAAAAGAACCAAGGTAATGATCTAAAGTTTGAACTACCAGTCCAGTGGCGTCAGTGTAGGTGGGGCTTTGTGGCCAAAACATGTTTCTGAATCAAAAAAAATTTTTTCCCCTGACATCTTCCACGAAGGTGTGACCACTATTTGCCCCACCACTTTAAAATGAAACTGACGCCCCTGTGAACTACCAAAACAAAAGCTTCATCAACACTGCTGTGAGAAAAACAAGAACAGCAGAGTTTGCTTATACAGTAGGCCTACGACATCGAATATCTGGTCTGTCAAACCGAACAAATCTAGCAGAAATCAGAATCAAACAATAATGACTAAACAGGCCTAATGTAGAAAGTGCTGTTACAGTCTGTCTCTTTTCTAGAATGGGCGGTTGTCGTTAAAAATCTGACAAAAACGGCACCAAAAAGTCACAAAATTGGATGAAAAAATCACAAAATGGCTCATCTATATACGAGTATGTTTCTTCCTACTGTGTGACCTTTAGATGCTGAGCAGTCAGGCCAAACACCGGTTTGCATGTTGTGAAACAAACTGTAGACCCACATAATTTTTTTTCTACTAAAAAAAAAAAAAAAAAAAAAAAAATTTTTTTTTTGAATTTTTTTTTTTTTTTTTTTTAAGGGGTGGGGGGGCGGTCGCCCCTTTCGCCCCCCCCTAAATCCGCCCCTGACCTTGGACTGGCGGACTGGCTGAAACTCTTTGCAAAGACTTTCTCAACAGTCGTCACCCCTCAGGGAATTACCAATATTTCTAAAATTTGTTTTCCCCCGGGGCAGAGGGCCGGGTGGGGGTTTTTCTCAAACTTTACAGATAAGGGTGGGGAGTTTCCGAAAATTTAAAGGACTCCCAGGGGTGGGGATTTCCAGACTTTTTCACCTCGGAACTTTTCCCAGTCCCCGGGATTGTGGGGTTAGTCGGGTTACAAACGACTAGACTAGCAAATTTTAGCCAAGAACGAAGCCGTGCACTGGATGGTACTGATTTGTTGGCCTTCCTGGATTAAAATGGTGTTAATCTTTTGTTTCTCAATTAATTTGGTTCTTGTTTGCAACATATTTGGTACTGTTACAGTTTAATTTGTTAGAAACACCTTGAAAAGAATATTCCAATAGGCCAAAATCAGAAAATAATCTTGGATCACTGTAAGATTATGAATTAGATACTTGAACTGAAAGATTTTAAAGTGGTTTGTGTTTTTTGCCCTCAAAAAAGAAGGGAATTTGGGCATGTCATTGCCTAGAAATACCTGGATCTCACAGGAAAATTTGCGGTATAGTTGCTCGACTTTGGGAGTCCAGTGGTAAGAAATTGTGCCGTATTTAATAGCCTGGAAATTCAAATTTTTTCTAGCCCTGAAAATTGTTTTGATTCTCAAAATCCTCTTGTTGCATCCCACTTAGAAAATGAAATAATTCAATTTCATGCGTCGCAATGGATAATATTGGAGTTTTCTTGCGAGTAAAATAGCTCAAATCCTGCTTTTTGATTGGCCCATAGACAAGAAGTGTGAGAGGTCATGATTTTGCATGGTACCAGAATCATGACCTTTCACACGATCTATTATCGATATTTTCTTTGTGCGTCTATGCGGGCAAGGGGGACCGGGGGGGAGCCACGGGGCAGGGAACCGAGCCAGGGGGCAGGGACACGGGGGGACTGGACCCCGGCGGTGGGGCCCGGTGGGCAGGGTGGACCCGGGGGAGCAGGGGGGCAGTAGGGGACCCCAGGGGGACCCAGGCGAGGATGGGTTCTTCTTCAGGTTTTTGTTTTAACAGGGATGTACATTGTACAGCAGCAGTTCTGCATCTGATCATTAATGCATCAAAACATTAACAACACTCAATTGATTGATTCAACATGTGGGTCATGACTCATGGTCAATGAAAACATGCAAAACACCATGATGATAAAAACAACATCTATCAGAAGAACACACTGAAGTTTGAACCATAGCAAACCATCAACTTTCAGTTTCATTCGATGACTGAGCCACAAACTTGAACTGACAGTGCTTCACACAGGTCTGTTCAAAGTGCAAGATGACATACCTGTTATTCACATGTTTAAAGTGCCAGTATTCGCGGGGAAGTCCTCACTATTGCACAAAATTCACGCTTTTCACAGCTTCACTGGCAAAATTGTGTCAACCAACCTCATGCCTCAGAGCATGTTCATTTAGTCATGTGACCCAGTTGGTTGCAGTGGCGCCATCAGGCAGATAGTGCTCAGGGAGCATGCAGTTCTTAATAACTTCTCAATCAAAGCTTATCCTCAGGGAGCAGGCAGTTTTTAGTGATCTTAAGATGGATGATTGGGCTTTACGTCAAGTATTTATGCACTTGGTAGGAGGAGGACAAGGCAATGAGGCGAAGGATGATTGAAACAGCCGTCCAACATAGGCCCAGGTGACCCAGCGATTGGCAGTCCAGCACGCTATAGGGGCCACCATAATTATTATCTCAAGGGGCAAGGGGCTTGGGAGTGTTTTTAATATAAATAAATCTGCTAAGAGGGTGAAATAAATTCATAATCTCTCCTCTGAAAAAATAGTAGTCAAGTAAGTCAACCCCCCCCCCCCCCTACTACCCTTTGGGATCAAAAAAAATTTACAAGGAATACAATTTCTTCATTAGGCCCATCATCTGTCACAACGAAGAATATTATTGCTATGCAAGGACAAGCGCAGGTCTGGAAAGACCAGGTCTGCCCTGTTCAATGATCTACAGACTATGTGAGGACCATGCACTTGCGGTGGAATCTATGTTTGCAGAATGGTCCTACTTATCAAGTTCTAGGTCTGTGGTTATCTGGCCAAGTCGATCTGTTGTATCCAGGTTTTTGCTTAATCTGACCATTAGGCCTAATATTGCAGTAAATCAGAACAACAAGGACCTGAGAGGAAATTCATACAGCACATCATGCCAATCCATTTGGCTTCCATGGATCCAGTATTTGATTTATCGTCAACATATAATTAGCATTTATGATAAAATAATAACGAAAACAAAAAATCCAACATATCACATTTTTATTGAAACAACTCGAAAATATAAATTAAATTAGCGAACACAGTATGCACAATGTATCGAACCAATAACTGTTTGTGAACCACAAATTAGTACTTTTTTAAACCAATTACAAATTTTTCAGTATAACACTGTTGTCAGTGTTTAGGCCTAACCGTGTCGGCCTATATTATGAAAGACTCTTCAAAATCAATGAACACAGCATTTTTAGGGTTAAATGGCAAACCCCAAAGTAAACAGTGCATGTATAAAGCAACAAGCCTAAAGACAGTATCACTGGCAATCACTGATTAAGAAATGTTTTGCAAAATGCTACTTCTTTCTCAGATCTCAAATACAAGTTCAGTTCAGAATCAGAGAGATCATTTTCGTCCAATTCAGTTTTGTCCAAATTACTGTCATACACAATATTCTCCACCCTCACCCTCTTGGGTGCTTCTTCTCCGGGCTTTTCTTGCCCTGCTCTAAAACATGGAGGGTATTTTCCCACCCAGTCACAGCCATGATTTATTTTCCTCTTGATCGCATTAGGCTTAACTTTTTCCTCTGACTTTCTATTACTTTCTTCCTTGGTATTCTGAATTTCAGTAAGTTCGGGAGCACTTCTTGGACTAGCAGTAACATTGGAAGTTTGGGTTTTGGACGGAACACGGGCTGCACTGTTTGCAGAAATACTTTCTGTTGCAGTCTTTGATGAAGCAGATTCGTCACTTTTGCCAGACACATCAAATTTGAATGATCTGCGATAGGATAAAATGTCATTCAGATAAAGGAGCACTTTTTTATTTTTACCGTCCAGCTTTTGGCCAGCCAACCAGGGCACTTTCTTAGCAACAGTACACAGGACATTAAGGATTTCCTTGTATCGAGTCTTGCAATTGGTTAACTCCTTAATTCCATGCTCTTTGGCAAATTTCACTAAATCCAGCTTCGGTCGTTCTGAAGCTTGCAACACTAGGCAGATTGCAACAATAATTACAACCCTGGGTCTTCGCCCGTCTGTCACTGAAAATGACTCCAATAATTCTATGAGTTGGTACATTTTATCCAGAGTCTCCTTTTTCAACTCTCCACTGAATTTGTTAATCTCAGCTTCTGCAACTTGAGTAAAAGTCCTATGTTCCACATCGATATTGAGAGCTGTGCGCACCATATTGAAATTTGCCATAATGTCATACTTGGTACATCCCTCCACCAAGTTTGCAATATCATCAATAGTGATTGGCTGATCGTGGCGTCTGCAGGCCAAATAAACACATGCCGCTGCAAGCTTGTTTTTACTTTCTTGTTTGGTACTTGAAAATTTCTCCAACGCTTGACTCACGACACTCTCCCCATACTGATGAACATGCTTCGGCAGATCTAATTGTTGCGAAAACATCGAAAATTTCTTTAAAGCTATTGCAGTACCGCGCGGAATTCTTTTAGAGTCAGAATGTTGGCCATAATGAGATGGCAAGTTCCCTCGGCAGTGATAGTCACCGTGCTTCAACGAAACATATTCGGCAAGACCGTCTTCATGAGTAATGTTTCCTGATTCGTCAGTGTCAACTGTTCCGCAGTTCAAACACACTGATTGATATCCATTGCTCAGATCTCCAATATCAAATTCACTTTCTCCACATTGCTTACACTTTTTTTTTGAGTTGCTGGACTGAGCCACTTCTCTCTCACAAACAGTTTCTACACTATCATCAGTCTTATGACCAGAGGGTTTTTGTAAGGAGTTGGATTCAGGTGATTGCAAATAATGAGTCCCATCCACATCTTCATTGATTGGAACTTCAACCTGAACAGAACTTCCACATGTTGCAGATTGGTCAGTTGAAACCACTCCACAACTTGTACAGATTCTCTGTAAACTTGTGTCCCCCACATCAAAGTCATCACCACCACATTGTGCACATTTTGGGGCCATCATGAACAGCTGCCAGTACCACCTTTTTCTGCAAACCCTTTTCAATCTCCACCTTCACTGTGCCTGACTCATGGACAGGATGGACGACATAAACAACACTTTACAGGCAAGGACAAGAAACACGAAATATCTTACTTCTGATTGGACAAAAAATGATGCAGAGGTGACCTCTGTAGATTTTCAATTTTTCTTAATTTCGCCTCCAAGTGAAAAAGTCAGAAACTAATCAGAAAACACGTCTTCAGAGCAGTCCCGCACAAACTCATTTTCAGCCAATCAGAGTCCAGAATTTTCCCGACTCCTTGTTCCTTTTAGCAGAAGCCATCCTGTTGTCAGTCAGTGTTTGATAGGACTCCAACAAAAAAACAGGTAATTCATGAAATCTACTGAGTTTTAATTGTTCTAATAAGAGGAAAAGATGCAGTGAGAAAAGAGGAATGAGTTGAAGCAAAATTTATTGAAGGCTTTCGCTCTCTTTCATTAAGAAAAGACTTCAAAAGAGTCAGTGAAATGAAAATATGACAGTGGTGTCAGAATTGAGTGTTGATTTTGATCGGGTAAATTGCCAAAAAAACTTAGAATCATATCGGTAGTGGACTAGTGGTGAGGTTTTCTTTCACATGTTACAAGTACCATACGTTTGACAAAATAGTCTGGCATGACATATAGGCACGGTGCAAATATATGCGGCAGTGCAGTCTGTGGCACTTCCTATCTCTTCCATGTCAATTAGGGTCTGGGGCCAGGCCCCCCTAAATACCTCACTGAGCAATGGGAAACATTGCGAGGACTCCCAAGTTGTCATTAAAATTCCAAAGTGTATTCAGCAAGAGGTCCCTCGTTTTATAAAACGTCTAGGCTTAAATGGAATATTGAATTGTAAAATTTCCATTTTGTTTTTCAGATAAAAATGGATCAAGTTATGCAATGCGTGGAGCCTGCGAAGCAGTTCGCTAAAGACTCACTCCGTCTTGTGAAAAGATGCACCAAGCCAGACAGAAAAGGTAATTGAGGTGTTTAAGGCAATAAGGGAGTTCTGCCAATTTTTACTTCCAAAATTATACTGCATAAGTCATAAGATAGAATAATTATGCATAGCCAAAGTGTGGAATGACATGGATCTGGCAGTCCGGACCACCTGAAAAAGGCTCTGGACTGGTGAAATTTTACTAAAAAAAATATTTAATGACCATTTTAATTTGTGTGTTTTTCAAGTTCACCCTAGGGCTTGCTGAAAGAGACAGTTGAAAGCCATTATGTCATACTGCATGGCACGCAACAGATGATATAAGTGCAAAATGTTTCCCTTTGATCATTGTTGATTCTTTACAAGCAGTACAGTGCGTGTTAGCAATGCAATATTCTCTTAATTGCAGAGCAGAGTTGTAGATCTGTGAACTTTATTTGGGTAGCTCTAAAAGATGTTCTAAAGCTAATTTGCTGTGTTATTACTAAATTTTTTATTTAATTGTTTTCAGAGTTCCAGAAGATTGCCATGGCAACTGCGATTGGCTTTGCTCTTATGGGATTCATTGGATTTTTCGTGAAACTCATCCACATCCCCATCAATAACATCATTGTGTGAGTATAAACGCATCGTTTAGGCCACACATAATTGATCTTTAGCTTCTCGGATCCTCTCAAGACAATTTTTCTAGGGTCGGTCAGTAGGACAAAAAAAAACAATGTGCAAGCACTTTAAGAGATGCTTGTAGGTAGACTGCCCATGATAGTATTTACCCCTTTGACTGTCACCTGCACAAGGGTATCTGGCGTGTGAGACCTGCAGAGGGTATCTGGCATGTCAGACCTAGCTGCTGGAGGGTATCTGGTCTGTGACCTACTTTTGGTGATTGACCTTTGACCTGAAGATAGTCAGCCTGTTTGTTTTCTTTATTAATTTCTTCAGAAATTAATAAATTCAGAAAGACACCTAAAGTTTATCAACGCAAGATAAAATTCTATTGAGACTGTATGCAAAGTTTTAATGACAGAGATGAAACAGCATGACCAAGGCAGTTGTCATAAGTTTCAGAGCCATCCTCCCACAATAGAGATGCCGCTTGCAAGCTTGCAAGCATCTCTAAACAGTGAAAAAAAATTTTTTTATAATGTCAAAAAAAAATTTTTTTTTATCAATTTTTTTTTCCATTGGGAGGAAATCTATTGTGTCGGCGGGTCCGCCAAGCTAAGAATCAATTATGTGTGGCCTTGTTTCATTCGGAGACCCAAGAATTCAGTTTAGTTAAATTTTTAATGTCTCTATTTTTGACAGAGACTGTTTAAAAATGCTATACATTGTGGTTTCTTGATTTTGCCAAAAGAAATGCCAATTGAGTGAAGTCTTTGGATTCTTTCCTTTCGAAATTGAAATACTGAATAGCCTCTTTGTGCTACTTTTTAAATCTACAAATTATATTGTGAACAAAGTTCATAGATTATAGAAATACCAATATTGCTCAGCAGCAGCTGGCAAATAAAAATGGCATCTTATAGGCTTAACGATACGATACGATACTTTTTATTGACACGTTCATACACAACTTGAACACTTTAACAATTAACTTTTTGGTGAAAAAGTTTTACTTTTATGTTGTTGATCATGAAGTAAATAAAGTTGATGTCTGGACCTTTATTTCATTATGAAAATAACAACTGATACTATTTAATTTAGTCATTACTTCTTCTAATATTTAAATATTATTTAAATATTTTATTCACAGTATCCATACATTTTATCTCTTTCAGGGGATCATGATTTTTCGGACTGATTTATGGAAACGACAGGCATGTTATTATGAATATTCATCATCAAGTTCATCATTGACAGTCATCAAGACTCATCATCATGGATATCAATTTCTCATGGACAATTTAATGCTCATGTAATATTTGAAGGACTGTTTCGCATCCATTGCTGAACATTTTATATAAGGATACATGTATCTCTTTATCCTTCATATTTTGCAGGTTCATTCTTGCTTTTCAAATTCATCCAGTGTTTGACTATATTCATTATTGTCAAAAATGTTCATTAAATAAGTTAATATCAAAAATAAAATACAATGAATTTTAATTGTTTTTTCTAAACTTTTTTATTATCATGGCAGAAATCATTAAATAAACCTATTTAAATTCAACTATAATATAACTGAATGAATTTTTAAAATGCAGTGAAAATTAGACAATGCATGGGCCTTGTAACCACAATTATTATTTAGGCCTGCTTCCTAATTTAGGACAGAAATATCAACTGTCCATAGATTTCATTTTAGTGACTGAGGCTCGATTTTACCTA
Source organism: Platynereis dumerilii (assembly GCA_026936325.1). Lineage (NCBI taxonomy): Eukaryota > Metazoa > Annelida > Polychaeta > Phyllodocida > Nereididae > Platynereis > Platynereis dumerilii. Next base: position 52,931,051 of record JAPTHN010000005.1, read on the forward strand.
TACCGGTAAATGACTCCTCAGATATTTGAGTCCTTCACATTAAATTCAATATATCACATAGCCTAAGCCTATATTTCAATTTAGGCCTAAGTGAGCTAAAACAAAGTCAATGGCTCAATAATAAATATTTATTTCAGGAGTGGACATCGCTGCAATTTTGACAAAACAAAGAAGTTAAAGAGATAATGATTACAGTTGCCACGGTAACTGTAGTCCCACAATCAGATAATGGTCTACAATACATATAATATCCACAACAACAATTTTAGATGGGAGACAGAATAACATAATAATTATGCTACATTTAGGTACAGACATTGAGCATTAGCATTTTATTGCTTCATGGAGAGAAGATTGATCTAGACTCCATAAATTCCGAAGTTTAAGACTATATAGAGACACGACAAAAATAGCAATACTGCCAATAAGCATGAGCGCTTGACAAATAGGCATACATACAGCTTCTAAGTTCTAACACACTAATCCTTGATTTAGTTGAACTCCTGAAAGACACCTTAATAATTTGACAATAAATGTAACAATTTTAACAATTTAAAAAGACTATGTACTAAATTGTACAGTGCTAATACTAGACATAACTTAAAACTAATTAATATTCACAAATAAGATAATATACAACTATACATACAGCACTCACACCAATAACAATAAGCTGCATAATTGAAAAGGTGTAAATGCATATCCATTATACAGGTCCAATATATAGGTATATATCAGTTGGAGGGATCATAGGTGGTCGTTAGTAAATTAATTATAATTAATTACTTATAGACAACAAAACATGAATTTTATACAGGAATGAATGACAGAAAGATTAAAACTAAATCCCTCGGTCCTCAGATCAAAAAGGAAAATGATATGCATAAAAGTGACTAATCATGTCCGAGAGTGTATTTAAATTTTAAAAGCTTGAACATTTTCATACATAAATCTAATGAAAACAGAAATCATTATGGTACAATGTAACTTACGTAACACAGGAGGTCATATAATGACACCAATAATAGTGGGCATCATGTTTCTTTTTAAAGTTTAATATATTAATGACTTTTAAAAACTACACATTTAACAATGTACAGATCCATACATCAATGGCACCTTTCTGTTTTTGACAAGTTTGTAATTTTTTAAAAATATTGAAATGTTCACCTTGTGTCATATTTCAAAGCCAATAATCAATTGAGATTTCATAGATATAAATCATATCAATAGTTGATTGGGAAAACTTGCATACAAGTAGAATTATCTTCTAAGGAATAATGAGCAAAATACAAAATTATGCTAGCTTCAACTTGACATTATACACATACATGTACCATATTTCTTAAAGATTGTCCAGAATATGAAAGTCATTGAATGTTATTTTACAAAAAATTTTCATGATTTTTTATCTTATCTTTCAATTACTCAAATTTACAAAAATAGTTTAAAAATCTATTTCTCGTGAGGTCAAGATGTTATTGCAAATAGATTTATCGCTTGATTTCTAATATTAGACCTTTAACAAGAGAAAAGGCACAAATCTTCATTATTCAAAAATATGTCATCATTTATAATCCAAGCCATCATATAGTTTCAAGAATATAAAATAAATGACCACGCAGAGTTACACCAGACATATATAGTTATACCCTTTTGGAACTTTAGAAGTTCTCGGAAAATAACAACCATTACAAGACTGTCAAGACGCCATAACATTAATTTATCACTTATTATATAATATTCCATGTCAGGAGGAATAAAGTGCTGTTGGTTATTGACCAATTGACCACACAGATATATAATAAAGTACAATACATCAGACAAATCTATCTATTATCTATTATAATAACTAAGAGTCATATGGAATATTGTTATTGTGTGACATCCACATAAATAGATACTAAAGTTGAGTGACAGTGACATATATTGATTCAGATTAAATTAACCTTTTTTTTTTTTACATCTTTTCGATGTTTGACTGACAAAAAATATGAATGATACATACATATATTGGCCATATTTCATGCGAAACCGAGCCTAATTATCATAGAATACTTCAGAAAAGTACAGGAAAGATGGGAGATATACACAATACACATACATTTAGGTTGAATAAAGCATTACACATACATTACATGAAAATACATACATAAAAGACTATATAAATACTAGTGATTAAAAAATCAAATATGTACATAACATTTGTAAAATCACACAAAAAAGTGTGAGATAACAATTAATGAATTGAGGCAGATGAGAACAGTATATTAATCAATATCAATCTCCCAAAATTAACATTTCTAAACCTAATCTCTAAATATCTCCGAGTAGTTAATTAGGCATTTTAGCTCTATTCAATTAAGGCTGAATGTTTTGCACCTCTTCCTACAAACATTGAAGATTTCAACATCAAACAAAAGTTTGAAGTTCAAGATACAATTAAATACACAGGCCTATAACTTAAGTCCTATTGCATACATAAATCTCGTTGTCAATTTAAAAGAAATAAAAGACAATTTAACAGAATGAATAGTACAAGTAATTGATTGTATGACACTGATAGCTCATATTATAATCAACAAGAATCCGCGGATTGCAAAACGAGTTTTCTCTGTGTGTGTGTTTGCGTGGTACTCGTTAAAAACGAAAGCCACACAAAGACCTAGCTGGTGCCAGTGATATCACTTCTTTGAAAATGCATACATTCATAAGAGTGAACATCATCGATTGGACCACGTCTACATATTTTTGAGAGATAAACATTTTTTTCAGCTGTTTACAATATTCTTCAAAATATAACAATAAAGATGAAATACCACATGAATTTGTGTAAAACAGTAAAAATTAAAATTATATTTCGGCACAAAATTCTGTTTGGTTCTAAGCATTTGACTTGCACAGTGAGTGCAATTTGAAACTAATCTCAAATGTTGTGATAAAATCACGACATTCTCAAATGAAAAGTATTTACAAGCATTTGTTAATTTTCTTTTGCAAATGTTCAAAAATCATTCATAATAAAGCCTTCCTTTTTTTAATGACTTAAGCACTATTAAGTGAAAAGATTTACAAATGCATCAAATTGACCAAAATCTGCAGGGATGTGTGCAATACAAGTCTTAAAAACAGTGTTGAACACTAGTTAGCAAATTACCTGTTCTACGAACGGGTTTGTAATGTAACAGGTTACAGAACTTCGTACAATGAAAAAAGAAAATCATGACATGACGATGAAAGCTTGAACGAAGAAGACATAAACAAAAAATATACGCAATCAAGCCAACTTGAACTTGACTATGAGTACATGGGGGGTAGGAGCCTCAGGAGGGTAGGCTTATAATACAATTATCTACCCCGTGATACCTACAAATAGCACACCATTGTAACACATCACTCAGAATCATAATGCACTGACTGGAATAAATATGTCTCGGATAAATATGACTGGGATTGGCCTACATACGACCATTTTTAAATGTTAGAACAAGCTGGAATCATAAAGAATGCAATAAAACAACACTGAAGGAGCAAAAAGGTAAAACTGTTATAAAAGTGTAATTTTGAAGCAATAAGATCGAATTTCTCAAGTTTTCATTGTGGCAACCTTCTAAGCAGACAGAGAGATGTTTGAAGTTGTTTTTAATCAATTAAAGCAATATACAATGCTCGTCTTTAAAAATGCAGAGGTGCTCAGTGATAGAGACAAAAATTGCCAGAAATAATATTTTAAAAGAAGAATCCATTTTCTGGCCATTGAACCTTTTGTCAAGTCTACTTGGAAACAGATTACAGACTGAAAGAATTCTTCATAGGAAATTTCTCAATAAGCAATCCCTAAAATGTTTTGTCTGTTCTTCAATATGAAATTCAGAATGTATGAGAATGAACTGGGTCGATTTTCAATAATCATGTTTCAAATTGAAAGATTAAAAAAGAGCATATTTTTAATGACGAGCAATGTATTGCATATAGCCAGTTATTCTGACTTCTGTGACTACGCTAAAGCTTTATACTTCCACCAAAGCGAAATTAAATCAGCTACACTGCATCACTTGCACCTTATAAAGCCGCAAAAAATACAAAAAAGTTTAATTATAATCTAAAAAGCTTGATAAGAAAGTATCAAAAGTCATAAATGCATCCTCATAATCACAGAATAAATTCAATTAAACGGTAATCACATCCGTTTAATTGATTGGCTGCTTTAAATATCACATTCAAATATATATATATAGTGATAGGTCTGATCATTTACTTCACACCTTGTTTTTTCCTTGGTTCACTAAAATTATACCAAATTTTGCTCTAGCATCTTCGTAACAAACTTTTAGGTCAATAAAATAAAATAGTTAATTTTCCTCTTTGTTGAACATCAACGGGACTAATCAATTTTCCAGAGGGATAAGCTTGTCACTGACAAATAGAAATATCCATATATATTAATGGCTCGTTTATAGCAAAGGACTCAAGACATTTAAATTAAGTCTGTTTCAAGTTCAGTCTGAATGGTTCTTAATCATATTAAATTATTTAATATAGGTTTAAACAAATTTCTTCGGGAGACCAACATTTCATATGGATTCTATAGGTTCTTACATTTTTAATAAGACTATATCAACAATTTGGGCAAGTCAATCAGTGGCAAGAACATTACTTTAATTTGTTCAGGTCTGTACTTTGTCCACCTAATGTGAATTTATACAATTTTTGCCTTACGTTGGCTGAACGTGAACAAAGAATACAGTCATTTGACAGATCTTTAAATTTGTTCGTGCAGGTCTATTAATGAGATTCTGGCATTTGTAGCCCCACCAAATAAAGAAGTAAGATTTATAGGCCTACTGCAATATCAATCATTTTGCAGAGAATTATTTAGATATTTTTTATACCTTTCACATGTGAACATTGTAGTACGTTGACAAATTTAAAATTAAAATCTAAAAAAAAAAGATTGTCATAAAATCAAAAATATGCAGACCAATTCCATCATAAAAGTCTTGAATAGATAGAATATAATGTAATGCAAAATTATTAGTGACAAGATAATACTTGCAAAAAAGAAAATAGTAGAATGGATTTCCTTTTGTCACTGTGTGCACAATACAAAACCATGCAATATCTACAAATGAAATTAAAAAATAAATCAATTAAATTACAGAACTCAAACTGTATAGAAATAAATATAAGACACTATGTATTAGCCTAAGAAATTAATCATATTAATGTTAAGATTGTATTTTATTTCTGCTAAAGGATTAGAAATGGGCTACAGGCCTAAAATGAGTATAATATTATTAGGGACAGAATTTCCTATAAAAATATCTAAAATAGACATTACGTTTTTATTTATTCTTCCAAACTATAAATTAGACTGATTAACATGCAAAACTTACGTCTGAAAAAAAAGAAAAGAATCTAATGTGTATCTTAACAGTCTAAAATTAGGCGAGAAATAATCAATTTTTTGCTTCTCAGCTCTTCCATAGGTACTCTTTACAAAGATCATTCAGAGGGACGAAAAATTTTAATTTTTACAGAGTCAATCAATTAAATGAAATTTTGGGCCCGCCTTTTCTTTAGTCAGCAGAAAATTTGTATTGACGTGAGATCTGAAAAGCTAAAAATAAATCATTCCTGGCCTAAGTAGCAGGAAGGTAGGGTGCACAAAAATAATCATAGGAAAAAGAGGCTTAATCTAATCTAACTTAAAAATAAGTTATCATAAAATTAAAGTTCTACAATATTGGAAAGAAAACAGAGCTAAGAAAAACCGTAACCAATAATTGCAAGATCTATATCTAACTATTGTCGAGCACAGACAGAACTTCGCACTACGTCTTCAATGGATAAATAAGGAAACTATTAACAGCAGTTCTACAAACATTAATACAATGTCATGCTGTTGTCTACTACTTCCTTATATTTGTGTTTGACATGTCAGTGCACTGAGTGAAAAACACCTACGTATGTACAATGTGAATGATATCGAAGTTGATTGACTTAGAAAGCAATTTTGTTAAGTTAATGTTTACTTCAAACGCAATTTTGCGAGACGAAAGCCTGAGAAATTCGTTAATTAATACTCTCCTGAAATTAATTTGCTAGTGAGCATGTTATATATATATATAGATATAGACATTATCAAAATGTTGTTAAGTTAACATTATGAACTTCGTTATCAGCCATGGGCCATGGCTGAACAGCATTAGGCCTATTGATATGGGCGGGACCATCATTTTCAGAATTATAGTGGGATGTTAATTCTTATTATGCAAACATGTGGGTAGTATGTGAATGTAGCAGGGAGAAGATCATTAATGACCAATTACTTTTTCAAGGTTATTTCATGAAATCAGGAAACTAAATTCTCTTCCAGGATTTGGAGATTTATAGCTGAAAATTCCTCGGAAAGGACTCAAAAACAAAATCAACCTTCAGACCGAGATCACATAAGTATGATCAGTTCTTTACCTCTGGGACATTTAATTTAGTTAATAAAACAACTTTTGCACCACTTCATATGCCGTGTAGAAACAAGGGGGAGGGGCACGGTAAATGCAACTGCCCTCTTGAAAATCTTTCATCAAAATAAAATTTAATTGACATTTATTTAGAGAAAAGGTCTGAAAAATTTTGCCAGAAAGCCCCATTGACCCAATGATCCATTGCTCCCCTAAACATCCTAAATAAATGTCTCCTACGCCTATGCACCACATCACTGTCATCTCATGGGGTACAGGTAATTTACTAACAGACTAACAAGTACAAGATATCGAGTCTGTCGTAAATACTTGTTTCATCACATTAAGTAAACTTTTCCTAATTAGTTAGCTAACTACAAGTTTGTGGGACCGCCTTTTTGTTTCTTTTTAACAACTACAAAAGCGCCAATGGCGACAAGTACCACAACAGCGACAACGGCAACAATGATGCCTCCAACAGCTCCGCCGCCCAGGCCACCCTCTGAAAGTAAACAAAAGATTCATCAACATTTTGAAGGCAAATGACAGCCAATATCTACACATTTTTGGACTTACAGAGTTGTCAAAGTTGTGAGAATGCATGCAAAAACATGAACATGATGATCAAGTACAGCATGTAACCAAAACACATTCGCTTAAATGCGGCTTTCGGTATCTGACTATCTGCCAACAATCTGTATTTCTTGGGCAAAAGGTCGAACAAAATTCAGGGACTCCCAAACATCTCGGCAGCGTTGGAACTCATTGGACAACAAAATGAAAAGGCATAAATTTATATCAGAGCCTGTTAAGTGTTGTCTACAATGTTACATTCAAATGATCTGACGAACATGATTAGTAATCAAAAAGCTAAATTCATTGAACCACCACCAGGAGGCAGGAGAGTGTAAAGCCAAAGTCCAGTAGAAATAAACAGATGAATATTTACATACTTATTATACTACAAGCAAGTAAGCAAGGATACGCCTCACCAATCAAGCGATAATTAAAAATACAATTGCAACCAAGGCTAAAAATAATTGATCTTCACCTTCACAGATCTTCCTAAGGTAGATAGTAGGGTTGCTTATATGACCAAAATTTTGCTGGCATCCTCCTCAAAAGTTGTGTATGGTAGTTAGAAACACTTCTGTACCATTTTTTTGTGAATCAGATTTTTTTTTCCGGAGCCTACCCTCACATTTATATGATGACGTTTTTTAGGCGTTTTCGCTGTATTTCGGCCTGGGAAATATATGTATTTTCTCACATATTTCAATTTTCATCAGTGTTTTCATCAATGTTTAACAAAGAGCACCACCTGGGAGGTACTGACTACCATCTTCTTGTTTTATATGCACTTCCTGGGGTGGTTACAACTTTTGGTGTAGTGTTACTCATGTGCTGAATCAAAATATTCAATATTTTGACTCTTTTGAAGACTTAATACCAAGTATTGTGTAAGCATGAATTATGCATCATAGAAGAATTTCATTAGTTTACTAAAATGATTCCAGATGGAGATTTGACCAGTTATAGTTGTTGATAACTGGATTCTAGCAGCTGCTTCCTGGTACTTCTCCGAAATGAAGTACTGTTGCAGCAAGATTATATCCACTCTATTTCTGTGATAACCAAACAATACAACAGTATTTGTTTATTTTGTTGTTGCAATTAAGTTGGTTTCAGCAAGAGTGCTAGCCTGCCTATTTGAATGACTGTGAGATATACATGTACTATACAGGATCCTGGCCTGCTGGACCTCTTTGAGTGTTCTGGCTTGGCAGATAATTCATGCCTTTGAGTAGCTAGTACGTGTAGTATGATTTGTATGAAATATATGAAATATAATTTTAATAGTTATACCAAATAAATGATAGGAATCATATGATCATGGTTGTGGACTGATGAGTTTTGAACCTCCAGTCATGACATTAGGGAAATGGCACTCTAGCTGACATATCATAGGTCTGATTAATTTTACAAGAATCCATGGATTCAAAACCGGCCTTTGGTGATTATATATTCGGGATTGAAATCATGAACAGGGGGATTTATATATTATTACGTGGATTGTTTTGTATTAAGCAGTTATTGCCAGACTGATAGTGTTTGCTGCAAGCCATAAAAACTTTGTGGGGAACCTCTTAGCAAATGCCTATACCATATTTCAGAATTGTAAGTGAACTACTTAAGTCACAGTGGGCACTTCAAAATATGGTGTCCATTTCGGCAGCCATCTTGGAAATTTTCTCATAATTTATGAGGGAACCCCTAAGCAAATCCCCAAACCAAATAATAAAGTCGCAGTGGGCAATTCAAAGTGAACCCCTATACCAAATTGCATAAATCTAGGTGAAATACTAAAGTCACCGTGGGCAATTCAAAATATGGTGGCCATTTTGGCAGCCATCTTGGATTTTTCCAAAAATTTCTGAGGGGAACCCCTAAGTGAATCCCTATACCAAATTGCATAAATCTAAGTGAAATACTAAAGTCACAGTTGGCAATTCAGAACATCCATTTTGGCAGCCACCTTGGATTTTTCCAAAAATTTTGAGGGGAACCCCTAAGTAAATCCCTGTACCAAGGTTCATAAATGTAAGTGAAATACCAAAGTCACAGTGGGTATTTTAAAATATGGTGGCCATTTTGGCAGCCATCTTGGATTTTTCCAAATTTTTTTAAGGGAACCCCTAAGTGAATCCCTGTACCAAGTATCATAAATCTAAGGAAATACTAAGGTCACAGTGGGCAATTCAAAATATGGCGGCCATTTTGGCAGCCATCTTGGGTTTTTCCAAAAGATTTTGACGGAGACCCTAAAGTGAATCCCTATCCCAAATTTCATAAATCCGGGTGAAATACTAACAGCCTTAAAACTCGCTCTGACCTTTCACAAGGCATGTGGGCCGGTAAAAACTGGTTTACAGGACCACCAGAATTTTTACAGGCCCGTTTATTTGTGGTGTCAAGCGTCTTTTTGCAACCTTTTCTGCAGACTACAATTAAAACACCACTTTAGTTTACAGTCTGTAAAACTGATATCCAAACAGAGTGGGCTGTTGCACTGTGAAAATGGCACTTCGTGAATCATCATATTGATGATTTGTCACGATAATTTTACTCTTAAGATCAGTCACATGACAAATCAAATAGGCTTCTATTCATCATGACTAATCAAACAGCCTCTATGTTTCCCATGGATGTTAAATTTGGGAAGATGACACTTCATCAGTTATTATGACTCACAGTCACAGAGTGCCAAAATCTGTGGGAAGCAACACTCATTTTATGCATATCAAATTTACAGGCTGTAATGATAAAGTTTGTCAAAGTATACTGTCAGAATGAGAAATGCACTGAGGAAGGCCCTGGTCTCTTGGGGGAGTTTAGTGGATGGGTGTTGATAGACATTGCTTGCAGGAATAATTTGGCAATGGTACATAACTACATCATAGCACTGTACAGAAAGCTGGTGAAGAAGTAGACAATGCCAAGTGTTATAAACATAATGATCCACTGAGCAACCATGCTTCATCTAGGCATGAACAATTATTTTAAAACACAAGTACTTAAATGGTTTGACTCTCACAGTGCCTTGGAATTATAAGCAATCCTGACACAGGGGCAACTTCTCCAATGAGGCTCACAGGCCCACTGCTGGCTGCAGCTGTTAATTGCACCTGTAACCATGGTAACCCCTCACAGCTAACTGAATCCCCCATTCATAATGGGCAGGTCCATATCTGTCATTGGCCCCCATTGCTCACTGGGTTGCAGCACTGTGTTCAGAGGGGCAAGGAAAGTGGACAAGTGGACAAGTTGACACATGGACAAGTGGACAAGTGGACAAGAGTCCCATTTCACTTAAGCCCTCCTCTATTAACCTGCCGGTTAAAAATCAGTTACTCTCAGACAATATTAATGCAAATGCAGTTCTGAATCTGGCCATGATGATGCAGAATTGATGTTTTAACATAGATCTATGTGTTAAAAAACAAGTTTAAATTTGAATTTAATTAGTGAGGACTACAGAATATTTTAAGATATGTACAGTTAATGCATCGGGAATTGTATTTGACTGAGATGATAGACTACACATAGTTCAGCAGGCACAAGTGAAACTATAAATGAACAGTTTTAACACTGCCATTCAGCTGAAACTCCGTATTCCATTATTAAAAATTGACAAGCTGCCAGTGAACATAATTACATGCAAAGAAATACATTGAACTTCCACTGACACATGTGAAAATGCTGGATAAAATTGTACTTTTAAAACCATGCAAAAATAGTTTTAGCATTATACAGTGGAACTAGTGTTTATTACCTACCATAAAAGTTAAACAAATATTAAAAAAGAGGTTTAATCCTTCACCTTCTCTTAAAAATCCAATTCAGTATGGGTACTATTATCTCCAATTTATATCACAAGCTATCTTGACAATATCGATATATGCTTTTAGGGTTGCAGCCACTGCAATCATTTCTCTGCCTATTTGGCTCCCAGATATATGCTGGAATATGTATTATCCATCTAGCCATGTTGAAAATTCCAATAGTTTCACTGTTTCAATCAAATCTCTTCTAAGAGGTAGTGTATTCAATACCTTGACCTTAGAAATGGGGGTATAGCCACTGAAATTATCATTAGGCTAAGTTCAGCTCCAAGGTATGACATCAAACATGTTTTTATTAGTTTTAATCTTAAAACCAACAAGGCTGCCAACTGAACACTTCCAAAGTGGTCTATATATATATAAGCATATGTTTATAAATTCATATCTTATGTAATGAATTATGAAATGAATTCAATACAGTGAACAAGCAAATGTATCAAAATAACTGACAATCAAAAATATACATAGCACAAGTATTCAGTAAGATATTACTTAGGAGCTTAAATGTAGCAGATTTTGACCTGTTATTACTCAGTATTGGTGATAGGCCCTGTTGACTTTCATTTCTAGTAATTACTTATGTATGACTTCATAATTGATTAAAACAACCACTATGAGCTAAATTTGGTGTATATTCATCAGCAAAGAATGAATATGAAAAAACGTCAAAAAGTTCAAAATAGCAAAAATTTGGGAAAAACATGTCCCCATAAATGTGAGGGTAGGCTTCGGATTTAAACATACTTTCAAAAAAAAAATTTTGTAGACACAATATTTATTATGTTCCGCAACTTTTGGGGAGGATGCCAGACTTCCAACGATAAAATAGTTCTTATATAACCAACCCTATAGATAGATAGATAGATAGATAGATAGATAGATAGATATGGTAAGTGCAGCCCTCTGAGCCCAGTTCTGGGCACTCACGAGGGTTGATTGATGAGATGGGAGAGAGAGCAGGAGTCCCCAACATGTTACACATTTACCCCATGTGATAATACAAGGGGCTGCCAATTTAACGTCTCATCCGAACGATATCCAGCTGGAATTTTGTTCATGAACGTACACAGAAAATTTTGGGTTCCCCTCCCGGGGGTTTGAAACCATGCAGGCAAATACCATCAGTGGAGCAGGCGGGCACCTAAGCCACTTGGCCACCCAGCTGCATTTTCCCTAAATTCATTCCACATCGCCTGCACAAAAGGGAATTTTTTAAGTTAAAAACCAATTTTCCATTCAGCCCGAGACTAATTTTAAGAGTAAAGAGCCATAAATAGAAGAGAACAATTTTTGGTGTGGTACAAGACAAAAAACCTGTGCGAAATAAGACACTGAATTATTCCCAACACCAAGATGGATGGATGGATGATTGGGGCTTTACGTCCTGTATTTATGCACTTGGTAGGCTAATTAGGACAGGAGGGAACACGGCAATGAGAAGGATGATTGAAACAGTCATGTAACATACAGTTTGTCTCACAACATGCGAACTGGTGTTTGGTCCGATTCCCCCTCATCTATTGGTCACACGGTAGAAATATGCATACTCACGTATAAAAGAGCCAATTTGTAATTCACTTATCATATTTTTGTGATGTTTTGGTGCTTTTCTTGTCAGATTTTTGACAATGAACGTATGTTCTATAAATGAGACAGACTGTAGGCCCAGGTGAGCTGGCAAGAGCTGGATTCGAACCCAGTGATTGACAGCCCAGCACGATACCGCTAGACCAACCCTCCCCCCTTCCCAAACACCAAGATCCCCCAGGGACCTCACCTGGCTGCCACATCCTATTATTATTATTATAAAGAAGGTTTCCACTTTTTGTTGTGCTCTATACATCCCTTCAATTCTGCATTAATTAATCAGGCTGTAATTAAACCAATCTCTTTATTTCACAACTTTTTCGACAGTGCCACACTTAATATTTGTATTTTTTAAGCCTACTTTTTTTAAACAGGAATATTTTCTGTCCCTCATCCTCTCACACCTCCTCATTCCTTCAGTTGTAGTAGTACGGTAAAACGGGGTAAAGTTGGCAATCCGGGGTAAAGTTGGCATGCTATTTTGACCCACTTAACGAAATAAATGCCAACTTTTCTCACTGACACTGGTATCTTTGGCAAAGTTGCCATTTGTGTCAGTGAGGAAAAGTTGGCATTTATTTTGTTAAGTGGGTCAAAATAGTGGGGGTACCTAAAAGCCGGGACAAGCGCCCGGGACCACGCGGGACGCCCGGGACGAACTAATTGCCGTGACAGAATTCCGGGACAGCAAATTTAATGAGTTTTTAGCTGAAAAAGGAACAACCATTTGAGGTACAGAAACGACAGACCACTTTTTAGAAAGCTGAGGTCATGGTCTATCTCCTGAGAAACTTTATAGTTCTCAATATTCATGTTTGTTTAGATAAATAATCAACCTTATTTGTCATTGAGTTTGATTTTATGGAACTTTTTTTCTTAAGTTAAAATTTACATCACAGCTCTGTGTGGTTCACTGGAAACCTCCGTGTGACCTGCCTGTCTATATTATTCTATGTCTATCTTTCTATAGTGTAGCATATTTTGCATTATTAGAATACTTGTCCCAATTCTAGTGATATCATTAAACCTGTAAATGTTTGGTGATACAATATATAGCACTGCCAACAAAGCTTCACTGAATAAAATCCAGGTGCTATCTGGTCAGGAATAAAACAATATAAACCTTATTAAGTTATTATGTTCTTAAAATACCTTTTTAAAATATATAATAGGCCCAAGCTGATAAGCACCGTTTCAGTCTGTTTGCTTTTCTGGGGTCCTTTAAGTTTCACTTAAAAATAAACATAGGCCCTACATGCATCTATCTATCTGGATTTATAGATCTTTCCACCTATCTTTGTATCTTTCTTTCTACCTTTCTTTCTTTCTGTCCTTTAGTATCATCATAATCTATCTAAGTAGTTATTAAAATTAAAATTTAGCAACATTTTTTATGATGTGACTATGACAATATTTTTGAATCATCAAGATATAAGGTCACTGGGTACATTCGATTTACCTGCTCTAAACTACTCCAAACTACTCCAGGAAGTGACGTTTCTACTCTGAGAGTAAACTACTCCAACTTGGAGTAGTTTACTCCAAAATTGGTCCAAATCGAATGGAAAGGAGTACTTAGAAACGTCATTATTTGGGGGTTCCCTTTCTACAAGGATTCCCTTGCTAATAGCAATTTATGTTGTGATTGGCACCCCCAATCGATTGCTATAATTGTGTCAATTGAATTACAGCAATTCATTTCGAAACAAAGCAATCAGGCACTAAATCAAAGCTTCTGAAGTGTCATTTATTTATGTGAACAATCATACGTCATGGGATATCCCAATTTCTTGGAGTACTTCCTGTCTACTCCAATCTACTCCAAAGTAGCTCAAAGTACTCCCGGAAGTGCAAAACGAATGGTCTGGAGTGAACTACTCCTACTCCTGGAGCACTTTGGAGCAGCGAAACGAATGTACCCACTGTCACTTGTGTCAGACCTACCAAATTATCATGATACTACTTGAAATCTTCTCAGCTATCTAAAATGGGGTCTGCCGTTTTTGTAGACCTCATAGAAGTAGGGTTGGTTATATAAAAACTATTTTATCGTTGGAAGTCTGGCATCCTCCCCAAAAGTTGCGGAATATAATAAATATTAAGTCTAGAAAATTTTTTTTTGAAAATACGTTTAAATCCGGAGCCTACCCTCACATTTATGGGGACACGTTTTTCCCAAATTTTCGCTATTTCGAACTTTTTGACGTTTTTTCATATTCATTCTTTGCTGATGAATATACACCAAATTTAGCTCATAGTGGTTGTTTTAATCAATTATGAAGTCATACATAAGTAATTACTAGAAATGAAAGTCAACAGGGCCTATCACCAATACTGAGTAATAACAGGTCAAAATCTGCTACATTTAAGCTCCTAAGTAATATCTTACTGAATACTTGTGCTATGTATATTTTTGATTGTCAGTTATTTTGATACATTTGCTTGTTCACTGTATTGAATTCATTTCATAATTCATTACATAAGATATGAATTTATAAACATATGCTTATATATTTATAGACCACTTTGGAAGTGTTCAGTTGGCAGCCTTGTTGGTTTTAAGATTAAAACTAATAAAAACATGTTTGATGTCATACCTTGGAGCTGAACTTAGCCTAATGATAATTTCAGTGGCTATACCCCCATTTCTAAGGTCAAGGTATTGAATACACTACCTCTTAGAAGAGATTTGATTGAAACAGTGAAACTATTGGAATGTTCAACATGGCTAGATGGATAATACATATTCCAGCATATATCTGGGAGCCAAATAGGCAGAGAAATGATTGCAGTGGCTGCAACCCTAAAAGCATAGATCGATATTGTCAAGATAGCTTGTGATATAAATTGGAGATAATAGTACCCATACTGAATTGGATTTTTAAGAGAAGGTGAAGGATTAAACCTCTTTTTTAATATTTGTTTAACTTTTATGGTAGGTAATAAACACTAGTTCCATTGTATAATGCTAAAACTATTTTTGCATGGTTTTAAAAGTACAATTTTATCCAGCATTTTCACATGTGTCAGTGGAAGTTCAATGTATTTCTTTGCATGTAATTATGTTCACTGGCAGCTTGTCAATTTTTAATAATGGAATACGGAGTTTCAGCTGAATGGCAGTGTTAAAACTGTTCATTTATAGTTTCAATTGTGCCTGCTGAACTATGTGTAGTCTATCATCTCAATCAAATACAATTCCCGATGCATTAACTGTACATATCTTAAAATATTCTGTAGTCCTCACTAATTAAATTCAAATTTAAACTTGTTTTTTAACACATAGATCTATGTTAAAACATCAATTCTGCATCATCATGGCCAGATTCAGAACTGCATTGAGAGTAACTGATTTTAAAATTAATCAGACCTATGATATGTCAGCTTGAGTGCCATTTCCCTAATGTCATGACTGGAGGTTCAAAACTCATCAGTCCACAACCATGATCATATGATTCCTATCATTTATTTGGTATAACTATTAAAATTATATTTCATATATTTCATACAAATCATACTACACGTACTAGCTACTCAAAGGCATGAATTATCTGCCAAGCCAGAACACTCAAAGAGGTCCAGCAGGCCAGGATCCTGTATAGTACATGTATATCTCACAGTCATTCAAATATGCAGGCTACCGCTCTTCCTGAAACCAACTTAATTGCAACAACAAAATAAACAAATACTTTCGTATTGTTTGGTTATCACAGAGATGGAGTGGATATAATCTTGCTGCAAGAGTACTTCATTTCGGAGAAGTACCAGGACGCAGCTACTAGAATCCAGTTATCAACAACTATAACTGGTCAAATCTCCATCTTGAATCATTTTAGTCAACTAATGAAATTCTTCTATGATGCATAATTCATGCTTACACAATACTTGGTATTAAGCCTTCAAAAGAGTCAAAATATTGAATATTTTGATTCAGCACATGAGTAACACTACACCAAAAGTTGTAACCACCCCAGGAAGTGCATATAAAACAAGAAGATGGTAGTCAGTACCTCCCAGGTGGTGCTCTTTGTTAAACATTGATGAAAACACTGATGAAAATTGAAATATGTGAGAAAATACATATATTTCCCAGGCCGAAATACAGCGAAAACGCCTAAAAAACGTCATCATATAAATGTGAGGGTAGGCTCCGGAAAGAAAAATCTGATTCACAAAAAAATGGTACAGAAGTGTTTCTAACTACCATACACAACTTTTGAGGAGGATGCCAGCAAAATTTTGGTCATATAAGCAACCCTAATAGAAGTGTTACATTGTCGTACTTCACATGATTAAGTGCTGTCCCGGAGTGCTGTCCCGTTGTTTAGTTCGTCCCGGCCGTCCCGCGTCGTCCCGGGCGGCTGTCCCGGGGATTAGGTTCCCCCCAAAATAGCATGCCAACTTTACCCCGGATTGCTAACTTTACCCAGTTTTACAGTAGCAGTAGTAGTCGTTGTTATTGTTTTCCCTGGCTGTACAGGGAGGCATCCCCCCACATAGTGGAACTCTCCTTCCTTTTTAGCAGCTCTCCTGCGTCGCCGAGCAGAATAAAACTATTTCCAGAAACATCTGCCGCGGCATTATCAATGGGCCGGGTTTTCTGAAGTCAACAACACAGTCTAATCAGTCTGACAGTACTGGAATTGGTGGCAATCTACATTAAACATTCCATTTAAGACTCGGCAATGCAAATCCGTAGTGTTTTGAATGGATTAAAAGTTTTCTGGAGCCTGGAATACCAGCTCCACTGACTCGGCAATGGTGCAAAATGGCGGCTTGTTTCCGGAAAACGTTTTATTGTGCAGAGAGCTGAAAGAAGGAGAGTTCCACTATCACAGCCTATGACTGGCTCATGCGCATATCGCTCACTCATAATCTATAAGATTTAAACATATTCAATCCGACATTGATCATTGATTGCCACCATTGATTGTCACCACTGATTGGCGCCACTGATTGGCGCCAGTGATTGCCACCATTGATTGCCACCATTGATTGCCACCATTGATTGCCACCATTGATTGCCACCATTGATTGCCACCATTGATTGCCACCATTGATTGCCACCATTGATTGCCACCATTGATTGCCACCATTGATTGCCAGGGGCTTCCCTGCAGGGCTTCATTCTACCAGTGTCTGCGACAAAATATTTCCTCGCGCAAAGAGGCGGACAAGTTCAACACATAGACGCCCGGGAGATCTAACCGGAGACAATAAACACCAGTATCAAGGACCTGCAAATTAGTTATTTGTTGAGCATCAACATCTGTGACAGTGCATCGTTACATTATTTTCTAAAGTTTCTTCCTCAAATATTCATTGGCCTAGCTATTGTCGATCACTAGTGTTGGCAATGCAGCAAAAGGTGGATTTTCTGTAGCTGAGCTTCGACTTGGCCACAGGAATTTTGACTCAGGTTCAGGATACTATTTAAGGATAACTCTTTATCGATAACCAACTTAGTTGACATTTCTTTGTTCCGTACCTTTGCCATTGGATCCTGCTTCCCTATCTCTATCAGAAGCTTTCGTTTTATTATCAGGATTAGAAGAAGGGTCGTCTCCAGCAACAGTTGCTGTTGTGGTGGCTATAGCTATTAGACAAAAATAACCAATTATAATCAAAATTTGTATGTAACAATATTTCAAATTATTTTTCTTTAACATGTCGAAAGTATCAACTATCAATATTAGATCCATGATTGTAAAATCAGGGTACCCACTTAGAATTTAATTCCTCATACATTCTTCCCCGACTTTTTCCTTTTTATAAGGTGGATCGGGACTGCACATGACACAGCATTGCACACCATAGGCCTCTAACAGACCTAGGTATCAGACTTTAATCGATTTTGCTCTATTTACATATAAACACAGGCAGAACCAAATATCCTGTGTTTCCAAAGAATTTTGCCCCCAATTCCAAATTTTCTCTTGCAGGCAATTTTTCAATTTTATTTACCCATCCCGTGAGTACCCTGAAAATACTGCAGTTCCACTCATATTCAAGCAAAAAGGAGTAAAAAAAGCAAAATTGAATTAATTTAGTTTAATAAACTCACACAAAAGCAGGGAGAACCAAAGCCAGACCTCACAAAACAAACCATTATTTTAGTCAAGTAAACATACATTTTTTTAGCAATGCCAAGATCCTATTTGTGCTATTAACACCATCAGCCCGATACTCTTTTTGAGGACTGCTGATTATTAATCCAGATCCAGAACATATGATTAATACTAAATCTACACAGACCTATTGGGATTTTTGTGATCTAGGGTAATCTTAAATTTAAAAGCTCCAAATAGTGACCCTATAATTGTGGTAAAAGCTGGGGCTGATCTTAAAATAACAAATTAATCGTATGTGAGTACCAAAAGCCATTTCTAATTTTTATATGATTGTGAGTCATTCCTGTCCGATCATCAGTTATTTCTATGTGATCATATATATGCAAGTTACTACTTAGCTACTAAGTATTTTAAAACAGTTTTCCTGATTTTTCAAATGAAAACTGAAACACTAGTTCTCTTAATTAATAAGCACACATCTAATTGATTAAATGGTATTCAGGATGCAGGGACATGGCATACACCAACTGATCATGATAAAATTTAATACTATACTGCAGCTGCTGCTCTCTCTATATATATAGAATAGCTCTTTCAAGTACTTTAAAACACAGTGGCAGCACATGATTGGTGTTATCGAATCCACCACAGTGACACTGCACCATGTTTTTTTAAAATGGAAAAGCATTCTGGTCAAAGAACCCGAGTCAGGGCCGAGTGTGAAGTCGGTGCCTAAGTCCCAAGTGGCGAAAATTGACAGCCAACTCGGCATCGCCATTTGTCAATGATTGCTGTTGGTGAAACCACAGGCGTGTTCCTGAATCCTGATAGTCTACTCCAGTCGTAAATGTCACAAGGATATCGTAGGGCGTTTTCGGAAAGGTTACACTAGTAACTCGGGTGACACGGGTAACGAGGATTTGTTTCCGAACACGCCAGACTCGACCCTCGTGTTTCCCGGAACCAGAACTGGAGAGCTTCACTCGAGCAGGAACCAGTTTGTGTCACGTGGTACAAATCTCGAGACCCTAGTACTCCCCTCATGTTGGGGAGTAGACTCAGACGTAATTTATTTCAACATTATACAACATCAGATTAAAAACAAACAAATATATAAAGAGAGAGGAGACCCTCCCAAAGCACTATGTGCCGCTACTGGAGGGCCACCTATACATCATAATTATTTTATACTTCTACCAAGCGCGTCCATGTGAGTCATGAGGCATCCAGATCCAACATTGCCCTTCAGGTTTAATTAGTTAAAAAAAGAAAGTAATTCAAGTTTTTGAACGGAATAAGATTTTTATATGGAATAGTATTGAATACTAACTCAGTACAGATATGTTCCTAGGAGGTATAAAGGTGCACTTCTTATGTTCTGTTGCAAATATAGCAGTCTCGAATATCACAGTCACATGAATAATTACTTATTATCTTATTTTTGGTATAATTCTTGAAACCATCAAGTGAATGAGTATATATTTTGTCTTTAATAGAACGATCTGAAATATTGTTAAAGAATTGTGAAATTTTGTATCTGATGGATTGTTTTGCAAATTCATGACTAATTGTAGGTAAATGAAAACTATTTTGATTTCTGACATAATGATCATGAATATTCTGTGTTTTTATAAATATACCTGAATGAAAGTATCCAGGCAGCATTCCGTTCTCCAGCTTGAAGCAAAACTTAAAAGCATGCAGTGCACATATGTCATGACATTTTAGTATATTTAATTTTTTAAATAAAGGACTTGTATGGGCATTATATCTGCTACATGTAATAATTCGTATAGTCTTCTTTTGAAGTGTGAACAGTTTCTGACATTTTTTCTCCCATAATAGTGAACCATAATTTAGATGAGGAAGTATAAGTGAATTATATAAAGTCAAGAGAATGTTTTTCGGGAGGAAATGCTTCAATTTGTTCAGTATACCATTAACTTTGGAAATCTTCTTGGAAATAATATTGATATGATAATGCCATTTTAGATTAGAATCAAGATGTATTCCCAAGAAGTTAAAATGAGAGACAAACTCAATTTGGTGTAGTAGCTGGAAACACTAAACTCAAGAATTGACGTTGGCACTTCCCAGAAACACGAGGGTCGAGACTGGCATATTATATATAAACACGAGGGTCGAGACTGGCATATTCAGAAATAAATCATCGTTATCCGTGTCTCCCGAGTTACAAGTGTAACTTTTCCAAAAACGCTCCTTGTGACATTTAACACTATACTGTCAGGTACAGACCTTCGGTGAAACAGCGAAAAAACTGAACCAGTCATGTAGATGAAAACGCCAAAGTAGTAGTTGGTCACAGGAGTTGCCAGAGGACAGCACTAGTCTCTTAAGATTTTCATGATCAGTGGTAGCTATGGTTACTAATAGTATATAAAGTGCAAATCAAATATCATGGCAGCCAGGTAAACAGGAAACCAACCAAATGTGGGAGGCAATAAAATAAACTTTTTTGTTGCGACATTCGTGAGGGTAATAACTGGGTAGAAATTAACATGAGAGGACAAGTTTGGAGATCTATACAAGTTTTTAGTGATTTTTTTGGGGGGAGAACACCAAGCGTTTGCAATCAAACCACACCAAAATGAAGGAAAAGATTCAAAATACAAGATAGAATGTGCACAACAAGAAATTGTCAGAAGTTGTATTAATTTGTATATTGGTATCTGTGCCTCAGTTTGAGATGTAACGGTCTCTTTTTATAATGGTTGCGCTCAGCCTGTACCTCATTATGCCCTTTTTACTGTCACAGATCAATGATGTACTAATAACTAGAATCAAAGTTATCAAACACACCCACACACATGCACAAGCATTGTCCAAGCTCCGCCGATTGGTGAATTTAGCATGATCACTCAACTGGACACAAGATCATATCAAACACCGATAAATTTTAATGTTTGGGACACTATTATGATAATGAACAGGAAATGCAGCGCATTAGCAAATAACTTCAAACAAACAATTAATAGCTGGTGATAATGATTAAGTACGTAAATTGATTGGTAGGCCAGACATGAGTCAGCGCTTTTCCCAGAATCAAAATGCCATTTCCCACAGAAGCAAATTTTGAGTAAAGTGCTGTGTGGCTGATTTCCAGCCATTTAAACACGGCAAAACAAGCAATTTTCATAAGCCAAATGGCGGATGAATTAACAACAGTGAGTGTGGCTGATGGCTAGGAAAAGCACTGGAGACTCACAAGAAATTACATGGCCACATTGCTGTGTACGACAAATAAGTATCTACCAAAATTACATGTTACAACAAGGCACAACAAAAAGGGAGAAACCACTTAACATATATACCGTAGAACGGGGGTAAAGTTGGCAATCCGGGGTAAAGTTCGCACGCTATTTTGACCCACTTAATGGCAGAAATGCCAACTTTCTTCACTGACACAGGTATCTTCGGCAAAGTTGCCACGGGTTTCAGTGAGGAAAAGTTGGCATTTCTGCCATTAAGTGGGTCAAAATAACTTGCGAACTTTACCCTGGATTGCCAAATTTACCCGGTTTTACGGTATATATGCTAAAATAGAAAACACTGAGAGGGAGAAACAATTACTGGGCTTAACGACTAGTCTAAAAGTAAAAACTAAATAAAACCTGAGGTGAAGAAAAACTAAAACCTTGGGAGAAACAACTGAAGGGGAGATACCTCAAGAGGGAGCTAAACATATGCTAAAGAAACACTTAAACACATAGTCAGAAAAAAAAATTATGCATGGAGGATTGACAAATTTAACCCAAGAGAGGCTTGAAGAGGCGGGGTTCTCACACATTCAAGAAAATGAAATTTTGCATGGAAGTCATGGTAACCATGTGTCTATTCAGTAACGCATTCACATATTTTCATGAGGTTTTTTAAATTACTTTATTTCCAATTTATAATGGACCAATCACAATTGTCTGTTCTAAAGACATTTTTCTTTGCTTTAATCATATTAATCGCCAAACTTGTGATTTTTCATGAGTTTATTACCAAACTCAAGGATTTTACATTTCTGAAAAGAGCCTCATGAAAAATACATGTGTTTTCTCAACTTTCTTGGATGTTAGGGAACCAAAAAAGAAAGAAAAAAAGAGGAGTTGCTAAATGGAAAGTGAATCACAGGCCCAAGGCTGGTCAGTGATCACTGATAGTCTAGCCTGACTTGTTGTTATTATTTTTAAAGGCAACAAGTTACATGCTCTATAGGACACCGTTTGCCAAGTTTGATATGATAAGTACCGTCGATACTTTTTTTCGGATCCGTAAATTGGTGAATTTTCAACATATTACGCTAGGCGAAATAAGTATTTATGGTCCAGAAAATCACCAGTCAGCCGTGGGCTGCAACGAGGGCGAATGTCCGGTAATGTTGTGCTCCAGATTTTTCGCATTTCTTGGCTTAAAAAGTCATTTTTGACCCTTTTACATGGAAATTAAGCATGTGGAGGGTAGAAATGGATCAAACCAAAGTTTATGTCATCGATTTTGGTTATCAAATCGGCAGAAAGAACCGTACGATCGATATAGCGTGAACCGGTGTCCATCCTTACCAGTCAGAGCATGGCTCAGCATGTTACCTTTGAAAATATACATATGTAGTGACAAATGAAGAAAAGACTCTATAAGGCTTGAGCCTGTGAGTAAATCTAGAAAATGCACGAGAACTACTCGATCTGCCACCACCACCGACTAACAACATTAATTCATTTCGTTCAGAAAAAAAAACTTACTACTTTTTCCACTCGTGACAAACTTAGCTGGAAAAAGAGATTAAGCAAAATATATATTTTATGTTCATATTATATAACACATTTGAAGTCTGCAAATGCTGTGGTTAGCAAACAATGGCAATGGGGGAGGGGGGGCATTGTTCCAGCTAGGACATTTGACCCTTGGCACCATGCTCTTCTTGGATGAAAAAAAAAAATTCTAAATTTTTTTTTTTTTTGAAGTGCCTTCATTTCACGAAACGGTATAATGCCCGAATCAAATCCTAGCTGGAACACTGGAGAGTATACATGCATGCCATATTATATAAGTAAAGATAATAAGCGTTTAACAAACATGAAGGCATTTAACTAATAGCAATGCAATTCTATGACTATGAGTTAATATGCTGTTCAAACTCAACTCAGTAAGACATAGTTACCCTGCATTTTAATTTTACAAGATGCACCGGCATTTCAAAATAAAATAAAATGATAGTTTTTTTCATAAAGCTAAATTAACATATATGCTCAATTAAGGTTAATAACTTGTGTAAAATTCAGCATTCAAATGCAAAGTTGCCAAAGGATTATTAAATGCTTTGAAGCCAAAGTTTAAAGAACAGCAGTTCTTAAGTTGCTTCATGCTGACATGCATAAGATGGGATAATTCACCAGTCATTTGTAACCAACACAACCCCAATGGACTGTGGGGGAATAGAGGGGAATTTCCCTGGGATTAGGCCACACATAATTTATTCTTAGCTTCGCGGACCCGCCGACACAATAGATTTACTGCCGATGGAAAAAAAAAAAATTTTTTTTGAAATTATAATTTTTTTTTTTCACCTTTTTTTTTGTCCTACCGACCGACCCTAGAAAAAGGGCCTTGAGAGGAATCCGAGAAGCTAAAGATCAATTATGTGTGGCCTTACCAGGGGTTTCAACCTTGAAATTGTCCACAGTCCACCCCTGGGGATTTCCAAATATTTCCGAAATTTGTTGGGGTATATTTTTCTCAAACGTCATTAAAAATGTGAGGGTGGGGAATTTCCGAATGCAATGATTCAAATTTCTTCCAGGGGGTGGAGATTTCCAAACTTTTCCACCCTCACACTTAGGAAATTTCCCCACACCATGGGTAACCATGGTAACGGAGTGGAGGTTACAAATGACTAGTGCATAATACCCGCAATGAGTAGACAATAGACAGATATAGATAGATAGATAATTAATTTTTCCAGCATCACAAGTACAAATAATTTATGAATTAAAGTTATTAAACTAGGAGATTACATGATGTTGGAGGAATGCCCAGAGAAACTCGAGAAGTTGTTTGTTTTTTTGGGCACCCCAGGTCAGATAAGATGAAATATGTAACAACTTGTATACAAAAGTAACTTACGTGCTCCTATCGTGCAGGTTTTCTTTATTATCTCTGAACCTAGATGCAGTTCATAGGACACAGTAAGATCTTCATCTTGGACGGTGTATGTCTCTGAGACCGTAGCTCCATGAGAACAATCTTTTGACGACTTGGACGTTGACGAGTATTCTTGGCCATCTAGCGTTATTTTTAGACTTTGAACAGCATTTCTTTCTTCTTCTGTGGAATAGGTTATGGTGACCCTATCGCCCTTAACAAAATTCCATTGCTCCGAACCGTCTGAATTGGATGGACAGAATTCCGTTCCGTTAATCGTCAGTCTTCTTTTCGGAGCTTTTAATAGAAAGAAAATCAAGAAATAGCAGGAAATATATAACATGGAAAGAAGATCATAGTTATATAATCTGAGTGTTTTTCACCACTGTTTTGGACCGTGATCTAATTATTTTGACGAGGGAAATTTTCAAACCATTTCTCTCCGTATGAGTCCCCATCCACCTGACCAACAACTAGAAGGCACACAAGTGTGCAATGGGCGGTAGTTACGGTATGGAGTGCTTTGCTGAGCACAGGTGATGGTGCTATATATTTCAGTTTTAAGTGTAAGAAAACTTAAACGTAATTATATTCATAAATGCAAATGATACGATGGTGACACAAAGTCTACTAGAAGTGAGTGCACGAGACGCACACATACCTGTGCTAGCGGAGCAAGTTGCATAAACACCTACGGAGTCTGGGTTGGGGTTGACTGGGGGGGTTTCTATCAAAAAAAATATCCGCCGGACCCCGACTCCTGTCCGCCGGCCCCACTCCTATCCGCCGGCCCCACTCCTATCCGCCGGCCCCACTCCTATCCGCCGACCCCACTCCTGTCCGCCGCCCCCGACTCCTGTCCGCCGCCCCGACTCCTATCCGCCGCCCCGACTCCTACCCGCCGCCCCCGACTCCTGTCCGCCGCCCCGACTCCTATCCACCCCCAACTCCTATCCACCTCGACTCCTATCCACGGCCACCGCCATAGATTCTGTAAAGTTTTAACAAATATGGCCACCAAGGTCACAGAAATGGTTCAAGGTCATCCATGTTACAACTCATTCAAGGTGTTACTGTGATACAAAATCACTGTGAGTTTGGTGGTCCCAGGGAGAATAATAGTGGAGTTGTCGTGTATATAAGCTTTTTACAAATATGGCTGCCAAGGTCACAGATATAGGTCAAGGTCACTGATGTCAAAACAAATTCAAGGTCTTACAATGATACATAATCCCTGTTAGTTTGGTGATCCTAGTGTAAAAACAAGAGGAGTTATCGTGCACACAAGATATTCACAAATATGGCCGCCAAGGTCACAGAAGTAGGTCAAGGTCACTCATGTCAGAACTCATTCAAGGTCTTGCTGTCATACACAATCCCTGCTAGTTTCATGATTCCAGGATTAACCGAAATTGAGTTATCTTGTACACAAGTTTTTCACAAATATGGCCGCCAAGGTCACAGATGTAGGTCAATGTCACTCATAAGTTATGCCTGGCGAGATGTCAAGGTATTTGATGTATTTGACTCATACTGGAAGTCTGGGGCAGCCTGTGCAAAGTGAAATCATCGTCAATACGGAGGACAACTGAGACTACCAAACCTCACACTACAGCAATATGGGCGGGATGGACTTTGGCCACCGCCCATAATTACTCACACCAAATATCAAAACTCTCAGCAAATTGCTAAGGCCAGAGTGGATTTTAAAACAATACAATTTTGCATCAATTTTGCTGAAACATTGCTTTGACCTTATGCTTTGATCAGTTGATCTTATCCCAGCAAAATTTAGATAAATTATTGAACAATAAATATTAAGTATTCAATCAAATATAAATTATTGAACAATAAACATTTAAGTATTCAATCAAATATCAAAAGCAACATAATCTCAAAGATAATGTTACTTTTGGTAAACATGTTGAATCCTGAACTCCTTTGCTCATATCAATCAACTTCTTTGATTATATAACTCACCTCGGAATGTGAGGTTTGCAGTGGCCTCGCTGAATTCCAGTTCGCCGTTATAAACAGTGCACTTGAAAGGTCCAGCCAATGCCGATTGGTTGCACGGTGTTGGTTTGTATATCAACCACTGTACGGATTCCTTGTTGGCATCATTGGACAAATAGAGACCGGAATTAGTCACTGCGGCACCAAAGTTATTCACATCTACACTCTGAGCATACTTGTATAACAAGGGGCCTCCACCCTGAGACCAACGGACGTTATCGTACTGTAACGCAGTCAGCTGAAATATAAAAGAATGAAATAAGGATGTGAGATTACAGGATGGATGGATGATTAGGCTTTATGTCCTGTATTTATACCCTTGGATGATTTTTAGTTTTTACTGCTCACAGGATTTGAAATTTCTGAAGTTATACACATGGTAGAAAAAATTCGAAAAAAAAACCCAGAGAATTACAGAGCAGATTTTTGATATTCCTTTTCATAATGTCAGAAATGAGGTTAAGTAGACAAAAGCTACTTTTTTTTTTTAATTGCTTGTTTTTACGGCTACAATGTCCAAAAATTTTGTAACCAAAAAACAATTTTAAAATCTGGTCTGTAATTCTCTAGACAATTTTTCAGGGATTCTGATGATGTATCCCACAAGTTCCTACGTTGAACGATTGTCAAGATTTTTCACATCCCATGCAGGGTCAAAGTTGATTTTTGCATGTTGTGGAAAATGGCAAAAATAAGATGTAAACGCCGTTCCAGACAATGACCACTATATAAATTAAAATATCCGTGACTATTTCTCCAAATCTAATGAAGCTACAGGTACGAAATTTTGCCAAGATTGAGTTATCATTGTTATGTCTCACCAATGTAAATTCAACATTGCCATGGCAACTGCTTTTTTGTGTGAACGTCGTTGAAATGACACAACACCACTATTTACTTACTAAAATTTGGCAATGATTTTGTATTTGACATGGTTTTAAGTGATGATAGAGACATATTTTAATATAATTGAGCTTGAACTGGTTGCCTGAGTTGGTGTAGGTCAAAGATATGGCATAAACTGAATTTGTGAAGCTTACATATTTTTGGGGAATTTCTCACCCATAACTCCCCTTAATCAAATTGCCCAGAAAAATTCTCATTTTTTCAGCCCTGAAGGAGCATTTAAATGATTCAAGACAAAATTTTGTTTCACAAACAAGCAATACCAGACACTAAAGTGAAATAAATGACTGGAGTTCTGAAAGAAGTTAGCTGAAGTGACATCTTACATCAACACCTCCATTAGAAATATTAGCAGCTGATTAGGAACTTGATCCAAACAAAATGCATTGGTTTTTAAAACTCTTCAATATTTATTGAAAGTATGAATTACATGTTTTAAAACTTTACCTTGAATTTGCATGACATGTTCACTTCCATTCCTGGTTCAATGCCTTGGGGAGTAATTGAGAGGGAAATGTCGAAGGCCATTTGCGAGTACACTGAAAGTCAAAATCAAGGTATGATATAGAAGCTATATAACATAAATAAAATTTAATTCATTATTAATATCATTACAGTTAATTAACTGGCCACATAGCTAGTACCAGCTACACTATTCATGTTTACATTTTTAACATTATGACCCTATCTGGCTCGTTTTAAGACCCCTGATACAAATTCAATGTAGTAGGAAACCTTATTAAATGTTATAATGTTACCAATGCTGTTATTGTCAAAACCATCAGATACATTTCACATGGAGTCAGTGGCAAATCAGTGAGGGGCGCACTAACTTTCAAAAGCCACTGTATGCAGTCATTACTCACTGGCATTGCAGATAAGATTATCATAAGCCTAGTGGCCAGATGTATGAGTATGCCAAGCTATGACTCACTATGGCAGTCTTTGAAGGAGCTTTATTGTGCTTTCATATTATGAAATACATAGACCACAAGAATAAGAATCAATTGCATACATTTTTCCCATTGGGCTGATAACAAAACCAGTGGTGTAACTAGGGGGTCTCAAGCATGGGGCACATGATTTTCTGGAGGGGCATCAACTATATCGATTGTATCTCTTAGCCAAATTTCAGAATTTTCATATGTGTGGCCCTGTGGGGGGCACAGGCCCAAACTTGGGGGGGGGGGGGGGGGGCGGTGGGCACATGCGGTGCTCCCACGGCACAGGGACGTCGTGGATAGTATATTTGCTACACATTAGCTCACATGAGCTAGTAATTACTGGAGTCTCAGGTCAAAAATTGTAATTAACAACAGCACAATCATGACCATGTAGGTCCACAAAATAAAAGGGTTAAGTCGAGTAGGCTAACTTAGTAACTGATACTTACTAATTACTAATAGTGATAGTTCAGCATGAATCATTGAATGCCTTTACCTTTTAATCTTATTTAGTAGGCCCTATTCACTGCATTGACTGTTGTGATTTACTATTACTAATCAACTTCAAATTTCCACAAATAGTTTGGAATATTTGGTGACATTACATGAATGATGAGTAATCATATAAATAAATCATACTAATAGTGATCATACCAGTATAAATTATTTAAATAGTGTAGATTTTTAGTAATTTCACTTCCCCATCTACATCTAAATTAGACCGGTTTTTTGGTTTATACTGATATTTACCTGTCCTGAAACTGAGGAGACATGTGTACAAGAACCAGTAAACAGATTTCCGAGTTATCTTCTCTTTCCAAATCTCCATTATTTCACAAAACAAGAAAAGCCTCTGCTAGTAAACAAATCTGTGTCACAAAATTCCCATAAACTGGGCGATAAAAAGTTGAGGCATTCGGCATCATTTTCCCGAGGTGGCGTAACAGTGCGAAGTGCGCCATCTTCTGGAAATTGCCTAAACTAAAAGTTATTTTCTTGAGGTTTGTCATGTGAGTGGCTGTCAAAAGTGACAGAACATCTTTTTTTGTTGATTCTGGTAAATATTTGATGATGGTTGTGTGTGCAGAAGCTTGGGTAGCAAGCTCAACAACTGCTGGTGATAATGTTTCCTCATTTATGTGTATTTATCTCCAGATTCTTGACATTCATCAATGACATCATTCACTAAATTTTACCTAAATTGTAGCCTACTGTAGGCCAACTGGGCTAAATTAATCATTTGACATTTATGACATTTACCATTTTTACTAAATCATAGTTAATGCCTAAATGGTAGGGATGCATCGATCCGATACTCGGGATCGGTATCGGTGCCGATCCAGCACTAAAAATCAATATCGGATCGGATTGGTAGCACTACTTTTCATTTAACCAAAGCCAATGGTATCAGTATCAGAATGGTATTGGTATCGGAAAGCGTTGTATTGACAAAAAAATACCAGGATCGGCATCGGATCGAAAGTGAAAAAGTGAATGGTGCATCCCTACTAAATGGCCTGCCAATTGTTTTGAATTTTGCTAGTGCAGGGACTACTAGTTACACATAAACACTTCCCATTTGTTGGTAATTGCTATAGGGCTTTTAAACCATTTTTGGGGGTTCGTTTGAATTTTAATTGTCGTTGCGGATTGTGGGTAGGAGGGGGGGGGGGGCTATAGGCGTTCTCACAAAATTAATGCTGTTTCCTGCTACTCCTGTAGCTGCGTAGAGTACGAGGGTCTAGTGTTTTCTATCACATGACAAACTGGCCTTCTGTCGAGTAAAACTCTCCTGTCCTGGCCCAAGCGACCCTGGGGTTTGTTCAGTAACCGTCACTCTGGGTCCATCTTTGTTCAAGGGTCTGCCTTAAATGATGAGATGAGAAGACTAAGAGTCTGGCATATATGCCTCATTAATTCAGGTGTGCCCAGGGTCTTCCTGTTGATGCGGTATAGACCCTGGATATAACCCGCCTCCCACAGACTCAGACTAAGGTGAGTTCCCTGGGTGAGACTTGAACCCACACCCTCAGAGCCAGTGGACAAGGGCTCAGAGCCATTAGGCCACCAGGGAACTATGAGCTGGTTAGGCTATTCTTTAAATTAATTCAGGAACTATTTAAATCAATAAATATCTAACATGATTGATGAGTTTGTTATTTTTCAGACTTCCACCATGGCTCATTCGTCGCAAAGAGGAAAGTTGCTTGCTGTCATAGGAGACGAAGATACATGCACGGGATTTCTTCTAGGAGGAATTGGGGAGCTCAACAAACACAGACAGCCCAACTTTCTTGTTGTCGACAAAAGTAAGAACAAGAATCCTGTGGATTTATTTATCGTACAAATTAATTTGTACATTTTAATCATAAGCTTGGTTTTTTTACAGTAAATAGTTAATCTTAGTTGTGTTGGTATATATATGCGAGCTAATTCAATAAGATAAAATATATTGAATTGATTTTACTTTGGTGTATGCTGAAGTGATTATATTCAGCATTGTGAGAACAGAATAACCGCACAATATGTAATATGCCAATAAAGTATGGCCGTACATTAGTTCATTTTGAGTGAAATATATGATGTGTATGACATTGTCTGTGCACTTATATAAATTAAATGATGAAATAGAATTATCAGCTTATTCTACGAACAAAATATATATAGCCACCCAGCCCACTATAAATGATCTAACATCAATTACATGGGCACTGATTAATAAAATCATGTATTTCCGAAATGTATGAGTCTTCTATGAAGAACCAAGTTGTTCTTGCATCCAGGATATATTTTGCTTTAATATAATTTTTAACAGTGTTGTCATTTTGTTATTAAAGTTATATTTACCCCCCTTGTTTATTTCCAGACACAAGTGTCAGTGAACTGGAAGAGGCATTTAAGAATTTTTCTAACAGAGATGACATATCTATTATCCTCATTAACCAGAACGTAAGTGTGAATAAGGGGTCTTGATTATTGCATAGTAAGTGTGTGAATTTTAGTGCAAAAACGAAGCTTATTAAGTCGACTATGACTGAGCACAATCTGCTACAAGCAGGCGAGCGAGCGATACTGCAGACTGACGAAATTCAGATCGAAATGGGTATCGAATTGGCTTCTAGGTCACTAGAAGTGCTGCCCCTAAAGTCCGCGCTGCTGCCAATCAGGTCCGCGCCCAGCAGAACCCAGCAGAACCCAGCAGAACCCAGCACAACTGTGCTGGCTGCCTCAGAAATGCATGTGAAATAGGACACCCACAGTGAAATGTTGTAGCCTGCTCGCTCACCCTCGCAACTAAAGCAGGCTGCTGTGGCCTGAAGTCGACTAAGACGCTGTTTATTTGTTCTTATCTTTTAGTTCATGGTCAAGGAGTAACAAAAATTAATATTTGTTGATCGAAAGTTGTTCTTTAATTGAATTTGATTATTGAAGTTGATCTCTGTAAGTGGTTTGGCTGTAAACCATGGATCTGTTAGCTTTTATTCTGCTTCTGTTCACCTTTCTTAAACTGTAGCTTTAACTGGCTTTCTTTTAAAAAAAAATTACTTGAGCACTAGAAGTAATAATTGGAAAAAAAATCTGTGAAAAGAAACTGTAAATGAAATACATACTTTCAGATTGCTGAGGTGATTCGTCATGTCATAGATGCCTACGATCAACCCATTCCTGCAGTTTTGGAAATCCCCAGCAAAGACCACCCCTACGATGCCAGCAAAGACTCTGTACTAAGAAGAGCCAAGGTAACTGAGTAAAATATAAGTTTGTACTAAGAAGAGCCAAGGTAACTGAGTAAAATATAAGTTGCTGAATTAAAAGAAACTGGCTTTAAAGTTTTGAGGTGATATTAGTGGGATTATTGTATGAACGTAATAAAATATATGTATGGTGAAACCAAGTCCCCGGCCATTGTGTAAGTCAGGCCCGACATAATTGATCTTTAGCTTCTTGGATTTTCTTGAGGCACTTTTTCCGGGGTTAGTCAGTAGGACAGGGAAAAAGAAGCTGTAATCTCAACTTTTATGATGTAAATTTAATAAAAATGTTTTTTCCGTAGGCAGAAAATAGGTTTGGTCAGTTGGTCTGAGAAGCTAAAAATTAATTTAGTGCTTCTGAACAGATGACGAAATTTTGATGTGAAAGCCATTCGCTATGTTGGTTTTACGTATTGACTATTTCTCTTTTCTCTCCTTTTTCAGGGCGTAATAAGTGCTGAAGACATGAAATAGAACATTCCAGATTTTATTTATGCAATGATGTGTATGTTACATTTTGAGTCAAGAATAGAAAGCGCATGAAATGTTGATGAAAGTCATGTAGATTGTATAGATTGCAATCTTTTGTTTATTTTTTACTTTTCAATGTCTTTAGTCATTAAGATGTATATATTTGATTGGTGACTAACTGATATGTAAGCCCATCATTCCAGATCATCTTATGTTTGAATGTCAAGCATGATCAAGTAAAGTACCGGTAGACCTATATATAAGTCAATTCGATGGTATGTCATTGTCGTAGATTACTGAACAATACATCCGGGTATAGATAAGTATTATAACCATAGAGCAAACCTTTTGATTCATGTATATGTGTGAGAGTGAAAAATATGATAGATCGTCAATTTGTCACTTGTTGTTAGATCAAGATACCCCAACAAAAGACATGCGAGAAACTTGTGTTATTTGGTTAGGAAGCAGGGAATTAGATAGATAGCAGAAAACTTCTGGGTTGTGTAAAGAAAGTTAAGATTACTTCCAGTCGGTTTTGTCACAATCTATGAGCGAAAAAAATGATGGCGTGACAATTTGTCATTTATTGCAAAGAAGATAGACAATTAAATATCAAAGATTTAAGAGATGCACCAACATAAAACTCATTGTGAATCGAGTACCTGGTATGCATTTAATTTAATTTAGTTTCATGAATTAGCTGGTATTTAGCTGATTAGTAGAACAAATAGCTTGCGAGTGTACATAAGTACTCAGTAGAAAAAAGTAGTCTTTGTTATGTAAAATGTATTGTTATTTGTTGGGATGTGTATTTGTGTATGTTATTGAAATGTGTTATTGAGTTCAATAAAGTTGTTAGAAATGGTCACTTTGTTGGCCATATACATAATCTCTTGGTTCCTTGTAATGGTTAAAGGTGATGGTACTCTGAGACAGAGTCTCCTTTTATTTCACTCTATTGGTCCCAGGTTCAACTCCAGCTTTGACCATTGTAATTAAGTGCAATTGTAAGAACATGTATACAACTTTACTATGTTAGTCTTTGGAAAGCATCCTTAATTTATAGAAAAGTAGAAATACACATTTCTGCAAATGATTGAAATTAAAGCTGGACTTGTGATTTTCATCCAATGCCATACTGCATGTTGTGGTCGATGGAAGGAAATTTTTCAGTGATATTAAAAATGCCCTGGAGTGATTTTCATCCTGGTGGTGTAGCTACTGAGTGACGCATGATCTCTGTGAATGGTGCAGTGGTGGATTGAGAGAAATCCTAACGAGGAGAGTGATTCGGATGATATTAAATTTCCCCTGGGTGGGTGGCATGTGATTTTCATCAAAGTTGTGTTTATAGTGGTATGTGATTATCGTACTAGCTGTGTTCTAAGTGGTACGTGATTTTTACCCAAAAGGTTCAGTGGCAGCAGTGTTCTCATTAACGCCGTCCCTATCGCAAATTTACGCACCTTTTTTCAAAAGGACACACTTTTAGGACTGTCTATGCGTCCCCAGGACGCATTGAGGTCTGATTGCTTGTCACTAGATATAGCCCAGATGAACAAGTACCAAATGCGTGTCAATGCAGCACTTGGTAATTAGAGAAGCATCCAATAATGCTAAATTGCAATTCTCAAGCTTTTTAGGCTTTGTATCTCTCTCAGATTGCTCAATTGTCATTGTGGAACATCACATGAGGTGAAGCTGACAGGTGTGAAAGTTGATTGCACTGTGCACTGTGCTGTGGGCCTAACAGAGCTAACCAGCCAACTCTGAATATGTAACTTCAACGTTCAATAGCCATTGACAGGTAAATGAGGTCATTAAAACTATCTGCTTGAAGCAGAGTCTGAAATCAAAACTATGATTTTATAATCTGTTTCAAGAGTTAGATAAGTCACCCAGTTTGTAATTTCTGAGAGAAAAATGCTTTATATGGCCTGTTGATAAATAAAACTCTTTCACTATCACAATTATATTACTAATTTTTGGTTACAAGTCATTCTGCATTTGATTCACTTAGTAAAATGATGTCATATAGCCTGTTATTTAAAACTGCATTAATCATTGGGCCTGTGATGCATTGCATGTTATATGACTTAGGCCTCTTTCTGTGATTGGCCAAGTCCATTGAGCTGGTTATTACAGAGAAACACAGAGAATTGCATACTTTTCTTTTAGCAAGGAAACTCGGCAAAGTGCTCCTTACCTGCATATCTGTGCATGCCTGACACATCTAATGTTTAGTGACGAAGACCCCTGCGGTCCTGCCATACAATAGGCCACATAAAGCATTTTTATCTCAAATATTACAAATTAGGTGACTTGTCTAACTCTTGAAATATATTACTATTTCATCATTGTTCATTTTGCAAGAGCTTAAAAATATGATTTTATATAAAGTGATAAATTTTGTTGAAACTTTCATAATAATCATTTTCTAAAGTCTATCACAGCACTCGGCATTTTGTGCTTTTTTTAAATTCTTCAAACCGTAAGTCTTGAAGGACACATTGGATTAGAGGGGGGACGGATTTTCTTGGACCTCAATGCATCCCAGGGACTCTTTTTTCCTGAACCCTAATGAGAACACTGAGTGGCAGATTATTAAATATCTTTGCAGGGAGAGATTGATTGATTCAGATGATGTAAAATTGCCCCCGATTTTGGGATATGTGATTTTCATCCAACTGCTGTTCCAGTGTTCCATGTGGTATTTGACTTCATCCAAGTGGGTTTTGAAGTGGTATGTGGTTTTCACTTTAATGGTGCAGTTACAGAATTAATGGTGCAGTGACTGAATTAGAGAAATCTTCAGAAATAATTGATTAAAATGCCCCGAGTGGTATATAATTTTCATCCAAGTGGTGTTTGAAGTGTGTGCTTTCATCCAAACGTGCACAGGCAGATTGAGGGAAATCGTTAAGAGGAAAAAATTGGATCAGATGATATTAAAATGCTCAGAGGGTGGTATGTGATTTTCATCCAAATTGAAGTGGTATGCGATTTTCATCTAAAAGTTCACAGGCAGATTGAGAGAAATCATTAAGTGGAAAGATTGGTTCAGATGATATTAAAATTCCCAGAGTTACAGGAATGTGATTTTCGTCCCAAGTGGTGTTTGAATTGGTATCTGATTTTCATCCAAATGGAAGTGGTATGTGATTTTCATCCAAAAGTGCACAGGCAGATTGAGAGAAATCGTTAAGAGGAGAGATTGATTCAGATGATATTAAAATGTCCATAGCTAGTGATATGTGATTTTCATCAAGTTGTGCTGGCATTGGTTTGTGATTTTCATCCAAAAGTGCACAGGCAGATTGAGAGAAATCATTAAGAGGAGAGATTGATTCAGATGATATTAAAATGCCCAGAGTTAGTGGTATGTGATTTTCATCCAAGTTGTGTTTGCATTGGTTGTGATTTTCATCCAAAAGTGCACAGGCAGATTGAGAGAAATCTTTAAGAGGAGAGATTGATTCAGATGATATTAAAATGCCCAGAGTAAGTGGTATATGATTCTCATCAAGTTGTGCTGGCATTGGTTTGTGATTTTCATCCAAAAGTGCACAGGCAGATTGAGAGAAATCTTTAAAACTAGAGATTGATTCAGATGATATTAAAATGCCCAGAGTAAGTGGTATATGATTCTCATCAAGTTGTGCTGGCATTGGTTTGTGATTTTCATCCAAAAGTGCACAGGTAGATTGAGAGAAATCATTAAAGGCCCTTTCACACATTCCCGGTTTTGCCGTGACAGCAGTGCCAGTAGCTTGAAATCCAGGATATGCCACAGTCCGCCGACAGTCCTGCATTGTCCGCCGACAGTCCCGCATTGTCCGCAGACAACCCCCCACGTTTTACGACTTACCGTCAACTCCGGGGGATGAGAGCGATGTCCGGGGCAAAATCAAACATGTTTGATTTCTCCCCAGGCAGCCACGGCAACGAATGAGCCGTAGAAATACGACATAATTACGCCGTGTTGTCTTGATCAGTGTTCTCATTAGGGTTCAGGAAAAAAGAGTCCCTGGGATGCATTGAGGTCCAAGAAAATCCGTCCCCCCTCTAATCCAATGTGTCCTTCAAGACTTACGGTTTGAAGAATTTAAAAAAAGCACAAAATGCCGAGTGCTGTGATAGACTTTAGAAAATGATTATTATGAAAGTTTCAACAAAATTTATCACTTTATATAAAATCATATTTTTAAGCTCTTGCAAAATGAACAATGATGAAATAGTAATATATTTCAAGAGTTAGACAAGTCACCTAATTTGTAATATTTGAGATAAAAATGCTTTATGTGGCCTATTGTATGGCAGGACCGCAGGGGTCTTCGTCACTAAACATTAGATGTGTCAGGCATGCACAGATATGCAGGTAAGGAGCACTTTGCCGAGTTTCCTTGCTAAAAGAAAAGTATGCAATTCTCTGTGTTTCTCTGTAATAAGCAGCTCAACTAACTTGGCCAATCACAGAAAGAGGCCTAAGTCATATAACATGCAATGCATCACAGGCCCAATGATTAATGCAGTTTTAAATAACAGGCTATATGACATCATTTTACTAAGTGAATCAAATGCAGAATGACTTGTAACCAAAAATTAGTAATATAATTGTGATAGTGAAAGAGTTTTATTTATCAACAGGCCATATAAAGCATTTTTCTCTCAGAAATTACAAACTGGGTGACTTATCTAACTCTTGAAACAGATTATAAAATCATAGTTTTGATTTCAGCCTCTGATTTAAGCAGATAGTTTTAATTAGCTCATTAACCTGTCAATGGCTATTGAACGTTGAAGTTACATATTCAGAGTTGGCTGGTTAGCTCTGTTAGGCCCACAGCACAGTGCACAGTGCAATCAACTTTCACACCTGTCAGCTTCACCTCATGTGATGTTCCACAATGACAATTGAGCAATCTGAGAGAGATACAAAGCCTAAAAAGCTTGAGAATTGCAATTTAGCATTATTGGATGCTTCTCTAATTACCAAGTGCTGCATTGACACGCATTTGGTACTTGTTCATCTGGGCTATATCTAGTGACAAGAAATCAGACCTCAATGCGTCCTGGGGACGCATAGACAGTCCTAAAAGTGTGTCCTTTTCAAAAAAGGTGCGTAAATTTGCGATAGGGACGGCGTTAATGAGAACACTGGTCTTGATTGAAACGTTTAACCGTAAGTACAGTCCTTAATACCGTCGGATTGCCTTATTTCCAAGGGTGAAACTTGTCAAGCCGCCGACATTACTGCGTGTCTCCGTTCATTACTACGACAGTACTGCGTGTCTCCGTCCATGAAAATTTGGTGTGCAGTCAAAAATCTAAATGATTTCCGCCGTTTTGCCGAGGTTTTCTGCCGTATGCCGAGGTGTTGCCGTTGATTTCTCAAGGTAAACCCCCGGCAGTGAGTGCCAGGCAAGCTACGGCAATACCACGGCAAATCCGGCAATGTGTGAAAGGGGTTTAAGAGGAGAGATTTATTTAGATGATATTAAAATGCCCAAAGTTAGTGGTATGTGATTTTCATCAAGTTATGTTTGCATTGGTTTATGATTTTCATCTAAAAGTGCACAGGCAGATTGAGAGAAATCGTTAAGAGGAGAGATTGGTTCAGATGATATTAAAATGCCCAGAGTTAGTGGTATGTGATTTTCATACAAGTGGTGTTTGAAGTGTGATTTTCATCCAAATTTGCACAGGCAGATTGAGAGAAATCGTTAAGAGGAGAGATTTTCATCAAGTTGTGTTTGTATTGGTTTGTGATTTTCATGTAATAGTGCACAGGCAGATTGAGAGAAAGAGTTAGTGGTATGTGATTTTCATCAAGTTGTGTTTGCATTGGTTTGTGATTTTCATCAAATGGCAATGTAGCGGATTGAGAGGAATCATTAAAGGTAGAAATTGATTTAGATGATATTAAAATGCCCAGAGTCAGTGGTATGTAATTTTCATCCAAGTGGTGTTTGCAGTGGTATGTGATTTTCATCCAAAAGTGCACAGGCAGATTGAGAGAAATCGTTAAGAGGAGAGATTGATTCAGATGATATTAAAATGCCCAGAGTAAGTGGTATGTAAAGTAAAAAGTAAAGTATTTATTGACCATATTTACATATATGTACAATGCTATTTACATTTTCCATCACCAAAATGCAATATATATGGCAGGCTGACGCCAATGCAGGCATATTTGCCTTTATCAGTAAATATATGTAAAGTGAATATCATATTAATCAAGCACAAAATATAACCTGTGAAGCGTTATCCAATATTTTTATCACAATATTTACAGAATAAATAAATTTATACAGTAACTAGAAATACATCTAATTTACAAATTGAAAGCCAACAGATTGAGAGAAATCGTTAAGAGGAGAGATTGATTCAGATGATATTAAAATGCCCAGAGTTAGTGGTATGTGATTTTCATCCAAGTGGTGTTTGAAGTGGTATGTGATTTTCATCCAAAAGTGCACAGGCAGATTGAGAGAAATTGTTAAGAGGAGAGATTGATTCAGATGATATTAAAATGCCCAGAGTCAGTGGTATGTGATTTTCATCCAAGTGGTGTTTGAAGTGGTATGTGATTTTCATCCAAAATTGCAGATTGAGAGAAATGAATAAGAGAGATTGATTCAGATGATATTAAAATGCCCAGAGTAAGTGGTATGTGATTTTCATCCAAGTGGTGTTTGAAGTGTGTGATTTTCATCCAAAAGTGCACAGGCAGATTGAGAGAAATTGTTAAGAGGAGAGATTGATTCAGATGATATTAAAATGCCCAGAGCTAGTGGTATGTGATTTTCATCCAAGTGGTGTTTGAAGTGTGTGATTTTCATCCAAAAGTGCACAGGCAGATTGAGAGAAATCATTAAGGGGAGAGATTGATTCAGATGATATTAAAATGCCCAGAGTTAGTAGTATGTGATTTTCATCCAAGTGGTGTTTGAAGTGTGTGATTTTCATCCAAAAGTGCACAGGCAGATTGAGAGAAATCATTAAGAGGAGAGATTGATTCAGATGATATTAAAATGCCCAGAGTTAGTGGTATGTGATTTTCATCCAAGTGGTGTTTGAAGTGTGTGATTTTCATCCAAAAGTGCACAGGCAGATTGAGAGAAATCATTAAGAGGAGAGATTGATTCAGATGATATTAAAATGCCCAGAGTTAGTGGTATGTGATTTTCATCCAAGTGGTGTTTGAAGTGGTATGTGATTTTCATCCAAAAGTGCACAAGCAGATTGAGAGAAATCGTTAAGAGGAGAGATTGATTCAGATGATATTAAAATGCCCAGAGTCAGTGGTATGTGATTTTCATCCAAGTGGTGTTTGAAGTGTGTGATTTTCATCCAAAAGTGCACAGGCAGATTGAGAGAAATCGTTAAGAGGAGAGATTGATTCAGATGATATTAAAATGCCCAGAGTCAGTGGTATGTGATTTTCATCCAAGTGGTGTTTGAAGTGGTATGTGATTTTCATCCAAAATTGCACAGGCAGATTGAGAGAAATCATTAAGAGGAGAGATTGATTCAGATGATATTAAAATGCCCAGAGTCAGTGGTATGTGATTTTCATCCAAGTGGTGTTTGAAGTGGTATGTGATTTTCATCTAAAAGTGCACAGGCAGATTGAGAGAAATCGTTAAGAAGAGAGATTGATTCAGATGATATTAAAATGCCCAGAGTTAGTGGTACCGTAATATGGGTTGAATCGGGACAGTTTTGGCCGTTTTTCTGTTATAGAATGGCCACAAATCAACCCAGAAGTCAAAATATGGAGTGAAATTGCGTCCGAGCAAAAGGTCTAACTGTCCCTTGGAGCTTTTTTAAAAGTGATATCTTAAATTTCCAATGATCAGGGCCCAGAAAACCACTGTGCCAATTCACCCCTCACTTTGGGGTGAATCGGGACACTCCATTATTTCCACAATCAAAAGTCCCTACCTTCTTTGAGTGATTGAAACTTATGAATAATCATTAGAAAACACATTCAATATGCAAAAAATAATTTTTGGAAGAATACCTGAAATCGATTTCATTGATTATATGCAGATTTATAAAAATATGATAAATGACAGAAAACGTTTGAAAATTGTAATTTTCTTCAAATTTTGCTAGTGATTGATTATTCTGGACTAAATCCACAATAAATGATGCCAAGTTCAATAATATTCATCAAAAAGCCACGCCAGTACACTCAAATGAAAATAAGTAGGGTTCTTTTGTTCAATCCCTAAACTTTGCCACAGACCTGGATCTGAACCCAGGACCAAACATACACAATCCCATATCCTGTCTTTATTTATGGTCTCCTAAAAACACATTAGACAGATTTTAAAGTTTGCTGCAAGTTTAGTAGCTCTAGTATTTATACTTGAATTGGTACAAGCAAAGTTTTGACCAGCTTGTAAAAAGACATTCCTGCAGCACCAAGTTTAAGGTGCTGCAGCTCCTTACTGCCTGCAGTTAGAAATTCTATCACATTATGCGCTTGTATGTTTACTAAAAGTGTGCCAAAAATCAAATTCCTAAGGCAAGTAGAAATTGGTGCTTTTTGGGCAAATAAAATGTTTCCCTGTTCTGTCCCGATTCACCCCAGTGTCCCAATTCACCCCATATTACGGTATGTGATTTTCATCCAAGTTGTGTTTGCATTGGTTTGTGATTTTCATCAAATGGCAAAGTAGCAGATTGAGAGGAATCTTTAAGGGTAGAAATTGATTTAGATGATATTAAAATGCCCAGAGTCTGTGGTATGAATATCATTGAAGTGGTTCAGTGGTTGATTGAGAGAAATCTTTTTCATTAGAGATTGATTCACGTGATGTTATAATGCCTAGAGTTAGTGGTATGTGATGTTCATTCAAATGGTTCAGTGGTTGATTGAGAGAAATCTTTTTCAGGAGAGATTGATTCAGATGAAACTAAAATGCCCAGAAGTTGGTGGTATGTGCTTTTTCACCCATGCTGTGAAATGTTGACCTCTGATTGAGTGTCAAGGGAATTCCCTCTGATGTTGAGTAATTGCTAGATCAAAACATAGGCTGCGCAGCAGCAAACCTTCAGCGAATAACACCTTT
Organism: Platynereis dumerilii; assembly: GCA_026936325.1. Taxonomy (NCBI): domain Eukaryota; kingdom Metazoa; phylum Annelida; class Polychaeta; order Phyllodocida; family Nereididae; genus Platynereis; species Platynereis dumerilii. The sequence goes on from JAPTHN010000005.1 coordinate 52,972,898, forward strand.
AGAAGATTACAATAATATCATAAAATTGGTGCGTTTACGAAATTGCTTATAGGTATGCAATTGCGGTCGAGTAGTGGCCTTCCATTATCTCTATTTTTCCAATGATTCATAAAGTGTTATACGCATCAAAAAGCACTGCTAAATTAATTGCATAGGTGATTTATCTAGAAAAATGCATTACCGACAACCCCCCACGTTTTACGCCTTACCGTCAACTCCGGGGGATGAGAGCGATGTCCGGGGCAAAATCAAACATGTTTGATTTCTCCCCAGGCAGCCACGGCAACGAATGAGCCGTAGAAATATGACATAATTACGCCGTGTTGTCTTGATCAGTGTTCTCATTAGGGTTCAGGAAAAAAGAGTCCCTGGGATGCATTGAGGTCCAAGAAAATCCGTCCCCCCTCTAATCCAATGTGTCCTTCAAGACTTACGGTTTGAAGAATTTAAAAAAAGCACAAAATGCCGAGTGCTGTGATAGACTTTAGAAAATGATTATTATGAAAGTTTCAACAAAATTTATCACTTTATATAAAATCATATTTTTAAGCTCTTGCAAAATGAACAATGATGAAATAGTAATATATTTCAAGAGTTAGACAAGTCACCTAATTTGTAATATTTGAGATAAAAATGCTTTATGTGGCCTATTGTATGGCAGGACCGCAGGGGTCTTTGTCACTAAACATTAGATGTGTCAGGCATGCACAGATATGCAGGTAAGGAGCACTTTGCCGAGTTTCCTTGCTAAAAGAAAAGTATGCAATTCTCTGTGTTTCTCTGTAATAACCAGCTCAATGGACTTGGCCAATCACAGAAAGAGGCCTAAGTCATATAACATGCAATGCATCACAGGCCCAATGATTAATGCAGTTTTAAATAACAGGCTATATGACATCATTTTACTAAGTGAATCAAATGCAGAATGACTTGTAACCAAAAATTAGTAATATAATTGTGATAGTGAAAGAGTTTTATTTATCAACAGGCCATATAAAGCATTTTTCTCTCAGAAATTACAAACTGGGTGACTTATCTAACTCTTGAAACAGATTATAAAATCATAGTTTTGATTTCAGCCTCTGCTTCAAGCAGATAGTTTTAATGACCTCATTTACCTGTCAATGGCTATTGAACGTTGAAGTTACATATTCAGAGTTGGCTGGTTAGCTCTGTTAGGCCCACAGCACAGTGCACAGTGCAATCAACTTTCACACCTGTCAGCTTCACCTCATGTGATGTTCCACAATGACAATTGAGCAATCTGAGAGAGATACAAAGCCTAAAAAGCTTGAGAATTGCAATTTAGCATTATTGGATGCTTCTCTAATTACCAAGTGCTGCATTGACACGCATTTGGTACTTGTTCATCTGGGCTATATCTAGTGACAAGCAGTCAGACCTCAATGCGTCCTGGGGACGCATAGACAGTCCTAAAAGTGTGTCCTTTTGAAAAAAGGTGCGTAAATTTGCGATAGGGACGGCGTTAATGAGAACACTGGTCTTGATTGAAACGTTTAACCGTAAGTACAGTCCTTAATACCGTCGGATTGCCTTATTTCCAAGGGTGAAACTTGTCAAGCCGCCGACATTACTGCGTGTCTCCGTTCATTACTACGACAGTACTGCGTGTCTCCGTCCATGAAAATTTGGTGTGCAGTCAAAAATCTAAATGATTTCCGCCGTTTTGCCGAGGTTTTCTGCCGTATGCCGAGGTGTTGCCGTTGATTTCTCAAGGTAAACCCCCGGCAGTGAGTGCCAGGCAAGCTACGGCAATACCACGGCAAATCCGGCAATGTGTGAAAGGGGTTTAAGAGGAGAGATTTATTTAGATGATATTAAAATGCCCAAAGTTAGTGGTATGTGATTTTCATCAAGTTATGTTTGCATTGGTTTATGATTTTCATCTAAAAGTGCACAGGCAGATTGAGAGAAATCGTTAAGAGGAGAGATTGGTTCAGATGATATTAAAATGCCCAGAGTTAGTGGTATGTGATTTTCATACAAGTGGTGTTTGAAGTGTGATTTTCATCCAAATTTGCACAGGCAGATTGAGAGAAATCGTTAAGAGGAGAGATTTTCATCAAGTTGTGTTTGTATTGGTTTGTGATTTTCATGTAATAGTGCACAGGCAGATTGAGAGAAAGAGTTAGTGGTATGTGATTTTCATCAAGTTGTGTTTGCATTGGTTTGTGATTTTCATCAAATGGCAATGTAGCGGATTGAGAGGAATCATTAAAGGTAGAAATTGATTTAGATGATATTAAAATGCCCAGAGTCAGTGGTATGTGATTTTCATCCAAGTGGTGTTTGAAGTGGTATATGATTTTCATCCAAAAGTGCACAGGCAGATTGAGAGAAATTGTTAAAACTAGAGATTGATTCAGATGATATTAAAATGCCCAGAGTAAGTGGTATGTAAAGTAAAAAGTAAAGTATTTATTGACCATATTTACATATATGTACAATGCTATTTACATTTTCCATCACCAAAATGCAATATATATGGCAGGCTGACGCCAATGCAGGCATATTTGCCTTTATCAGTAAATATATGTGAGGTGAATATCATATTAATCAAACACAAAATATAACCTGTGAAGCGTTATCCAATATTTTTATCACAATATTTACAGAATAAATAAATTTATACAGTAACTAGAAATACATCTAATTTACAAATTGAAAGCCAACAGATTGAGAGAAATCGTTAAGAGGAGAGATTGATTCAGATGATATTAAAATGCCCAGAGTTAGTGGTATGTGATTTTCATCCAAGTGGTGTTTGAAGTGGTATGTGATTTTCATCCAAAAGTGCACAGGCAGATTGAGAGAAATTGTTAAGAGGAGAGATTGATTCAGATGATATTAAAATGCCCAGAGTCAGTGGTATGTGATTTTCATCCAAGTGGTGTTTGAAGTGGTATGTGATTTTCATCCAAAATTGCAGATTGAGAGAAATGAATAAGAGAGATTGATTCAGATGATATTAAAATGCCCAGAGTAAGTGGTATGTGATTTTCATCCAAGTGGTGTTTGAAGTGTGTGATTTTCATCCAAAAGTGCACAGGCAGATTGAGAGAAATTGTTAAGAGGAGAGATTGATTCAGATGATATTAAAATGCCCAGAGTTAGTGGTATGTGATTTTCATCCAAGTGGTGTTTGAAGTGTGTGATTTTCATCCAAAAGTGCACAGGCAGATTGAGAGAAATCATTAAGAGGAGAGATTGATTCAGATGATATTAAAATGCCCAGAGTTAGTGGTATGTGATTTTCATCCAAGTGGTGTTTGAAGTGTGTGATTTTCATCCAAAAGTGCACAGGCAGATTGAGAGAAATCATTAAGAGGAGAGATTGATTCAGATGATATTAAAATGCCCAGAGTTAGTGGTATGTGATTTTCATCCAAGTGGTGTTTGAAGTGTGTGATTTTCATCCAAAAGTGCACAGGCAGATTGAGAGAAATCATTAAGAGGAGAGATTGATTCAGATGATATTAAAATGCCCAGAGTTAGTAGTATGTGATTTTCATCCAAGTGGTGTTTGAAGTGGTATGTGATTTTCATCCAAAAGTGCACAAGCAGATTGAGAGAAATCATTCAGAGGGGAGATTGATTCAGATGATATTAAAATGCCCAGAGTCAGTGGTATGTGATTTTCATCCAAGTGGTGTTTGAAGTGTGTGATTTTCATCCAAAAGTGCACAGGCAGATTGAGAGAAATCGTTAAGAGGAGAGATTGATTCAGATGATATTAAAATGCCCAGAGTCAGTGGTATGTGATTTTCATCCAAGTGGTGTTTGAAGTGGTATGTGATTTTCATCCAAAATTGCACAGGCAGATTGAGAGAAATCATTAAGAGGAGAGATTGATTCAGATGATATTAAAATGCCCAGAGTCAGTGGTATGTGATTTTCATCCAAGTGGTGTTTGAAGTGGTATGTGATTTTCATCCAAAAGTGCACAGGCAGATTGAGAGAAATCGTTAAGAAGAGAGATTGATTCAGATGATATTAAAATGCCCAGAGTTAGTGGTACCGTAATATGGGTTGAATCGGGACAGTTTTGGCCGTTTTTCTGTTATAGAAAGGCTACAAATCAACCCAGAAGTCAAAATATGGAGTGAAATTGTGTCCGAGCAAAAGGTCTAACTGTCCCTTGGAGCTTTTTTAAAAGTGATATCTTAAATTTCCAATGATCAGGGCCCAGAAAACCACTGTGCCAATTCACCCCTCACTTTGGGGTGAATCGGGACACTCCATTATTTCCACAATCAAAAGTCCCTACCTTCTTTGAGTGATTGAAACTTATGAATAATCATTAGAAAACACATTCAATATGCAAAAAATAATTTTTGGAAGAATACCTGAAATCGATTTCATTGATTATATGCAGATTTATAAAAATATGATAAATGACAGAAAACGTTTGAAAATTGTAATTTTCTTCAAATTTTGCTAGTGATTGATTATTCTGGACTAAATCCACAATAAATGATGCCAAGTTCAATAATATTCATCAAAAAGCCACGCCAGTACACTCAAATGAAAATAAGTAGGGTTCTTTTGTTCAATCCCTAAACTTTGCCACAGACCTGGATCTGAACCCAGGACCAAACATACACAATCCCATATCCTGTCTTTATTTATGGTCTCCTAAAAACACATTAGACAGATTTTAAAGTTTGCTGCAAGTTTAGTAGCTCTAATATTTATACTTGAATTGGTACAAGCAAAGTTTTGACCAGCTTGTAAAAAGACATTCCTGCAGCACCAAGTTTAAGGTGCTGCAGCTCCTTACTGCCTGCAGTTAGAAATTCTATCACATTATGCGCTTGTATGTTTACTAAAAGTGTGCCAAAAATCAAATTCCTAAGGCAAGTAGAAATTGGTGCTTTTTGGGCAAATAAAATGTTTCCCTGTTCTGTCCCGATTCACCCCAGTGTCCCAATTCACCCCATATTACGGTATGTGATTTTCATCCAAGTTGTGTTTGCATTGGTTTGTGATTTTCATCAAATGGCAAAGTAGCAGATTGAGAGGAATCTTTAAGGGTAGAAATTGATTTAGATGATATTAAAATGCCCAGAGTCTGTGGTATGAATATCATTGAAGTGGTTCAGTGGTTGATTGAGAGAAATCTTTTTCATTAGAGATTGATTCACGTGATGTTATAATGCCTAGAGTTAGTGGTATGTGATGTTCATTCAAATGGTTCAGTGGTTGATTGAGAGAAATCTTTTTCAGGAGAGATTGATTCAGATGAAACTAAAATGCCCAGAAGTTGGTGGTATGTGCTTTTTCACCCATGCTGTGAAATGTTGACCTCTGATTGAGTGTCAAGGGAATTCCCTCTGATGTTGAGTAATTGCTAGATCAAAACATAGGCTGCGCAGCAGCAAACCTTCAGCGAATAACACCTTTAGAAGATTACAATAATATCATAAAATTGGTGCGTTTACGAAATTGCTTATAGGTATGCAATTGCGGTCGAGTAGTGGCCTTCCATTATCTCTATTTTTCCAATGATTCATAAAGTGTTATACGCATCAAAAAGCACTGCTAAATTAATTGCATAGGTGATTTATCTAGAAAAATGCATTACCGACAACCCCCCACGTTTTACGCCTTACCGTCAACTCCGGGGGATGAGAGCGATGTCCGGGGCAAAATCAAACATGTTTGATTTCTCCCCAGGCAGCCACGGCAACGAATGAGCCGTAGAAATATGACATAATTACGCCGTGTTGTCTTGATCAGTGTTCTCATTAGGGTTCAGGAAAAAAGAGTCCCTGGGATGCATTGAGGTCCAAGAAAATCCGTCCCCCCTCTAATCCAATGTGTCCTTCAAGACTTACGGTTTGAAGAATTTAAAAAAAGCACAAAATGCCGAGTGCTGTGATAGACTTTAGAAAATGATTATTATGAAAGTTTCAACAAAATTTATCACTTTATATAAAATCATATTTTTAAGCTCTTGCAAAATGAACAATGATGAAATAGTAATATATTTCAAGAGTTAGACAAGTCACCTAATTTGTAATATTTGAGATAAAAATGCTTTATGTGGCCTATTGTATGGCAGGACCGCAGGGGTCTTCGTCACTAAACATTAGATGTGTCAGGCATGCACAGATATGCAGGTAAGGAGCACTTTGCCGAGTTTCCTTGCTAAAAGAAAAGTATGCAATTCTCTGTGTTTCTCTGTAATAACCAGCTCAATGGACTTGGCCAATCACAGAAAGAGGCCTAAGTCATATAACATGCAATGCATCACAGGCCCAATGATTAATGCAGTTTTAAATAACAGGCTATATGACATCATTTTACTAAGTGAATCAAATGCAGAATGACTTGTAACCAAAAATTAGTAATATAATTGTGATAGTGAAAGAGTTTTATTTATCAACAGGCCATATAAAGCATTTTTCTCTCAGAAATTACAAACTGGGTGACTTATCTAACTCTTGAAACAGATTATAAAATCATAGTTTTGATTTCAGCCTCTGCTTCAAGCAGATAGTTTTAATGACCTCATTTACCTGTCAATGGCTATTGAACGTTGAAGTTACATATTCAGAGTTGGCTGGTTAGCTCTGTTAGGCCCACAGCACAGTGCACAGTGCAATCAACTTTCACACCTGTCAGCTTCACCTCATGTGATGTTCCACAATGACAATTGAGCAATCTGAGAGAGATACAAAGCCTAAAAAGCTTGAGAATTGCAATTTAGCATTATTGGATGCTTCTCTAATTACCAAGTGCTGCATTGACACGCATTTGGTACTTGTTCATCTGGGCTATATCTAGTGACAAGCAGTCAGACCTCAGTGCGTCCTGGGGACGCATAGACAGTCCTAAAAGTGTGTCCTTTTGAAAAAAGGTGCGTAAATTTGCGATAGGGACGGCGTTAATGAGAACACTGGTCTTGATTGAAACGTTTAACCGTAAGTACAGTCCTTAATACCGTCGGATTGCCTTATTTCCAAGGGTGAAACTTGTCAAGCCGCCGACATTACTGCGTGTCTCCGTTCATTACTACGACAGTACTGCGTGTCTCCGTCCATGAAAATTTGGTGTGCAGTCAAAAATCTAAATGATTTCCGCCGTTTTGCCGAGGTTTTCTGCCGTATGCCGAGGTGTTGCCGTTGATTTCTCAAGGTAAACCCCCGGCAGTGAGTGCCAGGCAAGCTACGGCAATACCACGGCAAATCCGGCAATGTGTGAAAGGGGTTTAAGAGGAGAGATTTATTTAGATGATATTAAAATGCCCAAAGTTAGTGGTATGTGATTTTCATCAAGTTATGTTTGCATTGGTTTATGATTTTCATCTAAAAGTGCACAGGCAGATTGAGAGAAATCGTTAAGAGGAGAGATTGGTTCAGATGATATTAAAATGCCCAGAGTTAGTGGTATGTGATTTTCATACAAGTGGTGTTTGAAGTGTGATTTTCATCCAAATTTGCACAGGCAGATTGAGAGAAATCGTTAAGAGGAGAGATTTTCATCAAGTTGTGTTTGTATTGGTTTGTGATTTTCATGTAATAGTGCACAGGCAGATTGAGAGAAAGAGTTAGTGGTATGTGATTTTCATCAAGTTGTGTTTGCATTGGTTTGTGATTTTCATCAAATGGCAATGTAGCGGATTGAGAGGAATCATTAAAGGTAGAAATTGATTTAGATGATATTAAAATGCCCAGAGTCAGTGGTATGTGATTTTCATCCAAGTGGTGTTTGAAGTGTGTGATTTTCATCCAAAAGTGCACAGGCAGATTGAGAGAAATTGTTAAGAGGAGAGATTGATTCAGATGATATTAAAATGCCCAGAGTAAGTGGTATGTAAAGTAAAAAGTAAAGTATTTATTGACCATATTTACATATATGTACAATGCTATTTACATTTTCCATCACCAAAATGCAATATATATGGCAGGCTGACGCCAATGCAGGCATATTTGCCTTTATCAGTAAATATATGTAAAGTGAATATCATATTAATCAAACACAAAATATATCCTGTGAAGCGTTATCCAATATTTTTATCACAATATTTACAGAATAAATAAATTTATACAGTAACTAGAAATACATCTAATTTACAAATTGAAAGCCAACAGATTGAGAGAAATCGTTAAGGGGAGAGATTGATTCAGATGATATTAAAATGCCCAGAGTTAGTGGTATGTGATTCTCATCCAAGTGTTGTGTGAAGTGGTATGTGATTTTCATCCAAAAGTGCACAGGCAGATTGAGAGAAATTGTTAAGAGGAGAGATTGATTCAGATGATATTAAAATGCCCAGAGTCAGTGGTATGTGATTTTCATCCAAGTGGTGTTTGAAGTGGTATGTGATTTTCATCCAAAATTGCAGATTGAGAGAAATGAATAAGAGAGATTGATTCAGATGATATTAAAATGCCCAGAGTAAGTGGTATGTGATTTTCATCCAAGTGGTGTTTGAAGTGTGTGATTTTCATCCAAAAGTGCACAGGCAGATTGAGAGAAATTGTTAAGAGGAGAGATTGATTCAGATGATATTAAAATGCCCAGAGTTAGTGGTATGTGATTTTCATCCAAGTGGTGTTTGAAGTGTGTGATTTTCATCCAAAAGTGCACAGGCAGATTGAGAGAAATCATTAAGAGGAGAGATTGATTCAGATGATATTAAAATGCCCAGAGTTAGTGGTATGTGATTTTCATCCAAGTGGTGTTTGAAGTGTGTGATTTTCATCCAAAAGTGCACAGGCAGATTGAGAGAAATCATTAAGGGGAGAGATTGATTCAGATGATATTAAAATGCCCAGAGTTAGTGGTATGTGATTTTCATCCAAGTGGTGTTTGAAGTGTGTGATTTTCATCCAAAAGTGCACAGGCAGATTGAGAGAAATCATTAAGGGGAGAGATTGATTCAGATGATATTAAAATGCCCAGAGTTAGTGGTATGTGATTTTCATCCAAGTGGTGTTTGAAGTGGTATGTGATTTTCATCCAAAAGTGCACAAGCAGATTGAGAGAAATCGTTAAGAGGAGAGATTGATTCAGATGATATTAAAATGCCCAGAGTCAGTGGTATGTGATTTTCATCCAAGTGGTGTTTGAAGTGTGTGATTTTCATCCAAAAGTGCACAGGCAGATTGAGAGAAATCGTTAAGAGGAGAGATTGATTCAGATGATATTAAAATGCCCAGAGTCAGTGGTATGTGATTTTCATCCAAGTGGTGTTTGAAGTGGTATGTGATTTTCATCCAAAATTGCACAGGCAGATTGAGAGAAATCATTAAGAGGAGAGATTGATTCAGATGATATTAAAATGCCCAGAGTCAGTGGTATGTGATTTTCATCCAAGTGGTGTTTGAAGTGGTATGTGATTTTCATCTAAAAGTGCACAGGCAGATTGAGAGAAATCGTTAAGAAGAGAGATTGATTCAGATGATATTAAAATGCCCAGAGTTAGTGGTACCGTAATATGGGTTGAATCGGGACAGTTTTGTCCGTTTTTCTGTTATAGAAAGGCCACAAATCAACCCAGAAGTCAAAATATGGAGTGAAATTGCGTCCGAGCAAAAGGTCTAACTGTCCCTTGGAGCTTTTTTAAAAGTGATATCTTAAATTTCCAATGATCAGGGCCCAGAAAACCACTGTGCCAATTCACCCCTCACTTTGGGGTGAATCGGGACACTCCATTATTTCCACAATCAAAAGTCCCTACCTTCTTTGAGTGATTGAAACTTATGAATAATCATTAGAAAACACATTCAATATGCAAAAAATAATTTTTGGAAGAATACCTGAAATCGATTTCATTGATTATATGCAGATTTATAAAAATATGATAAATGACAGAAAACGTTTGAAAACTGTAATTTTCTTCAAATTTTGCTAGTGATTGATTATTCTGGACTAAATCCACAATAAATGATGCCAAGTTCAATAATATTCATCAAAAAGCCACGCCAGTACACTCAAATGAAAATAAGTAGGGTTCTTTTGTTCAATCCCTAAACTTTGCCACAGACCTGGATCTGAACCCAGGACCAAACATACACAATCCCATATCCTGTCTTTATTTATGGTCTCCTAAAAACACATTAGACAGATTTTAAAGTTTGCTGCAAGTTTAGTAGCTCTAGTATTTATACTTGAATTGGTACAAGCAAAGTTTTGACCAGCTTGTAAAAAGACATTCCTGCAGCACCAAGTTTAAGGTGCTGCAGCTCCTTACTGCCTGCAGTTAGAAATTCTATCACATTATGCACTTGTATGTTTACTAAAAGTGTGCCAAAAATCAAATTCCTAAGGCAAGTAGAAATTGGTGCTTTTTGGGCAAATAAAATGTTTCCCTGTTCTGTCCCGATTCACCCCAGTGTCCCAATTCACCCCATATTACGGTATGTGATTTTCATCCAAGTTGTGTTTGCATTGGTTTGTGATTTTCATCAAATGGCAAAGTAGCAGATTGAGAGGAATCTTTAAGGGTAGAAATTGATTTAGATGATATTAAAATGCCCAGAGTCTGTGGTATGAATATCATTGAAGTGGTTCAGTGGTGGATTGAGAGAAATCTTTTTCAGGAGAGATTGATTCACGTGATGTTATAATGCCTAGAGTTAGTGGTATGTGATGTTCATTCAAATGGTTCAGTGGTTGATTGAGAGAAATCTTTTTCAGGAGAGATTGATTCAGATGAAACTAAAATGCCCAGAAGTTGGTGGTATGTGCTTTTTCACCCATGCTGTGAAATGTTGACCTCTGATTGAGTGTCAAGGGAATTCCCTCTGATGTTGAGTAATTGCTAGATCAAAACATAGGCTGCGCAGCAGCAAACCTTCAGCGAATAACACCTTTAGAAGATTACAATAATATCATAAAATTGGTGCGTTTACGAAATTGCTTATAGGTATGCAATTGCGGTCGAGTAGTGGCCTTCCATTATCTCTATTTTTCCAATGATTCATAAAGTGTTATACACATCAAAAAGCACTGCTAAATTAATTGCATAGGTGATTTATCTAGAAAAATGCATTACCGTATATGCAATAGTGGGGTAGTTTTGGCTCCGATAAAAAAAATTCTTTTAAATATTTTTTCTCAATATTACAAAAACTATAGAATAGCCATTTGTCAGACCATGAAAAGGCACAACTAGACCATACAAGCCATATGTGTACCAAACTTCATCCATGTATATGGAATAGTGACTGGATGTTGGGCCAGAAACAAAAATAATAATTTTTATGTTTTTTTTCAATATTTGAAAAAGTATATAATATTTTCCATCAGAACTTTCAAAAGGCACAACTAGACCATATTGACCATATGTGTACCAAAGTTTATCCATGTACATGCAATAGTGAGCGAGTGTTAGCCCAAAAAACAAAAAAATATGTTTTTATATCTTTTCTCATTTTTTCATAAAGTGTAGAATATCTGTCAATGAGACCATCAAAAGGCACAACTAGACCATATAGGCCACGTGTGTACCAAATTTCATCCATGCACATGCAATAGTGACCGAGCCTTGGCCCGGAAACGAAAAATTTTTTTTTAAATATTTTGTTGATTATTTCAAAAAGTATTTAAGATCTATTCATCAGACCATCAAAAGGCACAACTAGACCATACAGGCTAGATGTGTACCAAATTTAATCCTCATACATTCAATAGAGGCCGCGTGCCGGGCCGGAAACGATCTATCCGCCCGCCGCCCGACCGCCCGCCCGCCCGCCCGCCCGCCCGGCGGACGGACAGCATTTTTACCCATGTGATTACAATACCTTCTTCGAACTTCGTTCGCTGAAGGTAAAAATTATATCTTATTCAAGGCAGCCAGAGGCTGTTGTTGGCTATTCAAGTTTTGCACTGAGGTAACTGTTCTTGAAAGTAGGCAAGTTGGTGCCTTAGTCTGAACCTGGGTAGTTCCTGCATACGTTCACTTTTTTCTCAGCTTATTGTCCATTTACTGGACATCAGAAATGTATAGTTAGTGCCTTATTTCAATTATTTTAAGTCCTTGGATTTAGAAAAATAATGAAGCATGTTGGGGCTTGACTTCTAAAGACTTGTTTAGTCCAGAAGTCAGGTGGGTATTAGATCAGATTTGTATTCAAATTGCTATAATCCCTGTATGCATGACTAGTTTTAGAGCTTGGTGCATGTCTTGAAGTTTAGTTCAATTATATTGCAGCCTAGACACACATAAATACTTTTTGACATTCATTCTAAAATGGTAAATATAATGTTTCATTTTAACATTTCTGTTAAAGTAAAATTTATTGTATTTTTGAAAATTTGTTGTTAGATAAATTATGCTGTGTGTTCATTCTTTAAATTGTGTATAAATTTCAATTACCTTTTGATTAAACGATCAGTTGGGTTTGCATACTTATTATTATTATTATCATACTTTATTCGTCCAAGAAAGACATAATTAAAAACAAGAAAAACAGAGGTAACAAGGGAACTACCTTAGTTCCATAAACATAGGTCACAGACCTAGCTAACACATAAATACTCAATGAGATCTTTGATCTCATTATGTGAAAAATTGAAATCCTCATATAGCACACTGTCTCTAACATCAACTAGTTGCCTAATATGCTTGCCCGTTCTGATGTTTTCTTCATCAATACTGCTGTTATAACTTTTCATTATACAATTTTTCATATTCAAATAATTACTCGATTTTGAGATTTTATAACGATGGCAAACGTGTTTAAAATTATTTCCCATGATTGATGATGGGTTAAATATGCTCACATTAAATATATAATTTACACTTGAATTTTTATGATCCATACCTTTACAAATATGACCTAAAGTCCTCAAATACACAGTTAAATCGGCAGGAAGTATCTCTGCAATATGAGGTAAAAGCTTACTGTGAGCACGCGGTGGTAATTTAAACATTCTTCTCATGGCTTTTCTTAATTGAATAAAGTTTGTTGTGACAGATTGGAAAATTAATGATCATGGAGTATTTTTCCTTTTATTTGTAAATTTAGGGTGAAACTATTACACAGGATGAAATTACAAGTAAGTTAGCCAAATTTTGTGTTCAGTAAATGTAGCCAAGCTATAATATCTTCCACATACTTTCTTTACAGCCAGGAAATTTGATATGCAAAAAGAGTAGACTGCTACACTGTGAAAATGGCACTTCGTTTGTCATCATGCTGATGATTTTTCATGATCATACCCAATACTTTCAATGTTAATTCAATTTAAGGAGACTAATCCCGCTTGTTGGTGACAGGCAAACGAAAGGATTCCTGATTTTGACTCTAAAATCAGTTACGACTAATCAAATAGCCTCTTGATCATGACTAATCAAACAGCCTCTGTGTTTCCCATGTTCAATGTAGAGAAGATGACAATTTTGACAGTGCAACAGTCCACTTTTTTTTCACGTCAAATTTCCTGGCTGTATAAATCTAAAATGAACCACATATTATTCATTATATACACCAAGCTGAATTTTGCAAAAAGCTTCACTGCTGCATTGTGTTTTTATGAATTTATGACATTATCTGATTATTAAATCTATTATAAAATGATTAAAATTAGTGTCAGCCTGCCATATATATATGTCAAGTCTTCAAAAAGAAAATTGAATTTCTGAGTGGAGCCTTTTACTGTGTTATATTTGGAAGTTTTTGTCATGGTTCTTCATTTCACCCAAGCAATGGGAAGTGCAACTTATCCTGGTCTCCCTTATGTTTGATAATATTATATGTTTTCTTAAGTTAATGAATAATATAGTCCACTTTTATAAAATTATATTTACATTTTTCAGAGGTGCAGGAAGCATTTTCTCTGTTTGACCAGGATGGTGATGGCTGTGTCTCAATTCGAGAGTTGGGTCCCGTTCTGCGATCGGTCGGATTAAATCCTTCTGAAGTTGAGATCAATCAGCTTGCCGAGGACTTTGATTCAGAAGGTACTTAGAATCCTTAATGTTGAGACAAAGATGCTAAAATTCATGTCAGTTTTTTCATATATGGTTAATTCTCTTGATGTGAGATCGGTTTTGTCGCTCTCATGATGGCATGGAAAGACGCGGGTAAATCTGACCCAAGGGCGAATACGGTCCCTTACGGTTAAAATGTTTTGTAAACTCTAAACCCAATGATATTTAATTGCTTTGGAATATTTGTTATTCAAATATAAAAGGTCAGGGGAAAATGTTTTATTTTCAAGGGGTTGGATTTGCCCAGGGGTCAGGTTTACTGCAATTTACCCTATTCAAAATTTTCATTTCTAAAAATGTTATCATTGATATAATTTCCTGGAACACAGAGCACAGTGCTGGACTGGCTGTGCATGACTAACGCTCATACTAAAATCCTTTTCGCTACAGGAACAGGAAGCATAGAATTCTCGGACTTCCTCCAGATGATCGGTAAAGTTGACAAAACGGGAAATACGGAAGATGATTTGGAAGAAGCTTTCCGGGTGTTTGATAAAGATGGAAGCGGGAAAATATCAATAGACGAATTGAGGCACATCATGACAAACAAAGGAGAGAAGCTGACTGATGAACAGGTGGGTGCTTTGGGAAATCCAAATTGGCTTTGGGAAATTTCAGTTGACTTCGGATTATTTGTAGTATATGTATATTAAGCAAAGGGTATATTGGTGATTTGTACAATTCATCTACTAGTCGAAAAATGTGTATTTGTAATAACAATTTTGTATGTTTTTTAAAGATGTGCTATTATGTAAGTTGCAGGATATGTAAGTTGAATGTTCTTGAAAGATGCATGTTCTTGAAAGAGGTGCATCTTAGTATGTGTTCAGAAATGATGGTCTACTTTGTGCTTGAAAGATGTGCAAAGATGGTAGTCTACATTTGTATATTCTCCTAAGATATACTAAGATGATGGTCTAATTCATTTTGTGCTTCAAAAATGTGCACAAAAAAGATGGTCTACTTTAGTTTCTTCTTGAAAGATGTGCAAAAATGATGGTCTACTTTAGTCTGACTCAAAAGATGTGCAAAGATGATGGTCTACTTTAGTTTGTGCTTGAAAGATGTGCAAAGATGATGGTCTACTTTAGTTTGTGCTTGAAAGATGTGCAAAGATGATGGTCTACTTTAGTTTGTGCTTGAAAGATGTGCAAAGATGATGGTCTACTTTAGTTTGTGCTTGAAAGATGTGCAAAGATGATGGTCTACTTTAGTTTGTGCTTGAAAGATGTGCGAAGATGATGGTCTACTTTAGTTTGTGCTTGAAAGATGTGCAAAGATGATGGTCTATTTTTGTATGTTCTTGAAAGATGTGCAAAGATGATGGTCTACTTTTTTTTTGAAAGATGTGCAAAGATGATGGTCTACTAGCATATGTTCTTGAAAGATGTGCAAAAATGATGGTCTACTAGCATATGTTCTTGAAAGATGTGCAAAAAACATGGTCTACTTTCATATCAGTTGTATGTGTTCTTGAAAGATGTGAAAAAATGATGGTCTACTTTTGTGTCAGTTGTATGTGTTCTTGAAAGATGTGCAAAGATGATGGTCTATTTTTGTGTCAGTTGTATGTATTCTTGAGACATGTGCAAAGATGATGGTCTGCTTTTTATATGTGTTGTTGAAAGTTGTGAAAAAAATTATGGTCTACTTTTGTGTGTTCTTGAATGATGTGCAAAGATGGTGGTCTACTTTTGTGTCTTCATGAAAGATGTGCACAGTGTATATTGTATGTCATATATGTTCTACCGTTATACATGTATGTTGTTGAAAGATGTTTGGTGACTTTTTAATAGTTGTGAAATACGTGCGTAGCTTATGTACACTTCTGTATGTTTTTTTAAAACGTACATACTTTTTGGTCTATTGAAGGTTGATGAAATGATGGATGCAGCTGAGGTGGATAGCCAGAGAGATATCACGTATAAAGGTAAATTATTGAGATAGCAGTTAGTGCTTTTCCTGGGAGGGCTTGTAGTTTAAAAAAAAATTCTTGCCCAGTTTTAGTGAAATAATTCTTTCTGGGAAGTCTTGAAATAAATATTATCTGGTTGGGGTATTTCTTATCTTGGAGGTGTTTGAGCACTCAAAATAAACTAGAATGGAGTGCATGAGATGCACAAAAGTATCTCTGCTAGGAAAATAAATAGATTCTAATCATTCTATTTGACTCATCTTGAACTAAATAATTTTTGGTAGGGATCTCTGAACGAGGTGTTGCATGATTTAGGAATGACTATTTGGTGTGAAATAAACTAGATAGGAGCATTACGAGCAGGCGGTCAGCAGTGATTGCCAGACAGATAGTGTTTGCTAAGTCATAAAAACTTTGACCCTAGGGTTAGCCCCAACCTACGGGTGTCCCCTGAGGTGCCCCCTCCCTTGGGGTTGTCCCACTGTCCCACCCTTAAGGAGTATCCCCACCCTACCCCTCAGGGTTACCCCAGCAGGGCACACCCTTATCTATCTACTTGTCTATATATCTATGTATCTGTAACTGGTCCTCTCATGCCAATTAAAAGGTGGGGTAGCCAAGAGCCTTGAAGACTAACAAAATCTCTATCTCCCAGCACTGACAATAAATTCCTCCTCTGCCATCACCTAGTGGACATAAAGGAAACTAAGCATCCATACACCACCTAGCAGGAAAAGCAGGAACTACTCCAAAGTGTGATTGATCTTCAAAGTAAAATAAGCAAATAAGCTTGAAATAAAGTCAGATTTTATCAAGGAAAAGAGTCAAGTGCATGCAATTATGTATGATGGAGCACACAGGTACTCAGTTGAAGAAAAATGAATGAATGAATGAATGAATAAGTGGAGCAGAGTAAGTGTGACAGTGTGACAGTGTGACAGTGTGACATGGGACGGGATTCTAGGAAGCCAGGACTAACAAGATCTCTGTCTCCTAGCAGAGATAATAATAACTGATGCCATTCCCAGGAAATAGATAATTTTCAGTGGAGGCAAACTCCCAAGCCCCCTCTGAAGACCTGATGGTCGCCCTTTACGGAGATAACATTGGGTTGTTTGTGCCCATTCACATCAAGCAGAATCTGATAGCTCATTGACCTTCTGATATGCATTGTAAGCAGTTTTGGGAATTTCTTCAGTAATGATAATTGCATTTAATACTTTCAGATTTCATCAAGCTGATGCTTTCCGATCCATAGAAGTCTCCAGAAACAATCTTTGTGTGCAATAAATATTTTAAATGAAAACATGTTTTCAGTTTGTTGTTTGTTCTAACTCAACAAATAGTATTGGTTTTTTTTGAGTGGACGCTTTTTGCTGTACAAAAGATAATAATGAGGTAGGTTAATCAAGCCATATTTTGAAATATACTTATATATATAATATGAACTTTTATTCGATAACGAAATATCATATTTTGAAATTATCTTTGCACTGTCAAGTGCTTACAGAATTGGACTGAGATGTTCCTTGTGAGGTCAAGTTGAAAATTATTTCAAATGAACTACTGATATCCAAGAAATAGTAATTGCTCACGCGCAATGTCGCAAATGAATACCAATAATACCCTATAAGACAATACAAGCATATGAAATTCGAATTTGGAGATTGCAGAAGAAGAGCCATTTTGCAAATAACACACAGAAATGGTGCAAATGCAACAGTTGACCTTATAAATCTCGCTTATTTTGATAATGTTCTGGCATGCAAAGTATTTTCTCTGTTATAGTATTTGCGTATTTTGAAGGAATACAAGACAAGTGGGAGCCTACTCTAAAGTCACATGACAAATTCAACCATAGCAGAGATCACAAACTGTTATACATTGTTTGTTACTATGTTTGCTTTGAGAAGTTAGACATTAGATAAAAATATATAAGAATCTACAACTAATAGAACTAACAACACCAGACAATAACTGTGAATTTTGAGAAATGTTTTTCATAGTCAACTGCCAAATTTGATAGAATCTGTGACAAATATATCAAAACACACATGTCCAGGACATTTCTTGGACTTGTCATATGCTAGTATATGGATGGATTAAATCGATTTACAAGCCCTGATATACCATGTCTTTCAATGACTGGTACTTCTGCTTGTGTAATTGCTGACCGCGAAAGTTCAATATTCAGTGTCAGTTATGGGTTACAGCAAAAAAAGATAAGACCAACACTGTAAAGATATTTGGACACTAGGTGAATGGGACAAGGGGTCAAGATAAGATTGTAATACCAGATAATTATGTAAGACTAATATCACAGAATGTTATATCAAGTACAGACAACCAGAATCAGTGCTTGCCCCTCCCCTCTTTCATAAATAAAAGGTAATTTAATGAGGTCAACATTTTATGATAAATGAAAATGTGCAGCCAATCTTGTTTGAGAAGTGATGAAACAGCCAGAAAATGTGGTGATGGTGTGTTTTGAGCCATTAGAAGTATTTGTATGATGAAAGAGCCAGATAACATTTTCAGTGTCTACCCCAATTTTGGATCAAAGCAGCTACTGTGCAATGATTAATCATCTGATAGCTTGAAAATAGAGCTTTTTGGTGATAATTTTAATTTTTTTGTAGCAAGAACAGGCACCGAGATAATTGGGTTATTGTGGCACTGATGCGCCAATACCGTAGATGCCAAAAAATTGAAAGTTTAGCTATGTTTGATTATGTGTTACTGCTGTTGGAACTGGAAAAAGGATTGTCTGATACATGTTCATTCTATTTATTGTATACACCAGACTATTGAGTTGTTCGAAATTTCAAAAAAATTGAAACAACTTGATCATTCCATTCTATTAATTGTCTAACTTAGCAATTGAGTATGCACCTACACTCTAAAAAATTTCAGACAAAATTGGTTTTTTAGATTCAAAAATCCATTTTGAATCTTAAAAAACCAATTTTGTCCCGACATTTTTAGAGTGTATAAAATCGCAGGACAACTCTGGCACTGAGAAAAAAAACTGATTTCTTCAGATTGGTTGTGAGAGCTGTAATGAAAACTTTGGGTAAGCTCGGTTTTGTTTTCCGTCGGCTAATCTGTTGGGTCGGTCGATCCGAGAAGCTAAAAATTCAATATGTCTGGCCTAACATAATGTCCATCCCTTTTGTTTTGTCCAAGTTTGATTTATCTGAGATCGTGTTATCCTGATTGTTGATTCAACATTTAGACACTTTAAATGTTGATAACAACATTTGCACCATTTGACACTTCTCGTTGCCTATCCCAGGCCAGAATTTCACAGCAACAGGACCCATCATCTTTGTTGTCCGGTATTTCTACATGTTTGAGCATTTGTCGTCAAGTGTCAAACAGTATAAGCCGGTTATTCACTATGGGATTAGCAATATGTCTTTTTCATGACTGTGGCTGAAACCCTACCTTCATAAATCTCACAGGCTCTCCTCAGGTGAATAACCTGTATTTTTTTGGAAATTCTGATAATGGAGGAACTGGATACAATTTTACCCGATACTCAAGTAAGTAATCAAAATTATATTTTTATTGATGTTGCTAGTGTATATTATATGATGGCAGATGGAATGAGGTCCCCTTATTTGTTATGAAAAATTAGTTCCCCCACGGAATCATGCATCAAAAATTAGTATCCCTCGGGCATAACTCCAACCCCTTGTCATAAATTCTGAACAGTCCCTTTTAAGACTCCCTTACCATTATACTATTCTCATTCCAAATCATCATGCTGCTATTTAAAATAAGCAATAGCCTGCTAGCATGAAGTTACCTGCTTGTTTTTAGCAGTGCGTAGCACCCATTATACCATTCGACACCTCTGTCAGCCAATCACATGGCATAAATTCTCGTATTCTTTGTTGTCCAGTTATCCTCTCATGTTTGACTGTTTGAGTGTTTGTCTCACGGTATAAGCCGGTTATTCACCATGGGATCAGGAATATGTGTTTATCACACCTCGGGCTAAAGCCCTCCGGTGATAAATCACATATTCCCTCTCCCGTGGTGAATAACCTATACATATTACCAAAGGAGATCTATAAAATCTTGTGAACACTTTGTAGGATGTCCTGTCTCACTCATCTCATTCAAATTTAGCATACACTCTCAACTCTAATTTAACTTAAGGTGAAAAACTTTTGGTGGCCTAACGTGCTATTTAATTTTATAATAATATCCCGCAATTGCTAGTGAACACCATGAAAAAACCATTGAGTTCACACCATTGAGTTCATCCTTGTGAACTCAATGAAATAAATTATCTGACATTATTATCATTTCAGAGGGCATTGTCTGGCCATTAACGCCCAGTTCGCGGGCGTTAATGGCCGTTAACGCCCGCGAAAACGCCACCTGGTGTATTGTGACGTCATCAGAAGTGACGTCATGGTGATGTTGTTGATTTTTTTTGGGCTAAAACGGCCAAAAATGGTCAGAATTGAAAAATTTAAAAGCCTAAAAATATCTCCACGAAGAGGAGAACACTGTTATGTAATCGGTTTTGCTCTAGATTCAATAACAAGAGCGTGAGAACGCGAAAACGGAGCGGGCGTTAATGAATCCAAAAAAAAGGTAACTTTCTTCTATGATATGGATAGTGTTCAAAAATGATAATAATGATAATAACATTTATTTGTCGGGCATTATGGGGTATTAATCAGTTATGGCCCTCGGGCAGAAATCATTTAATGCCCTCGCCTGGCGGCTCGGGCATTAAGTTGATGATTTCTGCCCTCAGGCCATAACTGATTAATACCCCATAATGCCCTCCAAAAAAACGTTATTGACCAATTGTTATGCAAACAATGGGCAGCGATTGTTTATGTCATGACGTCACAATGGGCAGCTGGTGACGTCACAACAAACTGCTGCTTCAAACTTGGGAGAATTTGAAGTTATCAGACTAAAAAACACTGAAAAAGTCATTGCGGGATATAAATAAAACCCCATAACAGTGTAGTTCACAGCTATGAACATCATTCGTGTCAGGTCTGCCTTCTGAATAACACTCGTCCTTCGGACTCGTGTTAATTCGTTTATAATAAAACCCCATGACAGTGTAGTTCACAGCTATGAACATCATGAGTGTCAGGTCTGCTCTGAATTAACACGAGTCCGAAGGACGAGTGTTATTCAGAAGGCAGACCTGACACGAATGATGTTCATAGCTGTGAACTACATTGTTATGGGGTTTTATTTATATCCCACAATGATTTTATCAATGGTATTTACAAACTTTCAGTCTGATAACTTCAAATTCTCCCAAGTTTGGAGCAGCAGTTTGTTGTGACGTCACCAGCAGCCCATTATGACGTCACATAAATAATCGCTGCCCATTATTTGCATAAGAATGTCAGATAATTTATTTCATTGAGTTCACAAGGATGAACTCAATGGTGTGAACTCAATGGTTTTTTCATGGTGTTCACTCACAATTGCGGGATATAATTACGAAAATAAGGCCGCCTTCTTCTTGGTCTGTTCTGCCTGTTAATCGGAAGACCACTCCATCAGTGAGAAATTGCACAATCAATGCTTAGAGTGCTTGCACGTTATTTTGATTTATCATGTTACCTCTTTTTATAATTAAGTGGGATAATGTCCAGAACCTGTCTGTCCCAACGTTGAGATGCCAAGGATCACTTATCCCAATTTGGCTGCACGTTTCTATGGGACCCGCAGTAAGTCTTTAGAATATTGAAATCCATTTTTGACTAACAATTTTGATTCACCGATGTTGACTCTTGAACATGGCATTCTTCGTACATTTAAATTAAAAGTTAAATTATGGTAACCTTCACAGAGATGTTTTTAAAAATTGAGTCACTTGGATTTGACATTTCTATGTTTTAAAAACAGTATAAATATTTTGCACTTTTCCACAATTGTGCAATAAATGTGAAGGTTGTAATAAATCAATCTTTCTGTAGTTCATTTAATATTATAGTAAGTTATTTTCCACTTCAGTTTGCTGTTGGACTTCTGCTATCATTTCTCCAAAAAAGAAAAAACATACAACAATGTTGTTGGGGGAGACCATCATGTCCAGTGTAAGAAAGTTTTGTCACTTTGTCGATTAGAGTAATGTGGGGAAAGAAACTCCGAAGAGGTAAAAGACCTCCCAGTGTTAAATTAATGTCACTAAAAAGTAGGGGGAACCGGGGCACATTGGGACGCTTTTAACGTCTACTAATTTTGCTCAATGCTGAAAGCACTGAAGAACTCAGAAGTTTGCATGAATATCACCAATACTATTGAGCTTAAATGCAAGGCATAATAAACTATACTGCATATACCCTTTTGCAGCCAGAGAGCAAAATGTGAGTCGTAAAAGACAATATGCAGTGCATGAACACCTTGTAGTGCCAATAGTTAATAACAGTTTTAAACATTTAACATAAACTGTCCTGGGTGCGGACATCTATGTAAGTAACACACAGTGCTTTGCGATAATTTTGTTCACAGAGCATTGTTATCCACTATGCCTCTATTCACTGTGGCCTGAATACCTGTTGATTGCTGTCCCAGGTGATTCAGTTGACTTGGACACTTACATTCTGCCATATTAAATGTGTCCCAATGTGCCCCAAATTCACTGTCCCAATGAGCCCTGATATGACTTTTGCACCAAAATGCTAATTTCTGAGGCACCAGTGAGTGTGTTTATTACGATAGCAATTCATAACTGTTCGTTACGATATATCAAATTCATACAAGCACTGAGAAAGCCTCATTGTTCATGGTCTGTCAAAACGATAGAAACGTCAGGATGTGAAATTACAAGATATGATGGAACTACCATATCATATACCTTGCCAGGAACCAAGAAAACCCCACCGTCCCATAGTGCCCTGCGTCCCAATGTGCCCCGGTTCCCCCTATACCTACAGTGCCTCCTGTACGTAAGTGATGTGGGTGATGTTTGGCTTTGGATCAATCTCAATATCCTCAACCAAACTGCTCGTGGAAGCAGGAATTCTCATCCGATGAGGTGAAAACATATCAGGTCATAAAGCCTATTTAAAGATGATTTCATATTTGTAGACATTGATGAAATAATAGTCTGACATCAGAAAATCCTGCCAGGTGATTGGTCCAGTTGCCTTTTGCGTGTCACTTTTTTCAGCTTGCTTCAAGCAAGTGATGTATTGCTGGAAAAAGGATGTCATAATTTTAACCAATAGTATACTGCGGAGGCCAACTTGGTATTGTGGCAGTTGTTTACACATGTCAAACTGCCATCCGCACGAACTCTTTCATTTCTTCATGAACTGTTGTATCTCACACTCCTGTGTACAGCAGTTGATTGTTTCAATTGATATTAAATCTGAGTTGCGGGGGAGACTGGAGTTTTACCTGAGTTGGTGCTACATACTTCAAGAAGGGGGGGGCAGTACTAATTTTTGCCTTTTGTCCAGAAACTATTTACCTTGCAGACCAAAAGGAATTTATGACTGGGGGAATGGGAGTTTCGCCCGACGGAGCACCTATTTTTCTCACTTATCTCAAGGGGGGTACTTATCACTTCCAACATGATTAAAGGGGGTATGCAATTTTAACAAAAAAAAGGGGACATAATAAAAATCTGCTAGGAATGTATGAAGGTACAAATAAGCATGAAACCAAAGGGGGGTATACATTTTTGACAGAAAGTTCCAACAAAACTCCCCCCTTCCCCGGAATCATAAATTCTGAATAGTCCCTCAGGACAGGATGGTGGACCAGTGATGTGGCCAACATTCATAAGAAAATCACAGTGGGAATCAGATCAGGGACCCCGCGATTGGTAGCCCATTGACCTGCCGCCTGAGCTGAGCCCCTCTTCTGAGAAAATATTATATTCACAATTATACATGTTTATTTGCTGTATAAACAGTCATTACATGGATCACGGTCACCTGATCCCAATTGTCTGAATGCACAGTAGCCTATTGGACTTGCAGAATGTGTGTACTAAAAATGTGTGAAACACAAAGTGAAACTCTCACTTGAAGCCGTTAAAGTCAGTCCCTGTTTGGAGATCAATGGCTTAAAATGCATGGTCACCCATGTAAAACGCTATGTCACTTTTCAGGAGAGAGTGGTGTCATACCTTCTCTTGACCAATGAAAATTGCAAGAAAAATGATCTATTTTCCACCTCAAATGTCTACAAATATGAAATAATCTGTAAAGGATGAGATACATATATATATACATTTATTCCACTTCATAAACTTGCAATAAGGTATATGGGAGTACAGGTATAAATAAATAAATTAAATACAATTAAAATGTACACAATGTAAATATAAATTGTTCATTGTCATCCGAGACTACTGCACCACTTATGAGGTCAATTATGGCTTGAACAGTTGCCAAGTCTTCAGAGGTTAATGTGTCTTTCACTCTCATTTTGCCACTTATCCAACTTATCAGTTCATGTCGTTCTACTGTAGTTTGGCTGGCAACAACACTCAGATTATGACCAATTAATGAATTTTTATCAGCTAGTCCATTGTTTGCTATGTATTTGGCAACAAGATTGTCACTCTCAATCATACTTTTCAGTAGTTTAAGAAATCTGTTGCCCACCTGTGCCTGTGAACCGAAGCTATTTACCAGCTTTGGCAAATATCTGGTGTGAGTCCTGTATGGTGTATGATGTAGTCCTAAGATCTGTCGGGCACGTATGTTCCACATTGTGTGAAATTCTTTCACTTTGGGGCCACTCAAGTCCCACACGGCAGAGCCATAAAAATGGCACACTTGTTTTTTGAACACCTCCAATTTAACAACATCAGGCGCCTTGTTTAGAGTGGCCAATGGCCATTAGCAGGTTAGTCCTTCCTGCCAAATCTCCCCTTTTTAAAATAATTTCTTGTCACTTTTTTCCTTGTAAACATTAGGCACACTGATTTTGTTGGATTATAAAGCATCCCATATTCTTTTGCATACTCCTCGCAAACTTTAAGCATCTGTTGCAGCCCTTCTACTGTAGGGGCCAGAAGTGTCAGATCATCTGCATAACAGAGCGATGCCACATAATGTCTGCCTAACCATCATCCAAAACCATTTAATTGTGTTTGAGTCTGCTCAAGAGTTCATCCATATAGATGCAGAAGAAGATTGGGGATGCTACCCCACCTTGCCGGACACCATTTATCAACTGAAAATATTCAGATTCTGAAGAATTCCACTTCGTCCTCATCATATGTCTCAGATACAAGTCTTATAGGGCTCTCAAATCAATCACATGTGTACTTCTATCAATTAAAATCTGAGGCATGTGGAATAACAATGGCTGCAAAATTTATATGCTGTACTTGGAGTTAGGTATTGGACTAAGTCTTTGATAGGTAGGCCTAAGGGAATCACAAGGCCAATGTTATTTCAATAATTACTTACCAAAGACTTCGACCCATATGTAACTGATTGTTGAGCGCAGAAAATTGGGTGCCATTGTTTTCCTACATGCCTCAAGTACTGTCCTTTATGACCCAATGTGTTTTCATGTCATCAAATGAATATCCTTGCTTCCACAAGCAGTTTAGTTGAGGATGTTTGGCATTAACGCAGTGGTCATCACCCGTTTCATCTACCTGCAGGTGGCCTGTAACACCATAGGTGTAAGATTGCAAAGGCACCAGAAATAGTGACAATTCATGAAAGTTTGTAGCCCAGATTAAAAATGGAAGAAGCCTAGAAAGGTCAAGTCTTGAAAAGAGAATATTTAGAATCTTAAGAGAATTTTGATGGTGAATTTGCTTGAAAAAAATTACCATTTTATTATAAAGGGCACACACTACTCTTACCTTACAGTTGTTGAGTGTCCACATTTGAATGGTTATACAGTAGTGACACCTGTTGCTCTTGGGCAGACTACTACAGTGCCCTCTGCTTATTTGAAGCCTTACTGGTTGCCAGTTAACTTAAATCTGGTGACCACAGTAAGTGCTTCTATTCTTTTGTATTTCTTTAAAAATGTTAATTTTTTAGACCGTTAAACCTGCTGGACCAATATGAAAACCGTTGGACTTATGCGGCAGCCTTTGGAGCTATTCTGAACCTTCTAATCAGCGTGTTTCTTGGTTTTGACGGCCAATATTTTTTGCAACTGAATTATCCAACATATCTGAAATGTAAGTTGTATGTAAGTTGAACATTTATTGTGACCTACTTAGCTGCAAGTGCAAGTAAAAGTGGGTAAATGACTGATTTTCAAATTTTCACAGAGATGTGATTAGAAATATTTTAAATATTTTTCAAGATTAAACATTTAATGTATTGAAGGTGTAGGCTTACAGTTGAGCGATTTTAGTGAGGCATTTCTGTATGGTTGCAGCTCTCTACACAATGTTCTATATTGAGATGGTGTGTATCAGTTTTTACCCCATTTTTGTCTGTCTCAACACTGAATTCAGACTAGTCGGATCAATTATTGGCCTTCTGTATTCTCTACTTTGGTAAGTAACTTTTATTTACTCTATTTCATGTCTGAGTGTCTAAATAGGATAGTTGTCTTGGATTCCTTTTCCTTTTAGGTTTGCGGTGAAGATTCAGGGATTGGTCGATTGCATTGCACCCTATTCAGATGTACGTATGTAAAGTTTATTTCCACAAATAAGAATTTCTCAACTATTTCTAGTGCTTATTGGCCTTGCATTATAATATAATAATGTAATGAAGGTTTATATTTTATTAGTATCATTTATCCCAAATTTCTTCTGATTTTAAGTCTTGTGTGGTTTAAAATATCCTTAATGGTAAATTAATAAGAGCATTGTACCTCAAGAGAAATGAAATTCAAATATTTTGTCTTATACCTTTCAACACCTCTGTCAACCAATCACATGCCACATTTCAGGGCGGTAATTCCCATATTCTTTACTTTCCACTTATCATCTCAATGTTTGACTGTTTGTCTCATGGTATAAGCCGGTTATTCACCATGGAATCAGGAATCAGTGTTTATCACACCTCAGGTTAAAGCCCTCGTGTGGTAAATCACATATTCCCTATCCCACGGTGAATAACCTATACAAAACATCACAAAGTTTGAAGACACGATTCACATTATGATTAATTACTTGAGAAATAATATTATTTATTTCAGCTCTTGCAGAATATTACACTTGTAATAAATGTGCCATCTATTATATGCCTGGGTTTTGTGGTCGTCAGATATTTTTCACTTACAATTAAAAATATTAGAAGTGGTTCGTGTTCGGAAAGTGAGACGGTAAGATTTTTCTTAAATTTTGTTTTTATATTCATTTGGAATTTTTTGTTGCTGCCTTCCAGACATAGTTGATCTTTTGCTTCTCGGGTCTTCTCGGGGTAATTTTTCTAGAGTCGGTCGGTAGGACAAAAATAAAACCTGTAATATAAAATTTTTAATGATGTCATTTGATTGAAACTGGAGCTAGATGCATTAGTTAGTAGGAATTATGGAATTTTCATTAAGGTTTACAGTTGAGGTCAAATGTATTCATTCAGCAAGGACTGCAGTTTTCAAAGTTATGTAGCATCTTCAAATCTGCCGATATTGGAGCGAAAACACTTCAGATTATTTGTTGTGATTGTTTTTCAACTCATGGCAGTGAAAAAACCAGAATCAAATATGATTTGCAGTTGTTAAGAGGCTCTGAATTCAAAATGTCCAAAATTTGGTGGGTCAAAAGAAATCATACACTTGGATTTTTCTCCAATATATGCAAAATAAGCATTGGTAAACCAACTAAACAATGTAAATTGGTGTCAGATAGCGATGCCTCAATGTCTGATGAGGTTTTGTTTATTTCTGAACAGCAAAAATTGTCTGACCTAGTTTTTCCCATGGGATGTGACAAGTTACTGCTCACATATTTTATTTAAAATTTCAAAATATTTTGAAGGGAAAATGAACATGCAGAAAATACATCAAAACAATGGCAATCAAATTTAGAGAATCTGGGTGCTGATTCCGTGTGGTATGTGAACAATTTAACAGGCCAGTGCCTTCATGTAGATGACCATCGAGGGCTCTGCAGCCTATCTATCAACAGAATCATAGCATAAGTAGGAAATGGACGGGACCTATCTTCAAAACAATAATGCATTTTGGTCAGAAAGGTGGATCACCCCCCAAAATTAACAAAGAAGGGAGTTCTGTGGAGAGTTACAGGCATAGTGGAGTAAGTGGACAGTGCTGTGCGCAAGCATAGTTTAACACACTTTGCTTCCACACAGGCTGATGGGCTTCAAAGCAGCAAAAATGTCACTTAATTTGGTTTCAAGTACACTCGAGATTCATAACTTATCCCAAAAATCTTTCTCCTACTTCATGAAGTTATTAGAGGTGAAATTGGATTTGGATGTTTTGTTTTGGTGCATTGGCACTTCTTTGCATTGAGATCTCTTAGAGGCCATGCTGGTTCAATGTTCATTTGTTAGCACTTGTTAACAGCTATGTTCCCAGCTGTGTCCATAATTCTCCACAGAGCTCTTTCATTGTTTATACCATTCGACACCTCTGTCAGCCAATCATGAGCCAGTATTTCACTGCAATAAAACCCATATTCTTTGTTGTCCAGTTATCCTCCCATGGGAGAATAATAAGTGAAGCTGTGAAAAACCACAGCAACAAACGACAAGTTTCAGTTTTGTCTTATGGTATAAGCCAGTTATTCACCGCGGGATCGGCAATATGTGTTTATCACAGCTCGGGCTAACGCCCTCGCTGGATAAATCACATATTGCCTCTCCCTAGGTGAATAACCTATACTAATTTGGGTTGTTTGTTACCATACTGACTAAAATTCACTCTTGTCTGACAGACGGCCTCCATCCATTTCCAATGTGCAGTGATTCTGTTGACCAATTTTCCATATACTTCCTCATGGTGGTGTATATGGTAGACCTTGGTGTGTGAAATTGTTCAGATACTGCATGCAATTTGTTTCCTGACCATTTGAACTAAATTATTCACCTTTTCATATATTTGCCACATGCTTTTTCCTTTAAATAAGTTATGAAAAATATAAATAATATGTGTAAGTGGGTAATTTATCACATCCCTTGAGAAAAAATTAGGTCAGTCAACTGTTTGCATTTCAGAAATTAACAAAACGTAATCAGGCATTGAGGCATCCATTTCTGACATCAATTTTCATTGTTTAGTTGGTTTACCAATGCTTATTTTGCATATATTGGAGAAAAATCCAAGTGTATGATTTCTTTTGACCCACCAAATTTTGGACATTTTGAATTCAGAGCCTCTTAACAACTGCAAACCATATTTGATTCTGGTGTTTTCACTGCCATGAGTTGAAAAACAATCACAGCAAATAATCTGAAGTGTTTTCGTTCCAATATAGGCAGATTTTATGATGCCACATAACTTTGCAAACAGCAGCCGTTGCTGTATGAATACATTTGACCTCAACTGTATTTTGCTAGTACCTTTTCAAAATCCCAGGCTTTTCCAATGGATATGAACAATTTCACCATGCGAGGGACCCACCAGCTGGATAAACTTCATCATGTGTCTGGAGAAAATTTTATTCTCAATCGTATTTAGAAGACAACTAGGGACTTCTTTTGTAACAGTTATACAATTTTATTCCTGGGATGCAATAAGAAATAATTGAGTGGAGTTTAAACACCTAAAGGTAGATTTTTTTGGAAAAGCCAAAACTTTGTATTTTTGAAAATAGGGGTATGTGCTCTCAGGGTCTGCTGGCTCAAACAAAAATTAAGCAATAAAGCTACAAATACACACACACTGTCCACAGAAATCGGAGGAGAGGTTTTTGAGATATTCAAGTTTTCTTTAAAGGGGAACTTGTCTTTGTTTAACTGTTTATTACAATTTCAGAATACCAAGCTTGCTCCTGGCCATATGCTTCGCTATGTCAAAAGATTGTTGGCAAAACCTTCTTGGAATGATTCAGAAAAGTAAGTTTATTGCATTAACTTTGACAAATAAATGAAATAATCTCAATATGAACTAAGCTAAATTACCAGAAACTGTAACAAGTTTTAGCAAGTGCCAAGATAATGGAGTCACGTCCTGTCATCAAAATTGGAACATCTTCAATTGGCCCAAGTAAAACTGTGAGGAATCTTGGTGTGACGATCGACGCAAACCTCACAATGTCACATCAAATTAAGGCAGTGACCAAGTCCATGTATTTCCATATGCGCGGAATCAGACAAATCAGACACTATTTAGATGATGATACCTGTAAGAAGGCTGTGATTGCGCTTGTTGTGTCGAGACTTGATTTTGGGTACATTCGTTTCGCTGCTCCAAAGTGCTCCTGGAGTGGAGTAGTTCACTCCAGATCATTCGTTTTGCATTTCCGGGAGTAGTTCAGAGTAGATTGGAGTAGATCGGAAGTACTCCAAGAAATTGGGATACCCCATGACGTAGTGGTGTTTACATAAATAAATGACACTTCAGAAGCTTTGATTTATGGCTGATTGCTTTGTTTTGATGTGGATTGCTGTAATTCAATTCACACAATTAAGCCAATCGATCAACAATGCCAATTCACGGCGTGAATTGCTAGTAGGAAGGGAATCCTCATAGCAAGGGAACCCCAAAATAATGACGTTCCTAAGTACTCCTTTTCATTCGATTTGGACCCAGTTTGGAGTAGTTTACTCCTGGAGTAGAACCGTCACTTCCTGGAGTAGATACGTAACTTCCGGAGTAGTTAGAGTAGAGGGAATCGAATGTACCCTATGACAATGCTGTATTGGCAGGCATTTCTGAGCATGGCCTGCGCAGACTGCAGGTGGCCCAGAATCGTGCTGCACGTATCATCACAAGAATTCCAAGAATGGAACATATCATTCCTGTGCTCTATGAACTCCATTGGCTGTCTGTGCACAAAAGAATTGAATTTAAAGCAATGTGCACCATCTACAAATGTCTCACTAATCCTGCCATGCCTTCCTACCTCTCTTCTCTGTTTGTCCGCTATTCGCCAACCCGCAGCCTACGCTCAACATCAGGCCTACAGCTCACCATCAGAAGAACCCGGAATAAAAACATGTATGGTGACAGATGCTTTGACACCTGGGCCTTGAAGCTGTGGAACACATTACCCCATCAAATACTAGAAGCGCCATCTTTTCATTCTTTTAAAAGAGCTTTAAAGACTTTGTTGTTTAAACAGCATTTTAGAGACTTTACTTGATGTGCCTGCTCTTTTGATTTTAATCTTGTCAATTTTATAGTTATTTACAGTCAAATTATACTTTTAACCTTATATATATGAATTTTAAATTTTAAATTTCTCTTCTTGTTCAGCGTATAGACAAATTATATAATATAGCGCTTGTAAAAATGACTTAAATAAATAAATAAACAAGTTGGTGGGAACCTCAAATTTTCATTGGACCTTCATGAGGAAAATCCCAGCTGGATGACATTTGGATGAGACATTAAATTGGCAGCCTCTTGTACCAGTGTCTGTGCTGGGCATTAAAAGATCCCTCACATGGGATAAATGTGTAACATGTTGAGGACTTCCCGCTATCTCTCCCTTCTCATCAATCAATCAACCCCTCATGAGTGCCCAGAACTGGGCTTAGAGGGCTGTGCTTACCATATCTATAGCTATCTATCCATCTGCTCTGTTAGTCTTCATTATTACAATCTTTATTCATACTAAGATGTATATAATTGTCTTTATGTCTAATATTCTAGAAGAAGAATGTGTTCTGTACAATTTCCATTTTTTTTTCAGAGATAAGTCATTACTTCAGATGGTCCACTGCGAACTTAAAAAGTCTCTGAAAAACAACTTGTATGACAAAGACGTGCCTTTCAAGTATTCTACCAGGATTATCTGCGTCTTTTTTGCGTCTCTTATGTTCTTATATTTGGTATTGGTTTTATTCTTTCTTTACACCAGACATAATTAATTTTTAGCTTCTCGGATCTTCCGCAAACACTTTCTCCAAGATCGAGCAGTGGGAGGAAAAAAAAAGCTGAGATCTCAGTTTTTTATTATGTAAATCGATATAGTGGATAAAATTTAATTTTTCAGGATAAGGTATGTTGGGTCACTTGAAGCTAAAAATCAGTTATGCCTGGCTTTAGGCCTATAGTCTTTATGTCTTTCATTTATGTGCTACTGTTTCGAAAGGGCCCGGCCTAAACAAACCAAAAATCCATAGCCCCATCAAAGATCTTCTGTACCTACCTGATTGTATGAACACTTTTCAAGGGTTATCCTAAAGTGGTTAACTCCAATAAGTTATAAACATGCTCTGTATATAATATATTATTATTTGCTGAAAAATGTTCAATTTTTTAACAGATTGGAAGCTTGCAGTTCTTAGTCTGTGCCAGATTTCTGAAAGCCTCTAGAGAATTTGTGACTGTATTCAACAATGTGACGAATGGCGTATTCCAGAACACGACATCCGTTGGGAGAAGTATCAAAATTGTTTACAATATGGTCAAATGTGAGTGCTTGGAAAATTAATTATTCAAGAATATGCATATTTAAGTTTGTTGATAGTTGTGTTTCAAAGGACCGCCCTGTAATATATTCTTGGAAAGTTTCTGAGATGTTTTTTTTTTTGTTGAGTTACCTGCCAGTGCAACTCGAGGTGCAGGTGAACACAAGCTTTCGTTCGCAAAAAATATTAACTGAAGAGCAAATGGGAGTTAAGATCACTGTAGACCTTTATTGTTGGTATTGAGATTGAAGGTCATTTTGTGATCTTTCCAACCATAGCAATAAGAATGCTATGTGACACAAATTGACTAAGTTATAGGTAACTGCGCATTGACGAAATTGTTGAAAACGGGGAAAACATCGAAACTTGAAGTAACAAAGAATGGCCATGTCTCTATTTCGAAATCAGATTTGAATTCCCAGGGCTAGTTCCTGATTGATATTTTAGGCACAAGTTCTGTTTGAATTTGCATAAACTTACACACCCTATGACAGAGTCTGCTGAGGTAGCTAAGTGCACAGAAGAAAAGGTTTATGTAAAACAGACAAAACAAACGTTAGCTGGTGTCCGTCCCAAATTTTGTGTATGTCAGACAAGATTTTCATGCGAAACAGCAAATGAATTTGTCAATCCTGATAAATTTTTTTGTGTGATTTGACCAATGAAATGTCAAAAATACACAAGCATTTTGTCTGAATTTGCACAATATTTTGGACGGACACCAGCTAACGCTAGTGTGGTCTGTTTCACATAAACCTTTTTTTCAGTGTGTAATAGCATGACGTATGGAATTCTTGTTGCCAATTATAAAGTTTCTGCAGTATCATCTAGTCGAAAGGCCTGAAAATATGACATCCTCATTTGCTCAGTT
The DNA here is from genome assembly GCA_026936325.1 of Platynereis dumerilii. Taxonomy (NCBI): domain Eukaryota; kingdom Metazoa; phylum Annelida; class Polychaeta; order Phyllodocida; family Nereididae; genus Platynereis; species Platynereis dumerilii. Next base: position 53,006,128 of record JAPTHN010000005.1, read on the forward strand.
TATCTTGAATCAGTGCTTCTGACTTTAGCTGTAAAACTAACGCCATGTTTAAGTTGATATTTTTGGATATTGTCTGTGCTTACATATAAATAGATGATAATACCTCTTCATTCAGACTCCTGGGAAATCCCCAATGCATTGGTAACTCTTGTGTTTGCCTTTGGGCTCATCAGGCTTCTGGTTAACTACAGGTATGTCTTGATTGTCTTCTTTGTTCGGTTTCACCTGAGACAAATAAATAGTCAATTGGTCTGAGGTCCCACAGCAGCTGTCTCATCCAATTTTTGTGAACCTCTCATGGACTAGTGTTCATTAAACTGAGATGATTTCTTTTGCACTATAGAAAACACACACTGATGCTGTATAAGGGAGATACCAGTTTTATTCCGGAATCTTACTTCGAAAACGTCCAGCCCAGCAAGTTTGTTGCTAGTACAACACGATTTGCAGGATACCAGATAGCTTACATGTTATGGGGTAGGTATTAAAAAATCATTTTTTTTAAAAACTTTCATGATACATACACTCATCAGCAAAAGAAACACTGTCAACTATTGATATTATTGTCTATTTGCATACGGGATGTACACAATAGCGCTAGCTCAAGCTGGCTTAGTGTACTCCTCCTAGACCCAAAGAAAAAACTTTTTTTTTATTTTAATTTTGTAACTGCAATTTTTATATTTTGGTCTAAACAAACTTTTGTCATTGTCATTATAGTAACTGTAATACATTTCTCATTTCTCTTTTGTGTCATTTCTTTCTTTTCCACTCTTTTCTAATGGGCAATTCTAGTTGTTGTATGGTTGGTTCTTCCACAGGTCAGCTCATCTTCACAGCAGTGGGAGTTCTCTTTTCTCTTCTCTTCTGTTTTGTTGTTCTTCTTCCCCCAATTTTTGGAAATTTTTGGTTGATTTCATTTGTTCTGCAGGCATTTGGGTAAGTTCCTTCTTTATTTGCTTTATTTGAGCAGATATGATGATATATGCATATATTATACAGTAGTCAACTTTTGAACTGGAGTAAGCATTTTATCATATCAATTTTGATATTCTGATTTGATTTAATTTGATTTATTTCAACTTTCAACATCGTTAACATACAGTGGCCTACAAAAAATGTTTGAGCAGTTGTCAGTTTACACATTTATCAGTTACACAATTATTTACAAATTTGCGTGGACGATGTTTGAGGCTTGCCCCCAGAGCTCTAAGAGCTGGACAGAAAGGGGGGCAAGCGCAGAAAAATAAATAAATTCTGATGTGTTTTTTCCGTGAAATATGAATATTAAAGGTCAAATTTCTTTGAAAAAAAAACAAAACACAAGTGTGACAAACAAGGACATAGAGAAACAGGAAATGGTCCCACTTGAATATTTTTTTGCATGATATATGATAATTGGTTGCTATATGATCAATTCTATACACAGTAGTTGGCCTGCTAGGTGAATCATATCAAAATGATATTATATATGATAAAATGTTTGATCCAGTTCAAAAGCTGTGTACTGAATGTATATCAGTTATTTTTATTTATTCTTTTAAATCAGAATCCCTCTTGCAGTAGGCCTAGTGGTTTACGTACTGATGGAAATAGCGGCTGAAGTTTTCTTCAGTCAAGATAAGATGGAAAAAGATGACAGTTCAAAACCTCTGGCTTTCGATAATCTGTAAGTTTTTCTCTCTTTTTTTTCACTTTAAAAATTTTGTTTGCCCTATTCTAGGCTGTATTGGAAGCGTCTATATTGTCCTTTTTCAAAAAGATCTGCCTGATAAGGCCAAACTAAATTGATCTTTTGCTTCTCAGGCCAATCTTGAAAAATTAATTATGCGTCGGTGGCTGTTTGTCTGTCTCAGAGAGACAAACAGTCCCAGTGGGCATCTGCATGATGTCACCTTGTTTTTTAACTGACGTCAGGATGATGTCAGCTTCCTCCTGATGTCAAATTCAGTCAAAATGCCTGCAGGGGGTCACACTATCTGATATATAGGGAGTTATTCGTATTTTTAAAGCACTATTTGAAGGAGTAAATCATTTGGAAAGATTGTTTCTGTTAACTGCTTTTGAATTAGATTCATCCTTGTGTGTGAATTAATAATCTGACTTGATTTTCTTTCAGTCGGGCGTTTCATGCTTGGGATTTCTACATGCTTATTGCCTATATCACAACAAGTCTCATCTCCTGTTTATTTGGGGTGTTGATGAATCTTTTCATAGGTCTTATATACCTCAGCCGGATGGACAGAAGTGTGCTCATGGCAGGCTTTGAGAATTTAGATACAGGTATGATGAATAAAAAGAAAGAAGTAGGCCTAATCACAATTTTCTAAACTGTCAATCAATTGAAGAAAATCATGGGTTAGCTTTTTTTGTTCATCGGCAGAAAAACTGTTGGAATGGTTGATCTGATACACTAAAAATTAATTATGTCTCAGCTTACTATTAAATAGCTTTATTTGGATTTTGGTCCTGTAGAGTTGAATTCATCGAGTTGCACCCTCACGAGAGACTGCACCCCCACGAGAGACCACTTCATGACCACAGAAGGGGTGGTCTTATAATTCAGGGACCACTGTAGGCCTACTTCATTCTTACACTGTCCACTTTGCAGGTTTCAATGCTTACATAGGCATGCTGATGGTAGAGAGGTACAACAACCACCCTGTGCTCAGGACATTCTGCCAAGTGACTGCTGAAGCCTCACAGAAAGTAAGAATCGTGAAGATAGATGGATGATTGGGGCCCTACACCCTTTTTATTAAAATTTTTAAGCTTCCGGGTACAAGTAGCAAAGTCATGTGACACTTAATCTTTCTTTTGAGTATTATTTAAATCTTCACACAGCTTTAACAGTTATAATTTTCCTCAGAGTGGAAGTCTTTTTTTTTGTCTGACGATATTTTGCCCCTTACAGAAATTGTCATAGTTGTCTCTATCTTCGGAAAATACTGAATTTTTCCATATTTAGCCCAGAAATAATTGATCTTGAGTTTCTCTGATGGGTTTTTTTCCAAAGGCGGAAATATGTTGGGTTGGTTGATTTGAGAAGCTAAACGTTTTTTTAAAACATCTCTGGCCGTATGATCGAGAGTGTGCGTGGATTGTGTATGCAGTGGAGGAAATAATTAAAACATTTACATGACATTGTGCTTTTAAAATTGCTGAATGAGGTGTTGGCTTCTTGTTGCAGGATAACCATTGCTCAAAATACGGAGAAGTTTATGATGTTGAGTCAGACTGTTTTGAAAGTGAGTATGATAATTATGAAAAAAAAATTCTATAAAGTTAAAATATAGTTGTTGTATGCCTATTATTAGTCCACACTCTCACAATCACTGAATAAATGCAGAGCTCTATTGTTTGAAACAAAAAAAGCCAATCTCGAAAATTAGCAATCTCTGTAGTAGGCCTAAGTGGACTGACAGATTCTCAAGTTATCCTGGATTATTTTGGGCAGAAGTTTTTGTAACATTAAATTATGTTTAACTTTCTTTAGCAGTGTGCCATATGTCTGCAGATTTATAATAATCATAAGTTTTTATTTCAGGGAATGAATCAGAATTGGAACTGAAGAGAAGATCCACCAGGGCAGTGACAAAATGGCATCTTGCTTACACGCTGATAAACAACCCAAAACTGAAAGACGAGAGGCACCATCAACTCGAGCCAAAAAAAGAAGGTGGAGAATTAAATGAAGAAAATGTTCAGGAAACACAGAAAGAAATATTGAGATATGAAAACTGTTCAAAGAATCTGGAACAAAACCACTTCGAAAATATCATTGATGGTGGCACAGTGGTACATGCATTATGAGATCCCCTGTTGTGAGACCGCCTTGCCTTATGTCGCCGCCTTCCTGCCGGTCTAAGTGGTATTTTTAGTGCATTTTGCACCCTGGCGAGAGACCGCATCCCCACGAGAGACCACTTCATTACTGCAGAAGGGGCAGTCTCATAACACAGGGACCACTGCAATTCTAACATGAATGAAACTTTAGTTAGCATCAGAGCGAAATATTGGAATACTGACCATCAGAGTTGCCAGCAGTATTCCGCTTTCCTGAGAACACATATTTCTTTTTTTCAACATCTTCTGTTATTCATGTGGCACCTGCAGTTCTGGATTTTGATGAGGTTGAGAAAACAATGTTTTTAGACATAGACATGTGTATTTCCATACATACACTGAACATACACTACAAATAAGGATAATTTTCACAGTAAAATAACAACAATACCTATGTTGGGGGCAGTCTGCATGAGTAAATAACAATACCAATTATGTAAACATAGCAAACTTATTCTAATAAATTGCCTTGGTGATGTGAATAGTTTGTTTTTTGTTGTTTTTGGGTTATGAGCAGATTTTAGTATAAAATAGTATGGTGTATTTAAATGTGGTGGAGTTTTAAAGAGAAATTGAGTTGTTCCTATATACAAGACTGTCATTGATACTACAGAAAAGTTTCCCGAATATATGACGCATCGATGCAATACCACAAGTATTGAATAAATTATTTCCAAAACACTCAATGTATTTATTGGGAAATGTTGCAAGAAATCCAGTAGGATTCACCTGGTTTACAACAAAATCGCGCTATTACTGCTCTGCTCTCGTCTGAAATCTTACGAACGAGACAGCGTGATTCAATATGGCCGACGTGGGTGGTGAAAATTTGGAATTCCCATGATCATGATTTTTGATGAAAAACTGAATTTTTGTCGTTTCTCGGGTATGTGGAAAAGAATCAATACATTCGATACATCCGAAAAGTTTTTGTTGATTATCAGATAGGAAAAATGTTGTTTTCGATGACATCCCTAAGAAGACTTCTGCGGCAGGCCTATGCGCTCTACAGAGTGCTGTCACCTTGTGAAAAATGTTTTCTTTTCCTAAGAATTGTTGAGGCAGCTTCAGTACCACTTATACACTATACAAGCTTACATTTACATATTATACAGTCAGTGAAAAGCTGACCAAGCTAGCATATTAGCTGCATGTTGGTGCATCTACCTGCTGGATCTAATTATGTTGCTGCAGCCATGGATCTAATTAGCTATTCTAAACAAAACATTTACATATTATTTTACACACCAGTTGCATGACATTACAATCATTTCAATTTACTGTGGGATTGACAATTTGACATGTACATTTTGTATCCATGGAGAATGAAAATGGAGTAGTATGAAGATTCACATTTATTTACATTACTCAATCTTTAGGACATGGAATTAGAAAAATATATATCACGTTCCCTCGCGATGACTATGGTGTTCTCTCACAATCTTTTGCATTCTCTCATGATCATTGCATCCCCTCGTGATAATTATCGTGTTTCCCTCGCAATCTTTCATGATCCCTCACGATAATTATCGCTTTCCCACAAGAAGATAATCACATCCCTCACCAAAATTATCACATTAAATTTTGATAGACAGATAGATATGGTAAGTGCAGCCCTCTAAGCCCAGTTCTCAGAGAGTGAGAGTCTTCATCGTGTTACACATTTACCCCACGTGAAGGTCATTTACTGGCCCAGCACAGACACTGATACAAGGGTCACATCCAAACATGAAAATTATTGCGTTCCCTCTATAATCATGGCATTCCCTGGTGAAGATTATCGCATACCCTATAGCAATCATCTCTGTGATGCTTCAAACATGCCAGAAATTCAAACTGGTTATCTTGTATCTTTTTGGGGTAGTGCAGCACCTAGAATAGTACTGCCACACTGCCCTCCATCATGTTATTGTAAGGATTTTCTGCCAAAGGAAGGGAAAACAATGATCATGAGGAAATGCAATGATAGGGAGAGAATGCGATGGTCACAAAAGATTGTGAGGGAACGTGGTAGATCATGAGGGAATGTGATGATTGTGAGAGAATGCGATTATTGCGGGATAACACAATCTTCATGCATGAGGGAAAATGAGATAATCTTCATGAGGGAAGGCGAAAGATCACGAGAGAATGCGATTTCATTTTGGGGGGAGTGAAATGATATATTCCATGTCCTCTTCTAAAGGTGCTCCATAATATGTGAACTGCTCTAGCAGTCACAAATGGCCTGGAATTCTAATTTAAAGCCAAATTTGAGGTCGATTTGGAATACAAGCAATCAAGGACCTGAACCTTGGGTAAGAAAAATAGATTTCTTTAACTGAATTATATATTATATTAGGATGCTGAGGGGTTAAAGGTTAAAGTTCCAGCCTGCTCCACTGTATACTGTATATAAAAAACCCACAGCCGAAAAAAGGTTCTAAATGTTTTTAGGGTTCAACTGAATTGAAAAGGTTCAATACTTGGTGGGAAGGCCCTATGATTGGATCCTATGCTCCCAACTTGAGAGAAAGGGGTTCCATTGTGGGAGTTCAGTGCAGCTGGATTATCTAAATGTTGTTTTTTTTTCTTTGCTGTTGGAACCCCTTTAAAGTTGAGTGATGAACCTTTTAGGATTCCTTATCTATAACAGCTTATAGAACCGTTAAAGGTTCCATATAAAACCTTTTTGTTAAGAGTGTAACAGTTTTCAAGAGCAAAATTATCCAGATTTCAGTAGAACGCAGTATAAATGCTGAGTCAAAGAGTTCAACATCAAGTTTCAGTTATCTGTTACAATGAACCGTCCTCAATATATATTGATAAGGTCATTTCAACTTCCAACACTCATTGTAATGTATAAGTTTTTATTTTTACATCTGAAATGCAGTTGGCTAAAAGAGCTACATGCTTTTAATTTTCTGGCAGATTTTCCCCAGGCAAAATGGCACTCCTTTATATCATGATCTCCTGGTGATTAATAACATTATTTTATCTGACAAGATTTTGTTTTGTAATTTTTAACACGCTATATCATATCTCGCAACAATACAGACCCGTCCCATTTTTTGTTAGTCAAAGTGGATATTATCTTAGATTACAATTGGTTATTCGGCATAATATACTTTTATGTTGATAACAATGCTACTTGTAAAATAGACATTTACATGAGAAGGAAGGAAATGGAAGAATACATTTTGAAAATGGAGGATCTTGAAGCAATTGGAAGCCTACCTAATACTCAGGTGAGTAGTTTATTAAGTTATTTATACTTTATAAATTTGTTGTAACAGGTATAATATGTATCTCCTTTATGCAAGGACAAATGGAATAAGCTATAGGGGAGAGTGGGGCTGGTTGAACCGGCAGGCCAGTTGAACCACCCTTGATTTTTCACCAGGTGGATTAGGCACAGGAACATATATACAACCTTGTGTTAGCCCTTATTAGGCTAGTCTTTTCCATGTGGATCGTTTGGCTCCGAGACGCATGGTGAGGAAACAATCACACTTCTTTCTTTTTCGCTTGTAAATTTTAGTTTGTCACATGAATTTAGGTTGGATATGTTTCAAAAATGCATGGTATTTGAATTACTTGGTCTGCAGGGATGTCATGTCATCATCAGATAGTGTGTTACATTTAGATGGAAACCCACCTCCTTAAAATGGCGTCCCATAACAAAGGTACCAGGAACAGGCAGGCTATGTATAGATACGTGCAGGTCCCAGCGGGGCCAGTTGAACCAGAGGAGTTGATGGCAGTTTAATTATCTTAGTCCATCAAACCACAAGGGATTTGGTGTATTTATCATATTGTTGGTTGTAAGCAGGGGTCGAACATCGCCTTTCCAAATAAAAACATTCGTTATAGTTCCATATCAAATCTCAAGAACTGACTTTTCCAGGACTTATTTGCATGACAAAATTTTTGGATTTTCAATTACACATTTGTGTCAGTCTGCATACCAGCCAAATTTGTGAGTTGGGCTTTTCCTCTTTTTCTTGCATTCGTAGTCAATAAAGTCTGTTTAATTTTTTGACAAAATATTGTAGACCTTGAGATTTTAACTTTCCATCACATTTGAAATTTTTTGGCGTTTAAATGACATATTTTTTCTTTAATTTTCCCTGCATAACTTTTTGTGACCATGAATATGACTCATGAACTGCTGCACCCCAAATTATTTATCGTAATCCTTTATTCTTTCTTTCTTTCTTTTTTACATTTTACTTTTATATTTCAGTGGGAAGATTTTCAAAACCTGACAGACTCAGTGTTGAGATGCCAGGGATCCCTCGTCCCAGTTTTGCTGCATGCTTCTATTGGACCTGCTGTAAGTCTGATTTTGACCATGTGTGAAGGTTTTTTATAATTGAAAATTATCAACTTCCGTTGAGTAAAATTAGAGACCTTAAACAGACGTGGACTGTCACGGGGATGTATGATTTGTACTTTGACATTGAAAAATAAAATTTGCCAAGCAAACATAAATATATGAAAAATTTGAAAATGTAACACTTGGATAACGTCAAATGTATAAATGGCATTTCTAAGCTTTCAATCTTAGTCGAATTCTCATATTGAGAGACATTGAAATTGTGACAGTGTAGTTTGATATTTTGATAAATGACGCTAGTTAGTAGGCGCATAATTGCTTTGTAAGCACCAACATAGGCGTATCGGACAGGGGGGCGGGGGGGGAGGGCAGTCGCCCCCCCCAAAAGTTTGGAAAACACAGGAAATTCGGGTAAGCAGGCTAAAATTTCAGGCAGATGATCAAATTAACATTATTGAAAATCAATGGTTCCCAAGAAATTATATCAGGAATTCCAGGAAATTTTGATTATGAAATTTGGGCAAATGTCGCTTGCCCTCCCAAAAAATACTCTCGCCATACACCTATGAGCACCAAATAGGCCTATATGTTAAAATCTAAAACTTGGATAACTTCATGTGATTTTGAAATCCATTCAAATCTTCATATTGAGATATTTGACAATTTTTGACAGTCTATGATATTTTGATAAAACAATGCAAGTAGGTGTACCTCATATTTATCCCACTGTTATTTCTACTTCAGTCTGCCACAGCGCTTCTGCTTGCGTTTCTCCAGAAAAGAAAAAACATGCATCGATGTTGTTGGGGAAGACCGTCATATGTAGCGTAAGAAAAATTAATCACATTTGCTAATATAAAAAATCAATCATGCTCTCTGTTGCTCACTTCCAAGTTTGAAATTATATTTATCTTCATGCGGTAGAGAAGTGACACCTGCTGGTGATGTGCAGTGCCCTCTGTTGATTTGAAACGCAGATTTCGACGCAGTTTGTTTCCGCATGACTCAAATCCAGAAACAACATAATAATGTTCCTTTCCATTTTCTAGTCACCTTCATTATCTTTGTAATTTTTCAGACCAATAAACCTTCTGGACCAATATGATAATCGTTGGACTTATGGAGCAGTCTATGGAGCGATTCCAAACCTTCTGATCAGCGTCTTTCTGGGTTTTGACGGCCAATACTTTTTACAAGAGGACTATCCCACTTATCTTAAATGTAAGATTGATTATAAGTTATTAAAAGTGTTAGTTACAGGTATTTTAATTACCACACAATTTTGGTCATTCACAGTTGGCAGTGAGGAATCAGAACAATGCAAATACTTACTTCGTTTGATCTGCTGTGTGACATTCTGTTGTTTCTGAACCAATCCGATTAAGAAAAAATGCTGTGTTTTAAGAGGCGAAGAACTTTAGAATTACGTACTAATTAAAATGTTTGAAAAGGAAAATATCAATATTTTAAACTTTTAATCAGATGTTCATCATCTTTATTTATGATTGCAGCTCTCTACACTTTAGCCTATGTCCAGATGGTGTGTTTGAGTTTTTACCCCCTTTTTGCCTGTCTCAACACAGAATTCAAATTGACAGGATCAATCATTGGCTTTCTATATTCTTCATTTTGGTAAGTGATATTATGGATACCTGCATTTGTTTTGCCTTCAGCGTCCGCCAAATGTTTCCGTTTTAAATTCACCAAATTTAAAATATTCAATGAAAATCTCATTTAGATTTATTTCTCTGTTTGCAAGACCTTTATTGTGTTTAGAGAGATGGGCTTACCAGCAAGGTAACAGTCCTTTTAAAAATGTGTGAAAAACCTCAACATTGTGTTCACATCATTGCAGCACAATTTCTACCATACATTTCTACTTGACCAACAGACAAGCCCTCTACCAACTAGAAATGTCATAAACGGAAACCGGTGAATGATGCGCTGCCCGGACTGAGTCCTAAGGGTGAATCACACATGTATCCGTAGTTAGTGTATATCCCTCCATGTAATATTTCAGTCAAATCTTGGCTCACAGGATCGATGCTGTCTTGGCTAAATACACATTTCCTGGCCATCCCACTGACCCAAACGGGGGCCAGTCGAAATCTCCTTTTGCCTAAATCTACTTTTCCGAAATCTACTACTGACAAAATCTACTTTTGACAAAATATCCTTTTTTCTTGTCTACTTAATTTTACAAAAATCTACTTTAGACAAAATCTACTTTTGGCAAAATATCCTTCAAATTATTTATTTATTTCATACATATATGGATTTTTTGGTTGGCCTCTGCAGCGATTTCTAATCTTTGAGAGGTCTTTTGTACGTAAACTTTTGAAACTTTATACTCCTAATGAGACATTACTTCAAAATATTTTGGAAATAAAATTTATCGGAGTCTGGGTCATAAATCGAAATTTGTCTTTAATTCACTTATCAGGCTTTTTCACCTGTATATTTAAATATATTTGCCCATAAACTGATATTTTCATGACATAACTGTCATTCATTTTGAACTTGAATGCTAACTGCTGTTCTAACAATGGCTGTTGTCTTAATTGCAATTCAAACACTGGCCACTGTCTTAATTGCAATTCAAACACTGGCCATTGTCTTAATTGCAATTCAAACACTAGCAATGCATTGTATATATTCTAAAAAATTGCAATTACTTAGACATATAGCATTCATATAACGTTCAAGTAATATTAATTTGCTTGTAAAGTTTACATCTTTTTTAAATTTCGATATTTTACTGCAAGTAAATAATGAAATGATAAATTCATCTGAACTAATAAATTTCAAGTAAACAGAATCGTTTTTCACACTGAAATTGTCTTTGACTTACTAAGCAAGAGTAAGAGTAAATCAAATCTAAAATGGGTGCAATGACAAGTTTCACTAATTTCGTATTTCGCCATTTTACCTATTTATTTGACTAGCAGTTCACTTCAATCAATGATTTACTTAGTCATTTTACTTATTTAGGTATAGTCATTTAAATGATTTAGTCAGTCATGTAGTTTGTTGATTTAATTAAGTTTCTTTAAAATTGGAGAACAAATGTGAATAGACAACGTGAATCATTTCAAAGAGCATAATCAAAGGTTTTTATCGCAACGTGAAGAAAAAGATATTTTATGTGTTAAACAGATTTTAGAGCTTAGATATTGTATATTACCAGGTTTTAATCAAGATGAAGTTTTTAACATTTTCTTCAATTTGTGCACAATGTGATATTGATTTTCTCGTATAATTTTATTAGCTTCTGTGATATCTGTTTTTATTAATTAATTGTATACCATTTTTGTACATATATTGTATAATTGTGTGTATGAAATAAATGATTTATATATTTCAGAATTTACTTACAAATTTGGCATTTAAGCCAATGCGTCTGAATAAGTAATAACAATCATTTGAATGAGTTAAAATGCGGTATTATACCTAGAATTAATCACCCAGAGAATCTACTCAGTGGAATTATTTGGTTTATTCCGTAATATTTAAAACAGATCTATATAGGCATGCCAAATAAGCCAGATTTATTTGCAAAATATTCGTTTCAGTCATTTTAGGAATGAGATACTACATTCCTTAATATTTCAAACCACAATTGGGTTTGTATAATTATTAAGTAGATTTTGGAAAAAGGAGATTTTGGCAGAAGTAGATTTTGGCAAAATGAAGTAGATTTTGGTTTTCAAAAAAAGTAGATTTTGGTAGGAAAAGTAGATTATGGAAAAGTAGATTTTGGAAAAAGTAGATTTTGACTGGTATTCACCCAAACTATCCACCTGTCTTTGATTTTACTCTCCTGTCTTTCTGCCCAGGAGTAATTTACCAGCTTGTTATTGCTCTCTCATTTACGATTGGCAACACTGCTATTCGTTTAAAAAACACGTGCAAGCACTTTTAAGAGTTTCTTGCATCTATCTATCTATCTATCTATCTATCTATCTATCTATCTATCTATCTATCTATCTATCTATCTATCTATCTATCTATCTATCTATCTATCTATCTATCTGATTATCTATCTATCTATCTATCTATCTATTTATCTATGTGTTTAGTTGTCTATCTATCTGTCTATCTATCTCGAGGCCTTCCCTTCCTTCCCCCACTACATTCCTGCCTTCATTCATTTGTTCATCCCTTTGTTCATTCCTTCCTTCATTCCTTCTTTTCTTCATTCCTTCCTGCATTCTTTCTACCGAATTTGTAAACACTGGATCTAGCTGGCACCAGGATGCTTTTAGGACAAATTTAGTATAAACAAGTTGTTGATAACTTTTACAGTTAACATCAAACAGGACTGCTACAAGGTGTGTCATGTTTCTAACACACATGTTGATGTAACCTAGTTCCATGTGATAAATGGACATTCTTGAAGTATAAAGTATATGCTGACCTGCTTTTTTCACTTCTAAGGGAATACTTGATATGTGAACAGGAATTAAGGTATGTTTTTCTTTAGGCTTTCTTATCATTGTCAGCTAATAGTAAATAACATGTCACATGAACTATTGTCCATTAGATTTTTTATATGATTAGCCATAGTCTGGTGCCCTGGTACGTGAATGCGTACAGGCCAGAAGACCAGGCTAATGCAGCCATAGCCATGCTGGGAGAGCAGTGTGTGTAGAACTGTGGAAGAAATACTCCTAGGGAAATACTTTCAAAATGTCACAATAAAGCCACTAAATGTTAGTTTAAAGATCCGGGGACAAACTTTATGACAGTAACGTAACATACAGTGAAGAAGGGCTGTGAAAGTAGTGGCAGGTGCCCAGTAGCTGTTACATAAAATTAGGCCTAAATGTTAACATTTCAGTGTGTGCAAAAAATCTTCCTTACGAAACCAAGGCACTGGGCACACAGTGGGCAGGCAGCGCAATTAGCAACACTGTTTGACTTTCTGGAATTTTTAGACATTTAGGCCTATTTTTTTTTTAACCAAAATCATTGGAAAATATAATTTTTTAAGGCATAAGACTGTCACCCTGGATTACCTTATCATTCCAGGTTTCTAGTGAAGACGCAGGGATTAGTTGAATGTATTGGGCCATATTCAGATGTATGTAACACTTTATTTCCATCAATTAGAATGTCAAGTGATTACTGTATCTTGCATGGCATTATGGAGATTCATTCTAGTTTTTAAAAAATTATTATTAAGTTAATTTAATTTCTGACATGATTTATCATAATTAAAATAGTGACATGGTTTATCACAATTTTATAGTAATGGTTTTTACTATAATCTGAGAACTTGTCTGTCACGATTCTAAGAAAATTTACATAAATGATTTGTTTATGACATTTTATAATAATCATACAATTTATCAATTTTTAAGATAAAGAAACAAGAATTTTGAACAGAACAGGTGTTTGAATTTTAACAAGATATAATATGGCACTGGACAGTTTGAACCCACAACTTACATGATTCATTTTACTTTATTTCAGCTCTTATGGAATATTACACTTGTTATAAATTTGCCATCTGTCGCATGCCTGGGTTTTGTGGTTGTGAGATATTTTGTTGTAACGGTTCAAAATATCAAAAATGGTTCTTGGTCGAAATCTGAGACTGTAAGTTTTTTGCTTATTTGGAAATATATATTTGCAGTACAATTGTTTGGTACCATACGGTGTACAATTTCAATTTATTTTCTTTCAAAGCATGGTGTAACAATTATCATAAAATGTTGTAAAGCAGATTTATTAGAATGTGCCCATTCTCATCATCCAAAACAGCATTATGAACTAGCCCCGATACGACCCACTGTGTTTTGGCCAGTTGTGTCGGAGTTTACAACACTGGAGCTACTTATGAACGAAAACCATGATCGATACGATACATGTATAAAAGCAAAGCGTATAATGAACCGAATGCTGTATATATTAAAAAATATTTTGTTTTATGATATTAACAAAATTAATTTAGTACAGAGTGTCTACAGAAAAAAGGGCAGTCTACACAATTTGATTTGTGTACAGTTAATTTTTTGCCAAGCATCATTATTCAGCAAAACATGATTTGTACATGAACAGTATTATCAGAACAGTCAAGTTACCAATTATTCGCACCTCTTGCTATGGTAACTTTCTGCTGATGAGACCGAAATGATGCGAAAGCATGTCTGATGTACTCCACCAACATTTTGCCTCATGCAGACATGATGGAGGCCTTTAACTTTACTTCGACGGTTGGGATAACTTGTTGGATGCTGCCTTCAAAGTTGCCCATACCAAGTAATTCAAAGGGGGTCTAGCTTGGTAGGTTTGTTTTGCGACACTCTTGAGTCTTCTATGCAGTATGAAGAGGTGCTCCACCTTTTTGGAATATGATTTTGCCAACAAGAGTGTTTCTTGCCTGCCGCCATGGCATCACAAATTATTTGAGAATGTTATTATAAACATTGCATTGATACCAGCGCTCTGATCAATGGCGCTTTCAGACATTTTTGTGATTTTCTTGTCATCAGGTGACCCTATGTTGAAGACCTAGTGTCAGGTCCTGAATTTGAATTATCGGCAGCTAGAGCATCAGCGAATGTCCCACTATGCACGAATGATTCATTCCTTTTCTTATAAGCACCATAAATTTCTCATCAACAATGAGGAAAACGGGACGACCGTGGTCAGCTTGGAGCAACGCAAGCACTTTTGCATATCATGCTTCCATTTGCCTTTAGTAGTGATCTAATTCACAAATAAACATATTTGCTATAGATCTAATATGGCTGACTAGTGACTATCAAATCCATTCTTATGTCAGACTTCTTACCAAATTCTGAACTTGTTGGAGCAGAGAAAAGGAAGGCAGGTGACTGTCCTATTTTTCTGTAGACACCTTGTATATCTGACCCATCAATTAAAGCAAATATATATTACACATAATTGCTAGAAAGGACAGGTGCTTGCAATGTAGATAACTAGCTATTGGTTTTAGAATTAAAAAATTAATATGGGTGTGTTTCTTAATGAATGACTATGACCATTTTATTTTGCTATTTCAGGATGTCAAGCTTGCTCCTGACCATATGCTTGTCTATGTCAAGAGGTTGCTGGTGAAACCTTCTAGCGACAACTCGGAAAAGTTTGTTTATAATTTTACCCTTTTACTAATTTACCTTGAAATGCACTGGCCCTCGATAGCAGCCAGTTATTGGATCTTCTTACATTTAAATTTTTTTCATGAATCTGTCATTGTCTCTATGAATAAATGGGTATACGTGAGTGTCATTTTGTGAAAAGATGTCCATTGAACTAAGAAATATGTACATGAACAGTAATGAACCTTACCGGTTTTGAAGATGTTGCCCTGTCTCTGGATGTGGAAGAAACATTTTTTTAAATCACAAGAAAGGAATTGTTCTCTAGCTCACAAAATTGTTTTAAGTTTCAAAATAACTTTAACCATCAACAAGTTATAAGTTATTCAGCATTATTATCCACTTGCAGGGCCGTTCACTAGAGCATTAGCACAATTTTGAGGGCCGCTGATTTTCCATATCGGCCCTTGCTTACAAGTCCAAGGGCCGATATTGTCAATAACGGCCCTCGTTTGCAAGGCCGGGCTGTTATAGTCAATAACAGCCCTTGTTTACAATGCCGGGGTGTTATAGTTGATAACGGCCCTTGTTTATAAGGCCAAGAGCCGTTATAGTCAATAACGGCCCTTGTTCATTTCACTTAATGCCAATCTTGAATTGAGAGGTCTTGGTGGTAAATCAGAACAGAAAAACGTAGTAAGTGGATAATAATAGTAATAACACTACTTTTTATTGGGGCACTATGCTGTTTGAATGGCCCTCAGTCATGTCCAGCAGCCCTAATTGATCGCACAGCAGCCCTCGCGCTGCTCGTGCTGCTTTGAATCACTTGGGCTGCTGGACATGACCTTGGGCCATTCAAACAGCATAGCGCCCTCAAACGTAGTGTTATTGTTATAGTATGTCAGGAAGTTTCAGGTGTTGAGGTTGTTTTTTGCAAGCTATCGTTTTGTTCATATTATTTCAGATGTGAGTCAACTCTCCAGATGGTCCAGTGCAAAATTGAGATATTTTTTAAAGAAAATTTCTATGACAAAAACTTGCCTTTCAAGTATTCTCCCAGGATTATTTGTGTCTTCTCTGCAACTGTCATGTGCACATATTTGGTAATGGTTTAATTCATTCTTTGGGTCTATTGTCTCTATTTATATTGAATTTGTTTTTGTAGGTTCAGTTCTGTAATATTTTGAAGTTTAACATATTGTGAGTAAACTGTAACATTATTAACTTTTGACAACTAAGTCTTAAAAATAGAAGATGTGAACCTTGACTTTGTATAGTTGTCGTTGATATATATACCCCTTTTTCGTTATTTAAGGGCTCAATAAAGAAAATAATAGCCCTCTTGTGGATGCAAGTCAAGTCATATAATAAATATTCCGTCTTTTTAAACAGTTAGGGAGTCTGCAGTTCTTAATCTGTGCAAACTTTCTGGATGCCTTTAAGGAATTTGTTATTGAATTCAACAATGTGACAGATGATGCATTCCGCAACAAGACTTACATTGGGAGGAATATCGAAACTATTTACTACATGGTCGAATGTGAGTGTGCTTGAAATTTAAATTTATCTTCTTTTTGATCTTAGTTTAAACTTCAGGAAATCTCATAAATAATTTTTTTATTTAGACTCATGGGAAATTACCAACACACTGGTTAGTGTTCTGTTTGTAATGGGGCTCCTCAGGCTTCTGATTAACTACAGGTAAGGTTATTCTTTGTCTGATACACCTCCTGCGTTTTAGTTTTAAAATCCCCCCACTGCTTTGTTTGGCAAAAAAAAAAGAAGAAGATTTTTAGCTTTTTTATTCGACCGAAAAAAAATTTTCTGCCTCAGATTTTTTATTTGTTTATTCACCATTTTTCTTTAATTGACATAATAAAAAATTGAGATTTCAGTCTTGAAGAAAGTGTCAAGAGAAAATCCGAGAAGCTAGAGATTAATTATATCTGCCTAATACTTGAGCCAAGAGTTTAAAAAAAGCAAAATACATAGAGGTGTTTTCAGTGATATTGCATGGTTGGTTGTGAGGATTTTTTCCTCACGCATCAAACCTGATTTAAGGGTTTTCTGGAAGATACCAAAGATCGTCAGCCCATATAGCTCAGTCAGTAGAGTGCTTGCCTCACAAATGAGGGACCCGGGTTCAATCCCCAGGCTGGACAATCATGTCATTCCATGATGTCGTTGATCGCATCAGATGTAAATTGGAGGTGCTATTGGCCCAACTGGAAACAAGTCATTGACTTAGCTTGGCTACCCAGTACCCACTTTAAATAAAAGTACCTTTACCTTTACCCTTTTTTTTATTGGTTTTTAAAATTCTGTTTCCCTTCACAAAATCTTGAATTCCCAAAGGCCTCTTCTCCGATATTTATGAAATTTAAATGTAGTTTGTAGGCCAGCATATTGACACTGCATATGTAGGCCTATAATTATTAATTGAAGCTTGATTGCTTCATTTTTCTTTGAGTGGCCAGTCCCTGAATGCATAGTACCCCTCTTTTCAAAAATTGTAATTTTAGGGTTGTCCAAAAAATATTTTCAAACTGCACTCAAATGATTTCTAATATCATCCAAAGAACCCCAACAGTAAAAGTAGGACAAAATACGTCTTCAGTTGTCCACTTAATATTATTTATGATTGAGAAACACATCTTCTCCAGTCTCTTAAAGAAGTATATCCAGCTGGCAGCTGTCCATCCTCCAACAGGTCACTGTGCAGGAGGGTGGCAGCTGTCCTGCATGGTGGAATTGGTCTTATACATGGGAGAAGGCCTACTCGAAGGCTGCTGGCTCAGCCAGGAATAATGGTACTGAAATACAATACAATATGTAGGCCTGCGATTCAGCCAACTGTCACAGAAATCTGAGATGGATTCTTTGAGATATTGATGTGTATTTAAGGATGGGATTAATTTGTTGAACTGTTACTATTTTGCATAAAACTAAAATGATTTCTTTTTCACCTACAGAAAACACACACTGATGTTGTATAAAGGAGATACCAGCTTCATACCTGAATCTTACATCGAAAATGTCAGGCCCAGCAGGTTCATTGCTAATACTACAAAATTTGCAGGTTACCAGATAGCTTACATGTTGTGGGGTAAGTTTTGAGGTGCTGCACAGTGTGTATTATATTGTTGTCTTAAAAATATTGAGTGTTAGTCTGGGTTATGCAGCTGAGACTTTCTGGAATTTGGACATTTATAGGAAATTAATTGTGCACGGTAGGGAAAATATATGTTTGAAGTCAAAAAACTTAATTAACATCCAAACATGATGGTTTATTCCTGCACAGGTCAGATCATCTTCACAGCAGTGGGAGTTCTGCTTTCCCTTCTTTTCTGCTTCGTCATTGTTCTTCCTCCAATTGATGGAAATTTTGAAATCATCTCATATATTTTTGAAGCCTTTGGGTGAGTAACACAAGTTGGAAGCAACTTTTTTTCTTCAAAGACCCATGCCCATGTTGCCCGCTTTCAAAAAAAAAAAAGCCTTTTGGCAAAACATGCACTTGTTGGTTATTTTAGCCAGATTGTTGCAAAATTAAGAGCTTCGAAGAAAATAAAATGTGTCTCCTCAAAGTGTTTTTCTTCATATAAGTGAGTCTATTCTGGAAAGTCTTAATTAAAATCCTCTTTTTATTTTTTGTCAGAATCCCTGTTGCAGTTAGCATCATGATATTCATTATGCAGGAAGTAACTGCCAGTGTCTTCTTCGTCCAGAATAAGCTAGAAAAAGATGACAGTTCCAAACCTCTTGCACTAGATAATCTGTAAGTCATTTATATTTTACTTCTATAATTTTGCATCTCGTTTTCCCTCGCATATGTTGGAAATTTTATTGCTAGAGTTCACATTGATTTTTTTTTTTGCGTTTTTTGTTCCTTGGGGTTTTTGTCACATTTTAATTTTTGTTTTAATCTAAAGAAAAATACTATCAATCTATAGATGTGTTGTGGCAGGAGTGAAGGTCATTTTCATACTGCTTCGACCTAAAATTGGATGGAGTAATAAGCTACAATCGAATACGAAGTGAGAGTTGCATGAGAAGCTGGCATCAAATAAATGAGAAATTTAAAAAAAAAAACATACTGTGAAAACATGTTTTAGCACTTGAGCAAACTAGTAAATGTGATGACTTAATTGTCTGACCATATCTTTTTAAATTTCAGACGAGCATTTCGGGCATGGGACTACTTCATGTTCCTCAACAACATCACAACTGGTCTCATTTCGTGTTTATTTAGAGTCATTAAAAGCCTCTTCATTGGTCTTCTTTACCTCAGCAGAATGGATAGAAGTGTGCTCATGGCAGGCTTTGAGAACTTAGATACAGGTAGGGATGCAGATGTCCTCTGAAATTTTGAATCCTGATATGATAATATGACCTTGTATGGTGTCTTCAACGGTCAAAAATCTGGTGTGTAAAGCGCAACAAACATTAATTTTGTTATATATAGGCTAGGCCTATTATATCTGACGCTTCCAAATAACACAATGACTTCTGAAATAAACAATTTAAAAGTCTGCGGGTTTGTTTAGTTGATGAATTTACCTTCACGAAATGATAATCAAATTGAATGTTGATGCCGAAGACGGAATTCATAAACAATTGATAATTTGATATTTTATATACTTAATTCTCATCCTGCAGGTTTCAATGCTTACATAGGCATGATGATGGTAGAGAGATACAACAACCACCCTGTGCTCAGGACATTCTGCCAAGTGACTGCTGAAGCCTCACAGAAAGTAAGAATTGAGAAGAATTTTAAAAGAAAATTTTGCAAGCATGTCTGACCTCTTTTAAAAACGGTCAAAATAGCTGTTATTCCATTTGGGGTCAGACCATCTTATACCCCAGCAGAAGTTGTGAAAGTTCGGAAAGTGCACATGTATTTCATATATATATTTAATGGGAAAATTAGTCTTGATATACATGTAGGTAATACTTTAAGTGTTAATAAGATAGTCTTGATATACGTAATAGGTACATGTAGCTGTCAACAACAATCTCCTACTACTGCTTTAATAGACAAAAAGTATAATCACTTAACTTTTTAAATTGCTGAATGGTTTGTTGGTTTCTTGTTGCAGAACAATTGTTGCTCAAAATATGGAGAAGTTTATGATGTTGAGTCAGACTATGTTGATGGTAAGTATGATATCAAAGTATTTTTTATTGTAATGTTTCCTCGCGCAAACTTGCACACAGTGGTCGAAATAGCCCATGTTATTTGGGGGGGTCTCTCAAGTTCCAAGGTTGAAGCCCTTGTAGCCGGAATTCTGCGGGACGCCAGAAGCTCTTTAAAGCCGAAGTGTTTCTGATGCTCTAAAAATTAATTCTGAGCACTTTATAAGCATGTTTTATCTCAGAAAATTAGTTTTTATAAATCACAAGAGATTGCAGTATGCTGATTAATCTATACTTGCTGAAACAACAAAAGGCAATTTTTAAAATGTTCAATTCAACTCGCAGTCAATGGACTGATGAGCTGTGGTGTTGTCCTAGATATTCGGGACAGTTTAAAGATATTTGTAAAGTTTTTATAACATGAGCAGGCTAATTTTTTTGGAGACTTTTTTGTCAGTGGGCCAAGTCTAAAGTGTTCTGTAACTTCTGTAACACAAACAATATCCTTTACTTTTAGCCGATGAATCAGACTTAGAACTGAAGAGAAGATCCACCAGGGCAGTGACAAAATGGCATCTTGCTTACACGCTGATAAACAACCCAAAACTGAAAGAGGAGAGGCACCATCAACTGGAGCGGCCTGAAGAAGAAAGTGAAAAATTGAATGAAGAGATTGAGAACAATGAATATACAAAGGAAGGAATTTCAGAAAATGAAAAAAGTTCAAACAAATTGCCACAGAAAGGGGTTGAAATATTTTTAATTGATGTGGAAAATAACAGAGATTATGGCACATTCAAGAATGATCAATCTTCAGTTAGTACCAACAATGAAACATACTCAAATTCCAACTATCAAAGTGACAAGCACTTTTCTGCATCCTCAAGAAGAAACTCCCTCTCTTCAACATCTTCTGTAATGTATGTGACACTTGAAGATCTGGATTGTGATGAAATTAAGAAAACAACAATTTTATAATTTGCAGTGGTACCTGCGTCATAAGACCACCTGTTGTAATACTTGCCTTATGTGACCGCCTTCCTCCTGAACTTAGCAGTATTTTTAGTGCATTTTGCATCCCCACGAGAGACCGCTTCATGACCACAGAAGGGGCAGTCTTATAACGCAGGGGCCACTGCATTGTAATTCCAGTGATGTAAACATGACGGTAGTTGTATTTCCTGTAATAAATTTATATCAAAATGTGTACTTTCTTTGGTTTTAGGGATTGGGTTGACCATTATAGATCTATACTAAGAGGGAGAGCTCAGAGTTTTCCCGATGGAAAATATTTATTTTATGGTAACGGAACAATAACGATATTTATTTTTAGTACGTGGCTTTAACAAATATTAACTCTTGGCTGACCTTTGCATATAGCAGGTCTACTCTACATGTATGATGTTTTATTAATTTTAAGGGTTTTATAAGAAATTGTTTGGTCATGCATGGGTCGTGGGAAGAAAATTAAAAGTGCTCATTGCAAGTTTAGGATGAACCTTTGGAAGGTAGTGTGAAACACAACTGTTCTTGCATTTCTAAAGTGTATTGTAGCCTACTAACAGTCTACCACATGCAGGCATTTTTATCTACTTTACATTTAGCTTGGTCTCTTCAATTCAATCTATTTGGTCTCTATGCATGACTGCTTCTGTATTTCAGTGCCTATAATTGCCAAGCAAGCATTTTACCTGAACAGTTACCAGTGCCTTATTTGATTATGTGGATTATGCTGATAAGGAGCTATTTTCTTGATGAAGCTCACTGAGCTTCCATAATAATTATTGCAGAACTGCCTTTTCTATTCAAAACACTACATTTCTGGTGGCCATCTCTATGAAGGATAGCCCCAACATTCCATTATTCCCTGTGTCAATTATAGGAGGTACTAATGTTATGCACAGGATTTTAACACTATATATGATTATTGTATATTCTATAATGTTATACATTTGGACTGGCAGCTTGCAGATGGATTAGTGTCATATCTGATATTTTATATGAATTTTATTGACATGAGTTCTGTTGTGCTCTTTACACAAATGGACAGGAATTCAGATTTAAGGCAAAATTTTCAGTCAATCAGGAATACCAGTAACAGTGATCCTCAGAATTGGGTAAGACATCTGTTATATATTTATATGGACTAATCTGTCGTGCGACTTAGATAAGTAGGGGTAAGATGTACATCTAACATAAACTGTCCTTGATGTGGTCATCTATGTAAGTAACACACAGTGCTTTGTGATAAATATGTTCACAGAGCATTGTAATCCACTATGCCTTAATCCACTATGCCTCTATTTACTGTGGTCTGAATACCTATCGTGTGCTGTCCCAGGTCATTTAGTTGACTTGGACACCTACATTCTGCCATATAAAGTGTGTCCCAATGTGCCCCGTGTTCAGTGTCCCAATGAGCCCCGATATGACTTTTACACCAAAACTCTAATTTCTCGGGCACCAGTGAGTGTGTTTTCCAGGATAGCAATTCATAACTATTTGTTACGATGTATCAAATTCATACAAGCATTGAGAAAGCCTCATTGTTCATGGTTTGTCACAAAATGGTTTGAATAGAACCCCTCTGAATTTACTTTAGTAGCAGGAAAACAAACTTTTCCTCACCATACTTCTGCATGTGACTGTAATTTGTCAATAAAACAATAGAAACATCAGGATGTGAAATTACAAGATATGATGGCACTATACCATATCATATGGCTTGCCAGGAACCAAGAAAACCCCACCGTCCCAGTGCCCCGCGTCCCAATGTGCCCCGGTTCCCCCTATAGATATACATGCACGCACAGCTGAGTGTCAATATGTAGGCCTACAAACCTATACATGTATACTTTCATAAAGATCGGAGTAGACATCTTTGAGAAATTAACCTTTTTCTAATGGGGGACTGATTTTTTTAACCCTTATTTGGCAATGCCAACTGGTGCCAACACAGAGATAATTGTTCTGAATGACTGTACCAGTTTCCTTGGGTCTTCTGTTCTGTTATCGATTGTAAACGATAATGTTTTATATGAAGGAATCAAATTTAGAATTGTGCTGAATGTGTGATAACCGATGTTAACATTTCATAATCTATTGAATGAAAATTTATCTCTTATTTATTTATGTTCCGTAATCGGTCCCAGTTTTTGGTTGCTCCAAGTACGTGCTATCTGATAAAACAGTGGGTCATTCGGAATAATATGCAGATAACAACAACAGTTATAGAATAGACACAATGGTGTAGATGTGTTTATATGAGAAGGAATTAATTTCTTTTGAAAATGGAGAATCCTGATACTACTTTCATTCCAATTACTCCGCCTAATGTGCCTGTAAGTAATTTACAAGATTTATTGATTTGTTAGTCTATATTTAAAGTAAGCTACTTTTCTGATAAATGTGATAAATGATGATGTGAGATGTTTTTAAAATGTAATAATAATATGTAAGATTTGTCATGAAATGCTGACTAGTAGAATTACATTGGACTTGGAATGGGATCTTTCGCTTCCTCAGCAAAGGTTACCACTGATGTCCAGTGGGGATTTCATGATGAAGATCTACCATTAAATTATGCCATAAATCCAACCGACAAACAGTGGTCGTAACATAAGTCACTCTATTTGGTACGATGCGCCTCTGATTAGCTGTGCACAGGCCTCTTGACAGGAGGCTGCGGGATTTCGTAAGAAGATGCAAATGTGCATTTTCGGAAAGGGATGCTTTTTGCGGGATCGGCGGTAATAAAATGTGGATGTCGTCAAATTTGGAACAAGCTGAGGAGTTTCAATGAAAATAAATCTTCACACCAATGGGGATCATAACATTATGGAATCTTTAACTAGATTTTAGAGCAGGACAAGAATTGGAGGCATATAGAGTAACTTGATTATGCACATTTAAGAACAGCAGAAGAAGGTGGAATCTTCTATTGAGGCCTCCATTTCCTGTCATGCTTCGTATCAGTCTTTTAACAAAGTGTCCAATCAGTGACTTGCATCATGACAAATAAAATGAGGATTTCTAGCTGCAGGCCAGCATAGAAATCCCACAGAACGCTTTGCTGCTACAATGGCCTAATGGTTAAAGCGCTTGACTGCGAATCCACTGGCCTGTGAGGAAGTGGGTTCGACTCCCACTCCTGGAACTTCGCTCACCATAGGGCACAGGCACTCTCCTGGACTGACTGTACAGTCTGTTAGAAATAATGATATTTATACTGATTATCAATTGACTAATACAGGAGTGTGCCTGTGCATAGGGCAGCTATAGATGCAGCTATCAAGAGCTATATATGTAGCTGTTGACTAGGTCTGTCCCATGAGACCTGGGCAAAAATAAACGGAGGGGGTTGTATCCAGTGTTCTATACTGGAGCAACTGAAAGACCCTGCACATCCCTGAACTAATAGGGTATGTGGCAGACTCACAGCCTTACCATCACTCATCCATCATACGGCGGTCGCCATGCTTGCATAGGCCAATATGTGGCCTCTTAGCATTAAATGAATAGAACTAGAGAACTAGAACGCTGTCCTGCTACCCAAATTCTTTTTTTTTTCCTCAGAAGGTGGCTCACAAGGCTGGCTCAAGAAAATCCTTTGTCTGCTGCTGGGCAGTTTTCTATATGTGCCTCTATTATTTATTTTTTTTAAAAATACATGAAGGTTATTCTTTCCATTGTGTTCATGAAGGCACATTCCCTGTCGTAAAAAACAAGTATGGTCTTAACTCTCATTCCGTAAAATTTAATTTTGTTTGCAGGATGATCTCCTGAACCTGACGGACACAGTGTTGCAATGCCAGGAATCCCTTATCCCCACGTTGCTGCATACTTCTCTGGCACCAGCTGTAAGTATAAATTTAATATTCTAAGGGGCTGACCAGATGATCTTTGCAGGGGGCTATGGATATTTGGTGGAAAAAAAAGTTTGTTTCCCACTTGACACTGAAAAAAAGAGTTTGTTCAGCACATGGAAATAAAAAAAAAGTTTGTTTCCACTTGTGGTTAGGGTACCGTTATGTTAAAATACCGATAAAAAAGTTTGTCGCGTGTCGCATGCGAAAAAAATTGTTCGTCGACGCGTCGCGTACGAAAAAAAAAGTTTGTCCCGGGTGTAAAATCCATAGCCCCCCCCAACTATCGTCTGGTCGGCCTCTAACAAAATTCATTTCTATTGGAAACTATTATTTATACATTACAACAATACAGTATCGAGTACAGAATATAGTGGAGAACAAATTTAAAAAGCTGAAAGAAGTTCAGATAAAATTTTAACAAAAAATGAAGTAAAAACAGGATTGATTGGTAACTAAAGAAAGATGTTGTAGATGATACCTTACAATTTAATTTCTCTATTTTACACTTAAATCATAAATGTTGGTAATTCTTCTTCAGATGACCATAGTATTGCTACTTTCATTTCTCCAAAAACGAAAAAACCGACAAAGATGTTGTTGGGGAAGACCAGGATTTGTTGCGTAAGAGAAATATGGAAATATGTATTATACATTTTATTTTCCCAATAGACTATCTAGAGATTTATTTCTTTTTACATACACAGACTGCATGGTAATGAGAGGTATACAATTTTATTTGACGATGCTCATTATTAGAAGGTTTCTTGTAATGTTTAGGTGTTAAAGTCTTTAGCAAGTTTTTGAAATACTTATTCATAATTTTTTTCTGTTATTTTTCCTGTGTTTTTTTTTCTAAAGACCAATAAACCTTCTGGACCAATATGAAAACCGTTGGACTTATGGAGCAGTCTATGGAGCGATTCCAAATCTTTTGATCAGCGTGTTTTTAGGTTTTGATGGCGAATATTTTCTGCAAGGGGACTATCCTACTTATCTTAAATGTAAGTATTTAACAATATATTATTGATGTAGGTCTTATGCAGCTTCAACAAAGCTCTTTAACTTGGTAGTTCAGAGCCACACTCTAAAAAATTTCGGGACAAAACTGGTTTTTTAAAATCCAAAATGGTTTTTTGAAAAATCCATATTGGTTTTTGCATGGAAGTTTGGTTTTTCAAAAAAACATTTTCCATTAAAAAAAAACCAGTTTTGTCCCGAAATTTTTTAGAGTGCAGGTAGTTGCCCGAGGTGTAGGGAGTGGGCTGGGTGAGTGATCTTCGACGTTGCGGCACCATGCGCGATCGGAAACTTTAATGCTAAAAGAGACACTAAGAATTCCAGTATTTCCTAAATATTTACTGGAATACTTTGATGAGCAGTGGAAGTTATTATCCCAACAGAATGAGACAGAAAACATAAAAATAACATTCTGAAAGCTGTGTGGATGTACCACATCGGAAAATAAATTAAGAATTGCCACATATAGGCCTATTCAATTCTGAGATGGGGGAGGCAAGAAAGATGGCTGCAGCGAGGGGGAGGACAATTGCTGGCCATATTACATATAAAATATCATGAGAAAAAAACTAACAAATTGTCTGGGGCATTACAAAGTGTTGAGATCGCAGAACCTGACCTGGCAAAGGGCGGAGGAAGTAAACCAAAACAAACCATGCAGAGTCAGGTGGAAGGAGGTGTGGGACTTACGACTCACATGTGATGTTAAGGCCTTTAAGGACGTCCAACTTTCCATTTGCTATGCCACTGCATGATTATGGGTTTTTATTGTGTATTTAAACAGTATTTTGCCCCTCCGATTGCAGCTCTTTACACAATAGCCTATGTCCAGATGGTGGGCTTGAGTTTCTTTCCTCTGTTCGCTTGTCTCAACACTGAATTCAAACTGACAGGGTCCCTCATCGGCTTTGTGTATTCTCTATTTTGGTAAGTACCGTTTATTTGTATTAGTTCCCTTTTTTATGACAACATTTTTATTCACTGATTTTACAGACAATTTTATTTTAAAGTTGAATCCCACAGAGTACAGCTACTCCACCTATGGTACTCCATGTAACTATACTGTTCAACAAATATAACCCAGCTGGTGGCTCCCCCGCTTGGTCAAATTGTCCATATGCATGGGAAAAGCCACAGATGTTTGAAAACAGGGGTAGGCTCACTCGAAGGCTGCTGGCTCAACCAGGAATAATGGCACTAAACTATAAATACACACATTTTGGGTCGATATACATGCCTATAATTCAATTCAACTTTCATAAAAATCGGAGAAGGAATCTTTGAGATATTCAAGTTTATTTTTCGAGGGACTTATTTTTGTTGAACTGTTTTTCATAATTTTATCATATTGTACACCTCGTAACTCTCAAAAAACATCGGTAACCCCCCTTCAAAAACTTGTTTTTCAATAAAGTGTATTTTCAGCTATATTCCTTTAATTTTTCATAAATATCTCATGGATATTATTCGAGTGACACTCCTTTTCATTATAAATACCACACTTTTTTAGTATTTTGCTGTATGCTTTAATGTAATGACATAAGTTTTTGAAAAGATCATAGTTCGAAAATTATGTTGGATAGCCCGTCTATTTTTTTGTACGTTGGAAACCTTTGGTTTTGAATAACTTTTTGGCAAAGTTTCATGAACATCTCATGGATTTTAGATTTCTTGCCAAGTGTGGGATTCAACTTTAAATCTTATTTTAAACATGAACCTCAATGAGCAACTACCCAGCTGTGATGTCATCAATAGGTTCTAGGGCTGGACATCGTTCAATTTTTAACAATACGATAAACTTGTACACAATATTTATTGCGATAATTGAGCAGCATCAATCATGCAAAATGCGAAGTTTGTGACATGAATGCTGTCAAAAGTATAGTTCTTGCAACAAATTTTTTTTCCCAAAAATGGGTCAATTACACAAAAAACAATAACTTTTGTGACATGCAGTTATCGTGATGTCATGATAATAATGTAAAATGATTATCACAATAAGTCTGTGAACTGATATATCACGATATATCGATTAATCGATCCAGATTCCAGCCCCAACTATTAGTTTCTTTGCTGTCCATAATGTTTCAAATTCAATTTCTTTTCAGGTTTGTAGTGAAGATGAAGGGAATGCTAGACTGTATAGGGCCATATCCACAGGTAAAATTTAAAATGGTTGCTCTTTTTTTGTCCATATTTTTCTTTAACATCATCACCTATGCTCTAATTATATAAAATAAAAAATTTTGCAATAATGTTTAATTTCGATCATTGAAAGCTTGTGGCAATTTGCATGAATTTTCACAATTAAAAAAAACGAGAGAAAAAAAATCGAATTGTTCTTTTATAATTTTGGAATGAGGAATGGCAAAAGTTTATCACAATTTGGAAATCATGGTTTATCCCAAAAATATTCAATACAATTGAATGTGAAATTACCATAATTTATCAGAATGGGCAAACATTTGGTTTGTACAGCAGAATACTATCATTGTTTATCAATGCTTTTGAAGGATGCTCAACCTACTTGATCTTTGGGAATGGAAATGTATGTTTACCTGTCTTATAATCATGATCCTTTCTTTTTTTTTTCAGTTCTTAGAAAATATTACGCTTGTCATTAATCTTCCATCTAATATATGCCTGGGAATTGTGGTCATCAGATATTTGGTCGTGACTATTGAAAATATCAGAAACAATTCATGGTCAAAATATGAGGTAAGGTTTTGTTTTTGCTTGCTTCTCGAAATTTTAGAAAGAGATACATTTTGTGACAATATGTTACCACCATGTTGTGTGCTAATAACATCATATTTAGAATTGCTTCACAACGTCGTGACAACGTCTCTTCTACCTTACAATTCTGCGTAATTTTTCACCAAAATTATAACATCGTTACAATGTTGCTGTAACGTAGAAATGCCAATTTGGTAAACAAATATGATTTCATTCGTATTTGCTTAGACCGAATGTGAAAAAAGGTGAATAACTTTCGACATAAATGTATATATATATATATACATATACATGGAGTTTTTTTTCTATTGTGATTTCAGGATGTCAAGCTTGCCCCAGAACATATGCTTCTTTACACCAAAAGATTGTTCGCGAGGCCTTCAAATGACGAGGAAAAGTTAGTATGTTTGATTAATTTTAGTATTTTGGTTTTTTTAAAAATTCCACTATAGAAGTGCAGGCTGTCAGAGAACAAGAAATTCTTTTTTTTTAAATAATTGTAGGGACCTTTGTATATAATATGAGGTTTCTTCAAACACGTGTTTTATTTTCCAAATATATATATATAATTTATTTCGAATGTGTGTGTAGTCACATCTATACCTCCAATGTATCTACCGTGAATTGACAAACCTACTGCATGTTACCTCATGATTAAATGCATGTCTAATTATAAGTGTTATAAACACAGACAGCAAACCAAGCAATGAGAAGCCCTTATATATATTTTTTGTCATGAACATTTCTATAGCAACAAACTAATTCTGGCTTGCTTGGATTATTACACTTTTCATGAGCTTGTGAACATCATAGGAGTAGTGAGAAGTTGAATATCTAATGTTTTCATAAAGGCTTGTTGCACACTATTGGGTACACATTTTGGCCACCGAAGTTGAAAAATGAAAGTCATGGCACACTTAACCACTCCTTAGATTTTGATTGCTAATATATTAGGGAAACTAAATCCAAAAGGATTGAGCTTAGTGAGCTTTCTTTGTTCCGTAATATGGGGTGAATCGGTACACTGGGGTGAATCGCGACACAACAGGAATACGGTTCATTTCTTTAAAAAAAAAAATTGTTCCATTTAACCCAGGAAGCTAATTTTTGGAAAACTTATAATACACATACTGAAGTATATTTTGATGGGGTTTTATATTTCTAACTGCAGACAATGAGGAGCCGCACCTTAAGCTTCGTCCTGCCATAATTGAATTTTCAACAGCTGGTCAAAACACTTGTATCACAAAAAGTATTAGTATTAGAGCCACCAAACCAGCAGGAAACGTCCATGATATAGTGTTGACCAACTTTGGAGAAAATGGTAACCATAGTCATAATAGCATTGACTATACCAGACAAAAACCAAACCAAAGTCAATTTCAGTGTCATTTTCGGATGAAAATAAATGATTAATGACAGCACAAAAAACCAAATTGGGGGTCAAGTAACATGAAATGAATAATGACCATGGTAAAAACATAGTGGAAAATCAATTTAACCTTTTAAAATAGGTAAATAATGATTGAACACTTCATTATTGTGGTGATGATGCATTCCCTGAAATTAACAAGAAATTGTGTGATAATATAGAGATGAAGGTATCAAAATAAGGAAATTCTGTTCCAAATCAGTTAGAAATAGTTTTAGGGAACCAGAACATTAGACATAGTATTTGATTTTGGATGTTGGGTCTTGGGTACTGACCCAGGTTAATAGCAGATTTTCGACACTCCCCAAAATAGCCCTACTAATTTTCATCTGAACATAAATGCGTGGTCCATTGAAGAAAATAATTGAAATTGGCATGATTGATATCGAATTTAGTCCAGAATTACCTATCTATAGCATTATTAACAGAAAAATACGAATATTGATAATTTTCTCATATTTTTAAAAATATGCTAATTTTGTGCATAATTAAGTTCTAATTTTTTTCAAAATAATTTTTTAAAGTTTTAAATATATTTTCAAATGATAATTCAAAAGTTTAGATGCAATTGGCATGACCATGGTGAATTAGCAGCTGGATGTGTCGGTTTCTGAAAACGCGACATACTTGTGAACGCATAAAAATTAGCTATAACAAGTTCAATATAATGGTTAGAGACTTCATATTTCGTCCTGTATTGCAGTTTGATACACTTAATATCTGTAAAAAATTGCAAATCTTATCTCTAGTAACTTGACACCTAAACATTCAAGTTTGTAAAACGCGACGTACTTGTGAACATTTGCTCAGGCAATGCAAAAGTATCCTAAATGTGCTCTTATAATGGTCTCAGGAACTGAAGAAGTGTTGGTCTGGAAGAGGGATACTATGGGGCTTCCACACAGCCATCAGCAGTATCCTAGATATATAGCATATATATTCCAGAAGAAATCAAAATTGCATGTCAGAAAATTAATGGTTTTCAAACTAAGCGATATCTTCATGCAAAAAATTCTCTTGGTCGACCCAAACACCGAAAAAAACAATAACATTTAGCCAAATATGATCTGTGTATTTCAGTCTATGATACTCAACCAATTATTTCATTTTCAAAATTGTTAAAATATCAAAAGAATCACTCTTTATATGCAGTACTATTTCTAAATGAGCTATAAACAAGGCAAAAAATGAGTTTTTTGAGCCGAATTTTGATTTATGGTGATAGACAAGTTCAACCAACACATAGCAAACCATATATTTCTGAAAAATACACGTTCTTCTCTAGTTAGTCAGATAAATGCCATGACCAAATGACATATCATGTCGAAATAATAAGCTTTTCTGTTTGAAAAAAGCCACTGTACACAATACCATGCTACAAGCTTAAAGTGTTTTTGTACACTTCTGTTATATAATCCCAAATCTTTATGAACCTATTTCCTCAATCTCTATGGGATATGTTCCAGGAGTGCTTTGGAGATGGTCCCCATCATTCAACCATGACCAGTCATGGTTGAGTGGCTGCTGCCTGCCTGGTGTATCTACTGTGTATTAAGAGGGGGCAATATATACTTGATTTGTAAATTGTACTCGCAGATACCTCCTCTGTCACATAAGGGTTATTTTTCAATCAGGGTACGCTCTGGAAAGTCACATGATATATCCAAAATACCAGAAATACCATGCATATATGTGGAAAAAACGTTACACAGAAAGATTAAACCTACTGAGACGGACCTACAGTAGTGAAAGAATTATTCAAATCAGTTGATAACTGCCCCAAAAAATTTATTTGTGTCATTTTGACCAAAATTGACTGTCTAATTTACAAATTAGGCAAATATCGCTTCAGATTTTTCAGTCCTGACCTAACAGTATGTTTTAACCAATGTGAATTTGCTTTCAACATGGTCCCAAGAGTTCAACTTTAGAATTACATGCAACAACTATGATTAGTCTCTTCAGAATCCTGCATGGAACACATGACGGTCAATTCCGTCAAATATTGTCCTATCCGAAATAGGGTCAGCAAAACAGCAATAACATTAAATTAAAAGGATTTTTATTTTATAGAAATATTCCTTCAATAGATTAGACAAAGTTTTGGTAAGTGTTTCACTTCAGTTGTATGAACTGCACAATGCTCATAGCTCGGAAAACACCAAATACAGCTTCGTCAAATAAACAGTCCTCTCCGTCCTCTCCGAAAATATCTATTTTCCTTGACACGCACAAAAGTTCTTGGCCAAAATTAGTAAAGGTTATTCACCACGGGAGAGGGAATATGTGATTTATCACCCGAGGCCTTTAGGCTGAGGTGTGAAAACACATATTCCTGATCCCATGGAGAATAACTGGCTTATACCATGAGACAAACAGTCAAACATGAGAGGATAACTGGACAACAAAGAATATGAGAATTATTTCCCTGAAATACTGTAATGTGATTGGCTGACAGAGGTGTCGAATGGTATAAAGCAAGTAAGATGATTTTTCATTGTCAGACATATATCTATCCACTCAGCACAAGCCCATACAACTGGGTGTTCTATACATCCAGTAATGGAGGGATGAGCAGAACATTGACATTGGTCGAATTATCAAAAAGTCAAATTAAAAAAAAAAAAATTCAGAATACTTGTAGCCCTAAAATTTTCAGAAATCCACGGCACGGTATATAGCAACAGAAAAAAGTCAATTTGGCCAGAAAAAAGACCTTTATTTTTTACCTCCTTGAGACAAAACTATGTACCCCGATTGAAAAACAACCCATAAGTTCCCTCTTAATATTGGAGGTCAATTAGGAGGGTACTCCTGCTACAGGGAAAGTATCTCTGCAAGTCCAAATTGCTTGTGGCCCCCTCCAGAAACTTAGAAGCTACACCACTGCAGTGCACAATAATTGATGACAAATTGCACTTGGCTGGGCATTTTTGTCCCATTAGTTATGGACATTCAATGTGAAGTCCTTCATCATTTGGAGCTTGTAGCACAGATCTGAGATGGTCCCTACAAAAAATTTTCAGCATTGTACAGCTTGAAGAATAAAAGTTTAAAGATTGAAGAATAAGCATATAAAGAAGTTAGAGTAATTTCCTATTGAAGTATGTCTGCAAAATTGGTAGAACAGTGAGGTCCAGCACACATGAGTAACACCTGATGGCAGTGTGATATCAGTTATATTCACTGATTCCCTATGATTGTTGTTTAAGAAGGTTTAAAACCATTCGACAACACTTATCAGTCAGTAGTCTCCCAGTTTGCAGTTGACGAATGTGTGTAATACTAATAGGTCACTTCCTGTACGAATCATATATATTAATTCTGAATTTCTAGTTGCTGCTGAAAAGGGGTGTTATTTAGTGGGAAAATAATACGCTATTGACTTTTGATTACCAAATCACCTTCAAATGTTTGTAATTTGTCTGCATGACTTCTTGTACACCTCTTTTTATATGTTTTCAGAGAGAAAACATCATTTCAGGTGGTCAAGTGCAAAATTCACAATTTAGTGAAAGCCCATGTATATGACAGAGGCTTACCCTTCAAGTATTCTCCCAGAATTATCTGCGTCTTCGCCGCCACTGTCATGTGCACATATTTGGTAAGAAACATTTCTAACAATGACAAAAAATGTTTTCACAACTGATTTTTAGTGGTGCGCTAGCCCATTAATTGTCATCTTCTCTACTTTCAACATGGGAAACGTAGAGGCTGTTTGATCAGTCATGATCAAGAGAAGGCCATTCGACTTGTCGTAACTGACTTCAGAGCTAAAATCGGATGCATAATCCTTTTGTTTGGCTGTCACCAACAACCAGGATTAGTCTCCCTTAATCAAATTAACATTGAAAGTATTGTCAATGATCATGAAAAATCATCAGCATATGATGTCACAGGAAGCACTTGCCTTTTTCACAGTGCAACAGTCCACTCTTTCTTATATCAAAGTGACAGACTGTAATTCATTAAAGATCAACTGTGTCTGGCTACGATTATTTTGGCAGCTTCCTAAAAACAAATTCTGAAATAAAATTAATCTAAACCACACAGGTCATGTGGTACAGTTGTTAGCGAACCAGGCTACGGCCGTGTCCAAAGGTTATCACAATATTGATTCGTATGATTGCCATTCAGTATGGTGAGTGCCGTTGGGCAGATTTATCTGGAATGGGCGCTATATAAAGTCATACTATACTATATTGTTACTATTATGGAATATTTGATTATCTTTTTTGTTTTGTCTTTTTCATTTTTTAAACAGTTGGGAAGTATCCAGTTCTACCTCAGCAGAATTTTCCTCAGTTCTTTCCAGGATTATGTTATTGAATTCAACAATGTGACAGACGGGGCATTCCGGAACAGGACTTTCATTGGGAGAAATATTGAAACCATTTACTATATGGTCCAATGTGAGTGTTTAAAAGTAATTGATGCATTCTATTTTATTTTCACAGTTTAGTAGAGTTTATCCAAAAGAGCTACCAAGATAGCTTATACATTCGAAATGTTATAACAATATTACTGCAAAGTGTAGAAAAGTAAAATGTATATATTACATTTATTATTTTTCAGATTCATGGCTGGTTCCCAGCACATTAGTGACTTGTCTGTTCGCATTTGGGCTAATAAGGGTTCTAATAAACTACAGGTATTCTTAGTTTGGTTACATACATATTTTAGACACTACGAGGTCAGGCCCAAAAGATTTTCCTCATCGATTATATTCTTTTAAAACTAATTTTCATTTTATAAAAAAGAGAGCAAGAAGTATCTCACACAAATGAAAATTTAAAAACAGTTCAACAAAGATAAGTCACCCTTTGAATAAACTTGAATATCTCAAAGATGCCATCGCTGATTTTTATGACAGTTGGCTGAATTATAGCCTCGCATATTAACCGTACATGTGTGTATTTATAACTCAGTGGCATTATTCCTGGCTGAGCCAGCAGCCTTCGAGTGAGCCTACCCCTGTTTTCAAAAATCCCAGGCTTTTCTAATGGATATGAACAATTTCACCATGTGAGGGAGCCACCAGCTGGATAAACTTCATCATGTGTCTGGAGAAAATTTGATTCTCAATCATATTTAGGAGACAACTAGGGACTTCTTTTGTAACAGTTTTAAAGTTTAGTTTCCTTGGATGCAATAACAAATAATTTGAGCCGAGTTTAAACAACTTCGGTGAAAATATTTTTTGGAAAAGCCAAAATGTTGTATTTTTGAAAAATCGGGGTATGTGCACTCGGGGTCTGCTGGCTCAAAGAAAAATTCAGCAACAAAGCTACAAATACACAAGCACACTGGCAATAAATTATGCAGGCCTACAAACTGGCCAACTTTCACAGAAATCGGAGAAAGGTCTTTGAGATATTCACATCTTTGCAAAGGGTGATTTATTTTTGTTGAACTGTTTACATTGTGTGAAAATTTAAGAATTGCATATTGCAGCAAAATCTATACACATATTTATAACACATTGATTCTTTGGACATGTCTGTCATTCAATTATCTGAAATAAATATTAGATCATAATACTATTTTTAGTGTCAGTTTAAGCATGATGATTGAATTGGAAAATGTCACAATATGATGGATTTACAAAGAAGATCTGGAAATTTGCATATTTTGTTTCATCTCTTTTCATCCAGGAAACACACACTGATGTTGTATAAAGGAGATACCAGCTTCATACCTGAATCTTACATCAAAGGTATCATGCCCAACAAGCACATTGCTAACACACCAAAATTTGCGGGTTACCAGATAGCTTACATGTTGTGGGGTAAGTGTTATATGCAAGATTGATTTCTGAGGGACTTCATATAAATGTCATCCATCAACTGAACTAAACAGTTCAACAAAAGTAAGTCCCCCTTTATGAAAACGTGAATATCTCAAAGACCTCTTCTCCGATTTCTTTAAAAATATGCCTGTTTGTAGGCCTGCATATTGACAGTGTGCATGTGTATTTGTAGCTTTATTGCTTAATTTGTCTTTGAGCCAGCCAACTCCGAGTGCACATACCCCAGTTTTCAAAAATACAAA
Source organism: Platynereis dumerilii (assembly GCA_026936325.1). Taxonomy (NCBI): domain Eukaryota; kingdom Metazoa; phylum Annelida; class Polychaeta; order Phyllodocida; family Nereididae; genus Platynereis; species Platynereis dumerilii. Next base: position 53,042,605 of record JAPTHN010000005.1, read on the forward strand.
GGTTGGTTTTTCCCAAAAAAATGTTTACCAAAATTTTAAACTCCACTCAAATTATTTGTTATTGCATCCGAGGAACCCAGACAAAAAAACTGTCACAAAAGAAGTCCCTATCTCCTAAATATGATAGAGAATAAAATTTTCTCCAGACACATGATGAGGGGTCATTCCATGTCAGATCAACAAGTGGCTTCCATCACCCCGCAGACAGGATGGTGGAAAATTTCTCGAAAATCTGATGATTTGACACCGAATGACCCTGAAGTTTATCGAGCTGGTGGCTCCCTCGCATGGTGAATTGTTCATATTTGGAAAAGCCGGGGATTTTTTAAAACAGGGGTAGGCTCACTCAAAGGCTATAATGCACACATGTAAGGTTAATATACGAGGCTATAATTAAGCCTACTGTCATCAAAATTGGTGATGGAATCTTTGGCCCGTTTTCACCAACATGGTATTAAGAGTTATGCCAGGTCTTAGCTGAGACCTGGTCTGGCTAAGCCAATCACTCAAGCGGAGCAGGATCAAGGAACATTTACTGAGTGAAAGTCTGCACATAGTATTTAAACAACTCAACTGCTACAAACACAATTAATCTCTGAAGTTCCCAAACATGGCCACATGACAAGGTAAGAGAAAAAGAGGGGTGGGCTTGGAAATTTATAAAAAAGAAAATTAATTAGTTGTCTGTTCAGTACATGCTGGTGACAGAAATGCATTTTTCTTTAGCCCCCTCCCCTCAAACAATAAATTAATACAAATCAGCTGGTCATGCATTTTTGCACAATGAAACTACAATAATGGTTGAATCCCTTTGAATATCTAATTGGTCGTGTGTCGTGATTTGACAAATTTGACATTTATGTGATGATTACATGTACATATCTCGTACGTGCCATCACTTATTATACATCACTGGAATGCTGAGCTTCTATTGTTTCATATCAACCTCAAAAAATTAATCTTCCTTACACAATAAGGCAGTTAGCCACCATAAACCTTGAGAAAACAGGTGATTTTTTTGTGTCCCTCGTTACATCAGATTTGAAAAAATCATCTTAAAAGTGAGATTGCATGCCAATGACAAAAGATATCTTGTTCTGGTTTTCTCTGCAGTAATACCCAATTCCTCCTAAAGCCCTAAAAGCTTACATCGTCTGTCTAAGTATTATCATGCCTTCTGCAGAGCCCTTATTGTGAAGCAACGTCAACCTGTCCCCCTCGCCAAAAAAAATCAACATGTTTTTTTAAATTTTGTCTGAAACTGTTGATAGTGAAGCTAGGAACTTCAAACATAGATCAAATAAATGCTCATGAGATCTACTTTCACTTGCATATCTCAGATTTTATGCGCAGGTAATCACTTGCTGTATAGCGTGTCCAGTTTATCCTGAATTTTTTGTAACACCTGCAAAAAACAGTCAAGTAGGAGGGGGGTTATAATTTTCAAACCATCAGCACTTGAACCAGTACAGTCATAAAATGTGGAAAATGCTATTGTCCAAATGCTCATTAATCAGGGTTTACTGTGGTATAAAATACGTTTAGGTTTGCAATGATTTTGTCACTTCTGTGATGCTCTGAAAAACCCTGAAAAAAATGTAACACATGCACAGATGACTGCTACAGACTTTTACGCCGGCTTCACAGCAGTGTACAGGACTTCAAAAATGACCAAGAAGTGATCAAACTAATGAATAACAAGTCATAATTTACTTTTGTGCCCTCATATCATGAAAAAGGGTATTAATTTCTATTAAAATATGAGGATTGCTCTTAGATTACATACTCACTTGTGATATTGGTTTCTTATCATCGCACAAAAATTTACACTGTAGATATATGTGAGATGTCAAGTATATTTTCGATAATTATTGAAGTGAGATGTTTGAATTAGTTCTTAGGTATTGGTGAAATGGTAAAGTTTTGAAACCTTTTACTTGAGATTTTGAGATAAAACAGGCTTTTAGCTTATTCATACACATAATGTCTGAAAACGTTTTTTGTGGGTTGCTGTATCGTAAGATTGTGGATCTAAGTATTACTTTTGGAGAAGAGATACTTCTTTTCACTGCTCAAATCAGTAAGATCATTGTCTTGGCCAACTTCAGTGACAATTTCATGGTGATACATGGAGTGCTTCGTATTTTACAACAGCTTTAATGGAATGAAGTAGTTTTCGAGAAAAACGCATTTGAAATCTGGATTTTAAATTGATTTATGTGGTGAAAAAATGTGTTAATTCCCTATACAGTGCCATCTAATGGGTATCTTTCTCTCTCTCAGAGGTAGCTAATTGATGTTACTGAGTAGATGGACTCATTACCGGGGATCCTGCGGGAGACACCTTAGCACTTGCCACCACGAAACACCTACTCAAGAAATACCAGAGGCTCGACAGTTTAGATTCACTTATCCATTTAATACTCAATTATAGACAGTTACATCAAGAGTCATTCAAAGAACAGACGGTATTCAACTTATCAATACATTAAACAACGATCTTAACAAATTACATATACCATTAACTAAATGCCATCTCAATCAACCATGACCTGAGGTTCCTTTAAGAGAAACCCTTGATCATACCTCTAACAACAATACCCTTACCTGACGAATCGTCACCGCGTCAGGGAGACAGGTAGCCCCCCTGCTGCCTCAGCGGGAGCGGGCTCTCTTCTGGCTGGGCAAACAAGCTTGCCCCCAGAGATTGCTACTAGGGTGTTCTGCGGCTGCGCAGAAACACGAGGGTAACTGTTGCCATGGAAACATGGGGTGAGTTCTACCCCGTTGCTATCATTGTAACTCATTACACAATAATATAATATATTACATTACTTTTATACAATAATAATATAAATGACATTACAGAATTAAGGTCTTGAGGTTCATGGTGATTTGAGGAAACTTCCTATAAGAGGAAAGAATGAAGACACCTCTGAAGCTAAAAGCTCAGCGGTGACAACAGCTTCCCTCACACTCAAAGAAAAACTTTCAAATGCTGGACACTGTACCTGAATCAATAACTCTTCCAGACACATACACAATATGTTGTTTACATAGTATTTCTGTGTTGCCATGGTAACAGAATTATAATAAATCATCATTTTTTTAAGAAAAAATTATTAGATGTATCCTATTGACATACAAAAATAATCTGAAAACAACAAATTGATCATCTTGTCAATGGAGTATCTCTGTATGGACAGTTGCCCCAAAAATAATGGTAGCATCTTTAATTGTTTAGTCGCTATGGAGATTAATGTTGCACAGAAGGCCTTCATTATAAAATAACCATTATGAACCAAAAGAAACAAAATGGCTTTTAATTGTACTTGAAGTTTGACATGTTTTCTTCAAAGTAAGTTTATATATCAGCATACTTTCTGTTTACTATTAGTATTAGCAAACAATTGGTGATTTTAAAGTATTCTGTTGCCATGGAAACACGGTTGCAGCCGCTCAAAGAGCAATGGACAACTCCAATGGATGTTTTGTCCAGTGGATAGCGAAAAATATTTCAAAATTTCATCATATATCCTCTCTAGTTTTGTTAGCTGCATATGGGTGTATTATGTTACATGACTTAATAATTATCATTAATGGTTATTTGGTTTCTATGGTAACAAATGCCTCCAAACTACAGTTCCAAAAAGATGGCAAAAAGTAGCAGTTTCAGCTGTTTGTGGCACGTAAAAAAGCTTAAAATTTACCTGAAAACACATTTTGAGTGACACTGTTTGGCAAGGAAAATCAGGAACTGTCAGAATATTATATGGTTGCCATGGAAACCAGATGATTTACTATAATTAGGGTATCATAATTCAAATATTAGACCTAATAGGAAAAAATTAAATTTGTGGGAAACAGGAGTATGTTGTTGTGCAGTGCATAATTTTTAAGCTTCAGCAGCAACCTATTTAACCAATAATCATCTTAGCAATACATTTGATTGGTTACCATGACAACATATATAGTATTTGTGGTAAACATGGCCTTGTTTGCTCCCTCCAAATTCTAGGATTTCCTTGAGTTTTACTATTAATGAGTGAAAGCAGGCATGTAGAAAAGGTGAAATTATGGTTATTATAAGTTATGAGCACTTTTTAAGTGATGTTACCATAGCAACGCAAGAGTCAGATTAGCTCCTTGCCATAATACTGTATCATTGGAATTCAAAAGTGTGTTATACCAAATATTTCATCGAAAAACTGTTTGTCTTTTGATATTCATCAATCATCATATCAGCTAGAGGTTGCTGAATGGGTTAAGTAACCATGACAACCCAAAAATAGTTTTGAATGGTAAAAATAGAATTGTAACACCATAAAACCCCTTTATATGTAACTGTATATATATATTATTTCTACCATGATTGTTTTGGAAATTCCAAAAAAGTTTTTTATTCAGTCCACCCTCTTGTAATTGCTCACCGACGAAATAAAAAATGCCAACACAGGTGTAGAAACCAGGGGAGAAGCTTACTTCCTCCACCAAACAAAATCTAGTAGCATAAGCATTGTATGCCTAAGTTGACATTAAAATTCCTGCAAAAGTCTGAAAAATTAGGGTAGGTACAGAGCCCCATTGGCCAAACAATGCGACCTTCCGAGTGGCATAACTGGGGGTCTTTGGTGGGGTGGCAGGGGGGGGGGGCACGCGATTCTCGGGGGGGGGGGGCACCCACTATACTTATTGTATATTTTAGCCAGAGTTGGAAAGTTCCAATGGGGGTACCCATTTACAGGTCCAATATGGGGGGCACAAGCCCCCCTGCCCCTCATAGGGATGCCACTGAACCTTTAATATAAAGCAGAATGTGTCAGCTATTTATCTATAGATCTATCAAAATGTTTCCAATATATCATGCTGGCCCCCTTGGTATGGGATCATTGCCCCCAGGATAGGAGTATAACTGCCTCAGTACAGGTCTCTGCCCCCTTGACCAGGGTCTCTATCCCCAGCAGAGGAGGGGCAAAGACCCCCTGCTCCCCTTATTTGTAATGGGAGATTGCTGTCCGCAATATATGGAGGGGAAGTACCAACCTTCCACTCAGAAAAGGTGGAACATATCGAGCAGAAGAAGAAAAAGGTTACATCACGTTCATTATTTTATTTTTAGGCATGTTAGATGCCCAAAATTATTAAACTCAAATTATAGTTGAGACCGGTGGCGTAACTAGGGGGTGTTGAGTGGGGGGGCACATGGGGGGGGGCACGCGATTCTCTGGGGGGCAACCATAGTATATTTTAGCCAAGGTTGGAAAGTTCATAGTGGGGGCACCTGGGGGGGGCACAGGTCCAATATGGGGGGTACGTGCCCCCCCCATGCCCCCCCCCCCATTGGGACACCACTGGTTGAGACCAAATGTTAAGTTTGAAAGAGATCAGTGAATAGGATGATCTGCAAAGTTATTAGAAAAGTCTGTAAGGAAAAATAGCAAAAATGCACATTTTAAACTCTTCTATGGGAACAATATTACGATATTTTAGTCAAAATTTACAATCGCTCTTATTAGTCCAAAATTAACTTGTTGTGACATTGCTGTAATGAACAGCAGATGTGTCCTTGAATCTTGCAAAAACTTTTGGCCCTTATTTAGAACAAAGATTACCTTTTTGAGTAGATTGAAGAGTAAAATTTTGAATCATTTGGTTACCATGACAACAATTAAACGATCATGTCTTGCAGAGTTGTCAGAATAGCTTTTCCATGGTTCAAGTGTCAGAACTGCTCTATTTGTTTAGTCTAATGACATTCAGACCATCAGAGTGTTACGGACTGTATATTTATTTACGAGTGGTTGCTACGGTTACAAAAATTCAATTTTAGTTTCTGACAAAATATTTTTGATAACATAACTATAAATTCCTCCCTAGAGACTTTATGTACCAAATTAGAAGAAAAATCACGAAAACTGTCTGGCCTCTATGCAGTAAAATGTGTATTTTCTGAGTATTTCAATTTATTATTAAATAGTTACCATGGCAACTAAACTGCAAACTTGTGCACCTTCTAAAAACTTCAGAATGTCCTGGTTACAACGAGCCATCATAAGCCCGGCTGGCTCTCGGTGTCATAAACTTCTCAGAAAAGGACCTTTGGCCGATCAACTTTTTGACATTGGTCTCATTCCAACCTCCACCACAGACCATAATATTATGAGCTATATTTAGCCCTTCTCCCCTCCGAACAGAAGAAATGTTAATTGCAATATCTTTGTAACCATCTATGTTATTGTGGTGATGTCACATGCAATTGATACATGTAGCAAAATGCCATTTGAAGATCCTTTATGCCTAACAAGGCGTTTGTCATTACCATGGTTACTATAAACTGTCTTATCTACTATCCAATTCTCTTGTCTCAAAGAAGGTTTATTGGCCTACCCATAAGACATATATACATGTATGTGAATAAAAAATCCTGAACTACAGCTGTCAAGATGACCGATAGATACAATGTCTACACAGAGTGTTTCTTTAAATAATTTTGAGAATTATTTGGTTGCCATGGACACCAAATATATGTTTTCATTTCCAAAATAGCAAATCTGTATGACTCCTGCATAAATACACAACTGTACAAAATTTGAACAAAATGTGTCAATATCTTGAGACACAGTGAACAAACGTGCACATTTTAACCACTTTCTACGTTTTTGGCATTATTTGAAAAAACTGCCATAGAAACCACTTTGCTTACAATAACTTCACAAAATCTACATGTAATACAGTTTTGACATAGAACCTTGTATTCATATGTAAATATCACGAATTTCTGTTGTAAAAAATGTCAAACTGCCATTGATATAAAGCCTTTACAGCTTTTTTTACTTTTTTGAAATATAAATTGGTTGCCATAGAAATATATAAAATGGTGGGATTTCCAAAACGGCTAAAATGTGTGGCGCTTACATAAGTACACATTTGTGCAAGATATGAATAAGATCCATCAAAATGCAGAAGCACAGTGAATGAAAGTGCAAATTTATGAATTGTTGGTTTTTTCATTGAATGGTTACCTTGGTAACCATATAGCTAAATTGTGCACCAGCTTTCATAAAAAAGGGTATCATAGCCAGAAACTATAGGTTCTTATCTTTCAAACGAGCCATCATAAGCCCATCTGGCTCTCGGTGTCACGAAATTTTCAAAAATATAGTCCGGTGTATGAGGGCAAAAAAAGGATCCGCAAGTTAACCGGTTGGAATTCAGTCTACCTTGTGCCAAATTTTCTGAATTTTCCAGAAATGATATCCGTTTTGCTCCAGTCCGAGGCTATCTCCATCAAAAATCGTTGTCAAGGCAACCATTTTCTGTTTTTATAAATATGTATAAATAATGCATTTTGTACTGTAAATGAGGTATGTGTGCTGCATTTGGTGGCATTTGACCTAAAAATCTTCCCTTGCATGTGTCATGATATTTCAGTTGGATTCGCAACTTTTTGTTATTGTTATGTTACCATAGCAACAGTTTGAATGATAAAAAGTCATATTTTGCCTGCATACTACAAAAAAAACATTGATGACAGGAAAAATATTTCAGTTACCAGCATGCTTTTTCTTGCGTTTGAAAGGGTAAGTCCTTAAAATTAAGAAAAAATTGTCACATGCCCGCTGTGTTGATAAATTTTGCCATGGCAACAGATTTTAATTGATGATGCACATTTTTTGTAAATGAACTGATTCACATTTTTAGCCATTTCTCCACTCCAAATTACAGTAAAATCATGAAATTTGGTACATAGACTGGAATTTTGACCTTCTTTATTTATAATATGTTGAGATATCTGTTGCTATGGCAACCATTTGCACCCCTTTTTTCAAACAATTACTCATCAGCAATCATGCTGGCCTAGATACGGCTGATTTATACAGCAAATCGATGTAAATGTGATTGAATGTGATGCTAAAACATCACCAGTTTGTTTATTTAAAATATATTCCATTTTCAAGGTCACATGACCATTACCATAACAACCAGATACAATAACATTGATCTCATTAGCCTCAAATGATCTTTTTCAAACTAGTATTCAAAATTAATGAGATTTTTCTAAGTGAATCCATTCCTATCAACAGTTACCATTATCCACAGTGTGTGAAACTATTTTATTTGATAAAATACACAAGCTAGTTCATAAATTACTGAGGATAACATAATAAACTACAGGTTTTGGGATAAATTGACAGAATTAAAAGCCTAAAAAATTCAGAATTTTTTTTGTAAAAGATATGGATCTCCAAGACATCAAATTGATCATAATGGATGTTAATTTTCTGATAGAAGTACACATCCTGGCTATCAGGAATAGTAGATCCCGTTTACCAGAAAAATTCATGGATTTACCCGTTTTCACCCCCTTTAAAGTTGGCCATCTTGGATCGGAAATGGCAGATACAATCGCCAGCTATTTTGGTGGAAGAACTGCCAAACATTTTTAGCCATTTCTCAACTATTAATTTCAGTAGAGGTCTGAAATTTGGTACAAAGACTGGAATTATTTCGCTCTCCCATTTTCTTCAGGACAAAACATATTTGTTGCTATGGCAACCATTTAAATCCCACTTTTAGACCACTTCCTACCAGCAGTAGCAATGCTGGGCTGATATGGCCATGGGATACAGTAAATGGATGAGAATTAGATTAAATGTGATTGCAGAATATATCATCAGGTTGCTTATTTTTAAAATATTCTATTTTCATCATCTCATGACTGTTACCATGGCAACCAGAGAGCATAAAAATGGTTTTATCAGCATAACAAGGGGATTTTTTAGGAGCTTCAAAGCATCAAAATGACCGTTATTGACGTAAATTTATGAATAAAAGTGCACATCCTGAGATATGTAATACCATAAAAATCTAGAGTCCCATCCTGTGAGAATATATCATATTATCACTTCTGCTGTACTTCCTTTGACAGTTTAAAATGTAAAGATGAAATGCTTATATTACACGGGTTTTCTTCTGTTGTATTGAATGGAGGGTATCTCGCCCCCGGCACAAAACAATCCAAACATTTTAACAGCAGCTGAGTCGGGTATAAAAATTGCCTATACCCCTTTAAAGTTCTTTTTACTGTAAATTGTCATGTTGTGAATTGAAAAACTTGGAAAAAAAAACAAAAGCAACAAGAGGCAACAGATATAGGGGATCACCGGTGCATGGGATGCTGTCCCGCAAGGACGATACGTCGGCGTAAATTATTTTTATGTATACATATATCTATGTCACTACCTAAAAAAATTAAGATTGGAAGACTTTAATTGGAGCATGCACAGTTGTGCAATAATTCTGTGCTTGTGTGACAGGAAAAAGACAGAATGACTCATTGACTGCATTGAAGTCCCATTCCACAACATGGACGCAACGGGACAAGTTCATTACAAAGTAGCTCGCAGATCTAACAATATGCCGGCGACAAAAAAATATACCATGTCAAAAATATAAAAAAATAATTGAGAGCACACAGCCCCTTAGATAGTTTCAGGTTGCCAATAGGAACATATGAGTCTCCATTACTGAAATCTAAGCAATGGCATTGGCCATTTTGAATCTAAGGCCATTTCCCAGTTGACAAAACTCGTGGTTAACTGATGGTTATCACGTGAAATCACCCCTCAGTTATCACGTGGAAAACCGATATGTATTTGCAAACATTAACCATGTGATTTTTCCACTACTTAACCGCATGATTTTCTAGGGATAATCTTCACCACTCAACCATGTGATTTCCTAGGGGGCAATCTTCACCACTTAACCACGAGATTTTCTGGGGGGGGGGGGTATCTGAACCAGTTAACCACATGATTTGGTGTGTATCTCCCGGTACAAATACATATGTTTATTTGGAAAATCATCAAGTGATAATCTGGTGATGGTTTTTATGTGTTTTTCCCATGAAAATTGTTGGGAAATTCCAAAAAACACATGATGAATCTCAGTTATGTAATGCAACTACTCACTTACATAGCAGGTGGGGGGGGATATTTCTATGTTTATCTGAGCAAAATGATAACGTGATAATCTTGAGACAGTCATGCATCAAATGTTTATCCAGTGAAAATGTGGAGAAATTCTGCCATGTAAAAAAACATGTGATAACTCTCAGTTATGTCATGTTCACCAGTTTCAACCATGTCGATCACATGATCTTCATGTGCATTGTCAGCTGAATCACAGAGGATACTTTTCTGTTTTTTTATTCCCGGCAGTCTGAATGCGTACAACCATTCATAAATTTATGTCAACACCGATCGGTTAAATGCTGCGCTGATCCCTCTTCATGAGTAAAATTTTACGAATTGTAGCTGTTCATTCAGACAAATAACTAGGTTCCATGATCTTTAGTTATTACTAGCAACAAGCACATGCTACCTGCAGAATTACTTGGAACAAACATTATGTGGGTGTACAGATTGACTTTCCAGAAAATAGATCACTCTGATGCAGCATGACTCTAGAAATATTACCTGGTGCTCAAAGAAAGTGAGCAACCGACACAGACCTTGCAGGTGCCACCCTCTTTTGTACTGTATATGAATCAGCTGAAAACTAATCATCATTAAAGAGGGCATTAAAAGGAATGCAATGGCCGTGAAAAGGGGAGAATTCTGCCATGAGGGCAAAAGGAAGGCACAAGGAAAATAAGAAGCCCACACATTAAATAGAAATGTAGATAAAACCTGGACGCTACCAAGAAAACATGTCTTAGGATCTTTATTTCATGCAAACGAAATATGGATTCACAAACTATGAAGAAATACAGTTATTTTTAGCAATAGATTCACTAATGAAAATCCAATTGCGCTGTACATTAGTTTGGAAAAGACAGCATCCTGCTCTTTTGGGACCGGAGGGAGCAGGCTACAACATTTCACTGGAGATGCTCTATTTCATGTCCTTGTTTACATGCATTTCTGGGCATGTCTAGCTCTGTTCTGCTGGGTTCTGCAGAGGGCGGACCTGAAAGGCCGCTGTCCTAGTGCCCTAGATGCCGATCTGATATCCGATTCAACATGAATTTCTCCAGTCTGCAACTTTGCTCCTCTCACCTGATCTAAACAGCAGGCTGGCTTGTCAGTGAGTGTTTTATGTTGATAAATCATTGCCATTGAATCTGGTCGCCATGGCAACAATTATGTAAAATAGAAGATTTTAAAATAAGCAACCTGATGATATTCGGCCATCATATTTAATCTAATTCACATCAGTTTACTGCATCACACAGCCATATCCAGTCCAGCATTACTGCTGCCAGGAAATTATGTGAAAATGGGTTTGAATGGTTGCCATAGCAACAAATATGTTTTGTCTTGAAGAAAATGAAAGAACTAAAATATTCCAGTCTGTGTACCAAATTTCAGACCTCTACTGTAACTATTTGTTGAGAAATGGCAAAAATGTTAATCAGTTCATTCACCAAAAATATCTGGCAATTGTATCTGCCATTTCGAATCCAAGATGGCCAACTCTAAAGGGGGTGAAAACAAGTAAATCCATAATTTTTTCTGGTAAACAGGATAAACTATTCCTGATAGCCAGGATGTGTACTTCTATCAGTTAATTCACATCCATTATGGTCAATTTGATGTCTTGTGGCTCCATCTCCAACGAAAATTTTGAATTATTTAAGCTTCTTAATTTTGTTAATTTATTCAAAAACCTGTAGTTTATTCTGTTATCTTCAGTAATTTATGAACTAGCTTGTGTATTTTATCAAATAAAATAGTTTCACACACTGTGGATAATGGTAACTGTTGATAGGAATGGATTCACTTAGAAAAATCTCATTAATTTTGCATACTAGTCTGAAAAAGATCATTTGAGGCTAATGAGATCATTGTTATTGTACCTGGTTATCATGATAATGGTCACGTGACCTTGGAAATGGAATATTTTTTAATTAAACAAACTGGTGATGTTCTAACATCACATTCAATCAAATTTACATCGATTTGCTGTATAACAAAGCAATATCCAGGCCAGCGTGATTGCTGATGTGTAATTGTTTGAAAAAAGGGGTGCACATGGTTGCCATAGCAACATATATCTCAACAAATAATAGAAAAATAAAGAAGGTCAAAATTCCAATCTACATACCAAATTTCATGATCCTACGGTAATTTGGAGTGGAGAAATGCCTAAAAATGTGAATCGGTTCATTTACAAAAAATGTGCATCATCAATTAAAATCTGTTGCCATGGCAAAATTGATCAACACAGCGGGCATGTGACAATTTTTTCTTAATTTTAAGGACTTACCCTTTCAAACGCAAGAAAAAGCATGCTGGTAACTGAAATATCTTTCCTGTCATCAATGTTTTTTTTGTAGTAAGCAGGCAAAATATGACTTTTTATCATTCAAACTGTTGCTATGGTAACATAACAATGCCAGGGAAGATTTTTAGGTCAAATGCCACCAATTTGCAGCACACATACCTCATTTTACAGTACAAAATGCATTATTTATACATATTTATAAAAACAGAAAATGGTTGCCTTGACAACGATTTTTGATGGAGATAGCCTCGGACTGGAGCAAAACGGATATCATTTCTTGAAAATTCAGAAAATTTGGCACAATGCAGACCGAATTCCAGCCGGTTAACTTGAGGGTCCATTTTTTGCCCTGCCCTCATACACCGGACTAATAGGCCTCTGGCCGCTCATCTAAAAGGCCTATAATACTGATTTGTCATGCCATCTCATAAGAAACATATGTTCTGTTTTCATTGGCCTAATCAATTTTTGACACCGAATCAGTTTGAGATGGCTGATCCTTGAGTTTGGTGACAATGTGTATGATTCACTGAACCTTGACAGGTTTACATGCTTAGCACACTCTTGGTGAAATGGACTTAGTTATACCAGGTTTAAAGGAGTTAACACCAGGCTTAACTCTTAATACCATGTTGGTGAAAACGGGCCTTTGAGTTTATTCAAAGGGGGACTTATTTTTGTTGAACTGTTTATGATATGCCCAAGGTGTTGAGTCACTGTTGACTTAAAGTTTGTTGTATCTCAATCTGAGGCTACACTTTTATATAGATTTTTACAAATAAGTTGCAGTTAAAGCTTAAACTTGATTTATTCCTCCACAGCGCAAATCCTCTTCACATTGGTGGGGTTCCTTTTTGTCCTTCTTTTCTGTTTTATCGTCATCCTTCCTCCGATTGATGGCAATTTTGAAGTGCTTTCGTTTATAGTGCAGGTGTTTGGGTAAGTGACATTCTTAGATTTATAATTTCGATCCAGATTAAATTGGACTTCAATCAACACAATATTAATGGGACAGTGGCTGGAATTAATTTACTTAAAACTCAAAGTGAGGTACAAAGTTCAAATTTGCCATATGCACCTTTTATATACTTGAATTATTGCATCTTTCAATCGTAATGTCTGTTATTTACGCATGTATTCATACGACGAAAGTGTCCACATTAAGATAATCTAATTAATTATCTTGATCTCCCTGTGTGTTTAATACTCCAGGATCCCTCTTGTCGTAAGCATGGGGATTTTCCTAGTGCAAGAAGTAGCAGCCTCTGTTTTCTTCACCCAGGGCAAGCTGAACAAGGAGGACAGTGCTAAACCTCTTGCTTTGGATAATCTGTAAGTCATTTTATATTTTCAACTGAAGTATCAGATGCCTTTCTTTAATCAGACCCGTTTCATTAATGTTATCTGAATGTTTCTGCATTGGACTGGTACTGCTTGATATGAGCGACTGTGTCCTGTATCAGGCTCATCGAAACTAAATTATTTTATCTTAGTTCTGCACTTTTCCTCTCAATTTTTATTTGTCGTGCAAAAGTAAGTTTTTCCATGACCTTTTAAGAAAAGGAGAGCAAATATAATAAATGGTCAACCTTATGGATAACGTTACTGTGTTATGAAAACAAGTGTTCATGTATGTAAGTCACTTTACAGTTTTTAGCTGAGAACTTTGGCCTTCTGGATGAAAATAATGCCCTTTATTTTTGTCGCCCTCAAGCTTCAGACCTGGGGGGGGGTACTTCGTGGACTTTTTACATACGGATGCTCCACAGCAATTTTGAAAACCAGAACCAATTTAATCCGGAAACTACACCAGAACCACAAACCATTTTCATCCTTCAATTAAATATTGGCAACCAACTTGGTTTTTAGACCATTTTAATCCTCTTTTGAAGCCGATTCTAACGGTACCAAACATCTTAGGGTTGCAAAAACAAACCCAAATTAATCAGAATTGTCAAAAAACCAAAACCATTTTCATCCAAGAAGGCCAAAAAACCTAAACCATCCAGCGGCGCCTCTATATACACCCTTTCAGAGTGAGTACTCCCCCCGGGGCCTCAGACAGTCACTGCAATGATATTTTTAATGGCACTGTTTAAAGACAAGATATTCAAAACAGCTTTTTCTCTGCTGGTGCTTTAGGATTTATGTGGCCCTGAATGGTAAATTTCCATTTTGGATGCCAAAGAATGGAGGCAATGTCATTCAAATGTGTTGACACCAGGTTTGAGCATGGCTGTTCCACTGTGCCTGTCCGATAGGCTGAAGTGGTAGTCTAACATATTTTATTACAACTCATTTTATTTTTGGCAGAGTTGCACCAAAAGGAGTCGTTATACAGTCACTTGCAAAAGTATTGCAGAACTTAACAATTGCATAAAGGGATTTCTCCTTGCGATTGTTCCTTATAATTGTGATGTCAGGACAAAATTGGTCAGATATTGTGGAAGTTGATGCTTGCCATGCTGATCTTGGAGAAGATATATGTTTCCATATTAGATCATGTAGACATAATCAGAATCAATTTCTAGCCAACCTTGTCTAAAATGTATTTCAATTTTGCCAAACAAGGTGTTTATCAATACACATTTAATATTTAGCTCATAATTTGATTTTTTAATTTTAGTCGAGCATTTCGGGCGTGGGACTACTTCATGTTCATCAACAACATCACAACTGGTCTCATTTCGTGTTTGTTCCGAGTCGTGAAAAGTCTCTTCATCGGTCTTCTCTACCTCAGCAGGATGGACAGAAGTGTGCTCATGGCAGGCTTTGAGAATTTAGATACAGGTAGGCATGATGCGACGTGAAAATAATGATTACATATTTTATTTTGAAGTCTACAAAAAAGATAGTATTGATTTATTAAAAAATTAAAACTTTGTGAGATTTTTTAATGCAACAAGAAAAAAAAAAGTTATTTTATTTTGCATGTGCAGAAAAAGTTATTCCCCACAGTTACAGTAGACGAAAAACGAGTGCTTACAGAAAAACTGTTGGTGGCATCAATGACCTCACAACAAGCTTTATCAAGCTCATTGAAATAAGCTGTCAACTAGTCATTGAGCAACTTGTGATCTCATTGATACTCAGTTGGTCACTAGTTTTGATAGCATTGCAAGTATAAGCTATGACCTCATAAATTTCTTGTGACTCATACAGGATAACATGGCAATGGATAGGGTATGACCTCACAAGTAACATTTCAGTCCTATTCTGTAAGCACTCGTGTTTGGTCTACTGTGAAAGGAACACTTTTATTTTATTCCTTCTGCAGAATTCGTGTTGCACCTTGACATTTCCTATAAAACCGTCTTTTATAGACCTCACACAAACTTCATAAAACCTTGGGAAGACCTCAAACATCCCCAAAACTACTTATCGGTGCGTATAGTGGAGCAGTCCGAAAATTGGATGAAGGGCACACCGCTTCATTAGCACAGACACAGAGATCTCATGTAGCAGTTCTTCTTATAAAACAAATTCTAATATTACTAGTATTAGAAAATATTTTAAGTATATTTTCTATTTTCCTCCAGGTTTCAAAGCTTACATAGGCATGATGATGGTGGAAAGGTACAACAATCATCCAGTGCTTAGAACATTCTGTCAATTGACTGCTAAAGCAGCACAGAAGGTAATATAAATACCATTGAAGCAATAATGTATCAATATAATCAATATTACATTTAAGGTTTCCTTGACTTGTTCCTACCCAAATGGCCACTCTAGTATACATGTATTGTCACTATTGTGTAGAGTAGGTCGGGGCATGCGGCCCCCCTTAACTTCGAGGTGCGATTTGACCTACTTTTTATGGACGATTATTTGAATGCTCATGCTGTCAGGAAGGGATCACTGGACTCTACTAATAACTAGTGAAACAAATGTCTACCAATTTTAATAAAGGAGTTACGGCCATTTTTGTAAAAAAATAAAAATGGCCTTCTTACCCCACCCATCGGACAAGAAGCCCCCCTATTATAATCCCATGCAATTTTTTTTACGAGCGCATTCAGCCTAAAAGTTATTTCTTGGGGTTCTTCTATCCTTTTTAAGGCATTCTTTTAACTTTTTCTGAATTTCAGAATTTTTCTGTTCATACTATTATTTTTTTTAATTTTTTGCCCTGTTTCAATTTCGGGTCAAATTTTTTTTCTATTTTAAATAGCTATTCTATCAAGATTTAAGGTATAATACACATAAAATAATGGTTCCTGAAGCAGCTTTGAACCCCCAGTGAAGGGGGCCTCATGCCCCATATATTTTAATTTGACCTCTATATTTTGAACTAAAATGCAAAAACATGATCCAAATCATATTTATGTGATAGTCATAAAGTGAAGCAATGCAGATATCCATTATACTTTTGAAAATTTAAAATTTATTTCTGACAAACCCTTTCAAAGAATTAGTCAAAGTTACAAAAACCATGCACATTATTTTGTTTCTTTAATTTCTACTTTGGTTTGGTGCTGTTTGCCCTGAAAATTTGTGACGTCACCTAAAACGCCTCTAGCTTCAATCCTATCAATAGATAAACGCACCAAAAATGTAAGTTTGGATATAAGCCTGGGGGGGCCTCTCACCTAACCCGGGCTTCTTGCCCCGACCTACTCTATCCTTTCTGGGATATGGTTTTGACAACCATTTTCACTGCAGCCAATGATTAACGTCATTTTTCTCACACTGGGAGATAGTGATTTCATTCAATTACTCTATATTAAAAAAGGATTTTGTTTGAACACAGATAGAATATATTTAGTACATTTGCACCCAGCACCAGGAGACCGCACCTCCTTGAATGACTGCTTTATGTATTTTGACCCAGGGTCCACTGTATTTACAGCCTGTAAACTTGATATGCAAAAAATGAGCCTTGCTTCACACAGATTTTGGCACTCAGTGAGTCATAATAGCTGATGAAGTGACATCATAAACTTGGGAAACTGTTTGATTGGTCATGATCAAGAGAAGTAGTGATGCAGACCGGACCGCCTTTAAGAGGGTGGTCCAATATTTACAAAAGTGGTCCGGTCCTGGTGTGGTCCAGGATGAGGTGGTCCGATTTTGCTACTGGACCGGTCCAGAAGCGGTCCATCGGCATTTTGAAACTTATGATAAAAATGAGGGTTTAAACAAGCTATATGATATGAATATCATTTTAGATATAACAAAATTCATGCAATACCCTTCATGACTACCAAAAATCACTGGACCGGTCCGGACTGGCACTGGACCGGTCCGGTCTGGCACTGGACCGGTTTTTTGTAGGTGGTCCGGTATTTTGGTGGTCCAGGGCTGGACCGTGGACCGGACCGGTCCAAGGCGGTCTGGTCTGCATCACTAAAGAGAAGGCCATTTTATTCGTCATAACTGATTTTGGAGCAAAAATGTGATGCATAATCTTTTCGTTTGCCGTCACCAGCAAGTGGGATTATTCTCCTTAAATCAAATTAAAATTGAAAGTATTGGGTATGATGATGATCATGACAAATCATCAGTAATTCAGTATGATGATTCACGAAGTGCCATTTTCACAGTGCAATAGTCCACTCTGTTTGCATATCAAGTTGACAGGCTGTAAGACTGTCATTTTTGTCTGAAAGGCCAATACAATACATGGATACTGTACACTAAGATCTTAATGATTATGTTTTCTTTGTAGAACAATCCCTCAAAATATGGAAAGGGCGATGATGTTGAGTCTGAGTACGGTGAACGTGAGTAAAAAATAAAAATATGACATTGCTGAGAAACATTTTTGTCATATGATTTAGGGACTACAAAGTTTACAAAGGCCAAAACTGACACAAATATTAGGGCAGTTCAAAGTCTGTTTCAGATATTTTGTAACCTGAGTTTTGTCTGCAATGTTTTTGATACTTTGTCAGTTCAATGACTAAATATAAAAAGCTACTGACTGTGAGCTTAAATATTTAAATGATATGTTTCTGGAAATGCAATGATTATAATTATTATATTATTAGTGTGATAGGCGTGCATATGGCATCTTGTCCAAATTTTAAGCGAACTCTATGACTTTTTTCATATTTTTTTATTTGCAGCCGATGAAACAGAATTGGAAATGCAGAGAAAATCCACCAGGGCTGTGACGAAATGGCATCTTGCTTACACACTGATAAACAACCCAAAACTGAAAGACGAGAGGCACCATCAACTGGAGCGACCTGAAGAAAGTGAAAAATTCTTTAAGAAAATGATGCACAAATTAACAGCAGATGTCGCTGACATCAAGCAACATTTTGGCGCCAAATTCAAAAACAAAAAAAGTCACTTGTTTAAAAAAGACACTGCATCTGAGTGTGACAGTGTCTCAGTGAACAGCAATGTTACTGAAAATGATAAAACTGAAGAAAATGCAAAAACAGCTGCTTCGGACGTTGAAAACACTAGTATTTCAGGACAGACAGAAGCTAAAACTGTAACCGACATCGGTAACAATGCAGATAGTGAGACTCTAAATATGGACCAAGCTTCAACAAGCACCAGTGGAGCTTATTCTAATTCAAGTTATCAAACTGGCCAAGATTCTCCCCGGTCTTCTCGAACAAATTCTCTTCGATCTACATCTTCCGTAATTTATGTTTCCCCCGTGGATTCTGATGCTATGGAGATAACAACAACTTTGTGACAGCTGACAGTATGTGTCAATAAACTTTCTGTGATATAATTATGCAACTTCCTACACATTATAGAGCAGTCAAATAAACTGTACATAGTGTACCATATTAGCTCTGGTAGCTTCAAGCTCCTCAATTGAGTAAAAGACAATTTACTTGATTAAAGCCCCCTTCAGAAACAGGCTTGCCTCAAAATGAGTCAAATATTCTCGAAAGGAGTCCAACATTCTAGGTATATCGAGGAAATGATGCATGATATGGAGGTTCGCAGATAATTTTCATAACTTATTTTTCTTCTGCATACTTCGGATCAAAGCTTTTTGTAATAGATTTTATGCGTCATACTTTTTTCACACACAGGAACTTCCAGGCCGTTCATTTCAAAATTTACTGTTGTGATAAGATGAGGTGGTTCTTATTGACCATATGCACTGCGCCTTATTTTGTTTGGATTTTATGATAAATTATCTACTTTTGTTAATGTCACTTTGTTTCATTTCTCCTATTATGACCTAATAACTTGCAGTTATCGATGGCTTTGAGTGTCGTGTTAAAACAGTTATATTGTATGTCTGACAAGTAACACAGGTTCTTGCCAAAATATCATTCTCTAATGATTTATTTTTTCACAGGGTATTGCACAGTATTATCCATGTTATTTTTTCACCAGCAAGACATCCTTTGTTTGGTTTTTTTAAATTTTTTTTTATAATGAAGAGATGTAATCACATTGTCTTTTTTACTCATTATTGACAATGTTTGTTACCTCCAGTCCCAACTGTTACAATATCACTATATCATATTATCAATATGGTGCAATAATAAAACATTTATACAATTTAGTTGTTTTTCTATCTGTCTGTCTGTCTATCAATCTATCTATCTAGTATATTGTACCCCTCTAGTGTTGTAAGTTAAAAACATTTACCAAATGTGCATGGAAAAATAAGGTAATTCTAAATTCCAATTCTATCAATCTATCAATCTATCTATCAATCTATCTATCTATCTATCTATCTATCTATCTATCTATCTATCTATCTATCTATCTATCTATCTATCTGTCTGTCTGAATTGTACCCCTCTTTTCTTGTCAGATAAATAAGGGTTCACAATCACTGTCCTTTATACCCCGGGGACCAAAGTTCACTTGTTGGCCAATGTAGCTATTATTGTGATGACCTTGGCATGACTTGATCCCTTGAGTTCAGAAAGGTCATGCCCTCTGTGCTGGGTGCCAGGAAATGACCTTAGCATTGCTAGGTGCACTAATTGCCCATAATAGCCCCATACTGAGCACTGTGGTGAGTCTAGGGTTAATGATCTTTTAACCCTTTGACCTGAAGTATACTGCATTGTCATTATGCCTATTAGCCATTTGCTGCATGTGAGGGAGGATGAAGGATTGAAGAAGGATTCTGAAGGCAGGAAAGGTAGATAGGCTACTAGTGCAAGGTGATCTGAGGAACTTCAGTTATAAGAGTTTGGAAAGGCAGAATTAATTGTACAGCAATTATTTGAAGAAAGAAAGGACCCCTTAATTGCTACCACATTTTGCTTATGTTTTTGCTTTCAATTTCATACATCACAGTTTCAACTCAGTGTCAGAGTGAAAATTAGGTCTGGAATATCCCCCCCTGCAAGTGCGACATCACAGCTTGTCAACCAATGGGATGTCAGAAAAACTCTGCATCACAGAAGCCACATGTTTACAAATTTTGAGAAAGCCTTCCCATTTACAACAAGGTCCATCAAAGTTTAAAGTTGTAAATTAGCAAGTTTGCAGATTACTCAAATAACTCTACTGGGATTACAGCAAATGTTTATTTTGAATGCTTACAAAGCCAACATGTATGTATATTAGACTGGGTATTGCCAATGATAGACAAGTGGGATAACATCAAAAATTCTGATTACGGAAAAAAATATGAAATGCTTCTTTCAAAATATCAATGCGTAAACTGTGATGCATAGTCATACTGTTAGCTCATTGGCTATGAGACTGTGACGCTGTCCTTATCAGTACGCCGTTAAAGGTCAGCCACGTCAGACAATGCTGGCACTTTTTGCAAATGTCTGACCATTCTCAAATTCATGTCAGACAAATTTACTGGCACGAAATCTCTACAGGAAATAGTCATACTAAGTGCTAGTCCTCTCTCATGTTGAATTGTATTGTAAGACCTCAAGAAACTTAATTGCAATATCGCAAAACCACCTTTAAAAATCAAAGAACAATATTCCTTTAAAATGCATTTCAACCAATTGAAAAATTATGGATTAAATGTATTATGTTGTCTGACAAAACATTAATTTGTCTGACTGGAACTCTCTCTCTGTCAGACAAAATGTCTGACCAAAGTCAATATGCTTTCGCATGCACTGGTTCTTATATGGGCTATCCGGGGCTCATCTCTCTGAAATTGAGTTGACACTGTGATGCACAGTTGAGATGGGTTCTTATTGGCTATAAGCTGGGGAATCTCACCAAGTATAAAATAAAATGACATCACAGCTTGTAGCTATTTTACATATATTTCGGTGCTATAGAATAGGGATGCAAGCTGTGACACCGAGTTAACATGTGACGTCACAGCTCAACAGCATAAAAGAACTTCCATGTAAATATGATAAAGACAGTAGGCCTAACATTAACTCAGGCTTGATGACAACTGAGGGAGCTCTAAAAATTAACCTGGTTGTTGCAGGTGCCATCTGTCAACAAGCTTGGAACTAAGAATGTCTGAAACTGCAAGACAAATTGAAAATGTTGATTGCTACAGGTCCAATCAAAGCTGAAGAATCCTGTATGTCTACAGATTTATTAACTGCTCTCTTTTCTATGCAAACCATACATTTATCATTGTGATACTAAACAGGTGGTGTCATCAACCTTTAAACTTTAAAGCACAGAACAAAGTTTGGCCTACAACTCTAAATATAACTGAGTATTGTAAATGGATTTGAATGGTCAACAATCTTTTGAAGTATTGCATAGTTTGTCCTTTGACCCATCAGCTGATTTGGTGGACATTGTTTCAACCTTTTCACCTTTACTTTGACCAATGGCTGACCAATGGCTGACCAATGACTGACCAGCAGACACAATGAGCTGTTGCTGCAATGATAAGGTTCATCTTGTTTTGATAAATAATGAGCACCTGTCAATGTAACACATTCTGTCGATTGGAATTAAAAAGCTGTGATCATGACATCATGCATGCTCGTCAATCAATCAACCAGCTAAAATGCCAAATATTCCCATTATGAATAATAATTTTGAAAAATCATGAATTTAATATATTAGGATAATTATTGTACTGCATGATATTTTCCAGTGTATGACTGACATAGTCCCTACATAGAGTTATGGCATGAAAGCGACATCATGATGGTCACACCACTCATAAGTTCTATACTGTTCTTTCCATAACATTACAGCGAAATTCAAAGCACTGATTCAAGCTAAACTGAGTGGCCGAGGAACTCATATTTTCAGGCCTATTGATTGGATCATTCCAGCATAACAGGGCTTATCATTGCTACAATGTTTGAGGATGTCATGTGTCATGTTACCAACTGTAAACTTGATATGCAAACAGAGTGGACTGTTGCACTGTGAAAATGGCACTTCGTTAATCATCATATATGTACTGATGATTTGTCACGATCAGACCCAATCCTTTCAACGTTAATTTGATCTTAAGACTAATCCTGCTTGTTGGTTACAGGCAAATGAAAGGATTATGCATCTGATTTTTACTCTAAAATCAGTTATGACAAAATCAAATGGCCTTCTCTTGATCATGACTAATCAAACAGCCTCTGTATGTTTTCCCTGTTGCATGTAGAGAAGATGACACTTGTATACCCTGAATAGATATATTAAAAAAAATAATAAAAATCGGCTATTATGACTCACATGTGCCAAGATCATCTGTGTGAAGCAACAGACTCTTTACAGGCTGTAATGCATTTGGCTAAGTGCACAGGCTCTATCGACCAATGACAGTCATTTAAATGCACATGTATCACTCTGAAGAATAAAAGATGTTTTTGGCTTTTGTTGCAAATACCACAAAGAGCTGGACAGACAGCAAAAACAATTATATTTAAAAATATTATGCAACTTGTAAACAAGACTGTTGAGTCCAAGCTCCAGATTACTGTTCAGTTCTTGTTGTTTTGCTTGCTTTTTAAACATTAAAATATCCCTTGCATATCGTTTTTCATGCACATTTTGACTTACATTTTAAGGAGGAATTTGCAAAAGTCGGTCACAATCAGTCTGTTTTTGAAAGAACAAAAATATTGACAAATGGAGACTTTATCTTACTTTTTTTTTCGCATGAATATCTGAAAAAGAAGAAAAGTGAGCTTCAGCACGATCTTTGTCAAGATTTTTAAAGGGGCAGTTAGCATATCTGTATGGAATTTTGGTGGCTGTATATAAATACATTTAATATTCAGCCTTAATGAAGTACATTATGAGATTGCAACAAGCAGATAAATAGACGACGTAAAGAATTTTTGTTTTTTAAATATGTAAAGGCCCCTTAATTTTCTCCCTGAAATTACCTCAGACATGGTTCTCTTGGCTCCGGTGCCCTCCCACTTTTAGAAATGTTCTGCCGCCTGTGCTCAAGAGCAAGATGTGCAACGTATTTCATATCACACAAAAAATCTAGACAATTTTTTTTGTTCATATAACTACAGAATCTTTGAGTTTTAGGCCTAACAAATAAATTGTATTTTGAGAAAATAACATTTGTACTTCTTTGTACTTCTGAAAATATATATACCACTTAAAAACTGTTTATTATTGAAACTACTGCTCAATCACTGCCCATGCAATTACTGCTGTAGTATCAAATGCTTTCACTATGACTCTGTCATCCAATAGGCTGCATTCTGGTTTGGCATTAGCAGATCGATTTGACCTTTCCTGACCTCTGCCCTGGCCAAGAGTGCCAAGAGTCATAGGGTGCCAAGAGGGCAAATCACCCCCTGACCACCTGGATCCAACCCTGGCAGACCTGCATAGAAGGTTGAAAGGTGAAGGTGCAAGGTGGAACTAGCTATACATGTTATTGGAAATTGCTCAGAAAATGTTTTTGAGGGATGATACGCAATTTTTATAATAAAATTGCACTCTGGATTTTCTAAAACATTTGGAGTGTTCCTCTTTCTATGCATTTACCCGAGGGATCATGCAGAGATAAAACCAATGTAATTGACAATTTCTGGGATTTATTATTGATCTACGTCACGTAGGATACATTTACTTTTGTTGCAATAACACTTTTAAGCAGGTAGGTAATTATTGTTACAAGATTTTATATAAAATCACAGATTTGTAGGTATTTTGGTCCAGTGTAGGTTCAAGTGTAGTTTGTAGAAGTGGCAGCCCCTATGTGACATCAAGACAATCATGTGATTCAATGATTTAACTACAGCCTGGAAATTAGATATGCAAAGAGAGTGGACTGATGCACTGTGAAAATGGCACTTTCTGTGTCATCATGCTGATGCTTTGTCATGATCATACCCAATACTTTCAATGTTAATTTTATTTGAGGAGGCTAATTCTGCTTGTTGGTGACAGCCAAACGAAAGGATTATGCATCTGATTTTTACTCTAAAATCAGTTTGATATGACAAATCAAATGGCCTTCTCTTGATCATGACTAATCAAACAGCCTCTGTGTTTCCCATGTTGAATGTACAGAAGACGACACTTCATCAGCTATCATCAGTCACAAAGTGTCATTTTCACAGTGCAACAGTCCAATCTTTTTGCATATCAAATTTCCTGGCTGTAAGCAGTCTTCCTGATATACAAATTGAGCCCCAAGTTTTCCAGAGTTGTAATGCTTGTGATACCAAAAGTGGTCACTCAAAAAATAATAAATTTGGTATGGCACCTCATTAGTCGTCATGGTCATGATTACAAACCAATTAGCATTCTTCTGATCATGACTGATAAAACAACCTCTATATGATTCCCGTGTTAGAAGTATTCATGAGTCATGAATACTTCTAACACGGGAGTCATATAGAGGTTGTTTTATCAGTCATGATCAGAAGAATGCTATTTGATTTGCAAAAACTAATTTTGATGTGAGATTGAGATGCATAATTGTTTCGTTTGTTGGTCACCAACAAGCAGAGTTGACACCATCAGCGTTATGGCTAGTTCTCACGACGGCGATTTGAGAGCGACGCATCAAGAGAAGTCATTTCTTGGAAGGTTGTGGCGTAGAACGTTGGTTTTGGCACATTACGTAATCAATTAGTGTCATGTGCGACGCTTAAAGTTAGTAGCCGCGGTGAGTCTTGAGGTGTCCGCGGCGCTTCTTAAGCTTTCTTCGCCGCGTTACGCCTCTCTTTCCTCAGCGCAGTTCCAAACAGACGCGTCGCACTTTGTTTTGGAATTCGGCGAGGCTGCTTTTACTTCGCCCAATGTTGTTTCCTCTTACGCCGCTGATGGTTGTGAGGCAGCTACGTCTGAAATTGGCGACCTGCGACGCATCAGGAAACCTTCGGCGTACACCCGAGGTAAGATGCGTCGCTGAAAATGACAGCCTCGCCGAAGACTGTAAGGATGCAACGCCGCATTTAGGGACTTGTTACTGCGTAACTTGATGGTTCATCGTCGCACATGCATTCATAAAGCGCCGAGGACATTACAGGCGCGTCGATGCTGACCTTCTTCGTCGTCCTTGCCTTAAGCAGCGACGAAGGTCTCTTAAGCATCGACGAACGTCTGTTGTTGCAGCGCTGCGGCAAAGTGTGTTTGGCTGCTGCAGGAGTCACTTTTGGTCATTATAAAAAGGGACACAGAGGACCTCCTTGCTTCATTTGCTGATTGCCCTTCAATGAGAACACAACGACTGCCTACTGAACATATGCATGATGAATGAAGAAGAAATTATTGTTGTGGCTGGTGCTGCTGCTGTTGCTATCGGAGCTGTCTATTTGAGACAGAGGAGGAGGAGGGCCAGGAGACAGAAAAGGTGGTGGATTCGCAACTGGTTGCTGCAGAGGGAACAACATGGTCACTTCCATCAACTGCTGCCTGAACTGCAAGTGCGTGACGTGTCCGGCTACTACAACTACACTAGAATGCCCCCTGCCATCTTTGCTGAAATCCTGGAAGCTGTTGGACCACTCATCGCTAAGCAAGACACCAACATGAGGAGGGCTTTGGAACCTGGTCTGAAGTTGGCTATCACCCTGCGGTACATGGCAACAGGAAACAGCTACAAGTCCCTAGCTTATGCTTTCCGTGTGGCACCCAACACCATCTGCAACTTCATCCCTGAGGTCTGCCTTGCCATCGTTCATGCCTTCGAAAGACAGCTGGCACTACCCACACAGCCTGAAAGATGGAAGGAGATAGCCAAGGCTTTTGAGACGAAATGGAACTTGCCCAACTGCATTGGAGCTCTGGATGGCAAGCACGTCGCAATCCGATGTCCCAAGGCTGCAGGCTCCTTGTTCTACAACTACAAGGGATTTCACTCCATTGTCCTGATGGCCCTCGTTGATGCCAACTACAAGTTCATCTATGTGCAGGCTGGCTGTCAAGGAAGTGCATCTGATGGCGGCGTCTTCAGGGACACAGTACTTCGACAACTCCTGGACGAGGAAGATCTAGGCCTACCACCTCCAGAACCTCTACCTGGCACAGAAGACAATCCTTTCCCATATTACATCGTGGGTGACGAGGCATTTCCCCTGAAGACATGGCTGCTCAAACCAGTGCCAAGAAGGAACCTTGACATTGCTTCCAGAGTCTACAATTACAGGATTTCAAGAGCCAGGAGAGTGGTGGAGAATGCCTTCGGTCTGCTGTCAAACAGGTTCAGATGCTTCCTGACCACCATGCCCCAACGACCTACAAGAGTGACATACATCACAATGGCTGCTTGTGTTCTACACAACATTCTGCGAGACAGAGTAGGCGTCCACCATGCCCGTGACAATGAAGTGATGGACAGAGAAGATCCACAGACACATGACGTCACTGAAGGAGTTTGGAGGGGAGACCGTCAATTGCATGACCTAGGAGAACCACTTCGACACGGAAATGCCTCCAGAGATGCCAAGGCTGCTCGAGACTACCTACGTGACTGGGTCAACAGTCCGGCAGGAAGTGTCCCTTGGCAGTTGGAGAAAATCTGAAGAAGATGCATTCAAAACAACAAACCCCAGGTCCTTTTAAGGGCCACCAAATCCTCCCAATTGAGCTGGCCATGTACACATCCTATGTTGACAAAACAAGCCCAAAAATCAATCAATCAATCAATCCCTCCATCCATCTATCTATCTATCTATCTATCTATCTATCTATCTATCTATCTATCTATCTATCCAAGTCCAATCCCTGCAAAGTGACGACAACTGCTTTTCTTTTGCTGCAGTGTATATATGTAACGAGCATTGTGTTCCATCTATCAAGCTATCTATCTATCTATCTATCTAGCTATCTATCTAGCTATCTATCTTTCTATCTATCTCGCTAGCTATCTAGCTATCTACCTGCCACTTGAGCTAGACAAGTGAAATTACAAAGTGATGCACTTGTACTAGTGCAACCAACCAACACAATTTTTAAAAGCAAAGCACTTGTACTAGTGCATTACATTTTAATTAAGAAATTCATGCACTTGTACTAGTGCAATAAAAATATGTTTATACCAAAGAATGCAGCACTTGTACTAGTGCTGCACTTGGTATGTTTTGGGGCAAAGAAAGGGGGAACTAGCACCTTGCTTTTATGAAGGTGATTACTTTTAATGAAGGCCAGGACCGGACTTTTGTTTTGGGGGACTTTTTTTTTGGGGGACTTTTTTTTTGGGGATTGTCAACGTTTTTTTTGCTCTTTTTTGGCTCTTTTCGGTCAACACAAGCTCTTTTTTTTTGTCAACATAAGATGTGTACGTGGCCTGCCCTTTTGGGAGGATTTGGTGGCCCTTAAAAGGGCCGAGGTTTTTTGTTGTCTTTGCTGCATGTGGTCTTCTACTTTCGTGGAGAAAGGAGACCTGAAGTCCAACTGGGCGAAGGGGAAGGCTGGTGCTGGTGATGGGCGGCCGGTTGACCAAAGCTGGGTCCAGGGGGGTAGCCGTATTTCTCGGGGCTGTCCTGTGCATCCATCATCAGTGTCATGGTGGAGTGGCTGGGCTGCATCGGGGTGTAGCTGGGAGTCTGCCTGGAGGATCCTCCTTCCCTGGGCTGGTGCTGCTGGTAGTGATGGCTGCTGGAAGCCTGGGGATGGTGCTGGTGGTGTGATGGCACATACGTCGAAGAAGGAGGAGGATGAGGAGGAGGTGGCATCTGCAGGCGCTGAGGAGGATGAGGAGGCTGGAAGGTGTGCTCCTGATGCTGTCTTGACTGGCGGCTGGCCTCATCATCCCAGTAGAGGGCGGCCTCTGCAATGGTCCTGACCATCGCCCTCCTGATTTCAGGGCTGGCGTGCACTCCCACGTGGTACAGGTCCTGGCACTTCATCCTCCAGTACTCCTGGTCGGGTGTCAACTCCTGGTGGTCGGGGCACATCTTGCAGCCAGAGCCTTTCAGGATTTTCTTGGCGGAGGACATGGCTTGCATGCTGCCTGCGATGACGTGCATGGCGGAGTGCATGGCTTCATCTCCTGGGGCCTTCCTCTTGGTTCCCTTGGCAGCGGCTCCAGGCTTTGGTGCTCCAGGGAAGACTTGGGACTGCTGGCTGTCCTGTGCTGGCTGTTCAGGTGGCAGGTCCGGCATGTCATAGGAAGCTGGCAGGGAATCCTCAGGGTTGTAGCTTTCATCATCGGAGTCTGAGGCTGGCCGGTTGGCAGACAGTTGCGAGATGGCGGACAGCTCCTTCCCTGGCTTGTGGACGATGGAGTCCTTCAGGAACCGACAGTTGTTCAGGATGTACTCGTCCCTCTCTGTGAGCTTCTCCTTCCTGGCGGCTCCTGAAGCTTCAGGCCTGACGAGTCTGGAGAAGTGAGTGCGCACTGTCTTCCTCCAGTTGAAGATGTCCTGGGAGGTGTACTTGGGGCCCAGCTCCTTTGCTTTTTCTGAGTCCAGCAGCAGCTTCTCGTTCCCCTTGTAGCCTCTGGTCCCCTTCATGTACAGCACAGGATGCTCCTTGTACCAGTTGATGAGGTCATCTTCTTGTTCAGCTGTGATGCCCATGTTGTTGCGGATGTTTGGCTTGGGGGCCTTCCCTTTGCCCTTCTTGCCCTTGGACTTGGCTTCAGCAGCTGCAGGGGTGTCATCAGCAGAGTCTTCTTCCTCCTCGAAGGTGTCCTCATGGATGGCCACTCTGTCTAGAGCAAGAACAGGCTGGCTCTCTGCTGTTTTCTTGGGAGTCTGCTTCTTCGGAGTCTGCTTCTTTGGAGTCTGCTTCTTTGGAGTCTGCTTCTTTGGAGTAGACTTGGCAGTAGGCTCTGGAAGACCCGTGGAAGACTTGGCAGCAGGCTTGTCAGCAGGCTTGGCAGCAGGCTTGGCAGCAGGCTTGGCAGGCTTGTCAGCAGGCTTGGCAGCAGGCTTGGCAGGCTTGTCAGCAGGCTTGTCTCCTTCATCAGTTTCAAAGAGTTCAACTGAAGAATCTTCGTCTGTGCTGTCTTCTGGCCGGCCCTCGAAGATGGTCTCGCTGACGACAGTGGCTTTGGTGGTTGAAGTGGTGGTCTTCGTCTGGCTGCCAGCTGTAGTGGAGGTGTAGAGCCCAGGTAGAGAGAGGTCTGCCATGGCTGTAGTGAAGAAGGCAGTCACTGCAGCATCTGAAGGTTCATGGAGAGGAGTTGCAGCTGGAGTTGTAGCTGGAGTTGTCACTGGAGTGCTCCCAGGAGTGTGGAGTGTTGACCTGGTGCTGAGCTTGGTTGGTGCCCTGGTGACGACGGTGCCCTTTCTCCTCTTTGGTCCCATGTTGTAGCAGCAATTTGAAGTACAATTGTAGCAACAAAAGTAGCAGCAAATGTAGCAGTTGATAATAGTGTCGTGGATTCTAGGTGTGTTCTGGTCGAAGGTCTGAGTGGGTATGGTGCTCTAAACTGGCCTCCTCTATATATATGCAGGGTGCGGACCGCCTCTTTCCCCCTCCTTCGCCCCCCCTGCTTCGCTGCTGCTGCCCCAGCCGCTGCGCAAAAAGAGGGTGACACGCAGACAAAGGGTTGATGCTAAAAATAGAACAACGCATGCACTCAGGCGCCACTCTGTCTGCTGCATTGGGGGTCCAAAAGACGCGGCGCGCACCCTCTCACGTGCGTCGAACATGTGTCTTTCTGCGACGCGTGTCTGAAACATGTGACATGAAGCAAGAGCTTTCTGCTACACTGCTGTTTCTGCGTCGAAGCTCTTCTTTGTGCGTCGCAACTTTAAAAATCTGCGGCGCGCACTGATTTCTTTTTACGCTTCTTCTTGCTTCACCACTTCTTTCCTCGCAAAGATTCAACCGGTTGAATCTTTTTTTCCTGCATCGTCAAATTTCTAGGAATTGCGTAGAAAGACCTCTTAAAGCGACGCATGCTGTTCCTGTTGCGCCGTAAAGCCTAAATTGACGGCGAACATGCTCAAATCTTTGCCCTTTCCTGGAAATATAAGAAACGCCGTCACTTAAACCCTCTGTTACGTCTCCGTGAGAACTAGCCATTAGTCTCTTTAAATCAAATTATACTTTTGAAATAACAGCCGCGCATGACTAACGAAGTGCTATGTTCAAGGTGAAACTGCCCTCCATCCCTGTTATAAGAATGTTAAAATATTCAAATAAATAAGATTTAAAAATCGGCAAATTTTCAACTTGTTCCACAAATTCCAATCTGCATTTTGTTACATGATCCCGCAGCCCGTCGTTCCATAAATTTACCCCATCCACTTGATTTTTCCACATGCGACGCAAGGCCCCAATTTGCTGATGTATCGCTGCAGCCAGATTTTTGATGTGTTATCCACACTGGATTTAGTGTCCAGTGAAGGAAAGGCAGTTATCAAAATATATCAATACTACAAACATGGAAGGGTAAGGCTCACCACGAAAAAATGGATCTGCTGTAAGTCGCACAGTTGAGAAGTTAGACCAAACTGGAACGTTTTCGTAAGAACTTCTATATATAGTTTCGGATCTCATGCAATGATCTATCATCACTTATCAAGATAGCATAGCGCCAAGTAAGGTTATCTCAGCATCTTACGGAGTCTATTTTTGCATGTTTTTTGGAACAAGTGTCAAGTTGTTGCACAAGTTCATGTGGTGTAAACGTGGTTCGGCATTCAGTCAATGGCAAATGCCTTATCGAAGTTATCGTATCTAGGTCCGCTGTTCACTTATTTTGAACTGTATTCTATTCGCTGTAACAAACAACTATAAAAAGCTTGTAATTGTGTAATTATATATGTCAGACTGTCACGTCTGAGATGAAAGATAATATTTTAGTTTTGAAAGCATTAAAAAAACTGTTCCGGGACAGACTGGTAACTTGAGCGACATTAGTGGTCAATGTCAAAATGCAATTTGCTTCCCTAAGTGCAATCAGCAACCTAACCACATAACATCCTAATTTGAATTTTGCCGGAGTTTTCCTTTTTAATAGCTGTTTTCTTTCTTTTACCCTTAAATTGCTACCAATTGTACTTAAATATGAACTAACACGAAACATTGTAAATATATATATATATGCCATGAACTCAATAAATACTCAAATACTCATCTTGCTTTAAAAACCAAAAAATCTGGCCAATGGCCATCCAAAAAATGTACAATAGAATCATACTCCTGGCAATTACCATATTTTAGTGAATTTTAAATTTTCCACTTGGACTATAAATTCACAAATCTTTCGATTTTTAAAGTTACTTGTTGAGGGATCATGAAGCAGGAGACATACTAAATAGGATTGGCCCAACCCGGTTGGGGCATGTCAGACATATATATATATTGCTGCTCGACAATAAAGGTTTTACACGTTAAAATTGGTGATTTATACGCCAGAGCTATGGTGTTTCCTTCAGGGGCGTAGATTTTTCATATTTGTGGCACAAATTTGCATGAGGCCTAACGGGCCGAAAGTCGAGCTGCGACGGATTTCGGTGACCATTTAGGGCCCAAAAGTCATTATATTTTACTTATCCAAGGTTAATTAGTTCGGAGACCTGTATTTTCCACATAAGAGGTAACTGGTATCATTTGAAATTCTAGGGGGGATAATCATATGATCATCCCCCCCCCCCAGGTTCATCCTAGGGAGGATGCATCTCCCCCAGGATCTACCCCCCTGGTTTCCTGAAAAGGGCACTGCCCAGGCTCATCAGGACAGGCAAACAGGCATGAACCACAATAATAACTGAGGCAAGTGCACAGATAGTGGATCCTCCATCCTCCCCACGCAAGCCCTGCTAAAATGGACAGGGCTTTCTGCTATTTCCAACCTCTTCTGTGATTGGCTGCTTATTTAGGTCATAAGCATTTTGCAGGCAGATTTAGTCCGATTATGGACACTTAGAGGATTACTGGCAACTAAGAAAAACAGTATAAAACAAGCAAACTTTCAAACAGTTTCATTTCAGAACTGTGAAAATACATAATTCAATGGAATTTTCAGAACAGCTATAGCACCTTTCAACAATACACAATTTCTCCATTTGTAACTGTGTGAAACAGAAGCAACAATTTCAAACTGTGATGTAGCAGTCCCTGATTTGCTGAGCCAAAACTGGGTCAGTTAATTAAGTATTCATGAATTAGCAAAGGTTATGGGCCATTTTGTCATGGTATGACTTGGGATGATGTGGATCCTCTGGTCCACGCCTGTCCTGTTGAGCCTGGCAAATGCAATAGTACAGAGGTTAAGCCCCATCAACCACCTTTGACTGAGCTGTGTTGTTCTCTGTTTACAAGTTTTCCCTGGTAGTGTCTTCCTATAAGTTCAGCAAGAATAATCACAAACAATTGTTTTAATCCTGTTTTTGTCCTAGGTTTGTCACATGAGTGTGCAGTTTCAAAGTGTGAAAACCTGTGATCTCGTGCTGCTGTCATCTCAATTGAAAACCAGGCCTACATTTTAAAACTATGCGGAAATAGAATTGGAAAGATGATCATTTATAATTTTATGAATATAATAACATATGATGATATTGTAAACTTTATGCACATGAATGAAAAATGAATTGTAACAATCAATTGGAATTTGTTCATTTATCCCTGACCAGAGAACGAGGCATTGTGTTTCATCACCAAACAGTCACAGTTCAGATCAATAAGTTCATTTTAATATATATGGAGCAGCTCCGAGCAGGAGAACTGCCTTTGGAAAAGAGGAAATTAATCATGCACATAAGGGGCAGCATTGGAAGATAAGTAGAAGGGATTTCGGGGAGGGGGGATATTATGACTTTGCGTTCTTCGCTTTAACCCCTGTATACTTTGTAGAGATACAACTTAACTGGACAGGCATGGACAATGGTATAGTGACAAGTCAAGTCAAGTCAAAAATCTTTTATTTTATAAGGGTAAGCGCACTCAGTACAAAACTGTTCTACAGTATGGCCATTAATAAAACAATTGTAAATTGATAACACATAAATCCAGTTGTAAAAATTGATAGAATATTTAAAACCTTTTTTTCAAAAACAATGTAAAATTAAAAAGAGATAAAATACTGGTTTGGTCTGCGACCTAAAATAAATTTAATCAATTGGCTTTTAAAAACGGCTAGACTAGATGGATTTTGTATATCACGAGGTAGATTGTTCCAGTCTCTAGCACCAGAAAAAGTTAAGGTCCTTTGACCTAACATTTAATAAGTTCAACATTTAAAGAGTTTCTAGTGCTATAGTTGTGACTGAGATGTTGAAATTTCCCGGCTATGTATTCTGGACATTGTCCCTGGAGCGCTTTGTAGACAAGGATACACCTATGGAACAGGATTCGCTCAGTCAGAGTCAGCCATTTAAAATCGCACAAGACAGATCTTGACGGTGTATCCAGGGGGGCATTTAGAATCATTCTCCCTCCTTTGCAGATGAGTCTTAGTATTTTTGAGAGTTTGTTGTGCAGGATGAAACATACTTATGTGAACATACATGTAGATTCAAGTTCTGGGTAGCTTGGGCAAGGATTGAACCTGGGTTCCAGAGGTTAAAAGGTCAGTGCATTTCCATTGAGCTGCATTCAAGTTGACAGGTAGCTAGATAGATAGATAGATAGATAGATAGATAGATAGATAGATAGATTGATTGATTGATTGATTGATTGATTGATTGATTGATTGATTGATTGATTGATTGATAGATAGATAGATCGATCTGACGGGCTTTTGCAGACAGATTATTTTTGGTAACCTGACTGAGAAAGGAAGTCACTGACTCTGTGCACATGTATAATAATTTATATAAATCTTGAATGATATTAATCATATGTTTTGTCTGGTGTTTGTGCAGTTCAAGTTCACACTTTTTTAAAAGTTGAATTTTGGACATCACTCAGTCATCACTCTGGTTTTACAAACGAAAGTCCACATGTTGGCATGCTTTGACAGCTGTGACATGAAATGCTGGAATATTAATTTATGTCAGAGGAGAAAAAAAGAGCAAGGTTGATAATAAGCAGTGAGACTATTGGCCCAGAGGTCTATGCAAACTTGTTTAGTGTGGGGGACTGTGTCAAAGATCGAGTGGCAGCATTTTAACTGACTATGGATAGACTCAGATAGTCCTTATGGGAGGTGGACTTTGCTCATTTGATTAGGAGATGGTCCCCCAGTCTAAAGTTGTGTTTTCATGAATGTAGTGGAGCCTGAGTGTAGATAGCAAAGTGGCGTGAGCTGGTGGACTTTGCCCCGGGTTCGAAGTCCATGCTGGGCCAATTGGCCAACCGTCTACTCACTTTTAGGCTACTCCCAGATTTTCCAAGTTGCACTGCTGGGATGACATTATAGTGGCAAGCAGGAATACAGTTGTCTCTGAAAAAGTGTCAACAATCAAATCTGCTGGGACTTCTGGACTTGTCTAAGAGAGTCTGAATCTTTAAGAACTTTGAAGAATCACAGAGGACTACACAATGAAGGCTTACATGAAAAGGGCCTACTCCTACTACTGCAACTACACGGTCAGTTTCAAGTGTTGTTTACATTTTTGTTAAAATTTTCAAAACTGTGACTATAAAAGCTAAGATAAGGTGAGTTTACCTGTGACTTGGTGACTGAACTGACACGCCTGTTTTCTTGAAGTGTATATTTTAATTTGTCACAACATTTTAACGTATTGACTTGTTTGTCTTACTGTCTTTTAAAATAGTTTGGGGGCAGTCAATTGGGGCTGTTTATGGTTTATCGTCGGTGATTTGTTGTTATTGTTCAATGACCAACTGAATTGATTGTTTTTAAGTAGCTTTTTCAAAGTTATCTGGCCACTTGCTTAGTTTACCACCAAAGTTAGCCATTGGAAGTTCACCAGGAGACCGGTTGATACCATGATGTAAATACTTAATATTAATTATACGTCAATGGAGAAATTAGCACATGAACACTTCATTGACCAGATGGATGGATGATTGGGGCATTAAGTAGTGTCTTTATGCACTTGCTAAGCTAATTTAGGTGGATGGCGAACACAGAAATGAGGCAAAGGATGATTGAAACTACTGTCCAAGATAGATCCAGGTGATCTGGGTAGAGCTATAGGAATACCGGAGCTCAACCAATTTACCCCCCCCCCTCTTCCAGAGTCAAAAGTTAGAGCAGTACCCCAAAAGTTGCCACAAGCTCATTGAGTTTGGTTAGATTAAAATCAAAACAATGTTTCTTGCACAAAAGTTCACCTTAGAAAACAAATATTTTTATGCTCACACTTCAATTGTTCAACAACAAGTGTTGTTTTATCATTTATTTACCAATCATTATTGATCAAGTGGCTGAACAATTCGCTGCCAAATGTTTCCAAATATTTGAATTGTTTTGGGGCTTTTTTGGATGTTGCACTATATTTGTTGCATATATGTCCCTTGTAATTGTGGCAGACCTTCAACTTGGTGAACCACAATGTCTGAGTGTTTTTGCTGAGATTGTAGGGTAAACAATGCAAACATATATCAAAAGCAAATTTTGACATTGAAAATCATGTTTTATCTTATTTATATTTGATCTGACACAAATATTCAAAAAAATTTGTTTCCATATATATATTCCGATACAGTTGTACCTTCGTTTCAAGACCGACTTGCCTTATGTGACCGCCTCCCTCCTGCACTAAGTAGTTTAAGTGCATTTTGCACCCCGAGGAGAGACCGCAACCGCACAAGAGACCGCTTCATAACTACAAAATGGGCGGTCTTATAACACAGTGACCACTGTAATATTCATTATGATCTTGAAATTTGAATTTGGGTTTTTCAATATTGGCTTTTTGTCTTATCACTCTGCGGGCATTTTTACTGAATTTAGGTGTTATCTGATTAAAAAAAATTGGGTTATTTCCACCTCCTCCCATTGACAGCAGACAAGTGAACTTCTGATTTTTAAATTTTTTTTTTCTATTTTATCAGGTCAATGGTCGGAGTTTCTCCTGCCAATAGTTCCAGATTTTGGATGTTTGTGTTTCTGATAAACGTTCTTTGGTCCACTGAGACCTTTTATGGCTCTGTTAAAGGTATTACTGATCTGACTGGTTGTGACCTTTGGAGTTGGGACTGATTAATAAGGGCTAATAAAATGCTAATCTGTCATGTTCATCTTAAAGCTTCTTACAAACTGGCTATAATGCCCGTGTTGGGGGAGGTTGGGATAAAGCGTTGCGTCCTGTATTTACTAATCTATGCACTGACTTGGCTTACAGCCAGGAAATTTGATATGCAAAAAGAGTGGACTGCTGCACTGTGAAAATGGCACTTTGTGTGTCATCATACTGATGATTTGTCACAATCATACCCAATACTTTCAATGTTAATGTGATTTTGAAGACTTAATGTGCCAGTTGGTGACAGCCAAACGAAAGGATTATGTATCTGAATTTCACTCTAAAATTAGTTATGACAAGTCAAATGGCCTTCCCTTGATCATGACTAATGAAACAGCCTGTATGTTTCCCATGTTGAATGAGAAGATGTCACTTCATCAGCTATCATCAGTCAAGAAGTGCATTTTTCACAGTGAACTGGTCCTCATTTTTCTATATCAAAGTGACAGACTGTAATAGGGCATGCAGGGACCATGGTAACGAGACAAGGTTGTCCGGCATGGGTGACCTGGACTGAGAATTGAACCCAGTCACCCTGATCCCAGGTCAATGACCTGATTTCAGGTCCAACTTCTGATAGTAAATTGAGAAGACAACTTTGTCGGACTTTTTTTACTAAAATCCTCTGTCATCACATCTATTGCTAATTAACCTACAGTGCTTGGTTTAAACATATTTATTCCTTTGCTAACGAGCCATAGGCTCAATTACAAGCTCAGGTGTTAGTAGTAAATCTTGAAAATAAAACATGCAGTACTTCAGAATGGACACAAAGCGAAACAAAAACAAATTATGTATGCGAACTACAAAACATTTTTGTGAGAACTTAGAAAATCTACAGTTTGAAGGAAATGCCCAATCAAAAATGATTTAATATTCAAAAGCTCTTTAATGAGTTGCAATATGGTATCCTCCCATGGTGAGTAAAATTTTGTCAGACATTCCAGAAAACCTGAAAAGTACCACAAAATTTATGTCCAATAGATCAGATTTATTTACGATACATTAAAAGCGTACCTTATACATCAATAAAGGCAATAAAACACTTTATAAACCTATATCACTGGATATTTGTTTACTTGGAGGCTCGCTTGCAGTTTTATCATTTATTTATTATCTTACTGATTGATTTAAAACTCATATATATATCACGTACAAACTGACTCATTATTTACTAACTAGACCATTAACTTTTCATTTCTGAGATTTTGTTGGTGTCCCAGTAATAGATCATACCAATGCCCATCAATGAACTTACCAAAAAATAAATAAACAAAAAACAAATTGTTCTGGACCGATATCAAGAACTATCTCATTATTGAAAAATTGATAGCAATCAGTTTATAAAGATATCAAACAGTTACAATGATACAGATAGATCTACAGAAATACATTTGTATTTGTATTTAATCAAGATAGGGATTATTTGCCCATTGTGTCTTGTGGTGCAAGATTTTTAGTGCCAAAAGTTATAACTTTCAAAACTGTTTTTTATTTTTATTTTTATTTCAAGTGGTTAGCTTTGTACTAATATATTTTTCTATCTTTTTTTTTTGGTGGTGTAAAGACTTGAAAATTTACTGCGTAGGTATCTCAGCTTGTGTCAAAAGTTCACTCATTTGTTACGGATTCAATGAAATTATTAATTTAGTTTTTATTGTAAGTTTTACGATATTTGGAGCAAAACAGACAGATTGTATTGGCT
This sequence comes from Platynereis dumerilii, assembly GCA_026936325.1. Classification (NCBI taxonomy): domain Eukaryota; kingdom Metazoa; phylum Annelida; class Polychaeta; order Phyllodocida; family Nereididae; genus Platynereis; species Platynereis dumerilii. Next base: position 53,080,960 of record JAPTHN010000005.1, read on the forward strand.
GACAACCTGAAAAGGAGTGGCACCAGGAGCCTGGCTAAGCAATTGTCTTGGGGATTACTAACCACTGGAACCCGGGTTCGAACCCTGGCCAGAGCAACCCACGTGAGAGAGGATTTTCAAGTTGCTGTGCCAAGAATGCACCTTACCCAGTTACTGTGGTCCCTTAATCCCTGTGCTGTTAAGCCCACTCTGTGCGAAAATACAGGATTTTTTAAAAGCACTTTCGTCGCATCAACCTCTAGATGACAAATTAATTTCATATTTATGAGTGCTTGGGCCAAAGAATAGTACTGAAGGCATATATATGGCAGTCTGTATTAAATCAATGCTTGTTATAAATAGTGGGAAGGGAAAATGACAGTTTGGGTTGTATGAATTAAATTATTGCTACTACAATATACAATCTAAATGGGGAGATTTTCATTTTTTTCGATGTCAGTAAGTGTTGTTATAAGAGAATGTCACCCCTGTGTTATGTTAGTACAATTTTTGGAATTCGAAAATAAAAAATTCTTATCAAAAATTTTACCTTTCTCACCTGAAAGATCTGATAACAACACATTGGTACATTTTAATAAATACATTTTAAAGTATGCAAAAAAAACTGTTATTCCTGTAAAAATGCACCTACTTAAGATTGCCTACTTTAAGTGGTGACGCAAGGCGAGATCTTTGTTGACATATATGATAATGACCTAGGAAGTGTGGGGACACATGTACTGTCTGAGATAGTGAGAACAATATTTGATTTTATCTGCACATTATCTGCGTATCATCGATAGATCTTGATACTTGCGTCTTGATATTGACTTCGAAGGTTGAAAACCACGATTCAGGCACGCCACATGACTCTCACTGAAGTCCAAAAGTTCACTTTTGCCTCGTATTATTCATACATTAAAAAGTATTACAAAGTATCACAATTGTTATAAATTGACTGAATTGACACTTCTGATCCATCCCCACTCCACTTTCTGCAACCTTTGCTCAACACGGATCATGATTGGTGGTTATGTTTGAAACAACTTATTTCTGAAATCGATAGGTCACTTGTGCCATTGTGCCACTCTCAAGCTCATAAGGTCAATGCAATGGACTTTGTAATGTGAATTTTGTAAGGTTATGGAAGTGTTATCACATATGATGTAAGATCATGCATGCTCTATGCATGCCAAGGTAAAATGCACGAGGAGATACGAAATATAAGTAACCCATCATAAGACCATGACCAAGCAATTGCCCTTTAGAAGTGGAGATAAAACAATTTCTACATCTCCTTATTTTAAGAGAAAACCTTTGTTCGGCAAAATCATGCATGACTATGGTGTGTGGATTTGTTTTAGAATGAGTTATTTACCTTTATGTTTTGTAGTCAATAGGTCACTTGTGCCACTCTCTAGTTCATAAGGTCAATGCAATGGACTTTATAATGTGAAGTTTGTGAGGTCTTGCCACTGTTATCATCATGCATGTTCGATGCATGCCTTGGGCTAGGTTGTGCAGAATGCATGAGGCAATATTAAATATCAATCCAACTCCCGCCATGAGACCATGACCAAGCAATTGTCCTTTAGAGGTGAAGATAAAATATATAGACAATTTCATCATCTTATTTACCTTGCAAACCTTTGTTCAGCAATATCATGCACGGTGGTTTTGGTTTGTGGAGTTTATTTATTTACCCTTGTTATCTGCAATCAGTAGGTCACTTGTGCCATTCTCAAGCACAGAAGGTCAATGCAATGGACTTTATAATGTGAATTTTGTAAGGTTATGGAAGTGGTATCACATATGATGTAAGATCATGCATGCTCTATACATGGCATGCCGAGGTAAAATGCACGAGGAGATATTAAATATAAATAACCCATCATAATCTCATGCCGAGGTAAAATGCATGAGACCATGACCAAGCATCTTGCCTTCAGCATAAAGATAAAACATGTGTCATATTAGACAATTGAAGACACAAAATACAGATCATTTTCACAAATTGATACATATGTATTTATGAAGACAATTGACTTCAGATTACAGCAGTTCCATTGGTGATGGAGAAAGAGAGGGAAATTTTTCAATGTCATATCATTGCTTGTGAACTTCTTGATCAACCAGAAATGACATTTAGCATGACAAAAAGGGAAGGAAAGGCAAACAAAATTGAAAAAATGTGAGAGAAAGATTTAGTACAGGTTCTTTTGGGTTACAAGTGTGACCATTTTGTTCTAAATAAAGTACCAAATGTTTAGTTTTTCAGAAGCAAGCCACATCATGTGATGTGTGCATCACTTATGGTCTTTTGGTATGAAGTAAGACAAAGTTGTCAAAAAATGTTGTTCGACCCTCTGAGAATGTTGTTTACAGTTATCCAGATATCACAAAAAATACACAGACTTGAAGTCTCTGTGACTGTTTCTCACTTTTCTGAGCTTGACGTAGCAGAAGATATTTTTGAAATATCTACTTTGACTGAGTATAGGGTGGAGTACATAGCCACAGACAATTGAAATGTAACAGTACAATAGGATTAGTGCTATGAATGATTTATCACAATTTTAAGAACAATGTCTTGGAAAAATCTACCAGTGAATTAAGACTGACATTAAATTGTTGTTGTTGACTATACGAACATTTTTGTCTTGAAATCTTGTGACAGCATAAGTTTTTATTTCATGTACTATGCTGGCAAAACATGTAAAAACTAAAATCAAATCAAGACCGACATTGATTTTGTAATGATAAGGTTGTCCTTCTACTTTAAAAATATTCTACTTTAAAAAATATTTACAAGCCTCTTAATTAATAAAGTTATTTAGGAGCATGTAATATTATAACGATGTACTCTGATAAGGCATTGATTATCGCTTCATCAATCTCACTTTCTGTAATTTGGTTAAATTCTTCAACTGAGACCGATATATATATAGGTATATTAAATTGAATTTTAACATTATATATATTTTTGTGATATAATATGACTGAAGGCAAAGTTCTTAAATGATATTATTCTTATCTCTGCTTCTTGTCATACATGCATAACGCGCTCCACTTACTATATACATATATACCAAAATCAACTTTGGTGGTCGAACGTTCCGAACCTTCTCTAAAGAATAACTGTCCTGAAATGAAGAATTTTAATGGCACATGAACATGTTGTTCCTCCATGGCTTAATGGTTTAAGGTGCTTGTTTGTGCTACCACTGGCTCTGAGGGCGTGGGTTCGAATCCCACCCCGGAACATAATTTAGTCCGAGCCCATGGGACAGTAAATGGAGGCGGGTTGTATCCAGTATTCTATGCTGGGGCAACTGAAAGACCCTGGGCATCCCTGAATTAATAGGGTATGTTCCAGACTCCCAGTCTTCTCATCTCATCATCATACGGCGGTCACCAAAAAATAAAAAAATGTGCAGCTCCCTCCTCAAAAGTTGGAGGTTGAGCTGCCCCGGCTGATCCGGGGTACACCAGCACAACAGAAGCAAGCAAGCAACGTTGCAGTAAAATAACTTAAGTCATTTTGCACCATTATTATGTCAGCTTACTTATAAAGATGAAACTTTATACACCCCATCGGAGAGTAGAAAGTCCAAATGGCCAGAAAAATGTACTTTTGACTGTGTAAAGTTATAAAACATATCAAATTAACTTCACGGTCTTCACCTCTGTGAAACAATAGAAACTAATCACAACTATATTTTCTTCTTTTTCTATGACAGAGCATCATATTTTCGTCCTCAGTTGTGAATTGATATGTTTTGCATTTGTGTGCCTAAAGAACTTTGATTCATATCGGCTGGCCTTCCATATTAAGAGCACTTTTCTATCCGAAATCGGATATTCACTGAAATTGGATATACATACATTATATATATACTGCTTTGAAGATAACAGTCGGAGACTGCTGGAACTGACAGGAAGCACAATTCTTTAGCCAGTTAATTGCATTTCTTTGATTCTTATGGTTTCTTCTCCATTCTATTTTCAGAAACAAATGGATGTTGCAGTAACGGAGTACTCGCGAAGAACACTAGAGGGCTCTCTGAGGGAATCTGCAGTTGCACGCCTCCTGGTGGAAGGCAAGTTACCTCCAGAGAATGTTCCACTGTCTTCCTCCAGCGACAACTCTGAAAATGCCAGCAATGACCCGGTTGACTTGTCATCGAAAGGTCGTCTGCAAGGAACTTTGGCCGCCCTTCCGATCGGGGCGAATGTCTCATCCTCCGCACCCCCTTCGGTCCTCTCACCCCCTCCAAATGGGGTGACAATAGATGGACATGAGCCTACTGTTGAGGTGAGTACAAGGCCCTGAAATCAAGGAGTTATGCCTCTTCCTTTACAGCTCTTATCGAAGTTTTTCAGGATAAGGGAACTTAGCTGGCTACTAAGAACTTATGTCCATTAAGGCTTAGTGGAGGTCACTGAGAGGGGGTAATCGAACCGTTTTATGCAAATTTTTTAACCGGCAGGTTAATAGAGGAGGGCTTAAAGTTGAATCCCACACTTGGCAAGAAATCTAAAATCCATGAGATATTCACGAAACTTTGCCAAAAAGTTTTTCAAAAAGAAAGCTTTCCAACGTTAAAAAAAAAGGTGGGCTATCCAACATAATTTTCGAACTATGATCTTTTCAAAATCTTATGTCATTACATTAAAACATACAGTAAAATACTAAAAACGTGTGGGATCTATAACGAAAAGCAGCATCACTCGAACAATATCCATGAGATATTTATGGAAAATTAAAGGAATATAGCTGAACATGCACTTTATTGAAAAACAAGTCTTTGAAGGGGGGTTACCAATGTTTTTTGAGAGTTACATGGTGTACAATATGAGAAAATTATGAAAAACAGTTCAGCAAAAATAAGTCCCCCTTAAAATAAACTTGAATATCTCAAAGATTCCTTCTCCGATTTTTATGAAAGTTGGATTGGATTATAGACCTATATATTGACCCAAAATGTGTGCATTTATAGTTTAGTGCCATTATTCCTGGCTGAGCCAGCAGCCTTCGAGTGAGCCTACCTCTGTCTTCAAAAATCTGTGGCTTTTCCAATGCATATGAACAATTTGACCAAGCGGGGGAGCCACCAGCTGGGGTATTTTTGTTGAACTGTGGAGTACAATAGGTGGAGTAGCTGTATTCTGTGGGATTCAACTTTAAGTGAAATGGGACTCTTGTCCACTTGTCCATGTGTCAACTTGTCCACTTGTCCACTTTCCTTGCCCCTCTGAACACAGTGCTGCAACCCAGTGAGCAATGGGGGCCAATGACAGATATGGACCTGCCCATTATGAATGGGGGATTCAGTTAGCTGTAAGGGGTTACCATGGTTACAGGTGCAATGAACAGCTGCAGCCAGCAGTGGGCCTGTGAGCCTCATTGGAGAAGTTGCCCCTGTGTCAGGATTGCTTATAATTCCAAGGCACTGTGAGAGTCAAACCATTTAAGCACTTGTGTTTTAAAATAATTGTTCATGCCTAGATGAAGCATGGTTGCTCAGTGGATCATTATGTTTATAACACTTGGCATTGTCTACTTCTTCACCTGCTTTCTGTACAGTGCTATGATGTAGTTATGTACCATTGCCAAATTATTCCTGCAAGCAATGTCTATCAACACCCATCCACTAAACTCCCCCAAGAGACCAGGGCCTTCCTCAGTGCATTTCTCATTCTGACAGTATACTTTGACAAACTTTATCATTACAGCCTGTAAATTTGATATGCATAAAATGAGTGTTGCTTCCCACAGATTTTGGCACTCTGTGACTGTGAGTCATAATAACTGATGAAGTGTCATCTTCCCAAATTTAACATCCATGGGAAACATAGAGGCTGTTTGATTAGTCATGATGAATAGAGGGCTATTTGATTTGTCATGTGACTGATCTTAAGAGTAAAATTATCGTGACAAATCATCAATATGATGATTCACGAAGTGCCATTTTCACAGTGCAACAGCCCACTCTGTTTGGATATATATATATATCAGTTTTACAGACTGTAAACTAAAGTGGTGTTTTAATTGTAGTCTGCAGAAAAGGTTGCAAAAAGACGCTTGACACCACAAATAAATGGGCCTGTAAAAATTCTGGCGGTCCTGTAAACCAGTTTTTACCGGCCCACATGCCTTGTGAAAGGTCAGAGCGAGTTTTAAGGCTGTTAGTATTTCACTTTGATTTATGAAATTTGGGATAGGGATTCACTTTAGGGTCTCCGTCAAAATCTTTTGGAAAAACCCAAGATGGCTGCCAAAATGGCCGCCATATTTTGAATTGCCCACTGTGACCTTAGTATTTCCTTAGATTTGTGATACTTGGTACAGGGATTCACTTAGGGGTTCCCGTAAAAAAATTTGGAAAAAATCCAAGATGGCTGCCAAAATGGCCACCATATTTTAAAATACCCACTGTGACTTTGGTATTTCACTTACATTTATGAACCTTGGTACAGGGATTTACTTAGGGGTTCCCCTCAAAATTTTTGGAAAAATCCAAGGTGGCTGCCAAAATGGATGTTCTGAATTGCCCACTGTGACTTTAGTATTTCACTTAGATTTATGCAATTTGGTATAGGGATTCACTTAGGGGTTCCCCTCAGAAATTTTTGGAAAAATCCAAGATGGCTGCCAAGATGGCTGCCAAAATGGCCACCATATTTTGAATTGCCCACGGTGACTTTAGTATTTCACCTAGATTTATGCAATTTGGTATAGGGGTTCACTTTGAATTGCCCACTGCGACTTTATTATTTGGTTTGGGGATTTGCTTAGGGGTTCCTTCATAAATTATGAGAAAATTTCCAAGATGGCTGCCGAAATGGACACCATATTTTGAAGTGCCCACTGTGACTTAAGTAGTTCACTTACAATTCTGAAATATGGTATAGGCATTTGCTAAGAGGTTCCCCACAAAGTTTTTATGGCTTGCAGCTAACACTATCAGTCTGGCAATAACTGCTTAATACAAAACAATCCACGTAATAATATATAAATCCCCCTGTTCATGATTTCAATCCCGAATATATAATCACCAAAGGCCGGTTTTGAATCCATGGATTCTTGTTTTATAATCTTATTGAATATGTGTGCAAACATATGTTTCGCTTGAGCTAACCTGCAGTGTGATTATTATGTAATGCGTTACAGAAATCAAAACATAGGCATTTAAGGGGACATTCTTAGCAGCCACCTTAGTTCCCTTATCCTGAAAAGCTTCACTAGTTACTTTACTGATTTAAGCACCATAGCTCTTCATAAAATGAAAGCATCTCCTTTACTGACAATACCACAACAGCTGTGTATAAGATCTAATTTACTGATTTTACCACACCAGTTGTTCACAGGCATCTGCTTTACTGACTTAACAACTATATATAACATGGCGTTTCATAAGCACATATTTTCATAAGCGTCTTTTTGACCATAAGCTTCTACTTTATAGACTTAACCACTATAGCTGTTCATAAGCATCAACTTTATTGACTTTACACACATCAGCTGTTCATATACTTTACTGATTTTACCATTATAACTGTTCACAACCATCAAGTTTACCAACTCAACCACTGTAGTTGAATGTTCATAAGCATCAGGCTTACTGACTCAGCCATTATTTCTGTTCATAGGCACCTGTACTCCACTGATTTGCCTCAACAGTGTTTCGTAAACATCAACTTAACTGATTTTTCTGCCACAGCCTTTTAAACAAAAAAAAAGGCTGACATTGACTAGAATTGGGCCAAAAATAAAAGCTGTCACTACCTGGTAATTAGTCAGATTGTATGATCGGTAGCCTTAGTGTCACGAAGTTTAATTATCAAATTGCACCTAATTATGTTGCTTATTATTGAAGATGCATGACATCAACAATCTCTGTTTAATATTGATATCAGCATTCATTTGCAATAAGAAACATAATCACACATATTGAAATATATATGAACTTCATGCTTAAGATAATTAAATATGCTATATTGCTATTTGAACATATTTTGTTACTTTACAATAATATTATGATAAATTGTTCTCTGTTTGTCTATAAAAAAAAAACCCAAAACAAGAAAATTAATTATATCGCAGCTAAATCGAAGACAAGTTTTCGGCTAAATTGGACGCCCTATACATGTATATCGTTGATACGAAAAACGACTTTCTCTTCCATAGAAAGAGAAGCTTTTCGATACAGCCTTCCAATGGACTTTTCCTGTGGGCGTCCAAGATAGCTACAGCAGAACAGCATCATCCTGACTTTGTAACCCCACTGGGATAATTTTATGCATGTTGCATGCACTCAGTGCCAGTTTAGATGTCCATGGGATAAGCTTCAGATGAGGTCTGGCAGATTCCACTTGTATGGCCATTAGAGACTGATAAAAGGTTTAGGGGCCACAGATGTAATCAGTTATAGAGGAACAGATAGAAATATAGCTGGGCACTACCAACTCAGTGCGCTAAGTACATTTAGGAGCCCATCGGTCTACCATTCTGACTGATTATGTATAAAGATGATTGTCGACAAAACCTTATAACATAGGAAGCATCAAAAGCATCAATTCAACAATTGCTTTAAACTATCTATTGAGCTTCCAAAAGAACTGTTTCATGTTCAAGTTGGACCTGGAGTCATGTGTAACAGTCTGGCCCAAGTAGCTATTGCTACTTGAGCCAACAGTCTTCCCAAATTTAATTTTCATGCTTAGGGACCGAATTTATGACTGGGGGGGATGGTGGGAGTTTTGTCAGAAGATGCCATTAAAAGCTGATACCCCCCTATGGGGCCCCTAAGGTTTCATGTAAAATTTTAGTACCCCCCCCCCCTTAGGATCGATGCAGATTTTGAGTACCCCCCATGCCCCCAAGACATACAAAGGAGATTCGCACACGTTTGCGTGTATTTGGCAAAACTAGAAAATAAAACCAATCTTTTCGTACAATTGGCCAAAGTCCAACGAGTCAGTAGGAGATCTGCGCAGACTGACTGCATCAGTCTGTATGGTGATAAGCCTATCTATTAATTAATGAAAATAACACAAAGATTGGCAATACAATCTGGGGTGACAAAGATGGTCTAAAAGATAAGCTTCTCTGTATTGTGTTTGTTGTTTACAAACTCTTATCTTTGAAAAGTGCATTTAATCTGGGGCAAGTGCATTGCACTGTACAGGAGACATCTTACTTATCTTGTTAATTCAGTGCTTATCATGTGGTTATCAGCTTGGCTATGAGACATCGAATATCACCCCATTCTACTTTCCCTTATTTGGCAGTGAGACATCTTGTAGGACATATAGATGGTTTCTTGTACATTTTTACATTTTGTGCAGTGTGCAAATCAATGGCACAATCATCACTTGACCATGTTGACTGAGAACAAAGGCCTCAAATGATATCTATAACATCCACATTGATCACTGGTGTCATAAGGTTAGAAATCTTGAGAACCGGCGTGACCTTTGGAATTGTGGAACCAAAATCATAAGATACTGTAGCCGTCCCACTGTTTCCTATTTTGTGGTGTGGATAGAATAATTATATCAAGTGTTTTAGATAGCTCATACAGAGCAGAATAAGTTGATGGTATCATATTTGCAGTCATGCATGGGGAGGGGGGGGGAGTAAATTTTTGGGAGAGATCAGGGGTGTGTTGTTTCCTTGGCAAGGGACCGTTCAGAATTTATGACTATGTGGGGGGGGGGGAGTCCAGAATTTATGACTAGGGGCCAGAACATGGGAGTTTTCTGGGAAGGTGCCATTAAAAATTGATACCCCCCTTACGTTTTAGCGCCTGTGAGCGCCTAAGTCTATACAGTCTACAAAACTTTGTTCATATAGTCTTTGGTTTTTGATTAGTCAAGAAGTTTTCTGGTGACGAGTGATTCGTTACAAAAATTTCCGAGAACATTAATTATTATTAATCACCGACGCTCATATTGAAGTAAAGAAAATGTCGTGCAGATTTCACAAAATCACTACGTGCCAGATGGATTTTAAAATGTGTCCTGCGAGCGCACAGGACAAACAGGGTTCCCACGGTCTTGAGAAACCGGGAAAAAGTCGGGAATTCCCGAAAGTCGTTTTCCCGGTCGGGAAAGTCGGGAAAAAGTCGGGAATAACACAAAACTGAAATTAATTTAGTCTTTTCTTCATTAGCCTGCCACCAATTGTAAATATTGGTTCCTGACCCGACATGCAGCCACGCCAACCAGCCCCTAGTGTTTTGTTTGGAACTACACTTGTTCAGTTCTGCTCAGCTGCAGAAAGCAACAAAGTGTGCACAGCAGCAAACCTGCTGCAGACTGCAGTACACTAGCTCTATTAGTTGCTAAAGTTATTCAGAACTTGTTCAACTGTGAATTTAGGGTTTTGTACATACCAATAGCTAAATTTTGTTCATAGATTATTTTGCAAAATGAAACCTTGATGATATTGCTTTGCGAGCTTTGGTCTGGAAAAAGTTCGAAACAGTCTGGAAAAAGTCTGGAAATAGTAGGGAATTTTGAAGTTGAGATTTTGTGGGAACCCTGGACAAAGGTTTGCATGACACAACTGATGATTAGTTGATAATTGCAAATGGATCTTTTAAAAATCATAATAGTAACTCATTCAAGATATAATTATGATGTGGATATATTTGGACATTTCTATGTCAATAACAGCAAACATGCATAAAAACGGATTGTTGTGTTGGAAATAATGATACCTTGGAATGATATCTAGAGCCCTAATTTGTAATTATGCCTATATGGGGTCTCATTAGTATTACGAAGAAAACATGCTAGAATAAGAAGTATTGCTGGCATTACAGCTTGGTGTGGTGTCATATTTACTTGAGCTCAAGGTAATTAATTGATGTTGTTCTGCAGTGCAGAGTATTGGAAAGGATTCCGATAACTTATTTACCGGTAATGTCAATTGACCTTTGTGAAAAAAGAGTGAGTCAGCTCTATATTGGATTATATGTAGTGTTTTCAAGCCGTGTGACCAAAGCAACCCTCCAACTTGTGACAAGTTGTGACCTTCGACTCTGCTACCTTACATTGTGCAAAATATCCCAAGGTGCTTTCTCTGGTTTCCTTTGAATAAACATACATACATACTAATATAAGTTTTGTCGAAGAGATCACTTTGACGACTAGCTGTCAGTGCTTTGAGACACATTTTGAACATTACTCAAATAAGATTATATCTCCATGACAAGCAATTAGTGTACATGTATAGGCCTACAAATCATCAGCGTTCAGTAATCAGAATTTGAGATTGCTTGCTCCATGCGTTTGACAGAAAGTGTCCGACTGACTCCCGATGCCGGAGTGACAACTGTAGAGACACTTTTATGTCCACGGAAGTCTGTCTCAAAAGACAGAGACTGCTGTAGTTCGATGATTACATATTGCATAGTACAGGCTTCATCAGACTGACACTTGATATTTCTAATATTAACAGCTTTTAAATTCAATACGGATATGTCAAATTGCCATATTACTTGACTTATCCAATCTGTCTATCTTTGTTAAAAGTCTCCCTGAAAGCATATGTGGACATATCTGGACATTTATTTTTGTTGAACTAACAGGATTTGACTGTTGTAGTGATTCTTCATTGTTGCTTTGCCAGTTTTAGAATTGTTTAAATTTAATATGTTTTTAACTTTATTTATAATACAAGTAAAGTTAGCATGAAGGTGATGAGACACCATAATTTTGTCATTTTGAACTTCTTATGATATGCTCATCTGCAAATACATGTCATTCTCTTATTGAGATCAAGTCACTCATGGCTTTTAAGATTTCACCACAATACATAACATAAACCTATTTCCAATCTTACTAACTTAAATGGTTTTGTATTGTCAATGAAGGGTCTCCTATCCTTACTGATCAAAAAGGCCATCCCCACTACTTGAGTGACCTTTTTTTTCCTCCATAGTGTGTTTCATCCAGCATTTACATTTTGTTCTTCCTCGTTCCAGGTTTTGCAAAGAAGTCTTCGGAGAGAGATGGACAAGTTAAAGGAGGCAAAGTCAGAGGTCGCCGGAGACTGGAAATGCCGTTATTGCCCTTATGTTGCTCCCACATCTAAGACCCTCTACAGCCACTATCAGTTCCACCAGCAGTTGCTTGCGAGCCAGTGTAAGTATATGGAGTAGTCTAACATCCTGATTGTATCATTTTCTACAAGACTCTACATATGTAACATGTACAAAGATCAGATATGAGAATGATCTATGACTTACTTATTCATTGTGTTGAGTAAAGTAGCTTGAGACTAAGAGAGTCTGACCAACTTAATCACATGCTTTCCCTACAATCAAAATTACATTAGTCACAAAGGGAAATTTTGAGTGAAATGCATGTATGTGTAGATAATTTGCAGCCAAATATTCATAAAAATCTTCATAAGCCTCAAGGAAGGTGCATGAGCAGATGCTAGTGTAGTTAATGGCTAGGAAAAGCAATGCTTTTTTTAAAAGAATTTGGAGAAACATTTTAGAAAATATGAACATCTGTATTTGACTTATGGGGCATCATACTTGTAAGCGTCCATGTTGGACAAAATGGTGTCCCATACCGAAGGGTATAATCTATAATCTATAAACAATAAACAATTTGCCAGATCTATCTAATCTAATTTATGTAATTCTTCTATTTCAGCATCTCGAGCCCACTTGGAATGGTTGTCTGCGTACAGAAAAGCCAAGGAGAGTGGCCTGGGAGATGAGGGTGAGCAAGCTATGCCCTTCTCCTACCCTCCCCATCCGAACCTTACTTACGGAGTGATCGGTGCTGACAAGCGGGCTCAACCTTCTGCATCTGGGTTCTTGAAAGCTATTGTGAAAGCTGTGATGCAGGGGAAGACGACAGGAGAGGCTGTTACTAGTACTAGCATCTACTCCACAATGACTAGTGACGATATGTACAACAAAGATGGAATCCCACTTTGCAACTCCGGTAGCCTCAGCCCGATGGCATCCCGAAGAAAGAAACGGAAACTAGAGCCGCACTCAGCTGGGCCAAACGCTAAAGATGCCAAATATGAAGACCCAGAAATGGAAGACTCAAAAGCAAACCTGAAAGGATTAATGTTTCCAGAAACGCAAGAGGTTAACGGAATGACTGAAGTTGTTGGAATGACCGTGGACCCTCAATCTGCATTTGCAGCTAAGGTGAACGAACTGCTACTTTCCGACTGCAAACCCGCACTGCCAATCCCAGATGATGTCTCTTCTATGGCTGCTATTATTGCGAAAGATACTGAACCAAAATTCTCCACAACCAAGAGTAGTTATCTCGATAGTTTACCACTGAGGAAGCGAGCAAAGGAAAGTTTTTACGACCAGAATTTAACAAATCTTGCCTCCGAAGTACATTACCACATCCGTCCAGAGGCTTTTAGAGAAGAGAGTGACAGCGAAAGTACCACCACAACAGCAACTATTCAAGACAGCCTGGAAAAGACTGAAATCACTTCTCAGGTTAATTTTGCCACAGACGATGACAGGGATAGTATTAGATCAGGGTGCTCCGAAATAGACGTTGGGACTGATGATGTATATTCTGACAGGACCATGTGTGATGATCAAGTTCAGGCTGATGATTCTAATGGAGACAAAATCTTAAGCGAAGACAGTGGTCATGTCACTTCACCGTTATATCGACCTTCTTCTGTTGATTCTCTCTCGTCTATGGAATCAGCTCTTCAGGAGCGAATGGCTACAGAGTCAGCCCTGCAGGAATCAGTGTTGCCTCATCCACAATGGCAGATGAGTCACCTTGAATGTATCAATGAGTGTATCGAGGAAGATAATGGCGTCATATCTCACAGAGGGGTCCAATGTGACATTTTATTACCGACTGCTTTTCCAGCCGACCCCACAATGCATCGATCATCGGGTTCGTTCTCTTCGTCTTCATCTCTCTCATCCTCATCATCAGAATCTGATTCGGAAATTTCATCCGTCAGCCGTCCGCCAAAACGGAAACGACAAAAGCATATCAAGTGCGTCCATTGCGGCATTAGTTTTGAAGATGAAGTCCTCCATTCCATCCACATGGGATGTCACAGCCACACGGACCCCTACATTTGCAACGTATGTGGCCAATCTTGCGGCAATCGCTACGTGTTCTACACACACATAATGAGAGGACATATGCCTATCTGACGTCTGTTGTAACAGGATCACTTCTGGTGCAGTTGCTGATTATTCACAGGAAGAGACAACAGATGGCAATTCCTAACTGTTTGTAGCTCCCTCTGGTGTGAAGTCAATATGAACATCCTTCAATCTGGAATCGAAGTTTTGTCCTGGGGATTTTTGGAATATCATCCACCGGGGCTGCGATGTCCAAAGGCAAGATGCAAGAAGTCTTGCTTTACGATGGATGTCAATGAACTCATGTGAATGTTTCTATTCAAGTTATGAAAAAAAGAAATTTTATATCAGGAGTTCATGAACAGTAACACTTAGAGGGCTATCAACATGCTGGATATGCCTGAAATTCCAAACTGTGTATTCGCAGCTTCTGGACTTTAAGTGTTCTTTCAGGTCCTATTTTCAAAGAGGCATTAGTTGAACAGCATTCTATGCTTTACTGTAGAATTGTGCCTTTTCTTACCATAATACCACAGAACTGAGAACTGAGTTGTTGGTGGACTTTATTTACTTCCGTTGATGGGTAATTTAGAGAATTTAGAATTTTCATCAGATAAGAAGGTAAAAATTCAATGTATATTACGTTTACATGTATTTGCAACCTGTTCATCAGTTAAAGCCAATTATTTTCGTAGTCTGATGGATTAATCAATTTCTTGGACAATCTTAACTTTTCAGCCTTTGCTTTTCGATGTGTTAAGATTTCAGGAAATGAACAACTGACAATCTGAAGCCTGTTTTTGGGATGCTTAAATTTATGATTTGGTCCTTGTAAAGTTGTTGAAAACAACACAGAGTGTCTGAAGGTCTGCTTTGTGCATATATTAATTCCTATAATTAGGTTATTTTGGGTAAAAAATGGACTGTCAAATATAACAAATCCATTCACTTATATTTGATTATTGTTTTAAAATGTACATAAATGTATATATATATTTGTTTGTTTATTGAATATTGCTAATAAAATGTTCAAAACAAAAAAAGCTACTGGTCGAATGAAATTGATTGTCTTATGCAATGAGTGCAACCATATTAGTTGAGAGCCATGGCCATTCACAGAGTTAGCAATTTGTATAGATCTAGGTATCAAATAGATATAAATGAAACTTTTATTTCCTTGAGGTTAAAATTAATTTGACAGTGCCCAAGAATTCTGGTGAAGGGCCATTTACTTTGGAACAGATTCAATCTTAGCCAAAATCTAATATTATACTTGCATATTCATTTCTTGTTATCCAGACAATATATTTTTCTGCTTGTACTGCAGAAATCCCCCATAATGAGAACATTGACCGGACCTCCTCAGACTTGCAACTCAGAGGTCCAATTTCACGGCCAGACTAATACAATCTCCTTACATTTATATGCATAGAATATTTCAGATATACTATGACCCATCACCTTAATTGCAGATGAAATGCACACATATTGCATGAGTGCATGATGGTTTTGGTAGGCCTATATATCAGTTGAGTCGCATCAACTTGTGCATCAAGGTATTCCTTTACTTATGATTGTATAACACCTCATGGAAGGATACATCACCACATCCTTTCTTAAACTCAGTACCCTCAAATTATCCCCTTGTACACTTAGCCCACAATGTACCTCTTTTCATCTCTGCCACCCTCTAGTTACCACGTCTTCTACCCTCGACTACCGGCAATTAACTTCATATGCCCTCACCTACCATCCTCAAATTCTCTGACCAATAGCCTCAGCTTCCCTCAACTACCATCAACTTCCTCTTATCCCCTAAAGTAAACTTTTCTTCCCAGACTTCCTTCAACTACCATCGGCTTCCCTCAACTACCTCTAAACTGCCGCACGAGGACAAGGAATGCACATACATCTTTGGAACTCACTGCACATGACATCAGAAGTCAAAATAAACACAAAATTCCAAATATATGACATGTTACACAATAGCGTGTGACATTGTGACAAGAGACATGCAAATACAATCAAGAACATAAGATCCTCATCAGAGAAGTGGCACAAATAGTAGTCAATATGCGAAAAGAAATTGTGCGGCAAAAGTAAAATACACAATCAATAAATAAAAATCCTAATCATCCTCATGCGCATATATATCAGATGTGACAGGCAACTGGTACATTTTACATCAGAGGATACATTTATTTATATTGGGGGTTGAAATAATATTTTTCCCGGACACATCAAGTAACACCAATTTTGATAAATGCGTGTAAACTTGGAAAGTGATACAAGAATGGATTGGGTGTAAAGAATTAATTGTCTGCCACCTGTTGGAACTTTCAGACAATAAAGTGAGTGATTACAATGTTATGATTCATGTTGCCTCCATTTGCCCACTCAAGAAAAGTCATTCATCCACTCATGACAGAAATGCAAGCATTGGGACATGTGTGCACATCTTCAGAACTCACTTCTTATGACGTCATTGGCATAATTGCTCATGCACCACTCTAGATGTGATACATCAGACCATTGCATATGCAATGTTTCATGCAAATAAAGGGTGACAAGCGGTGACATGCAAAGACAAAAAACTTCTTTATTGAAGACATGCAATTGAAGCAATCAAGAGTGTACTGGATATGATTTGAGGCTCAAACACAAAAGTAAAATGTGGTGCATTGTGGTAGCATACTGACAGAACTTTAGATTTGATACACTACTGAAAAAAATTAAAGAAACACCTCTTTCAGGCCATTTTTCTGAAACTGAGCAATCTGTAACTAAATGATATAAACATGTTTCTATTGTCTGTTTATTTGACTGGCCAATTCAGTTGTCACAGCAATATTGGTAATCAATTGCCTTGCCAGGAGCAATAGTCAACAAACAAAGTGATTATTGCTAATCTGAAAAGCCATGTCAAACCATGCATTGATGAAAATGTTAAATCATCTGGTTTGTCTGACAACGGCAGGCCAGGTCAAAGTGTACCACACAGTATTTGTCTCAAATTGAGATTGTCAGGGTTGGGTAACACTGGTAACTCCCACAGAAAAATACTGAAGTTAGAAGGGGGACTAAAGGTTTGGTGTGTCACCAAAATGTGGTCTCTTAGCTCAGGCAGACCCACAGGTACACTGGACTGTATGGCAGAAGACCTGGAAGGGGCAGACACTGGTCCATTATGCAGCATCAGGACCATTATCCTCAGCAACTTTGGAATTGTTGTTGTCATGTGACTGAAAAGTGACTCTGATGATGTCGCAAATGTCATAATCTTGGACCAAAAAGTTAGGAACCAACTGCATTTCAACATTTGAGATGCAGAAAATGTGTTTTTGCTCTCCCAATTGCCCTACATTGCCGAACATGCAACTTTGACAGATGAATGACATGAAGTGCAGCAACAGGCTTGTGCAAAATCACACTGAAGCCCAATGCTTGGTCAGTTGAAGAGAATTTTCTGCTCATGTAGGAAGATTCACATCTGCAACCTGCTTGGGTGACTACAGCTCATCTTAAATTGGAAGGTATTCCAGTGATGGGCTGTCCAGAAAGATCATCAGACCTCAGTTCCGTAGCACATGTGTAGGACATCCTTTACAATGTGTTTCCAGGCAGCCAAACTATGCACACTGCTGACACAGCCTCCATGGACCAAAGATAGGGGGAACGGGTGCACATTGGGACGCTTTTAGCGTCTACCAACTTTGCTCAATGTTGAAAGCACTGAAGAACTCAGAAGTTTGCATGAATATCACCCATACTATTGAGCTTAAATGCAATGCATAATAAACTAGACTGCACCTACCCTTTTGCAGCCAGAGAGTCGTAAACATGACTGTCCCAATGTGCCCCGGCTGTGCCACGCCGGGGCACATTGGGACATCAATTAAAAAATCATTTTAACACTCCATTTACAATAGATATCATATATAAGTAGTGCGTAAGACAATATACAGTGCATTAACACCTTGTAGTGCCAATAGTTCATAACTTTAAACAGTTTTAAACATTTAAGGAAATATCTCGATCGTCCTACTCTGGAATGCATAGTCCATGCATTTGTAACATCCAAGCTGGACTATTGTAACTCCCTGCTTGTCGGTTTGCCATTTTCACTTGTTTATCGTCTCCAGCGCATACAAAATACTGCGGCTAGAATTTTGACGGGAACGCCAAAGTACGCACACATAACACCAGTGCTTCGAGAACTTCATTGGCTTCCCGTTGAGAAGAGGATAATGTACAAAGTACTACTCCTGGTCTTCAAAGCTGTCAACCATCAAGCGCCTGTTTATATCAAGGATATCATCACAGAACATGTTCCTGCTCGTAGCCTACGCTCTGGAAATCAGAAACTCTTGAATGTACCCTATACATCGTCGTCGCTGGTTCAGGCCAGAGCCTTTAGTGTTGTTGGTCCTCGGCATTGGAATGCGCTCCCTCAAGACCTCAGAAATGAACCCTCCATCAATGTCTTTAAAACCAGACTCAAGACATTACTTTTCAAAGCATCTTATGACTAGTCATTAATGAAATCTGTGCAATTTATCATTGACTTTTACAACTTGTGTTTTTAATATTCTGATTTTTGTGGACTCTAATCACTTTTCGATTTTATATTTACATGATCTTATATTTTTATCTTTTTGTGAAGTGTTTAGAGCAGCTCTTTTTCTGGATTTTACGCTATACAAAATAAATTTATTACTATTTTATTATTAACATAAACTGTCCTGGGTGCGGACATCTATGTAAGTAACACACAGTGCTTTGCGACAAATTTGTTCCCAGAGCATGGTAATCCACTATACCTCTATTCACTGTGGCCTGAACACCTGTTGTGTGCTGTCCCAGGTTATTCAGTTGCCTTGGACACTTAAATTCTGCCATATTAAGTGCGTCCCAATGTGCCCCGAATTCACTGTCCCAATGAGCCCCGATATGACTTTTACACCAAAATGCTAATTTCTCGGACACCAGTGAGTGTGTTTATCACAATAGCAATTCATAAATGTTTGTTACGATATATAAAATTCATACTAGCACTAAGAAAGCCTCATTGTTCATGGTTTGTCCACAGAATGGTTCGAATTGAACCCGTCCATATTTACTTTTGTAGTAGGAAAACAAATATTTGCTCGCCATACTTCTGCATGTGGCTGTAATTTGTCTATAAAACCATGGAAACATCAGGATGTGAAATTACAAGATATGATGGCACTACCATATCATATACCTTGCCAGGATCCAAGAAAACCCCACCGTCCCACAGTGCCCTGCGTCCCAATGTGCCCCCGTTCCCCCTACCCCAATTGACTAACAGCAAGTTCATCAAAAGCTTTGCAATCACATTCAAAGAGTGTGGGGTAATTTTTCATCTTGGCCTGACACAGTATTGAGAAACATTTGGCTGTGGTAGAGAGTCAATTGAACAAAATTTTGGATTTGGTCATACTGTGTTTTCACATCAGTTTTGGGGGTCACAAGGGTTTCAGGTTCCCCTGTAAAAACAATATTCAATCAATCCATTCAGCTGTGATTAAATGAACACTTCAACATGATAAAGAAGATCAACTTTGCATTGAAATTCATTTGCATCTATCCAAGTTCCTAAAAATTTACTTGAAAAAGTTGTTCCTTTAATTTTTTTGAGCAGTGTAGCTTTTCATGAAATTCCACCCTTACAATTCATACAATGTATAATATGTATATGGTCTTGTGGTATTTCTTAATTAGCATCAAGCAGCTTGTCTCATACATACTAGGGTGCAATTTCTGGCCCTATATCTTAGAAACTTAATTCGCTTTTATAGTATAGTTCCTTTATAGAAATACAGAAGCCGTGTAGAATTTAAGGAAAAATTCTAATGTCTAAGGGTGGCACATCTGATGTGTAAAAGAAAGGTTTGGATGGCTCAATTTGAAAATGATGAGAAGATTATGGATTTGGACATTTCTAAATAATAGTAAAAATGCTTTAAACCAGAATGCTGTGTTAAAATGAAATCTTGAAATGATATCTTCAGTCAAAATTAGTAACTATTAATTTCGACTGTCTATTATCCATATAGTATGAGGTCTCTTTACTGAGAAAGTATTCTGAAGTAAGAAGCATTTTGCTCCATGCTGAAAGCACTGTAGAACTCAGAACTTGGCATGAATAGCCTATCACCGATACTATTGAGCTTAAATGCAAGGCACAATAAACTAGACTGCACCTACCCTTTGCAGCCAGGGAGCAAAATGTGAGTCGTAAAAATGACTGTCCAAATGTGCCCCGGCTTGGCACATTGGGACATCAGCCGGGGCACATTGGGACATCAATTAAAAAATCATTTTAACACTCCATGTGCAATAGATATTACATATACACTAAGTAGTGTGTAAGACAATATACAGTGCATTAACACCTTGTAGTGCCAATAGTTAATAACTTTAAACGGTTTTAAACATTTAACATAAACTATCCTGGGTGTGGACATCTATGTTAGTAACACAAAGTGCTCTGCGACAAATTTGTTCACAGAGCATGGTAATCCACTATGCCTCATTTCACTGTGGCCTGAATACCTATTGTGTGCTGTCCTAGGTCATTCAGTTGACTTGGACACTTAAATTATGCCATATTTTGAAAGGGCATCCCAATGTACCCCAAATTCACTGTCCCAATGAGCCCCGATATGACTTTTACACCAAAATGCTAATTTCTCAGGCACCAGTGAGTGTGTTTATCACAATAGCAATTCATAACTGTTCGTTACGATATATATCAAATTCATACTACACTTATTGTGCATGGTTTGTCCACAGAATGGTTTGAATTGAACCAGTCCATGTTTACTTTTCCTCGCCATACTTCTGCATGTGGCTGTAATTTGTCATCAAAACGATAGAAACTTCAGGATGTGAAATTACAAGATATGATGGCACCACCTAGGTCTGGGTACTACCATATCATATACCTCCAAGAAACCCCACCGTCCCATAGCGCCCCGCATCCCAATGTGCCCGGTTCCCCCTACTGGTTTCATATTTACTTGAGTTCAGGGTAATTAATTGATGTTATTCTGCAGTACATAGTATCAAAAAGGTTTCTGATAACTTACTTAAGTGTTAATGACCTTTGTGAAAAAAGTGAATCAACACTATAATATTAGATTTGTATATTGTTCACTGAATCTCAATCTGCGTCATCAATGCAGTTCTGTGGGTTGCGACAATTGTGGCCTTGTATTTTTGCTATTGTATACTGGGCAAAATATAATTTGGCGAAAACATCACTTTGCTGATTAGCCGTCGGTGCTTACATAACTTTTGAAGATACTCAAATCAGATCCTATCAACTCATCCCATGACAAGCAATAAGTGTACATAAAATAATGATGCAATCAGGATGTAAATCATCAAAGTTCAATCATCACAAACTGACGTTGTTTGCTGCATGCGTTTGAAAGAAAATGTCCGATTGACTCCCGATGCCGGAGTAACAACTGTAGAGACCACTTAATGTCTACGGCAGTCTGTCTCAAAAGACAGAGACTGCTGTAGTTAGATGATTACATATTGCATAATACAGGCTTCATTAAACTGACATATGACATTTCTAATATTAACAAATTGTCCATCCAATACGGATATGTCAAATTGCCATGTCACTCGACCTATCCAGCCTGTCAATCTTTGTTAAAAATCACCATAAGTACATGTATGTGTAGATAATCTGCAGTCTGATGTTCATAAAAATCTTCATAAGCCTGAAGGAAGGTGCATTAGCAGATGCTAGTGTGGTTAATGGGCTGGGAAAAGCAATGCTTTTTTTAGAATTTGGAAAAACATTTTAGAAAATATGAACATCTGTATTTGACTTATGGGGCATCATACTTGTAAGCGTCTATGTTGGACAAAATGGTGTCCCATACCGAAGGGTACAATCTATAATCTATAATCTATAAACAATCTTAAACCTTTTACATTGTAAAAGTGTTTGAATAAATATTTATAATAATAATAAACAATCTGCCAGATACATCTAATCTAATTTATGTAATTCTTTTATTTCAGCATCTCGAGCCCACCTGGAATGGTTGTCTGCTTACAGAAAAGCCAAGGAGAGTGGCCTGGGAGATGAGGGTGAGCAAGCTATGCCCTTCTCCTACCCACCACATCCGAACCTTACTTATGGGGTGATCGGTGCCGACAAACGGGCTCAACCTTCTGCATCTGGGTTCTTGAAAGCAATTGTCAAAGCAGTGATGCAGGGGAAAACGACAGGAGAGGCCGTAACTAGCACTAGCATCTACTCCACTATGACCAGTGACGATATGTACGTCAAAGATGGAATCCCACTTTGCAACTCCGGTAGCCTCAGCCCGATGGCATCCCGAAGAAAGAAACGGAAACTAGAGCCGCACTCAGCTGGGCCAAACGCTAAAGATGCCAAATATGAAGACCCAGAAATGGAAGACTCAAAAGCAAACCTGAAAGGATTAATGTTTCCAGAAACGCAAGAGGTTAACGGAATGACTGAAGTTGTTGGAATGACTGTGGACCCTCAATCTGCATTTGCAGCTAAGGTGAACGAACTGCTACTTTCTGACTGCCAACCAGCACTGCCAATCCCAGATGATGTCTCTTCTATGGCTGCTATTATTGCGAAAGATACTGAACCAAAATTCTCCACAACCAAGAGTAGTTATCTCGATAGTTTACCACTGAGGAAGCGAGCAAAAGAAAGTTTTTACGACCAGAATTTGACTAGTCTTGCCTCCAAAGTACATTACCACATCCGTCCAGAGGCTTTTAGAGAAGAGAGTGACAGCGAAAGTACCACCACAACTGCAACTATTCAAGAAAGTCTGGAAAAGACTGAAATCACTTCTCAGGTTAATATTGCCACAGACGATGACAGGGATAGTATTAGATCAGGGTGCTCAGAAATTGACGTTGGGACTGATGATGTATATTCTGACAGGACCACGCGTGATGATCAAGCTCGAGCTGATGATTCTAATGGAGACAAAATCTTAAGCGAAGATAGTGGTCATGTTACTTCACCATTGTATTGTCCTTCTTCTGTTGATTCTCTCTCGTCTATGGAATCAATTCTTCAGGAACGAATGGCTACAGAGTCAGCCTTGCAGGAATCAGTGTTGCCTCATCCACAATGGCAGATGAGTCACCTTGAATGTATCAATGAGTGTATCGAGGAAGATAATGGCGTCATATCTCACAGAGGGGTCCAATGTGACATTTTATTACCGACTGCTTTTCCAGCCGACCCCACAATGCATCGATCATCAGGTTCGTTCTCTTCATCTTCATCTCTCTCCTCCTCATCATCGGAATCTGATTCGGAAATTTTGTCAGTCAACCGTCCGCCAAAACGGAAACGACAGAAGCTCATCAAGTGCGTCCATTGCGGCATTAGTTTTGAAGATGAAGTCCTTCATTCCATCCACATGGGATGTCACAGCCACACGGACCCCTACATTTGCAACGTATGTGGCCAATCCTGCGGCAATCGCTACGTGTTCTACACACACATTATGAGAGGACATATGTCCATCTGACGTCTGTTTTAACAGGATTACTCCTGGTGCAGTTGCTGATTATTCACAAGAAGGGGACACAGGTGGCAATTCCTAACTGTTTGTAGATCCCTCTGCTGTGAAGTCAATATGGACATCCTTCAGTTTGTACTTCTCAAATTGAAGTTTTGTCCTGGGGATTTTTGGAATATCATCCACCGGGGATGCAAAGTCCAAGGGCAAGATGCAGGAAGTCTTGCTTTAAGATGGATATCAATGAACTTAAACGAATGTTTCTATTCAAGTTATGAAAAAAAAACTAATTTTACGTCAGGAGTTCATGAACAGTAACACCTAGAGGGTTTCAATACACTGGAAATGCCTGAAACTCTGAATTTTGTGTATTCTCAGCATCTGGACTTTCAGTGTTCGTTCAGGTCCTGTTTTCAAAGTGGCATTAGTTGATATCCTTCTATGCTTTGCTGTAGAATTGTGCCTTTTTCTTACCAGAGTACCATGGAACTGAGAAAGTTATAGGTGGACTTTATTTCCTTCCATTGATGGGTGATTTAGAGAATCTTAGAATTTTCATTAGAAGGCACAAATTCAATGTACATTATGTTTACGTAATATGCAAAAAGTACACACCTGAGTTCATCAGTTAAAGCCAATTATTTTCGTAGTCTGATGGATTAATCAATTTCTTGGACAGTCTTAACTTTTCAGCTTTTGCTTTTCGATGTGTTAAGATTTCAGGAGATGAGCAACTGACAATCTGAAGCATGTGTTTGGGATGCATAAATTTATGAATTTGTTCCTTGAAACGTTATTGGAAACAACACAGAGTGTCTGATGGTCTGCTTTGTTTGTATATTAATTCCTATAATTAGGTTATTTGGGTAAAAAATGGACTGTCAAATATAACAAATCCATTCACTTATATTTGATTATTGTTTTAAAATGTACATAAATGTATATATATATTTGTTTGTATATTGAATATTGCTAATAAAATGTTCAAAACAAAAAAAGCTACTGGTCGAATGAAATTTATTGTCTTATGCAATGAGTGCAGCCATATTAGTTGAGAGCCATGGCCATTCACAGAGTTAGCAATTTGTGTAGATCCAGGTATCAAATAGATATAAATTAAACTTTTATTTCCTTGAGGTTAAAATTAATTTCACCGTGCCCCAGAATTCCGGTGAAGGGCCATTTACTTTGGAACGGATTCCATCTTAGCCAAAATCTAATATTATACTTGCATATTCATTTCTAGTTATCCAGACAATGTATTTTTCTGCTTGTACTGCAGAAATCCCCCATAATGAGAACATTGACCGAACCTCCTCAGACTTGCAACTCAGAGGTCCAATTTCACAGCCAGAGTAACAAAATCTGCCTACATTTATATGCATAGAATATTTCAGATATACTATGACCCGTCACCTTAATTGCAGATGAAATGCACAGAATTGCACGAGTGCATGATGGTTTTGGTAGTCTTGTATATATTGGTTGAGTCGCATCAACTTGTGCACCAAGATATTCCTTTACTTAATGATTGTATAACACCACATGGAAAGATACATCACCACATCCTTTCTGAAACTCAATGCCCTAAAATTATCCCCTTGTACACTTAGCTCACACTGTACCTCTTTTCATCTCTGCTACCCTTTAGTTAACACATCTACCCTCGACTACCATCAACTAACTTCATATGCCCTCACCTACTATCCTCAGATTCTCCCACTTATAGCCTCAGCTTCCCTCAACTACCATCACTGCCCTCACATTTATTCCCTCAAGTAAACTTGGCTTCCTAGACTTCCTTCAACTACCATCGGCTTCCCTCAACTATCCTAGGTTCCTCTAAACTGCCGCACGAGGACAAGGGATGCACATACATCTTTGGAACTCACTGCGCATCACATCAGAAGTCAAAATAAGCCCAAAATTCTAAATATGACATGTTACACAATAGCGTGTGACATTGTGACAAGAGACATGCAAATACAATCAAGAACATAAGATCCTCATCAGAGAAGTGGCACAAATAGTAGTCAATATGCAAAAAGAAATTGTGCGGCAAAAGTAAAATACACAATCAAAAATATAAAATCCTAATCATCCCCATGCGTATATATATCAGATGTGACAGGCAACTGGTACATTTTACATCAGAGGATACATTTATTTATATTGCGGGTTGAAATAATATTTTTCCCGGACACATCAAGTAACACCAATTTTGATAAATGCGTGTAAACTTGGAAAGTGATACAAGAATGGATTGGGTGTAAAGAATTAATTGTCTGCCACCTGGTGGAACTTTCAGACAATAAAGTGAGTGATTACAATGTCATGATTCCTGTTGCCTCCATTTGCCCACTCAAGAAAAGTCATTCATCCACTCATGACAGAAATGCAAGCATTGGGACATGTGTGCACATCTTCAGAAATCACTTCTTATGACGTCATTGGCATAATTGCTCATGCACCACTCTAGATGTGATACATCAGACCATTGCATATGCAATGTTTCATGCAAATAAAGGGTGACAAGCGGTGACATGCAAAAACAATATATAATCAGACAAAAAACTTCTTTATTGAAGACATGCAATTGAAGCAATCAAGAGTGTATTGGATATGATTTGAGGCTCAAACAAAAAGTAAAATGTGGTGCATTGCGGGGGCGGGCTAGAATTGCTCTGGGGCGGGGCGGGCTGGATAATATGCGGGCTCTCTGTGGGTGCGGGCTGGTAATATCCAATGTTGGCCCGCAAGCAGCCCGCATTCTGGCCCGCAGTTGTAACATTCAGTATTTTTTATGTTTTGAAAATGTCATGACTGTAGTTATTGTAAGCTTCAGTCTTACAACTTACAAAGTTTACAAAACTTCTTCCTTTCTGATTTCCTGCACCATTTATTACATAATCCTAAATGGTCAATTTTGGTGTTTTTTTTTGGTTTTTTTTTTGTTGAAGTGACATTTACATGACTACATGAAACCAAATATTAAGCTCTTTGATACTAGAAAGAGAACAAATTTAAATTTTGAATCATTGCAATCAATCAATCAATCAATATACATATACCAGTCTGACAAGTTTGCTATCAAGCTATCTGTACCCTATCTGTTATATAACATCTCATAATGTCTGTCTGATCCATCCAATTCTTGAATGATTGATATAGAATTTGTACAAAATACATACATACTTATAAACCAGATGTATATACCTGTTTTCAAACACAAAGAAATTTATTTCATTTCTACTCCATAACTTTAACATTGAATTAAAAATATTGTATCAATGACTGAGCTATTTGTTTAGTTGCTAATTAGCACCAGGAGGGTTAACTGTTGTTCAAACATGAGGGTAACACAATAGGGGCATAACAATAGCTGAATGGGAGAAACAAAAGAAACACACCTGAAGTGTGTCTATAGCCTGATAACTTATAAGACAAAGATGAAACTTAAATAAATGTATAAAATTGAAAATAAATGTACAAAAGTATTTTCATTTCCATGACTTTCACAACAAAATAGGTTTGTAAAGAACTTTGATCCAAAGCCACAATTTGGCATAAATTAATTACACAAGAGAGGACAAATGAAATTCTTTATTTATATTTTGCAGCTTTTAACTCTAGAAATTATTATTCCAGTTTGTGTTCATGAATATGTTATAATTTACAGCATTTTGTATTACAAGAATAGGACAGCAAAAAATAAAATTGGACAATTAAGTTGTATTAAATGCAAATTGAATTGCAAATTGAAATTGTCAGTCCCTGTGTGAAACATTAAAATAGAATTTGTATTGGTGTGACACATTCAACCTGCGGGCTGGGTGCGGGCCAGCTGCGGGCTGAGAGCGGGCCAACAGCTCTTCAGGAACGAATGGCTACAGAGTCGGCCTTGCAGGAATCAGTGTTGCCTCATCCACAATGGCAGATGAGTCACCTTGAATGTATCAATGAGTGTATTGAGGAAGATAATGGCGTCATATCTCACAGAGGGGTCCAGTGTGACATTTTATTACTGACTGCTTTTCCGTCCGACCCCACAATTCATCGATCATCGGGTTCGTTCTCTTCATCTTCATCTCTCTCCTCATCATCGGAGTCTGATTTGGAAATGTCATCCATCAACCGTCCGCCAAAACGGAAACGACAAAAGCTCATCAAGTGCTTCCATTGCTGCATTAGTTTTGAAGATGAAGTCCTTCATTCCATCTACATGGGATGTCACAGCCACACGGACCACTACATTTGCAACGTATGTGGCCAATCTCGCGGCAATCGCTACGCGTTCTACACACATATAATGAGAGGACATATGCCCATCTGACGTCTGTTTTAACAGGATTACTTCTGGTACCGCTGCTGATTATTCACAAGAAGAGGACACAGGTGGCAATTCTTAACTGTTTGTAGCTCCCTCTGGTGTGAAGTCAATGTGAACATCCTTCAGTTTGTACTTCTCAAATCGAAGTTTTGTCCTGGGGATTTTTGGAATATCATCCAAGTTCCAACGGGGATGCGATGTCTAAGGGCATGATGCAAGAAGTCTTGTTTTATGATGCCATTGATGGATATCAACAAACTCATGTGATTGTTCTATTCAAGTTTTGAAAAAAAGAAATTTTACTTCAGGAGTTCATGAAAAGTAACACCTAGAGGATTTCAATACATTGGAAACGCCTGAAACTTTGAATTTTGTGTATTCTCAGCATCTGGACTTTCAGTGTTCGTTTAGGTCCTGTTTTCAAAGTGGCATTAGTTGATATCCTTCTATGCTTTGCTGTAGAATTGTGCCTTTTTCTTACCAGAGTACCATGGAACTGAGAAAGTTATCGGTGGCCTTTATTTACTTCCATTGATGGGTAATTCAGAGAATTTTAGAATTTTCATTGGAAGGTACAAATTCAATGTACATTATGTTTACATGTATTTGCAAAAAATACACATGTGAGTTCATGGGCAAAAGCCAATTATTTTCGTATTCTTATGGATTAATAAATTTCTTGGACAATCTTAACTTTTCAGCTTATGCTTTTCGATGTGTTAAGATTTCAGGAAATGAGCAACTGACAATCTGAAGCATGTGTTTGGGATGCATAAATTTGTGATTTGGTCCTTGTGAAGTTATCGTAAACAACACAGAGTGTCTGAAGGTCTGCTTTGTTTGTATATTAATTCCTATAATTATGTTATTTTGGGTCAAAAAAGGACTGTTAAATATAAACAAATCCATTAACTTGGATTTAATTATTGTTTTAAAATGTACATAATTGTATATATATTCGTGTGTATGTGGAATATTGCTAATAAAATGTTCAAAACAAAAAAAAGCTGCTGGTCAAATGAAATTTATTGTCTGATGCAATGAGTGCAACCATATTAGTTGAGAGCCATGGCCATTCTCAGAGTTAGCAATTTGTATCTAGGTATCAAATGGATATAAGCAAAACTTTCCTTTCCTGGAAGTTTAAATTAATCTCGCTGTGCCACAGAATTCACTTAATTTACTTTGAAACAGATTCCATCATAGCAAACATCTCATTTCACTTGCATATTGAATTCTATTAATCCAGACAGTATATTTTCTGCTTGTACTGCAGATGTTCTCCATAATGAGGACATTGACCGGTTCTCCTCAGACTTGCAACTCAGAGGTCCAATTTCATGGCCAGACTAACATAATCTCCCTACATTTATATGCATAGAATATTTCAGATATAGGCATACTATGACCCATAGCCTTATTCGCAGATGAAATACACACATATTGCAAGAGTACGCGAGTGCATGATGGTTTTGGTAGTCTTGTATATCGGTTGAGTCGCATCGACTTGTGCACCAGCATATCGCTTTACTTATAAGACAAACAAAATATAACGGCTAATATTTCTACTATAGATTCTACTTCCCATTGTGCATGATTATAAAGGCCTCAAAGCAGGATATAGGCTACCCTGGCACCTCAAATAAACCTCCTACACTCGACACTAAACCCCTTTTACCCGAACCCTGTCCCTTTTCATCCTGACCACCCTCTAGTTACTTCATTTATGCTCAACTAACCTCACAATAGCTCTCATGCCCCAACAAAGTCTGAAATTCCCTTACCTACCTTCGACTCCCCTCGGCTCCCCTCCACTCCTCTTAACCACCATCAGCTCCTTTCAACTACCCTTATTAATTGACTCCCTTGACTACCCTCGGTATTACCCACTTCTTCCCTCAACTACCCTCAGTTACCCCATAATAAAACAGCTTTGAAACCATTGCTGTGATGGTGTATCCTGCCATGAGGCCTTTACAATTATCATCATAAATTTCTAAAGGTCTCAGGCTTGACATGATGTATTCACAGAGTGGAAAAACCGTAGACAACGAAGTAAACTTATAAAATGCAAAAGTTTGTCTGTACTTTTGTTCATTGAATTAGACATACGTTCCATCCTACAAAACTTGATTATTTTCACAGCTTTGAAATATTTCTTCCAGTCCATGTGATTTCTAATGATTTGGACCATTGATTTTGGACAGTCATATAAAGTTGATTAGCACTGCTTGGTGAAAATAAGTTGATTAATTTCCTGATTCATGTTGTCCTTGTGCCCAGGAAAAGTTATTGAAGAGTTATCCGCGCATGACAGAAATAGTAAGACACACACAAGAAATGCATGTACATCTTTGGAAATCAGTGATTGTGTGACATTCAGCCCACCATACCGGATATGACATGTCAGAGTCAGACAATAGCATGTGACATTGTGACAAGGGACATGCAAATACTATCAAGAACATAAGACCCTCATCAGAGAAGTGGCACAAATAGTAGTCAAATATCCAGAAGGAAACTGAGCAGAAGTGAAATACAATCAAAAATAACAAAGAATTAAGCGAAAATCATGTTTCTGGGACAAAATTAGCACAGAGTTTGTGGTGAAGTTGATACGATTAAAAAGTGAAAACTCGTTAACTCAATTTGTACGCTAATTCAGACACATCAAGTAACACCAATTTGGACAAATGTGTCTAAAGTTGGAAGGCGATAAAGGAATGGATTGAGTGTAGATGAATTAATAGTCTGCCACCTGGTGGAACTTTCAGACAATAGAGTGAGTGATTGCAATGTTATCATTCCTGTTGCCTCCAATAGCCCACTCAGGAAAAGTCATTCATTCACTCACCACAGAAATGCAAGCATTGGGACATGTGTGCACATCTCCAGAACTCACTTCTTATGACGTCATATGCATAATTGCCCATGCACAATTCCAGATGTGATACATCAGACCATTGCACGCGAAATGCTTCATTCAAATTAAGGGTGACAAGTGGTGACATGCAAATACAATCAGACAGAAAACTTCTTCATTGACATACAATGGAAGCAATCAAGAGTGTATTGGACATGATTTGAGGTTCCATACTACAACATACTCAAAAGTGGTGGTAGCTTATAAGTTGACTGAATTTTTACAATTTGACTTTTGTTTTCACATCTTTTCATGAAATACCACCCTTAAAATCATATGATGTATATTTTCAATACGTCCTGGCAGTGTTTCGTAATTGGCAGCTTGAAAACAAATTAATTCTTGTGCAAAGTTAACATGTGTTACAGGAAGTCTTTCCTGGCTAATGACCAATGATATTTGGTACATTGACCGTCGTCAATTTACACTGGATGTGTAGTATAGAACAGATTATTATCATACGCCTTAACAGTAACATATTTATTCAATGATGTAACTTCTGTAATATACACCAAAACAGTTATGTATTCTATTCAATGATGTGAAGTTCTTCTGTGACTTCATCACTCTCTCCCAATGTGCTCCTCCCACTCTTTCTTGCATATGGGCTGGTGTGTACAGGACCTCTGTATGCAGAAAATCTTTAAACAGATTCTAAACACACAGGATTTCCATAGATCAGTCAGAAGTCAAGTCAAGTGGGCCTGAGAGGTCAATTGTTACATTTCCTCAGGACCTGATCAGATGTACACAACGACACAGACTATTTTAGGAACAATAGACAAGCATGAAGAACTTGTTGTATGTTCTCTGTGATAAACTTGTATAAGATGAAATGGAATATCTTTACAGAAATTTACTGTAAAAACACATTCTAAATCATGGTGCATGTGATGATGAAACCTGTACAGGTTTAGAAATGGTTGACATGTTTTGACAAGGGACGAAAAATCATACAAAATACTCATTAAAAAGCATCGCCATATAATGTCTCTTCAGTCACGGTTCAAATGGGACTGCATTGACGGTAGCAAATCGGCAAAGGATACATAGTCGAAGCAGAATTTAAAAGAAAACCATGTGGTATAGTCTGAGGATCATTAGAGCTGTTTGCAGATAAGCAGTCCAAACAGTTTCAAAATCAACATTCAAGTTGGTCGTGTGATGTCACAGACTTAAAAATGTTTTGTTTGTGTCAGTTATGGTTAATCAGTTGATTCAGTACTAATCATATCTAGCAACATAGGTGACAATAAACAAACTAACTAAATTACTTGAGGTACTTCATCAAACAAGAAGATGAAGAGACCAACAGAAATCTGTGAATGACTTGGCAATGCCAGTTTGCAAGTGAAAAATAAGAAAATTAATTTTTCCAGTAGGAATGCCAATCTGCAAAGAGCTCTAAGGATAGAAGTTAAATCTCAAGATGACACAATTTCCCAGATAAAAAACTCTCCCAGGCTAACACAATTACATGCATGTAGGCGTCTTCTTCTAAAAACACACGACCGGTTGAATGGTATAACACTTAGACCAAACAGTTTGGTAGTGCTTCTGATCTTAGTGGAAGCCTTGCAATAAATGGGCATCAAGCTTTGCATCAGCAATCCAGCATCATCCTGACTTATATTAGTAAACCACACTAAGATGATATCATGCCTGCTGGATACTTTAAGTGCCAGTTTTGACATCCATAAATTTTAGGTAAGACGAGATGGACATTCATGTTACACTTCCTATTAATGCATTTGTGCCTGAAGAGACAGGTGGTTAAATTGATAATACTAGCATAAGACCCGTGAAAGCATGGATGTGAGGGAAGGGGAAATAAAGGGTGTTTTCTAATGGCCTATGGTCAGATTGTGAGAATTTCTGTGACTGTAATTTGAACATGAAAGCCGGCTAAGGACATTGTAGAGAATGCAGAAAAGCTACTTGCAAGTTTTCATAAGTGGACAATCAGTAGTTTTGTTGGAGTAGCGTAAGGGGTCCCTGAATTAATAGTATGATTATATTTTCTGTTAAGGCAACGGGGCAGGAGTTGAGCTGTAGCATATTTTGCTTTACAAGCATCACTGATTTTTGTGCGACTGTAACTTTACCTGGGGTTAACGCTGCAGCATGCATTTTAAATGATAGCATGTTCTTCCCTTTAGCGGTCATTGGAAGTAGTTACGATGGCATTGGGCCATCATGTGCACCAGCCGAAGTTGCTAAAGTTATCAAAAAATTTCAATGGAGAATGTTGAAGTATTCCATATTTATGAGCAACCGTGTAGTTGTACAAAACAAAACAATAATTTAGTTACATATACCATCCGAACCACAGAATGGTACTTTTATATGTAGTCTGACCCTTCAACCTTGTGCTTAATGTGAGTCGGAAAAGTAGCCCGTACATAGTGTGTGTCCTCTGGCACTCCATGCTTCGGAGTCCTACAATGTCCAACTCTGATTCCTATGCATTTATGAATATTTTAAATGATACTGTGCCTTGAGCAATCATGCAGTCCTGCAAAACTAGATGTAATATCGCTCAGACATTTTCTTGGAAACAAATACTTGTACCATTTTTTGGTTGGCTTGCTGATCGCCGTATAATACTTGGGCATACTATTTGCTAACTGGTTTAAAATTTAAAGTTTTTGTTTCACACAATGTTAAGGTTATATGATATTATGTTGAGCATATAGTGGCCTCAGTACCCAACAAAAGTTATTTATACACTTGTTTCAGAAATGCCTGAACTGGACAAGTCACGCATTCACATCTTTGACTCTCTCAGTTTTTGATGTCAGACTCAGAGGGTATAATTAGCCCGCCATTCCGGATATGACACATCACACAATAGCATGAGACAAGGGACATGCAAATACAATCAGATTTGAAGTACGCGTCAGAGAGGTGGCATAATTATGAAGAAAGCCACAGGAAAAAAAAGAAGTTGACAAATAAGTACTCTTTTGATCAATTTTCAAGTATAGACAGCAATCAGAGCTGTCCGGTAAGCCATTGTGTAGGAGGAAATCCCTACTGAAAATCACAATACTTTTAAATTGATGTTACTTTTTTTTTCACAGTTTGTTGGAACTAGAATTTATTGAAAAAGCAAACTATTTCAATTGGCTTTTTCTAATTTCTTTACCTAACTTTTAATAACATTTTTACAATTTTGAGACTGACAGACATACTTGCCTGACTCCTCTGACAACATAATCCTTACCATCCACATTTACCAGGAGTAAAACATTTTCATATAATAATATTACATAAATTGCACATTTTATCCCAGGTGTTATATTCATATTGAGGGACATGAGGGTGGAAAATATGTTTCTCGGGGATTATACATGTAAATATAGTTTTGGAAGTTGTCTAATTTGATTAGATTGAAAAGTTAAAACTCAATAATTTATTAATTTTCACTGAGTGACACAAATTTTATTCATGACTAAACTTGGACAAATGCAGCTGCTTGAGAATTAATTGCATCAAAACTCATTGCCTGCATAAAGAAAGTATGTTTGGACAATGAAGTGAGTGATTACAATGTCATGATTCCTGTTGCCTCCATATAGCCCACTCAAGGAAAGTCATTCATCCACTCACGAAAGAAATGCAAGCATTGGGACATGTGTGTCCAATTCACCATCTCCAGGAATCACTTCTAATGACGTCATGGATGTAATTGCCCAAACAAAATTCCTGATATGATACAATTACATGCTTTCCCAAGAAATTAAGTCCATTGACAATGTCCACTTTATATCATTGATAAAAATATCTAGAAATATATTGACACATATGGGTTATTCTCTGTCGACTCAACAAATTTTCAGAGAATTTCCAGCATGACACTCTGCAATTTCTCAAAATTTCCACAATGTCATGTCAGATACATTATTAGGAAAGGGTAAATTCAAAATTAATTAATTGAGCTATCACCCTGAAATTTTGAATTTACTCTTTCCCAACAGTGTTTTAGAAGTGTGAAAAGTTTGAAAGAAATCAGAGATGGTCATGCTGGGAACAATGCTTAATTTGATGCAGAATGGCCCCCATACATTAACAGAACCTGGTGTCAACATCTATTTTGAAAAGACAAAAAACATATAAACAAATTACATAAGCATAATTTTCAGTGAGGTCACAATTGACGTGACAATCTTGTTTGCACATCCAATTTTCCAGTGAACATACATGTCACAATTGGAGTAGAGATAATCAAGTTCTCTTTTGTTCTCAATAGAGCGTGCTGTGAAAAATGAATTGACGTCCCCAATAAGTGACATCTATTTGGAGGCTGGTGTTACAACCTTATGTAATACCTTACGTAATATGTTTTCCATTTTCTCTGTATATCTTTCTGCAGGGGCGGATCTAGGTATTTTGGAAGGGGGGGGGGTTCAGGTTCAGTGATGGGACTACAACATGATGCGAAGCTCGAAGGGCTGAAGCTTATGTGGTGGGGGGTCCCCCAGAAGCCAACGGATTTTATGTGCTCTGAGATGAATTTTGAGCAACCTGAATGCTGTTTTTAGCTGCTTTATCCAATAGATTTTTTTTGGTGTTTCATTAGAAATTAGAGAGGTTTCGCTACACATTTCACGTCCTGTGAACGTGTAGGCTGTCATGCCAACAATGTAAGAAGATTTTTTTCTTTTTATTTGAAATATATTTTGTAAGGGTATGACCGGATCAGCAACGCTGTTTTTCAACCGGGCCCTTAGGAATTAGAACAAGAACAAGTGTAATAAAATATCAGTACAGCAGTACAATGAATAAAAAAGTAACAAGTAAAAACATGATATAAAATAGTAATATCAGAAAAGAGTGTTTAAAAACTGTAAAACAAATGACACAATCCTTAATAACAACAAAAATTGGCACAATCCTTAACAACAAAATTAATTATTATTCTTAATATAACTTTTCAACATTCTTTTAAACTTATTGATATCACTGCAATCTTTCAAGAATGATGGCAACCGATTCCATTCCTTTGCTCCATTATAAAATAACATCTTTTTCTGAAACTCAGTTTCAGGTAAACTCAAGTGCAAATTCATATCATGTTTCCTTGTTATCTTATTGGAAACCTCAAACTCAAACACAACATTATTGGTAAGATAGTTTGGTGCTAAACCATGTACGCATTTGAAAATTAATAAAACTTGAAAATAGAGAAAGCGCTCACGAATGTTCATCCAACCTAGATAGGATACAAGATCTAGACCTCTTACATTTACATAGTCAAAGTTTCTTTCAATTATTCGAGCACAATGGTTCTGTAGTCTCTGTACTTTATCTAAATTAAACTGACTTGTACTTCCCCATACAGAAATGGCATAGTCAATGCAAGGTTGTATGGTTGCGTTATATATTTTGATAAGGATCGTTTTATGAAGCACTTTACTGAGTCTTGCTAATTTAGAAATTTTAAAAGACAGCTTTTTGCATAATTTAGTAATGTTGACATTCCAGGTGAGGGCTTCATCAATTTCCAATCCAAGATATTTCAAAACATTATCTTGATTTATCATACAATCATTTATAGCTATATCAAGAGTGCAGTTTGATGTATTTCTTCTCGGATTAATAATCATAGAACACGACTTATCGATATTGATTACAATATTGTTGCCTTGATACCATTTAAACACATCATTTACACAACTTTGCAGTTTGTCCTGGACATCAGCTACTGAATTTCCATTACAATAAATTAAAGTGTCATCAGCATACAGATTTGCTGTGGCAATACCAACATGTTCATAAAAATAACAAATAACAATGGTCCTAGTATAGAACCTTGAGGCACCCCTATGGAAATATTTTGTGTGTCAGACACTTTGCCATTAAACGTAACAATCTGATTTCTATGCGTCAGGTAAGAGTTCAACCAGTCATGTTCCATATCAGTAATTCCATAAAATTTCATTTTGGCTAAAAGGAGATCATGATCAATAGAGTCAAAACATTTTCTTATATCAAATGAACAGATTCCAGTATAAGTCTTGCTGCAAATATTATCAATACAGTCATCAATTACACGATGGAGGGCTGTCTGAGTATCATGTCCTTTAAGGTAAGCAGATTGGTCAGGTGTTATAAAATTATTAATAATGAAATATTTAAGTAATTGTGAGTGGACTTGCGATTCAAGAATTTTTGCAATGTGTCCAATTACTGAAATTGGTCTGTAGTTATTCATATCAGAGATGTCACCCTTGTCTTTGTACACAGGGGTGACTCGAGCAAACTTCCAGTCTTCTAACACAGTAGAGGTGGACAATGAAACATTAAACAATTTACAAAGTAATGGAGTAATAATATAGCGGCTGCAATACAGTAAATTGCAGTCAAAACCTAATACATCATTTCTGGGGTCAGGACCCAATTTATGTAGGTTATCAAGTACACATTTTTCATTAATGTGACTGAAAGCAAACTTAAATTTACAAGGCGGCTGTTTCCATGGAATATTTTCAGGCCTACTTTGAGTATCTGCAATAACTTTTTTCCCAATAGAGCTAAAATAGTTATTAAACAACGTGGGAGTCAAATTAGATGGTGGCTCAGTGTGATGTTTGGATCTTGTGGCCTCATTTATAATTTTCCAAGTCTTTCTAGAATTTCCTGCACTTGAACTAAGTTTATCTTGATAATAAGAACTTCTGCCTCTTCGAATATCACTTGTGATTTCATTTCTCAAATTCTTATATTCTGTAAACATGACTTGGTCATTGTTTTTAATAGCTTTCCTCTTGAGATAATCCCTTCTGTACATTTTACTGACTAAATCACGAGTTACCCAAGGATTGTTTCTATCTTTGAGCCTCATTGTTTTAAAAGGAGCATGTTTTTTGCTTATGTCTAAGAAGGCATTTTTGAAAATATTCCACCTGTCTTCCAATTCATGACTTTCAAAATCAATAGAGACGATAGCTGGACATTTGGACAATTCAGCAAGGAACATTTCTTGACAAAAATTGCCATAGTCCCTGAAGGTAATTTCTTTGTGGTTGACAGTTTTCGTGTTGACCTTTGTGTTATAATCAGTGACAACACAGTAATGATCACTCATTGTGACATCAATAACATTTGTATTTGAATGATTTTCACAGTTTGTTGTTAGAATAACATCTAACAATGATTGTGATTTCAGAGTTACTCTTGTTGGGGATGAGATAATTTGCTTCATTTCGAAAAGTTGTTCAATGTAAGATATTGGATTCTTACCAATAGTATCTGAAGCTTTATAACAGTCAAAATTAAGGTCACCCATCACAATAACAGAGTCAGACATGTCTACAGCTCTTTGTACTGCATTTAGTATGTTCTCTAGATATTCTTGATTTGCACTTGGTGGTCTGTAGATAGTGCCAATAATCAGTGCACTATGTTTCAACTTAACAGATATCCATAAACTTTCTATGCAACTGCCAATATCATCAATCAGTTTGTATTGGATACTATCTTTAATGTAAAGACACACACCTCCTCCAAATTTGTTTCTATCCTTTCTCACAACTGAGTAGCCTGCTACACCAATTTCTGCATTATTTATGGACTCATCTAGCCAAGTTTCGTTTACACCTAGCACATCAAAATTAAATGTTTTTGTAAAAACTGAAAAATTATCGATTTTGTTGACAATACTTCTAGTATTAAGGTTACCTAGTCTAAGCAGCCTTCTAGTTCTAATACCATTTGTATCATTATCACATAGGTTTTTCATGCTATCCATGACATACCCTGTAAAATTACAACATGTATTATCAATAGAATTATCAACATCAGTATAGGCATCATTATTACAAGCATCATTTACACAAGCATCAGCACACGCACCATATATGCATGTAACACTATCACTATCTTCAGCAGCAACATCATCACATGTATCAAAATTACAAGCCTCATATTCACATGCATCTTCATAAGCATTATCTGCAGTTTTATCATAAACACCATTTTCACAAGTATCATCACCACACACATTGTTTTTAGAAGAGTCTTTACAAGCAT
Organism: Platynereis dumerilii; assembly: GCA_026936325.1. Classification (NCBI taxonomy): domain Eukaryota; kingdom Metazoa; phylum Annelida; class Polychaeta; order Phyllodocida; family Nereididae; genus Platynereis; species Platynereis dumerilii. Next base: position 53,119,912 of record JAPTHN010000005.1, read on the forward strand.
CCAAATAAGTATCAACACAGGTATCAGCACAAGTGTCTGCCCCAGTATTATCATAAGAACTGTTAGTACAGGCGTCATCAACACACATATTATCATGACTGGTCTCATTTTTATCAGTATCGTCACAAGCACAAGCACCATATTCACAAGCCGTACTAACACCATTCGCTAGAGCAACGTTATCCCAGGTATCATCATTACAAGCACCATTTTCACAATCATCTTTCCAAGTACATGCATCATCACAAGTATCATCACAAACACTAATCACGCAAATATCATCATAGCACACTTCATCATCACAAGTATCATTTTCGCCAGTCACATCATCACATACATCCATCATACAAGCACCCACATTTTCAGCCGCATCATCACAAGTAGGCAAACTGCCATAACCATCCTCATCACACACATCCCAGGTATCAGCATCATTATAGCCACTATTCACAACAAGTATCTGATCACATACATGTTTAACATCATTTGTTGGAGCAACGGTACTGTAACTTCTATGTATATTAAAGGATTGTGCCAAACAGGTATACTTATATGAATCATTCAAATGATTAAAATTGTTACGCAAATGCTCATTGTTACGAGATTCAGGAAAGACTAAATAGTCATATGAGCCAAGGTGACATGAACAAGAATTAATACTGAAGAGAGAGAGTCCACAATCGGCTCGGTCATCATGGCCTTTCACCTAGGCATAACAAAACTTAGCCTTGTGACCCCAGGTAAGGCAAGTATTGCATTGCACTTTCCGCCCATGTCGACAGTTCTTGGAGATGTGATTCTGCTCGCCGCAGAACCAGCAGTACTTCTCATCTTCAACGTATTGAGAAGCGGATCTTCTGGAGGATGACTTTTCATCATCATTCCGATGAATTGAATCCCGTATGTTCATCAGAATCTTGCCCATAAGATTCCTACCCGACCAGTTCCCTTCCGTTGATCGTGGATCATGCAGGGACATGCCAATGCCCCATGTCTTGCTGTACGTTGCCTCCCCTAATACATTGCGACCAGTTTTAATCAGAGCATCACGAGCCAGAGTATTCTGAGTGTACTTCGCTAAGTTGGCCAAGTTTAGCGTTCGCTCTGCAACTGGTAGCCATGACTGCCTGTCATAGTTTTTCACTTTTTTCTGCAGTTCAACCAGTTTGTAGGGATCTGTGATGTTCATTGCCTCAGTTTCTGCTTCTCTGTCACCAAAGTGCTTCGCCAATGTATATGTGTAGAACTGCTCATTGCAGTTGTACTTTTTTCCATCTACATATATTGGCGTCCCCATATGTAGGTTGCTGAATATGGAGTCTTGACCATAGAAGAGAGTGTATCCATTTTTCGTCTTGGTACAGATTCTCTTTTTCTGATTTGTTGATCCTTCTTTGCTTTGGTTCCTCTCTTGAGCAGGACCATGTTGACCAGTTTGGTTACACTTAGCCTGATTGTCAAGTTTGATATTGCGCAGGAGGCGAGTAACACCTGCAGACGACAGGTGCAGTCCATCAGACAACAAGAGACTTTCATCCGGGATTTCATTCAAGAATTTGAAATTGAGGTCATTGTCAACAAACTCACAACTGTAGGACTGCGAAATAGTCATGATGCGTTCATTCATGCTATTCAGCCTGTCAACAGCAACATGATCAAGCCTTGGTGGGATGCTACAAATAGCGACTGTCCTTGCCTTAATTTTTGCTGTTCTAAGTAGAGCCTTCAGGTTGTCAGTAATGTTCTCAATGTCCATTTTCGTTGAGATGTCATTTGTGCCACAGACGATTGTAATCTGTCTATAGCAGCGCTGAGATTTCTTTAACTTATTGGTGACATCACCAAACTTGGCCCCTCTCATACACGCTACGACAATCTCATCACCTGTAGGTACCACATTTTGTATCAAGGAATCACCAATAAGTAAATGTCCCTTTGCATCATCAGGAACTGTGTGTGACATTAATTCGTTTGAATCATAGGAACCAGAGTCATCAGAGGTCATTGACCTGTCTTGTAGATCCAGCTGGTGTCTGAGACTCTCGTTACTCGCTTTCAACTTTTCGCATTCATCTATTTTTGCAGCCAAGAGTTCAAGTGAATGTGAGCGTCTTGATACATCATCAGTCGTGACTTGATCTGTTGACTTAGCGCTGCCCACAGATGTGTTCATTTTAGTCAGAAGTTTGACTATATGACGAACTGACTTCTGAAGGATCCTTAGATCTTTCGCCATACATCTGCAGCTTGGACAAGGCCAGAAACCAATGTCTTTATATTGTTTCCTTGTTATACCAATACAGTCTATGTGGTACCATTTTGTACAGAGGCAGCATTGTAAGAAGAGAATCTTGCTTGTTGCTTCAGTGTTTCGGAATTTGCAATCAGGAATGCAAATCTGAGCGGCATCATCATCTTCATCATCATCTGCATCGTCATCTTCTTCATCATCATCTTCATCATCAGTCTGCTCAGTCCCATCCAATTGAGGGCTCTTCTCAGTTGGGCTCTGCACTTTTTCACTGGAGATCTTCTCATCAGTTTGACTCTTCTCAGTGCCAATCTCATCAGTAGTACTCTGCTCCTCGTAGGAACTCTTCTCTCCAGGGGGATTCATCTCCACACTTGGGCTTATATCCTCCAGAGGGCTCTCCCTACCATTCTGGGAGTTTTGATCTCCCCGGTTATGATCACCAGAGGTGTGATCATCAGCATTGAAGCTTTCATCTTCAACAACAATAGATCCATTCCCAGGATCACTTTCTATTGTCTCAGGAGAGTCTTTGTTCTTGTTGGCAGCCATCACAGCTTCTTGGTGTAAGGGAACCAATGTCTTTCACAGTGTTTCACACCTCTTTGTGGAACACAAAAGGGTGAGAAGCTATTGTTTGCTTCAATGCCCCCCCCAACCTCTTTCCCTGGGTGATATTGAGGGAATGGGCCAAATCGAAGCAAAAAAAGCTTTAAAAAGTCACTTTCCTGTGAACTGATCCCTGGATCCTTCCTTCTAAGTATAGCTGGTGATATAACTTAATAAACAATGATGAATTGATATCCGTTATAGTCCAGTAATACAAGAAAAATCCAAATTTTGTAAGAGCAAAAATCAGGCTTGTGTTCTGTTTAGTGGCGATCTCTATGACACATCTACACGTACACGTCACAAGTAATGGGACAACATGGTCTAAACATTTGCAAGAAACCAAATTTTATACAGATGATTGAGTGGAACACAAAAACATCAAAGATAATCAAGTCAGAGGACAAAATTGTTGTTGCTAAGTAACAAATAAGGCTTGTCAGATACTCTTTTTTAGACAGTAAGGCAAGAATAAGGAATTCTGTGATAAAAGCTCATCAGTAGGCCTAACAGCAGTTTAAAAAACAATGATGGATCATCACTGATAATAGAAGGTAGTCTATAGAGCAAGAACCTACTGTTAGTGGGCATACATCAGATGAATTGCCATAAAATATTCCAGAGAGATGCCCCATTAATAATTTTGATAGCACGATAAAAGGGTTTGCTGAGATGGTATTTCTGTGCCTGTCTAAATTAAAGATAATTAACGAAAAGAAGTCAGTGAAAATTAAAGACAAGACATCAACCAGACTGCCACTCAAACTGGAGTTCCTCAAGGTTCAAAATTAGGACCAATCCTATTAATTCATACATCGCTCCATTAAGTGAAGTGGCTGAAAAAATCAAGTCAAAGACCAAAAGTATGCCGATGACGAGCAACTTATACTCTCTTTCAAACCAACTTTCTCAGAACAAGGAAATGCCGTAGTCAAAATGGAAAAGTGCGTTGCTGATATCAGAAAATGTCTCCATGAAAATAAGCTTTGTAACAATGCAGAAAAAACAGAACTACTGCTCATTGGCAGTCCACATCAACTTAATAAACTCCAAGTATCTTCAATCCATTTCGACATTGTCAAAATAAATGCAGTCGATCATGTTAGAAATCTGGGTGTAATCTTTGACAAAAACATGACCATGGAAAAACAAGTCAACAAAATGTGTCGGAATACCTATTTCAATATTAGAAACATTTAAAAAATCAGGAAGTCATTGGACAAGGAAACCAGTAAAACAGCGGTCAATGCTCTTGTCACACCTCACCTTAGCTCCAAGAAACTGGCCTGCCTTGGGCCAAAGCAGTCAGTTCTGGCTAACCTCACCTAGACTATGGAAATGGTCTTCTTTATGGAACATCGAGTCGTTTGCTGTATAAACTTCAAGTGGCCCAAAACTCAGCTGTTATTCTCATTGAAAAATTGAAAGCATGACAGTGTAAGCCAGCATAGGAAGCAGCTACATTGGCTGCACATTCCAGCAAGAATACAATTCAAACTCATGTTAACAACTTGGAAAGCAATAAACAGGCAAGCTCCCTTGTATATTCAAAATATGATTTAGCCAAAATCTAAACGAAACTGTAATCTGAGAAGTAATAACAAAATGCTCTTAAATGAACCACCCTCCTGCAATAAAAAAAATATGAAGACAGAGCCTATTCGCATGCAGCTCCAAAACTGTGGAATCAACTCCCAGAGATAGTCAAGGCTTCCAAACACTTGAAGGTTTCAAGAGAAATCTTAAGACTTACCTATTTAAAAGTTTCTACAGATAAATCCAGCATGCACAAGCGCTAGTGAGCAGTTTACTGGAATTAGCGCTATACAAATGCCTATTATTATTATTATTATAATCTGCTAAACCAATGTTGCCTCTAAATAGCCCACACCTGTGCTGATGGGGGCGTAAAACACAAACTCACTCACTCACTCACTGTGCCTGTCTAAGCGTCCTTACTACAGTCCGTCTCATTTCTGGAACGGGCATGCGTCGTCAAAATTTTGGCAAAAACAGCACTGAGACATCACTAAAATGCGAATTACAAAATAGCTCATCTAATGGTGAGTATGTGTATTTCTGCTGTGTTACCTGTAGATGCTGAACAATCAGACCAAACACCAGTTCGCATGTTGTGAGACAAACTGTAGGATATCTTACTGGGTCAATTAGGCTACACTGTACCAAGGACACCAATGAAGTGTTATACATATCAAGGTCCCTATTTAATTCCCAGCAGATATATATCATTTTGTGGCATTAAAGAAAGTATGGGTATTTTTATCATTTATTACAGTGACGCATTCTGTGACATCATGGTTTCAGCCCTAATGTCCTGTGGGTCTTCCCACTCCTTCTTGCGATATCATTGAAACAGATGTAGGCTGAGATATATACAGGACCTCCGTTTTCAGATCATCCATATACAGATTCCAAACAAACCCAATTTCTGTAGAGCAATCAGGAGGCAAATGTAATAAGAGTTAAGGGTCTCAGAGCCCACAAGTCATAATGCTTGACAGAAGAAGAAAGACAGATGTTTTTGGAATATAAAACCTTTTTTAATCTCATGTGGGATGGAAGCTGACTAGCCAGTATTTCTTTATAAGGCTTTGCTTGATTGAGGAATGGATATTCGGGAACTTTGCGAACTTAATCTTGTGAGTTTCAACACTTGTTTCACCTGGTGAAGCAGTCAACACATGCTTGTAATTTTCACACAAAATTTTCAAATCAGATTTCTGCTTCTCTGACAACTCATCATTAATATCCAGCTTCTCAGCACCTTCCGGAGACAAATTTACAAGATCAATCAACTCCTCATCTTCACCACCATCTTTCACAATGATCGCACAACCGATGCGGCTATCAAGTACTTCCCTCTCCACATAGGGCTTTAGCATATTTACATGAAACACTTTTGACTTGCCCTTCACATTAATAACATAATTGATTGGAGATCTTTTCTCCAAAACCTCATATGGCCCACGCCATTGCAGTAAGAGCTTGTTTTTCTTGACTGGCAATAACAACAACACTTTTGACCCAACTTTAAGCGTTTTCTGTCTAGCCTTTCGGTCATAGTACAACTTCTGTGTCAATCTAGCTTTCTGCAATTCTTCCTGAGCTAACCGACAGGTTTCTTGGAGCCTTTCCTTCAACTCCAGCACATACCTATAGACAGTTTTCACCTCATCTTCCTGGTTGTCTTTACACCAAGAATCCCTCAACAATTCCATAGGACCCCTAACCCTCCTACCCATCACCAATTCAAAAGGAGAGAAACCAGTGCTCTCTTGCACTGTAGTCCTGTATGCAAACAGCACAGCTGGTAAATACCTATCCCACTGCTTGGGACATTCAGCACACATCTTCTTGAGGACCGCCTTCAAATTTGCATTGTACCTCTCTACTAAGCCATTACACATGGGATGATAAGGTGTTGTAAACAGCTGCTTGATAGACAAAAGACGACTGACTTCTCGCAGCACCTCAGACATGAATTGAGCGCCTCGGTCCGACAAGATTTCCGCAGGAAAACCTACCCTACAGAATACATCAATCAAAGCTTCAGCCACCGTAATTGCATCAATTTTCTTCAATGCAACAGCTTCAGGATAGCGCGTGGCATAATCCATAATAGTCAGCACATAACGATGCCCCCTCTCTGAACAAGGAACAATAGGACCTACAATGTCTACTGCTACTCTTTGAAATGGAGTCTTAATCAACGGCATCTCTCCTAAGAATGCTTTCCCTTGACTGCCCTTAGTCACCATTTTCTGACAACGGTCACAAGACCGGCAGTACCTCTTAACATCCTCTAAGACACCTGGCCAGTAAAAGTTAGACTTAACCCTATCAGTTGTCCTTCTAATGCCCATATGGCCGCTCATTAACCCATCATGTGCAAGTTCTAACACCTTCTTGCGACAAGGCAATGGCACCATGACTTGGGCATGTTTCTCTCGACCATCCTTACTCTCATAAACTCTTCTCAACACGTTATTCTTGACCACAAACGTTATGGTGCCCTTTTTCCCTTCCTTAACTACACCATCATCTGCATACTTCCAGTATGGCGATAATGTCTCATCCTCCTTCTGAAACTTAATCAAATCTACAACACTAACTACATCCTGAGTCGGAACAACTAAAGGCGAAACTAACCTTGATTTGGCCTGTGACCTAGTCACTGCAGCCAAAACTTCAGCAGTTTCCCCCGAACTACACCTATCCACCTTAGGGATATTGGCTACACCTGAATCTGAACCTGCTCTACTCACTGCATTCCCCACAGCCGAGCAACATGGACCAACCTGGTCAAAAAGATTTTCCACACAATTTGTGGAATTATGAACATTAGCTACACCAACCGTAGCCATGTCAAAGTTGGCTGCATCCGCAACCTCAGGAAACTCACCTGCCAACTCTGCAGGAAAAAGGTCATTGCGACCAAAAACTGCACCACTGGCAGATTCACCTGCATCCTTCACAGGAAAACCATCAGGCACCACTTGGCCTGCTACAAGAACATCTTGCGTAGCAGCAAGATTCAAACCAACAGAACTATCTACATTCTGTGAAGAAAAAGAACCAGCACCCAGACTCTTTCTGGCTGCATCACTAGCTGTACTTCTAACAGCGAGAACCCCGGAATCCACCTCACTGGTAGAATGAACTTCAGACTTCACGTCTGTATTTAAACTCAAATCACCACCACCTTCATTGGGTGAGAAAACTGCAACATTTGCAGAATACAATAAACTCGGAAAATCTGTACACTGAGAGGACCCACCCCATTCATCAAACTCAGCAAGACCCACCTTGTTACCTACTACAAAGTCAAATATAGGAGACTGCATAACCACAGCTTCGACATCACCCTGAAAATATTTTGTCTCAACATGAATACAAGCCTTTGGATACTTGTGAACTGTTCCGTCCACCAAAATGCACTCACACTCCCTGTCCTGATATTGATGAGGCAACACTAATGATTGTTTCACAATATTTGTGGTACTACCATCATCTTTCATGACCATTACATCTTTGCCATTCACTTTACCTTTTGTTACAGGAATACCAGATCGAGCACAGTGAGATACCAGTTCACGTTTACCATCTGGTACTGCTTCTACACATGCAGCACCCGTTTTAAATTTCTTTTGCGGACAATCAGTGGCAATGTGCTCCGGACTTTCACAGATGAAACATTTCCTTGGCCCCTTATTGGCCTTCAACTTACTACACTCAGAAATGTCGTGACCATCTTTTTTGCAATAGCGGCATTTTTTGTCCGCAGAATCTAATGTGTCTTTCGTCTCAGACTTGCTTGTAACGTCAGATTTACTCACAAACACAGGTTTTTTCTTTGACCCTCGAACCTCATACAACGTACCACCATGTGCGTCTATGTACATTTCAGCAGCTTTAGCTAGCTCAGTGATACTGGCTTCCTTCTTTTCTCTAAGATAAGCAACTAAGTCTGGCCTGCACCTTCTTAGAAACTGTTCTTGGATCAACAGATCACACAAGCCATCAAAAGATTTTGTCACATTGGCAGAGTCAATCCATCTATCCAATGTCCTTGACAACTTCACAACAAATTGAGATGGCGATTCGCCTGCCTCTGCCTTCATGCCATAAAATTGCTTCCTAAAAGCCACTTCCGTAAATTCGTACCTCCTAAGCAAGGCTGCCTTTAAGATGTCATAATCAGACTGATCCTCATCAGACAGACTATAATAAGTGTCAAGAGCGGCACCTGTAAGCAATAAACTCAATTGCATTGCCCAATCTCCCTGTCGCCACCTTTTCAAATTCGCAAAATTCTCAAACCGAGACAGATATGCATCAACCTTGTCACGCCCCTCATTGAAAGCAGGCAATTTTGCTTTAAGCAGTCCGGACCCTCTTTCATACTGATTTCTATCTCTCTCCATTCTCTGTCTACTCTCCTCAAGCTCAGCCTGCAGTTGACCAATTTGGTTGGCAAACTGCAAATTCATGTCACTCATTTCTTTTTGTTGTTTCCTTAATTTATCTTCGTACTGAGTTTGAAGCTTTTCAATTACTGCTGCATTCTCATCCTTTCTATCTTCTAAAGTACCTTTTTGCTCTACCATGTATCTTTCATGATCTCTCACCCTTTGGCGTTCATCTCGTTCGTGCCTCTGCTGGTCGTCCACATATTGGCGAAGTTCCAGTCCCTCATACCCGAGGTCCTTTCCAGCCTGTGTCAAGACTTGCAGGTTGCTCATTTTGCATGAAATGTAAAAAAGAAATTATATTAGAATGATGGAAATCAATGTGTCACATACAACCTAAGTGAAACAGTGGACCAGTTCTTACCAGTCCCTATTTTAAAAATTTAACTTTTGAATTTTAGAAATGCTGGAGCTGCGTCTCCTTACAAATGACAAAGTAGAATTGTAATCTGGGTAATTGCTACTGGATAGTCCTTAATTAGTGGTGATCACTTAGAGACCCTCAGTGTATCACTAACACAAATTAGTAACAAAAATTAAAGTTACTTTGCTACGTGGTGTGGTAGCCAATAAACCTGCCAAATCCATCAAATATTCTGGTCCTCTCATCCCGGACGAGCCCCCAATTGTCAAAAGGTCGGGCGAGAGGAACAATCAGAACACTTAATAAAATTTAACAAATTTATTTACACTGTACAATTTCAAATTATGGAAAAAATATTCACTCAAAAATTTACGAGAAGCATTCCTCAGCTCCTATAAATGCCAATTAGTGGTAATTAGTTCCACTAGAGTCTGAAACTCCTTTAAAATGTCCTCTAAGGCAAAATTATTATCTTTTATGATAATGTCATTTATAATGAAACACTGTCCATTTCTGTGAATGAATCACAGTAGGCGAAGCGGGATCGGTCCGAGTGAGTTGGTGAAACCTGAATTCATCCCAAGTGAATTGTTGAAACCGGAGTCCTTCCCGTCATCTTCAATAAACCAATTCTGGTAGAGGAACCATGTCCTTACGAGCGAGTAACCAGTTGTGCATGTTACCATCTTCTCTTCATAACAGTTCAAGAGGCTAATGTTCAGCTACCACACCACACTATAATTTAAAATATAACAAAAGTGGAACAATAATAGTTCAAACTCCATTAACAAATATCTAAACTATATAAACTCCAGAAACTATTACTTTAGTAAAGAAGGTAACCCAGTATGGGCATATACCATTAAATTAATTTTTAAAATGTGAACTCAAAGATGGCCGACCACCTTGCTGGGACCGCATGGTCCGCCACATGTTCAAGGTCAAATGTCAAAGTCAGACATACCACATGTTACTATAAAATTTAACAAAACTCAAATAAATTGAATACACAATGTAATGTCACATTATAGAATAGACCAATAAAGCTAATATATTAGGCTAAAATAAATGCCTTTTAAATTACTTGGAATTACCTGAAGCACAGCTCAAACACTAATGGCTAACAAAATTGAAAATGTACTTACTAGAATTTGATGAATGGGACAATCTGAAAAGCCCACTGGACAGCACCAAGGCTGGGCTAAGAGTGACACACTGATTCAGTCCAGGCCAATCAGCCCAACTTTTAAACCAATCAAAATGACCCTCCCATAATTTGTCATCAGCAACCAGCAAATCAGGACACAGCTTGGTGAGTGACCATGAAAGTCGATAGAGCATAAAATAGGTAGGAATTTCAACCTGACCAGCTAAGCTTCAAACAACAGTACACAAACGGATCAGAACAGCTGATAATCATCAGCAATGCAGTGCCACAGGAATTCTGTTAGTAAAAATTACTCTGAAACTGAATTAAAAGTAACACCAAAAGAAAAATCCCATATATAAACACAACACATCCCAAAATTATTTGCATTAATTTTATTACTCATTAAAAATTAAATTACCAAAAATCAAAACTACAATACTCAATATACACATACATGATGTCATTTTAAATTCAATACTCCAGATTGTGACACAAAATATGATTTAGCCAAAATCTAAACGAAACTGTAATCTGAGAAGTAATAACAAAATGCTCTTAAATGAACCACCCTCCTGCAATAAAAAAAATATGAAGACAGAGCCTATTCGCATGCAGCTCCAAAACTGTGGAATCAACTCCCAGAGATAGTCAAGGCTTCCAAACACTTGAAGGTTTCAAGAGAAATCTTAAGACTTACCTATTTAAAAGTTTCTACAGATAAATCCAGCATGCACAAGCGCTAGTGAGCAGTTTACTGGAATTAGCGCTATACAAATGCCTATTATTATTATTATTATAATCTGCTAAACCAATGTTGCCTCTAAATAGCCCACACCTGTGCTGATGGGGGCGTAAAACACAAACTCACTCACTCACTCACTGTGCCTGTCTAAGCGTCCTTACTACAGTCCGTCTCATTTCTGGAACGGGCATGCGTCGTCAAAATTTTGGCAAAAACAGCACTGAGACATCACTAAAATGCGAATTACAAAATAGCTCATCTAATGGTGAGTATGTGTATTTCTGCTGTGTTACCTGTAGATGCTGAACAATCAGACCAAACACCAGTTCGCATGTTGTGAGACAAACTGTAGGATATCTTACTGGGTCAATTAGGCTACACTGTACCAAGGACACCAATGAAGTGTTATACATATCAAGGTCCCTATTTAATTCCCAGCAGATATATATCATTTTGTGGCATTAAAGAAAGTATGGGTATTTTTATCATTTATTACAGTGACGCATTCTGTGACATCATGGTTTCAGCCCTAATGTCCTGTGGGTCTTCCCACTCCTTCTTGCGATATCATTGAAACAGATGTAGGCTGAGATATATACAGGACCTCCGTTTTCAGATCATCCATATACAGATTCCAAACAAACCCAACTTCTGTAGAGCAATCAGGAGGCAAATGTAATAAGAGTTAAGGGTCTCAGAGCCCACAAGTCATAATGCTTGACAGAAGAAGAAAGACAGATGTTTTTGGAATATAAAACCTTTTTTAATCTCATGTGGGATGGAAGCTGACTAGCCAGTATTTCTCTATAAGGCTTTGCTTGATTGAGGAATGAATATTCGGGGACTTTGCGAACTTAAAATACAAAAAAAAAACTGCCGCCGTTACCGTGAAATAAATAATTTCCCGCCGAGGAAAACTCCAAGCCACCCCTTAAAATTAAATGGTAACCTCCGACATCTAAAACTGTAGACATTATAATGTTTGACTACTAACACAATTTTGGCAAATTACAGTTGTATTCATGTTAGTGATTCGCTCCAATCTTTACCATTATTCATTTGGACCCTATTAGAAAATGTCAAAACCCACAAGAATATGTTTACTACTTTTAAAATTTTCATGTAAGGTCAAGACAAACTCTAACATTTACAAGGTGCCAAGATATTGAACATAGTGGCTTTTTTTGCCTGAACTTCATACATTCACCAAACTGTAGCAGTAGTGCTTCTGTCCAAGCGGAAGCCATTGAAATGGCCATCAAGCTTAAAGACCGCATCATCCTGACTTGGCAAACCACCATGGGATGATATTATTCATGTTACGGACATTAGTGCCTCTATGATAGGATGAGATAAGACTCATCCCTCCTACATCCATAGTTGGCTTTTTGCCTGAAGACACAGTGTTTTATAGAGAAATCAAACTGAATGTTGAACAACAAATAAGTTTAATTTTTTTCCTCTGTTGGCAAAATAAGTATGCTTGTACATATTAGATAAAATTATTGTTAGTTATTTATCACTTTAAAAAAAATTATTTTTGGATGCCGGTTTAAGAGTATGTTATCATAAATATTGATTTTTAAATTGAAATACCTTGAACAAACGTAGAAGGGACAATTTACCACAAAATCAAACTAAAATTATCAGCAAACATGTATTATATAACTTCAAGTGTGATATCATAAAATCTAATTTCGTGAAAAAGGAAATGGAACTAATTACGACTTGTCTGACCCCAGAGCCCTTTGCATATGAATTGGAAAATGTGCCCAGACTGTCTGGCCTCTGGCACTCCGACGGTTCTAGCTTGTGGAGTCCTACAAGGTTTAATTCTGATTCCCATGCATTTATAAATATTAATTACTGTGCTCCAAGCAATTATAATGCAGCCTTGCTGAATTGATTTTTTCCTGAAAGTAATTTAGGTTTTTGCCGTATGTTGTCATTCTTTGGATAGCCTTTCAAATTTCTTTGATTTTTTAGCTGACTTTTGTGTGACATCATCATTATATCTTTTATTGACACACATCATAAAACATGTTTCAATACCTGATTATACTCTGTCCTTCAAATTAAAGCATGTAGCTATTCAAACTTCAGGCAGAGATGCAAAGATGAATTGGAATCATCCTGTTGGAAGTATCATTGACTCAATAAAATATTGGCTTTTGAAAATTTGGTAGACCAGATGATCTTAGTTTCTCATGCTGACTGATACCTTCAGACATAATTGTCATTAATTGACTTTCTAAGTAATAAATTTCCTTCTTGCTATATGATTGATTTTGCTTTATTGTAGCTATTCTTTGATTAGTTCTTCTTTGAATTTGCATGTCACTTGTTACATGGTATTGTCTGGTAAAACATATAAACTCCGCAAGTTTTTCAAAGACTCGTAACTTTTAAACCACTGGATTATTACATAATTGACCATAGAGTTTACACATGTCATGTTGCCAAAATACTGATCAAAAGTTTTTATCCACATGTTTCAGAAATACCAGAATTGGACAATTGTGACGTATCTTTGACTCTCACCATTTTTGAAGTCAGACTCAGATGGTATAATTAGTCAACCATTCCAGATATAACACGTCATCAGACAATAGCGTGAGACAAGCGACATTCAAATACAATCAGACATGAAGCACACATCGGAGAAATACTCTAAATATGGAGCAAGAAACTGAGTTATTGATGTCCTTGCATTAATTAATTTTCACTCGGTAACACCAACCTTGAATTGTCTTGGGACAACTGTAGCTGCTTGAGAATTGATTGCATCAAAAGTCATTGTCTGCAGCAAAGTAAAGAGAATGATTTGGACAATAAAGTGAGTGATAACAATGTCATGATTCCTGTTGCTCAATAGCCCACTCAAGAAAAGTCATTCATCCACTCATGACAGAAATGCAAGCATTGGGACATGTATGCCCAATTACCCATCTCCAGAAATAACTTCTTATGACGTCGTATGCATAATTGACCATGCTCAATTCCTGACATGACACATAAGACCATGTAGCTTGTCTTTTATGCAAATAGAAAAACTGTGCCAATACAATTAGAAGAAACACCATTATAGAAGAGTTCAACTGAACTAATCAAGACATTGACTGAACATATTAGAACATTGGACACAAATTCATAACTAAATGTTGACAATGTTGGGCTTAAATTAAAATGTACAAGGGACACATACCAGTCCAAAAATGAAGTAAATTGTAAAATAGTGTATTTCTTTGTTATAAAATCTGTAATAAACACTCTTTATGGCACCGTTCACATTTGTTTGGGCAATTGTTATCTGTCTGAAGATACACTGTAAGACCTCACTCGATTTTAGTCAGTCCTGCAGGGCCCAAAAACTACAGTACAAAAAACAATGATGGGTCATCACTGATCATAGAAGGTAGATACTAGAGCAAGAACCTACTGTTTGTGGACATGCGTAAGATGAATTGCCATATGATATTCCAGAGAGATGCCTAATTAGTCATTTTGATAGCAGGAGGATTGGGTTTGCTGAGGTGGTATTTCTGTGCCTTGTCTAAGCATCCTTATTAGGACATCTTACTAGATTAATTGCAGCATTCAAGGACACCAGTGATATATATCAATATCCCTGATTAATTGGCAGTAGATATATGTCATTTTGTGCCATAAAAGAAAGTATGAGTATATACCATTAATTGCAACGACACATTCTGCGACGTTTTTGCTTCAGCCCTATGCCCCTTGTCTCTATATTTCTTGTTTTTTAAACTTGTTAAAATGTATTTTATTTGTCTTTTTGTATATTTTATTTGTTATATTTCGTTTTGACAAATGTGTCATGCGTGACATTAAGAAAAAATCAAAATTACAGATCCAAACTGAGCCAACACAGGACAGGAAATTATTTATTTCACAGTAGTGGCTACAGTAGTATTTATTTCAAGCACCTGAAGTCCCTGAATATTTATTCCAAAATCAAGAAACATCGTGTTAAGAAATACCCTACCTGAAAAATTATTTCTTTTTTTCCCCAAAACTGAGCAAGAAATTATTTATTGAAAATAAATATGCAAGAACACCCTGGATACTAGATGGTGTACTATACTCAGGTGATTCGTAATTTGTGTTTTCCTGTCCCACGAGTTCTCAATGAAGATCATCCATGCACTCATTGCAGAAATGCAAGCATCGGGACATGTATATGCATCTTTGGGGCCAGCTTCTCTGTGGCATCATATACATGATTAACCCACCATCCAAATATGACATGCCAGACAATAGCATGTGACAAGCGACATGCAAATACAAGAAGAACTCATCAAAGAAATGGTACAACTGAACATAAAACAATCATCTGGCAAAAAGGATTATAAGCCTGAAGTTGGAACAGCAAGGCACTTGTAATTTATTGAATTGAGTAAAAATCTGTTAAAAACATATTCTATAAAATGCTTCAAGTTACAATACATGGTAATAGGTCTATAACAATGACATAATCTCACACAAAAGTTGAATATGAGTCACAGAAAATCTAGAAGCTATCTGAAGCATGACAATGTACAGCAAAAAATTGAATTACTTTCAGAAAAAAATGTCCTTTCATCATTGCTGCATTATTGCTTGGAGCAAAGTAATTAATATTTATAAATGCATAGGAATCAAAATTGAACCCAAAACTAGAATCGTTACAGTGCTAGTACTTATTTATAGGCAGTTTTACATATACATTGAAACACCAGCCATATCCTAATTTCACCTACTTTCTAAGATGAAAACCGTGGGCAAAGTCACCTGAGCGCTCAAGCGGTAGCAATGGGATCTTGACATTGTGAAAATGATATATCAAGATAAAATTGTCTGAGTTTTTATTTAAGTGATGAATATTTGATACATCAGCAGATACATATGAATATATTATGACAAGCAGCAGAAATAATTTTCTATTAGGCAATTCGATGAAATAAAGTTCAAGCATTAAAAGGAGAATTTATCTACGCTGTTAGTCAACAAATTGTTTACAATACACAGGCCAAAGTCCCCTTCAAGTTGTCCGAAGTAAACAATGACAGATAAATGCCAGATATGCATTTCAGAATTGTGTTATCTTGAAGATACTTGTGTCAATGTTTAGTCATTCTTTTCGTCATTTATTCGTTTGTGTCGATCTTGACTCACTTTTTAGCCGAACTGTGGGTTTTCATATGTCTAACCAGACATTGTTTTTGGCTGAAACTTTTCTCTCACACAGAACATCCATATGGCTTCTCTCCAGTGTGTGTTCTTGCATGTTTTGCAAGATTTCTTTTATCCCTGAGCCTTTCCATGTGACTTCTCTCCACTGTGCGTAAATATGTGACACCTTAGACTGCTTCTTGCACTGAACTTTTTACCACATAATGAACATCCATATGGCTCTTCGCCAGTGTGTTTTACTGTGTGCTCATTTAGACTTTGTTTTGTGCTAAACATTTTGCCACATACAGAACACTCATGTTCTTTCACTCCAGTATGTGTTTTCACGTGAGTAGTAAGAATTCCCTTGGTACTGAACATTTTGCCACATGCAGAACATCCATACGCTCTCTCTTCAGTGTGTGTTTTGGTGTGTTTTGCAAGATCTCCTTTTGCAATGAACATTTTACCACATATAGAACATCTGTATGGCTTCTCTCCAGTGTGTATTCTTTTGTGAATGCTAAGATAACCTTTATTTCTGAAGCCTTTCCCACATATGGAACATCCATATGCTTTCTCTTCACTGTGTATTCTAGTATGATTGGTAAGAACATATCTATCCCTGAACGACTTTCCACAAAATGAACACCCATATGGCTTCTCTCTTCTATGGGTCATCATGTGTTGATCCAGAGTCTTTTTTAGGCAGAAACTTTTCTGACATACAGAGCAGGTATGAGGCTTCTCTCCAGTGTGTATCTTTTTGTGGACAATAAGATTTCCTTTCGTACTGAACACTTTGTCACATAGAGAACATTTGTGTTCTTTCTCTCCACTATGTGTTTTGATGTGAGTGGTAAGACGTGATTTGGTGCTGAACATTTTACCACATATAGAACATCTATACGGTTTTTCTCCAGAGTGGGTTATCTTGTGTCTATTGAGGTAAGTGCTGTTGCTGAACCCTTTCCCACACACAGAACAGTGATTATCAGTCTCTCCACTGTGCAAGCATATATGTCTTTTCAGATGGGCGTTGGTGACAAATTTTTTACCACAAATAGAACATCCGTATGGTTTATCTCCAGTGTGTGTTCTTGTGTGTATATCAAGATCAGATTTACTTCTGAAAATTTTCCCACCAAAAGAACATTCATATGACGTCCCTCTCTGGCCTTTCTTCATATTGAGCATCTTAGCATCAGTAAGATTTCGTATTGAAAATTGTCCTGAAGAATTTATAGTCCGTTTTACTTTCCAAAGTGAAGACAGAAGGATTTTGACAAAATGCAATCTGTGACAGTCGATTATTGGACAGGAGCACCCCGAGATTCCAAGTTAGATTCCATGCAGAATAAGGAATTTGCTGAAAGGAAAAACAAATGACAGTAAATCAAGTACATAGGCACAACAGTCAGAATTAATGCCGCAAATGGCACATGGATCTATGTTGCGTCAACGTCACAGTTTAGGTGGCAAAAAATTGAATTTTATGGTAGAGATGACATTGTCAGTATTTGTCAAAATGTTGTAAAGCAATGTCAAAATAAGATGTTTGCATCATAAGCATCGGCAATTATCCAACTTTTAGTCAAATTTTGATCTGAAATCGTGTTCCAACAAGGACATCTGTTTTGACCATATGAGATCAACAATAATGTGATAGCATCTCCAGACCTACTCCCCTATCCCTTTTTTTCGATATTTCAAATTCCAAATTTGACATGTCACAAAATTATGTCTGACTCTTACAAATATCCATGGATCCTTTTCAAACGTTCACAATCTTTATTTGAGACGTTTATAAGCAAATTTGCCAAGTTTCACCAAGATAAATCTATAGTGCTTCAAAAGCTATGACACTTTGAAAATGTGTGCGTTTTTAATGTTGTTGGGTTTATACGTGTATATAACACAGAAAGTGATGTTATATGAAGACTTAAATATTTCAATGCTATTTTATTTTTTCATCGTTTTTAATAATTTCTATGATCTGATACTTTTTGGACGAATAATGCTTTAAATAATATGAGTTCAAAGTCGTCCTCCTACCATATTCAATAGTCCAATTAATATCCACACATGAAATCCCAGGCAATATAGCATGCATGTTACAAAAATAGCACATTTAAAAAGGCATGAAACTAAATCATTCTTGTCACTGTGTTCCAAAATTAGGGAAACGCAAATTTTCGAGGTTTTGTGTAAAATCCAAAAATAGAATGTAATTTTTCGTCTTTTTAACAATTATTAGACAGGCTTTCAAATAACATCTTCCTTTTGGTTATGAGGTGTTGGGAAGGACTTTGCTTGTGCAATATCTCAAATTTGATAAAATGGACCAGAACAACGGAAAATGGTTGCAGTTTAACAAATGTGCAATTATGCTTGCTGATGGTGGAATCAATTCCAATTCATTTGGTTTTGGCCGAATAAATTTATTTGCAAAAATATGAGCTAAAATCAAGTGTTGTGATTATTTTGCCCTTGAGTGGATATACTACAATTGCTTTCACCTTACGCTAATTCATATTTTTATGCCGTCAGATCCAAATGATGTCCAAAAGAAAGAACAAAGTCATATTACACATTTTTTAGCTGCCAAATTTACTTAACTCATTCTAAGCCAAATATATGAAGATCAATTGCTTTAAAAATGTAAACAAATATACTTCTTTACGCCGTGGAAAACCCTTGTTTCTTTACAAATCAAGCATTGCAGGGCTTTCCTCTCAGAATTTAACAGTGCCGCCTGTAAATAAATAAAACGCATGATATTGTGCCATTGCATAAATGCTAAACATCCTCAACCATGCAAACTGCTTGTGGAAGCAGGAATTCTCTTTTGATGAGTGGAAAACATATTGGGTTATAAAGGCTGATATTTGAAACGTGTGGGATGATAGTGGCTGCCAATTTTCTTTCCTGTACTCGAAGTTAGGTATAGTTCAAAGTCTTTGATAAGTAGGCTAAGTGAAACACAGGCCCCAATGTTATTTCAATGGGAAGGGTGGTTCACTTACTTATCAAAGATTTTAACCCATACCTAACTCCGAGTACAGAAAAGAAAATTGGCAGCCATTGTTATGCCATGTACATTCCTCACATATCGGCCTTTATGACCCAATATGTTTCCCTCTCATCGGATGAGAATTCATGCTTCCACAAGCTAGTTTGGTTGAGGATGACAGGCATTGATGCAATAGCATAGTATCACATGTTTCACTTACTAACAGGCGGCACTGTTATAAAATAAATTAAACTCACTTATATACGGAAAACACACAATTTTGTTGCTTGGAAGTGTATACTGTACTTAAAATCTGTCAGTTTATCATCAATGACTGCAACTGAAAATTTGGAGACAGTATATAGCTAATAGTTTTAATGTATTTTTATTGATGAGTTAATTTTAATAATTTTGAATTGTTACTTTCTTTTTTTTTATATAGACAGACAAATTCTTTATTGACCTGTATAAAAAATATACACCCAGCCCTATATGTGCTTACAAGTCATCAAAACAATTCAAAAGTAACTTTAACAACAAATTTTCTAGAAACTACAATAATAAAACATTTATAATCACACATTTACATTATTTAAACAACAAACTTCTTCTTCTATGAAAAGCTTTAAACGAATATTCTGCGGTAAATTTAACTAAATCCTTGGACATCAACAACTTAAATTTTTCTTGTAATGATAAAAAGTAAAAATCCACACAATAATCTAAAACACGGGTTAAAAGTAAATTATGTAAATCGTTATAAGTATTACGATGGAACAAAAAATGATTTTCATCTTCAAGAACATGATAGGAACAAAATTTTCAAACTCAATACTCTAATGATATATCATTGTAACGTCCTGTCTCTAATGCTAATGGTAAAACACCAAACCTAAATTGTGAAAGAACAGAAAAATCACCTCTATATAGGCCTATATCATAAATTTTATATACATAATGCTCAGTACCAAATGTAGTTTTAAACTCTCTGTAAGTTCTTAATTTTGGCATGTTAATTACTTGAATTTTCCAGTTGGTTTTATAAATTTCCATCAGTTGACGTTGTGCATTTTCCAGGTTAACAGGTAAATTTTCTACAAAATTTTGAGTAAAATTCAATTTAGTGAATATTTGTAAAGCCTCATTACTCCAATATATCTTGTTAATTTGTTTATCAACTTCAAACACTAGCTTTGCTAGTCTGTTTTCATCCATGTAAACAAGTCGTCTGTATCATGCAAGACTAGGACATAGTAAAATATTGACTTTTCAGGAGAGCCTCTTGAAGTTTTGGGTCACAATATGAGGACTTACATGACTTATACACCATTCTTAGCAATAATATTTACATCCCCGAAGTCCTCGTGCCATCACTAATAAATCCGTGAACTTATTTTCTTTGTAGAAAGTTCATGAAATAAATAAAAGTATGTTAACTCTTTCTGACATTGATATTTGAGGGTTTGTTATAGACAAAAGGCATTCAAATCAATAAGACCCAGTCTTCCAGCAGTAAGGTGTGTCAGCCAAACAGCTTTTCCTACTGGAAAGGACAGCCAAGTCAACTTAGCATACTCTTCCATAACACAGTTCCTGGGAAACTGTACGCTATTTGAAAGATTAAAGGAGGCTACATTGATATGTCCCTCTTTTGCGTTAGATAAGCTTTTGCTTACATACTAAACATATGTACGCAAGAATGGGACATAACATTTTATCTCAGTTGTTGAGTCTGAGATTACCCAAACTAAGCCTGCTATATCAAGCTCCTTTGAGTTATCCTTTTCTTGCATAATTCTGAAGATCAGCTCAGTTACGATTTGTTTTGTGGAAGAAGAGGTCAAATCAACTTAACCATTGGCAAATTCGACCTTATCAGTGCATTTCTAGCCTTTATCATTATATCTCAGTCTTGCGTGATGAAATTCGGCATTTTGTCTCACGCAAAAGTAGGATATAACCAGTCTAAACCACTGAGTCAGTGGCTTTTTTTTTTTGTATCAACGCTAAACACAGGTTATCTTTCCTGTGTTAAGAGATTTAACCCATGTTAGAGACCCATCGTGATGTATCAACTCCCTGGGTTAGTTGTCTTGGAAGTTAACCAGAAAAGTTAACCCAGCTTTTTCCTTGGTTAAAAAGCTGTGTTAAGCCTTCTGCTTGTCCGAAAATGGAGTGTAAATCCAATATTATTGACCAGCAAGCAAACAAAATGCACTGAAAACACTGTAAACAGAACAATCATTGCAAACGAAGTGACGTCAGGCCATGACGTCACTTGATGACATCACTTTGTCTTGATGACGTCACAGCTGGCAAGTTCATGAATGCCAAAAAGTCGCAAAAAAACCTAAATATTCCTGGTGCAGAAAATAATTTCTTAAAAATCGAATTTTTATGCAATTGTCACGAAGCTGCTACACATTGTAGCCAAGTGCTGTGTTCACCTACGCTGCGAAGGACGTGAAGATACATTGAATAAATTGTATTCGCCAGCCCTCTAAAGTTAGACCTGTGAAAAAAAAAAGTTTCTTCGGTCAGAGTGCTCTATAATAACAATGGTTTACCCGAAATTAATGCCGTGTTCAGCGAAGACGCAAGGAGAACCCATGAAGACGCTCTATTAATTTCAAGGCTGTAACTGCAAAATTGAGGGAGCTAGGTCACTTTTACTGTCATGGAAATAGTTTTTTTCTGTCATTTTTTTTCCTTTGTCAAATGACGCTCATATTTTTGGGAAACCCCTGGGAATCCCCGTCAAAATTAGTTTATTGTCCACCACTGGTAAAATACAATATTTTTCATGGCTTGAAAATTGATCACGACAAATTGCATGTAATAGTAATTTTTTTCTTCTTATCGAGTTTCAATAATTCTACAGACACAGTAAATGATGTTTCATGATATTCAAAGAAGTGATCAGTATAATATATAAATATCAAAAGTATTGCGGACAATTATCAATTTATCATTAAAATTGACGGTCTTTTCCGGCCTCGGAGTAGCTTTCCGTTTTTTTTAATCTTCAGCTGACCAACCATCTTCCGTGGCATTTTCATCCTGCGTCACAACTGCACATCGTACCATGAATACACTCCCTGTCAGTCCTATGATGCCAAATCAATGCCAAATAATAGGAAGGGCAGCTTCAAACATTTTCCATTCCTATGGTCTTCGCCTTACCTGTTGAAAAAAAAAAAAGTATAAATAATCATAAATAATTTCTTGGTTGTCTTAAAACAAATATTTTCTGTAAGGGGTATTTCTTAATGCTGATTCCACATAGGCGTTCCTGGAAGGGACAGCGGATGATCCAATGATTAAAATTTAGTTCCCCCACCCCCAATGGTGTCACAAGGGGGGGGGGGGGCCGGAGAGCCGGGGCGCCCCCCTGAAATTCATTTGGCCCCCCCTCCTCTGCCCCTCTCCCCTAATTTTGAGCTTAAATCCATTGTCCCGTTGGTCATTATAAGTCACTGCCCACCCCCAACCCCAGAATTTCAAATTTATAACCCATAACAATTTAAACGCAGATAACCTGCAATATGTTGGCTTCTGTGATCTTTATTTTGGAGGCTGACCGGACCATCTTTTTTTCTATGGATTTTTGGTAGTGAAAAAAAAGTTTGTTTTGCACTTGTAACTGAAAAAAAGTTTGTTTCCACCTGCACCTAGGATACCGTAATCTTAAAATTGCCAAAATAAAAAAATTGCCGCTCGTCCGCATGGGAAAAGAAATTGTTCGTCGACACTTCGCAAGTGAAAAAAAAAGTTCGTCCCAGGAGTAAAATCAATAGCCCCCCCCCCCTCTCCAACTATCATCTAGGCGGCCCTTCAGGCCCGGACGTGAGCATGTGAAATTTTCTACCCACGTCAAAATAAATAATTGCATCCAGCGTTATAGTCAAATTAATAATTTCCATCCGGAAAAACTCCTAGCCACCCCCTCCAAAACAAAAATCTACGGGTCACCCAGACTCAGACTGAGGCTCATATTGTCAGTTGCTATGGTGACACTTCATTCAGCCTCACTCTGACAACACATGGTGTAATTTAGATAAGAAATAAGTTACAGACATCATAGGCTAAAATGTAAATTTAAGATAAAACTTCATGAATCACTGCTGTGGTTTCTTTATCTATTGTGGTATGTTGAAGGCAGACATCAGTTATAAGACTTTAGTTTTTTGTATGTTATCCGCAATAAATGAATTTCGCATCAATAGACCTAATTGAACAAACCATTTAGAATTTTTCACATTGTCATTATCTAATTTTTTTTTAATGACTTATATGCCAAATAAAAATAAAAGGCAATTCATATAACGCCCAGAAGTATATTACGTACGTTTTTCATTTATGTTATGAGGCTGACGGGTGATGATTTCCACCATTAAATTCGAGGTTTCCAAGGAACCATGTACATGTAGGTTGTGTAATATCAACTGAAACAGAAAATATTTGGTTTTGTCAACTAACTGTTAAGTAATAATTCAACAAAAGAATAAGTCACTACCTGTATTGAAAAAATCAGGCATTGAAAAAAAAGTGACAAGAATATTAGTAGCATGAAATTATATGATTGTTGATAATTTTGTTTAAACTATCAGAGACAGACTAGATGATACATTGGGGGGGGGGGGATTTTTGAGAAAAAATGCTTGTTCAGCACATGACACTGACAAAAAAAACAAATTTGCTCAGAGCATCAAAATGAAAACTTTTTTTTTCCACCGTCAACTAGATAAGAGAACTTTCATGTCAAAATGGTGGTAAATAGTGTAAACTCAGTGGATTATTTGGGGGGGGGGCAAATTGGGCCATGGCCCCCCCTCAGTCCAAAAATTAACACAGGAAAGAGAGGAAAAGCCGCAAAGCGCCCCGTATTCGCCCCATGTTATGGCCCCCCCTCAGGCCATTTCTAGATTCGCCCCTTTGCAAAATAGTTTGTCATCACAAAAGTTTTTCATTGGGGTCTATCAGTTACACCCTGCTCGTTTCGAGGGTACAGGAATATACACCATGAAGGACTCCATACACCACAAAGCCGAAGGCTGAGTAGTGTATGGAGGCCTGAGTGGTGTATATTCCCGTACCCTCGAAAAACGAGCAGGGTGTAACAGTTTTATCCTCAGACTTCTTGTTTTATTGATGTCCACAGATTATCTTGCAAACTGAGTCTAAAATGTCTTTCAGTAACAAAGCAACAGCATTGTGACGTCATCACTAGTGCTGCCACCTGGATGATGTCACAATGGCTCAAACAATGGCATTGTGATGTCATGACTATTGTTGCTACAAGGATGACGTCATAACAATCCTATGGTTGCAATTGTGACATCATTGTTTATCTCATACACCCTGTCTGGTGACGACAGACAGGGTGTACGGTGTCATACACCGCGGCTCTCAGCCAATCAGAATCAAGGATTCACACTGGACTGAGGATAATAATCAATACCCCCCCCCCAAATGTATCATCTGGTCCGCACCTAACAACATGCTACACACTGTACACTATAACAAAACAACCCAAGTCAGGGTCACTGAGTAACAATATCACGAGCTGTTGTGTGAATTAATATCACTCGAGCCCGCAGGGCGAGAGTGATATTAATTCACACAACAGCGAGTGATATTGTACGAAGTGCCCTGACGCGTGGTTGTTTTGTTTTTATCACTTGGTTTTACCTCAAATTTTCAATTATAAAGAGGGACTATTTTCTGCCATTACAAAAATGTAACGTCACCATGGAGCAACAATGGAGGTGACGTCACAATCCTATTGTTTTGGCCATTGCTTGGTTTGTGACGTCATCAGGCATCTGAAATGCTGATGATGTCATAACCATTGTTAAAAAATATCGCCCTTGAAGGGTGGTATTTTTTACAATATCATAGGCCCTGATATTTTGACTGTAAACAGTGATATTCACAGTCAACCAGGTGATAAATGTCTTAAGCAGTCAAATTCTTAACCCTGTAGATCCACATAGTTACATGGATGTGGTCACAACATAAAGAACTCTTGTGATAATGTGATATTGTAATAATAGAAGTATTTTGTCAAATATTTACCTTTTCTTCAGCTTCTGCTTCTTCTTGGTCACTTAAATAATGTAAACAAAACAAACAGCTGAATGATTAACATACAAATGCATGGACATATCCCATTTTTGCGTGATGATAGGGCCCCAGGCCAAAGCAGCTTGTATCACGCAAAACTAGGCTAACTTGTTAAGGCTCTTCTGGGCAGTCAGATTTTGATATTTAGGCATCTGCAAGAAACAGTTATCTTGAAGTGTGACTTTTTTGTTCAAGCACAGTGGGAAAATTCATAGAATATGTGACATGCAATAATGAGATATCTTAACTTGACCCTTTGTTTCATGGTATTTTGAAAGAAAACACCTAGAACTTGTTGAATGCAAAACCCAGCTATTTCATTTTGTACCTTTATTTCCACTGAATAATTGAGCCTCACATGTACTGAAGATGAGTGCAAGAATGGGATAAGTCAATTTATACTTTTTGTGTACACTGATTTAGGTTGGCCTCTGTGTTCTGCTGTCTGGAAGAGTGGGATAAGTCCTCTTGACTGCTTCATGCATGAACAAATCATCATGGTTGTCAACGACAAACATTAGACAAAAGAGAGCTATAATGAAGGCTTAAAATGCTGATATTTAGGTGACCATTTCTCCACTAATAATGGACATTTCTTCAAAATTGGACCACCACATGGTGAAACACCCCTTTGACAATAAATTGTGAATTTATGCAAAATTGGGATATCTTGAGATATCTCAGTTTTGCGTGATACAGACGAAGTATATAAGTGGTTTGGATCATTTTTGGGTTTTGATTATAATACTATTAGGCCTACATGTACATCTACCATGCCATTCTGATACAAAGATAGTTTTCAGTTGAGCAGTGTTGAAAATGTTGACTTGTCTAATAAGTATTACCTGCAAGGCTGCAAATAACTTTGAAATTTCCAATCCCTGTTATGTCATATTAACTCCGAAGTGAGAATAAACTTTAGCATACCATAACCATTGGAATATGCTGATCAATATGACTCTGGAATCAGTGCTCTCACGGAATTTGACTGCTCCAAGCAAAGCTTTATTGCCATGTACAAATCCGACTGCATAATTAACAAAGCATAATACCTCAGGGTAGGGCTAATAGATGCTCAAAGGAATTGTTTGAAGCAGTTCATGATTACATTGCATCCATTAGCGAAGTTGTTTTTGCAATGAGAAACATTAATTGCAATTGGTACATGCCAATTGGATGAGGGTGTCATTTACCTGCAATTAGCATTGTGCTGGTAACTGGACATTTCATTTTTGAACTTTAAACAGCAATGATTATTAAACAATCAATCTGCCAAATGTTGTTTTGCAATCAGGAAACTTAATATGCAAAAAGAGTGGACTGTTGCACTGTGAGAATGGCACTTCGTGACTCATGATAGTGTCATCTTCTCCACATTCAACATGGGAAACATAGAGGCAACTTTTTCAATTTTTATAATATTTTTACAAAAATGAAGCGGTTATTTCGCCCTGTAGGCCTTACTGCAACAGGCAGTCTGCTAGACTTCAGGCCTATATATACTGCTGAAATACCAGTGATATTACAATCATTGTCCATCAAATTTTGGTAGGCCCACCCAAAATTGTCACATGGGATTGATGAACAAGAATTGTATATATATTACACATAAAATTACAAGAGAAAAAATATAACAAATTGTCTGGTATTAGCCTACAACACTGTGCACTAACGAGGGGGGTACCCTCACCATCAGGGTGGCCATTACAACTCTCACTTCGTGATTTCAAAGTGAAATTGCAAAAAATGTAGGACATGTGAGGTCTTCAAATTGTTAAGATAAGTTAAATGGCTTGTGGAATGAATCATTGCCAAGTGCCAGACTCAGACATGCAAGATGAAGTAAGATATTTATGAAATTCGAATTCACTCGAGGTGAGGGTACCACAAAAAACGAAAAATGGTAGGGCGAGGGTACCAGCATTTTGGCGAGGGTACCAACCTAAATGGCGAGGGTACCAACCTATAATGGCGAGGGTACCAACCCGGAAGTGGCGAGGGTACTGTAAGATTTGGGCGAGGGTCACTTCCGGTTGGCGAGGGTAACCTCCAGTAACATTGGCGAGGGTAAAGCAAGACATATACCAATAAGCAAGCATAGCAAATTGTTTTAGATGTACAGGGCAGACAAGTCAATGAATCTGCTAATTAAATGTTCTCTTTGTTGTGCAAGATCATAGCATGTGCTGACACATGATTGCAATTATGAAGTAAGCAATCAGAAATTCCAATCAAGAACACGATTGCAATAAAAAGTGTCAAAGTTATGTATCTCAGGTCCTCACCATTGCTGTCTGCCCTAGGTGTGAGAAAAATTGACTGTTTAGTTCAATGTCAGTCTCTAAATTTATTCAACTCAATTATGTAATCCTCACTCATAAGGCTTTTTTCTCTCAACCCATAAGACCTTCAATTACACTCCTAAGCCTGTCAATTCATCTGAAGTTCCCGATAGGGCAACTTTTACCTATCAACATTCATTATTTCCATAGTTACAAACATTTTTCTTGAGAATTTGGCCAAAAAACACGTTTTTTCCCCCTGAATATATCCCACCTGTATATTTATCTGCCACAGCAAGGGCTGTAATGCATTTAATATTATAGGCCATTCAATTCCCCATCTTTCGAAATGCTCAGGGACCTTCTATGGCCAATATAACTACCCAGTTACCACATATTCCTATTGGGAGTTTCACAAAAACCACATTTTCCACATACAAATCTGGAAGCGTTATATTTCTCTACCACATCAAGGCCAGTAATGCATATCATATTGCAGGCCACTAAATTCCGCATCTTTTGCCAGACTCATTCAACTTCTATGTCCAATATAACTACCCAGCTCCCACAAATTTACTTGCGTCATGCATTTCGAAAAAATTCTATTTTTTTCAACAACTCCACTCTCTCAGTGTTTGTTGTGCCGTAGAACCCGTTGTAGTAGTTCCAAACAATCCACATTACTTCATCTAATTGCAAGTTGACTGGAACCTGCAAATAACAGATGGCTTCACATTACGCGAACCTGGAAGAACCTGGGTCTCGGTGCATTTTTGAAAAGCAAGAAACCCCAACGGGTGAACAGCTAGTGTTAAGTAATACTAGAGCGTTTCATCTGTATAATTATTCATGTAGAAAAAATAACAGTGCCGGTCTAATAGATAGAGTCAAAGCCATTTGTTTAAATAATCAATTTTCCTTTGTTAACATCTGCTCAGACAGGTTATATTGCAAAAGAATATGCTCAGAACTTAAAAGTATTCCACGCAATAATGGAGTAATTGATAGGTGTCGTTCTCTTTTAAACAATTATAATGAAGAAAACAAAGAGTTGCTGAAGCTTTTATTGAGGGCATTTTAATGCTCCTATCTGTTTTTATTTTGTTATCTATACATCTTTACTTTTTTGTAATCTCATGTCTAATGAGGCTAATAAAATCGTATTTCTTATGTCTTATGTATTGGGCGTGACCAATCTGTATGGCAACAAACTATAGATTCATTTGTAGAAAATAAGGAATTAGTCCGAATTTTGTGATGAAATCTTGTTCAAATGTAATCAGTCAAATGATTAAAAAAGAAGTATTGTGAAAGTCTGCAAATTGTCGTACTCTAAGACAGAGATGGAGTGCTTGAGGAGAGTCAAGCTATTTTTAGCCCCGTTTCCACTGAATGCATACACTGGTATATAGTCATGCTTCAATGGTATTATTCAGAAAATGTGTCCATATGCATCAGGAAACACATTTATTAAGGACAACTAATACATGTTTATTGATGTGGTGCAGGTGTGAATAGACCTGCAGCAACACTGCAAAAGGGCTGCATGTATACACCTGTGTAGGTCTGAGTATAATTGGTACAGAGCTTTGAAGCCTAATGTATCCCTAAAAACTGAACTAGTTTGTTTTGAAATTCCAGTTCACTTGTGTATCAGTACATATTGATGCATACTGATACATACATAAGACTTCACGTGCATGCATGTCCACATCAGACTGCATTCCTTGACATTGGTCTACAAATTGGCTTGCATTGCCGAAAATGCAGCCCTGTTGCATTCAAATTAAACATGTTTAATTTTTCTGCCCTCATTGCATAGCTATACACGTTTCCATGCATTTGACTACACTTATTTGTATATGGCTACACAGAATTGCATGCTATGGCATTGCAAAACCATGCTTTACAGCTTAAGTCAAAAGGACATGTATTTAAAAGTGGTTGAGTATTTCATGATGTTATACAGTTTGATACAGACAATGCATGACGTGTTCAGTGCATGGTTCCTTCAGTCTATCCTTTTGACTGTAGCTGTAACCCGTTCCGCTTCTTCCATGTTTTCGGGCAGTCCTTGTGTTCAGTGGGAAAGTGATTTTAAGTAAGATTGTTGTGCAAAATGCCCCAGCTGCCAAAACAATACCATCCGCAGTGATACTTTCTTAAAATGATTATTATGCCTTTTATTAAGATTTTAATGTGAGACTCACCATGTTTTGATGCTATGATGCTTTACGGAGCTAACTACCCAGTACTACTTTTAAGAAGCCATGTCATCATAGTAATAATAATAATGAAGACATACTCTTTCAAACTAAGTGTCTGACCATATGTATTTGAGATGTTTTTAAATTCTTTCAGTGTCTCTATTGCCTTTCTTTCATAGATAGATAGATAGATAGATAGATAGATAGATAGATAGATAGATAGATAGATAGATAGATAGGCAAACAACTTCATACATGTGTATTGTACAAGAGTTATACCAATAGATAGGCAAACAACTTCATACACAGTATGTACAAGAGTTAGACCAATAGTATCTATTATCTATCTTACTACCAATCTATGTATAGATCTTATCTTATCAAGATTTTCTAGTAAAGTGTATCGAAGGAGTTTGTTGTTTAAATAATGTAGATATGTGAATATAAATGTTTTAATAGATTATTGTAGTTTCTAGAAAATTTGTTGTTAAAGTTACATTTGAATTGTTTTGATGACTTGTAAGCCCATTTTTGATGACTTGTAAGCCCATATCTATCTATCTATCTATCTATCTATCTATCTATCTATCTATTTCGATCTCACCAACGTCGCTCTTATGTAAATAATTGCTTGAATATAAATGGAGTGGCCATTGCTTGAATATAAATGGAGTGGCCATTGAAAAGGTTGAGAATACCAAATTTTTGGGAGTCATAATTGACTCATCTCTATCATGGCAAAAACATATTTCACATGTTAAAGGAAAAGTTGCAAGGTCTCTTGGAATAATTTGCAAGGCTAAGAAAAACCTGAATACAGAAAGCCTTATAACGCTGTATTACAGTATCATTTATCCACATCTCACATATTGTATTGAAGTTTGGGGCCATGCATCTGCAGTGCATATAATCTCACTGTTTCGACTTCAAAAAAAGACCATTAAAATTATCAGATCAGTGCCTGTGAAACATCCAAGTGCTCAATTATTTAGAGAAATGAAACTGCTGAAATTGGAACAAATACACTCTATTTTTACACTGATGTTTATATTCAAATTTCTGAAAGGCTTGCTGCCGAATATCTTCAATGATTTCTTTGTTCAAAACAGGTGCATTGCCCAAAGAACAACACGGCAGAAATCCCTGCTATATATCCCTCGCTATCAATCTAGTCTTTATGCAAAAACAATGAAAATACATGGAGCTAAATTGTGGAATGCTAAATGTATCAATATGGATAGACATTGTAGTGTCCACACTTTCAAAAGGAGACTGAAATCCCAATTTATTGATGACATTAATGACTAAATCTCAGCTGATAATGTCAGAACAAAAACTACATATATTATTATATATTTATTATAATTTCTTTTTATCTCATTGCTGTGTTGCTGGTCAGCATTTAGAACAGATATTACACAATGGCTCTAGTGTGGTTGTAGGTATTCCCCAGTCCTCCTGTTTCCAGTTAGGAGGATAAAGTACTTACCCACACATAGAGTTCATTCAGAGTTGTTGATTCATGAAGATCAAGCAGTTTTTGTAAACTTCACGTCAAGGTTACATCATCATCATCATGGTCATTTGTTAATATCACATTATCATTCATTATCATAATCTAAATTTTTTCGAGTGTTAACCCAGGATTCACTAATATAAGCTATAAAATTCTAGTTCATTTTTTCCCTTTCTTTTTTTTTTTTTTTTTCTTTTTCTTGAATTTAATTTTGTAACTTGATTATGTTAACTTTTAAGTATTATTCTTGCAACACTTTGTTGCATTAACTGGTAATGGCAAATACACCTATCTGAGAGTTGTGATGGCTGCCCTGATGGCGAGGGTACCCCTGTCGTTAGTGCACAGTGTACAAAGTGCTGAGACCCCAGAACCTGCACTGGAAAAGGGCAGAGGAAGCAAACCATATATCTATCTATAATAGATTTCTGGGAGTGTCATAAATAAATAAAAAGTATTCAATATACATGTACAGTTGTGTCTTCTCCACACTATTACAGCCAGGAAATTTGATATGCAAGAAGAGTGGACTGCTGCACTGTGAAAATGGCACTTCGAGTGTCATCATGCTGATGATTGGTCATGATCATACTTTCAATGTTAATCCCGCTTGACAGACAAACGAAAGGATTACGCATCTAATTTTTTACTCTAAAATCAGTTATGAAATGGCCTTCTCTTGATCATGACTAATCCCACCGCCCTACCTTTTGTAAATGGTGTTTGGCATTGTATCCAACAAAATCCGTGTTTCATTTACAACCATTTTAAGTTTTCAAAAACCATCAATTTCAGATCTTGGGTCCCAAGAACATTTTCTTGAAATGGTGGCTTTGTTGATTAAATTGACCCAGTTGCAAGGCATTCTGGGATTCAAAGTAACCATTTACAATATATGCAATAAGTGTTTTAAACGGCAAAGCTGACAAACCAAAAAAAAAAACAGGCAAATAAATCTATCTATCTATCTATCTATCTATCTATCTATCTATCTATCTATCTATCTATCTATCTATCTATCTATCTATCTATCTATTACCTTAAAAAAAACCGCCTTATCAGAGGGTCACCAATTAGGCCTACCAGTTATACGTGTACCGTTGTGTCTTCTCCACACTATTACAGCCAGGAAACTTTAAGAAAATGTGATCTGAGATGAGTAGTTGTGGTCCCAGTCAATCTGAATTTAAAAAGCAAGAATGCTGTGGATGAATGCCCTCCAATGAAATTAATTGGCATTAATTGGAAATATGATTGACAGTGGATTACATTTATAGAGTTGGATCAACCAAAAGCTGAAAGGTGATTACCTTAATTATCTACTGTGAACAGCCACCAAATACCATGAACAACATCATGGCTTTAAAATACCCGAACAATGATAAACATCCAACCACACAAAATGTGTCACTGAAAGTTTGTAATCCTTTTAACATATATAGATTAGACAATACCAATGATTGGTCAAGCAAATTCAACATCTCCGAGGAAAAATTTGGATGTCATTCTTTAAATTGGATTTACCAAGCATTGATAACATGCTGTAATTATGAAGGAACATCTACACAACATGCCTTGATGGCCCAAGAGTGGAAGTATTTTTTAAAATTGATTTTATGTAAGCAGCATTTGAAGCTGATTTTTTTTTTGACAAATGTCAACTGCATTTGCAATGAAGAACTACTATATATACTTGTATAGTCCCTTGGCATATAGTCAAGTATTTGACTAATCACTTCCTCTTTGTCACTCTGTCTTTGGTTGGTATTTTTGAAAAGAACAATGTAAAATGTGTTATTGAAACAGATCTTATGATGCAAGTTACTAATATAATAATGATGTCATACAAAGTCATAAAAATTCTGTAAAAGCTGTCGACAGAAGTATAATATATAAAAAACAAATTTCAGAAAGAAATATCCAAGCTATAGTGTATCTCATCAGCTTGGCTGCGTGATTGCTTGGGGCACAGTGATTAATATTCATAAATGCAAAGGAATCAGAATTGAACCTTGTAGGACTCCACGAGCTAGAACCATCAGAGTGCCAGAGGCCAGACAGTCTAGGCACATTTTCTAATTCATATTAGGCAAGGGCTCTGAGGTCAGACAAAGCGTAATTAGTTCCGTTTAATTTTTCTCAAATCAGATTTTATGCATATACTTCTTGAAGTTATATAATTAGGTGGCGATAATGTTAATTCGATTTTGTGGTTGGGCATATTGCCCCTCCAATATTTGTAATACGGACTTTCATTTAAAAATTCAATATTTATAATAATATACTTAAACCTTAATCCAAAATTAACACATAAGTGAAAAATGGCTGACAATTATTTAATTGGTCAATAACGTTTTTTTGGAGGGCATTATGGGGTATTAATCAGTTATGGCCAGAGGGCAGAAATCATTAACTTAATGCCCGAGCCGCCAGGCGAGGGCATTAAATGGGTCATTCCACTGAAATGGTGCACTTTCTGACTTACAAAATGTGAAAAATCAATTTTTAGTTAGTAACAAAATCAAAACTTTGTTGAACTTCATACATTGTGTACTTTACCACCTCAGTGGTTGGCAAAATTTTAAAAAATTTGCAATTAATGTTTTTTTCTAATTTATGCGCAACGCGCTATACATTGTGTCCTTCCTGTTACCAGATGATAAATGCTCATAAATTCTTCAGAACATCTAATTATGCAGTTCTAAAGTAGTCAGTATGTATAGAATTTTTTTAACTAATTATTCCAGCCAAGAGTTGTCAAAGAAATAAGCTTTATTTCTTCTTTTTTAATCAAAATGCTTCCCAAATGTAGCACTGAGTAGTTCTAAGGTATGGGATTTTAAGGAAAAATGGTGAGAACATCGACAATTTTTTTTTTTTTTCACAGTTTTAAATAGTACACACCCAATAATATGATAAGGGTAATGCTCATCATTGAATATATCCTTTTACTTGAATAATTTTCAGTTTTTATCCAAGTAACAGGAATGACATTGAGGTATAAACTGTAATGATGGGCCTACACATGTAACAGGAAGGACATCTCAGATATTTCTGGACACATGTTTACAATGGAGATCCATGTGAACAGTTAAAATGGAAGTTTCTCAAAAAGAAACTTAACACAATATACATCATAGTAATGCTGAAACTTTTCATCTCTTGACTGCTTAGGTTTGCTGGAAAAAAAAAGATTTAAAGGCTCCTTTTACTATGCAAAATATAGTAGATCAGCCTAAAAGTTACTGACTTTCCCCGTGATGGTTACACCTAAAAGGATAAAAATCAAATTGAATTGTTCATACACTAACACCGTTAAACCAAATTTATGTCTTTTGTTGTTTCACTAGAGAATTATATCACTTTAAGATGAGAATTAGTCCTTCCTGTTACAGTTATGTCATTCCTGTTACCAAACATATAACAGGATGGACAGTAACAGGAATGACATTTTACTTGTTTTCACCAAATAACTCAGTTCAGATATGCCCATTTATCACCCAGCCAGTTCTGAAGGCTCTTGATTCACAACAACAAAACAACGTTTTAAAACAGTTTTTTTAAGCATAATAGTTTCTTGGAAATATCGGTAACAGTATGGACACTCATAAAAATCACCCCTCTACAAGGGACACAAAAAAATCTAAAGTTTAAAGAAATTTATCATCAGACGTCTGCTTAGCACACGCTGAAGAAAAGTACCAGGATGTAAAGCCCCCTTGTGGAAAAAATTACGCGAATCAAGCATTCACTGTGACCCCTAGTGTATAACAACAGATGCGGTAACAGGAATGACGTCAAATCCATGGA
The DNA here is from genome assembly GCA_026936325.1 of Platynereis dumerilii. Lineage (NCBI taxonomy): Eukaryota > Metazoa > Annelida > Polychaeta > Phyllodocida > Nereididae > Platynereis > Platynereis dumerilii. The sequence continues at coordinate 53,155,144 of JAPTHN010000005.1, forward strand.
CATGCATAATTCAGCATTATTTCTTTATTTAAAAGCATATATTAACAATAATATTGTGCACATAGGTTGTTGACATATATTTCTTTCCTTTGCAGAGTAATTTATATTGTGCAGTTCCCAATTTGTCATTATATTATTCAAGAAAAAAGTCACTGAGCAGGTTGGGACAAGGGGAATTATGCAACTCCGCGACAATAAAATGTGTTTAAATTAAATATCAAGAGAGCAGGGTTGATGATTTTTTGTGGTTATATTCTGCACTCATAATACTATTAGGTCTGTGAAATATGGCAGTTGATAATCAAAAGAAACCTATTTTTTAATCATCAAACTTTAATGGACACCAGGGTGCACCGTTTCAGTGGAATGACCCAAATGATTTCTGCCCGAGGGCCATAACTGATTAATACCCCATAATGCCTGACAAATAAATGTTATTATCATTATTATCATTTTTGAACACAATCAATATCCAAGAAGAAAGTTGCCTTTTCTTTTGGTTCATTAACGCCTGCGCAGTTTTCGCGTCGCCCCGACCTTATTATTTAAGCTAGAGCAAAACCGAATCCAATTATCAAATCTCTGGACTTAGGAGATGGCACGTCCTAAGCTTTTAAATTTTTCAAATCGGACGATTTTTGACCGAGATTGAGCCAAAACAGACAGACATTGAACAACAACGTCACCATGACGTCACTTATGATGACGTCACGATCTATAAAGTACACCAGGGGGCACTTTCGCGGGCGTTAACGGCCATTAACGCCCGCGAACTGGGCGTTAATGGCCAGACAATGCCCTGCAAAATGATAATAATGAGATTTACAAGGATACTTATTTTGCAAGGAACAAATAGAACATTCAGTTTGAATTCTCTATAAAACACTGTTTCTTCAGGCAAAAAGACAACTCTGGATGTAGGAGGGATAAGTCTTATCTCATCCTATCAAAGAGGCACTAATGTCTGTGACATGAATAATATCATCCGGGGGTGGTTTGCTAAGTCAGGATGATGCTGTCATAAAGCTTGATGGCCATTTCAATGGCTTCCGCTTGGCACAGAAGCACTGCTGCTACAGTTTGGTGAATGTATGAAGCTCAGGCAATAGCCACTGTGTTCTTTATCGTAGCACCTGCTAAATGTTCGAGTTTGTCTTGACCTTACATGAACATTTTCAAAATAGTCAACACATTCTTGTGGGTTTTGACCTTTCCTAATTTGGCCAAACGAATAACAAATCACTCCCATGAATACAACAGTAATTTGCTAAAATTGTGTTAGGAGTCAAACATAATAACGTCAACAGCTTTAGATTTAGGGGTGACCATTTAATTTTCAGAGGAGGAGCTTGGAGTTTTCCTTGGAGGGAAGTTATTTATTTCACGATAACGGAGCAGTGTTTATTTATTTCAAGTGGACAAAGTCCCTGAATATTAATTCCTAAATCAAGCAAGGCCTTAATTATCAAGAAATACCCCTGGCAAAATTTTTTTAGTTCAAGATTGCCCAAAAAGAATTTATTTTTTTCACCAAAACTAATCAAGAAATTGTTTATTAAAAAAAAACTCCCCCTCCCCTGCCCCTGTGTGATATTAAATGGTTTCCCCCTTTACCAAAATTAGTGAGTCATTGACGCCATGATTCACCCTGGCTAGTCAACTTCCATCCCGCATCCATTGGATGAGATACAAAAAGTTCTACTTATATTCCAAAAACATCTGTCTTTCTTGATAACTAATTTTCATTGGAAGTAGATCTGTATAAATACCTTTTACATGATGTTTTGGACCTCAAGTCAAGGTTCTTGTTCACATGGAAATGACAGTGGAGCTTGGAGGTGTTGTTGTTGCTGTCGTTAACACATTGGTGTTGATAACACACTGGCGTTATCAACAACAACACATTGGTGTTGATAACACACTGTTGATAACACACTGGTGTTAACAACAGCAACAACAACACCTCCAAGCTCCACTGTCATTTCCATGTGAACAAGGACCCAGACTTTAGGTCCAAAACTTCACGAAAAAGGTATTTATATGGATCTACTTACTATGAAAATTATTTATCTTTGAAAGGATCCAATGAACTTTTTTAATCTTCTTCTGTCAAGAATTATGACTTATGGCCTCTGAGACCCTTCACTCCTATTACATTTGCCTCCTGATTGCTCTACAGAAATTGTGTTTGTTTAGAATTGGTGTATGGATGATTTGAAAACAGAGGTCCTGTATATATATATGTCAGCCTATATTTGTTTCAGCAATATTGCAAGAAAGTGTGAGAGGACCCGTAGGGACTTCGGAGCTGACATAATGACATGACCTGATGCGTCACTGTAATGCCATGGTAAATACTCATACTTTCTTTTATGGCACAATGACATTTATCTAGTATCATCAACTGTCAATTAATCAGGGACATTGATATATATGACATATCACTGGTGTCCTTGAATGCTGTAATTAACCCAGTAAGATGTCCTAATAAGGATGCTTAGACAGAAATACCTTCTCAGCAACCTCTTTATCCTGCTATCAAAACCACTAATTAGGCATCTCTCTGGATTATATATATGATAATTCATCTTACGCATGCATCTTCACAAACAGTTTGCTCTACTTATCTACCTTCTGTGATCAGTGATGAAAAAGTGACAAGTGATAGACAATAACAGCCTTTTTTAAACATTTATGATAAAGAAATTCAACATCTGACAAAGAGCCTATTTTTTTGGACTTGTATATTTCAACCAGCCCCACATAGTACTCTCAGTTATGAATTTGTGTCCGATGTTCTCACATGTTCCAATAATCTATATTTGCATGAAATACAAGGTAAGTGTCCATTAATAGACATTGGCCTGTGATGGTACGTAATTATCAATAGTGTGAAACTAGGAATGTAAACAAAAGGCCTTGGGGGATTGACCACTATATTTAACATTGATTTAACCAATTTTTCCACAATACCCGCAGTGTTTCGTGATCCTTGTAGTCATCCCTCACCATCTATCACACTGGTTGGAGCTGACACATCAGTAGTTCCATAAAATTCATGAATTTATACAGGTAGTTGCATTATCTATAGCAATGGGCCTCACACAGGGTCACAGGTTTACAACTGGTCATTTGACCATCAAGTTTTAAAATTACCAAACAGGGCAGCACTGCCCAGTACTCTCCAGTTCATTGGTACTCTCAATTGCATGAGTCATATGATTTTCTTGTCAGGCAATTGACAGGTGCTGCCCTCTCTTGTAATTTAAAACTTGATGGTCAAATGACAGTGTAAAGGCCTTGACCCAGTTGTAAACCAGATATAGATAATGCAACTACCTGTAAAAATTCATGGATTTTATGGAACTATCGATGTGTCAGCTCCAACCAGCCTGCTGGATGGTGAAGGATGACTGCAAGGGTCATGAAACACTACAGGTAGTGTGCAAAACATGGTTAAAACATCATTTTCAGTCCTCAGTAGTCCTTTTGTTTACTTTTTTTAATGGAGTTGTTTCAGACTCTTATCCTTTAGGTATGAAAGGCCCATACGTATACAGGCGAATCCACCTGTGTTATTTGCCCCAACTCTTTAAAATGAAACTGATGCCCCTGCCAAAACTTGCATTTCTGTCATGATTGGATGAATGACTTTTCTTGAGTGGACTATTGAGCAACAGGAATCATTACATTGCAATCACTCACTTCATTGAAAATAAATGTGTTATGTTAATTTCAATAAAGGAGATCAGGTCAAATGGACTCAGCTTCTTATCCATGATTTATATTAGCTTCATATTTAAATTAACACAATGAATTTATTTTCAAAGTGTCCAAAGTGTTAAATACCTGGATGAGCTGACATTGCGCGATTGACATTTTCCAGCTCTCGGTTCAATGCCTTCAACATTACTCTCACCATTTCAGTTTGAGTGAAGCAAACATACTTAAAACATTCACAACTCTCGATAACTTCATAACAAAAAGTGTTATATTTAAAACTGTCTATCTTGTCTTTCTTCTTTGACCAGGAAGCATGACTTGTGGCCTCAGAGGCTCTTTAACTCCTATTACATCTGCCTCCTGATTGCTTTACAGAAATTGTGTTTGTTTAGAATCTGTATATGGGTGATCAGAAAACAGTGGTCCTGTATATATATCTCAGCTTATATGTGTTTCAGTAATATTGCACGAAAGTGTGGGAGGACCCGTATGGAAATCGGAGCTGAACCAAAACACCACTGGATGAGGCACTGTAATTAATGGTAAATATTCATACTTTCTTTTATGCCACAAAATGACATACTGACAGATAATGAGGGGCATATAACTGGTATCTTTGAACACTGTAACTAACCCAGTAAGATGTCCTTTTATATAAGGATGCTTATACAAAGCGCAGAATTGCCATCTCAGCAAACCCTTTTATCCCGATATCAAAATGACCAATTAGGCATCTTTCTGGATTAGGGACCGTTCAGAATTTACGACTTGGGGGATGGGAGTTTAGCCGGAACTTCCCGTCAAAAATTGATATCCCCCCCCTTGAGATTCATGCGGATTTTTAGTACCCCACCCCTAGGTTTCATGCATATTTTTAGTACCCCCTCCTCGACATATAAAGGAATTCACGCATATTTACTATTATACATGGTCACGCGTACAGATTCGATCCATTTTGCGGACTTTTGCATGTAAAAAAGCACGGATAAAGTTAGTTTATGCGGGTTTTATAACATTTTTTCTTTGTTACAATTTCTAACCCCCCCCCCTTGGATGGGTTGTCAAAAATTAATGCCCGCCCCCCTTGAAACACGTGAGAAAAGTTAGTACCCCCTCGGGCAAAACTCTCACCCCCCCCAGTCATAAATTCTGAACGGTCCCTTACTATATCGTAATTCATCTTATGCATATTCACAAAGAGTTTGCTCTACTTACCTACTATACATGTGTCTCTCAACAATACATTGGTACATTTTGTTCTTGCATTCCAACTGATTTACCAACACAATGATTGTGTATATTTTCCACTTCTGGCCTTTTTGCTACATGATTTCTTTCTGGCTAATTATATTATACTGCAACTTCCCTGATGAGTTATCAATTATGTTATTTGATCAACGCTAGTCGTATTATTGCTTGGTAGATGTTGGTGTTTCCTTTCATGAATGGATATTGGGCTATTACAGCCAAACGCTTTGATATATAATTAGAGTGGACTGTGGCACTGTGAAAATGGCACTTCGTGACTCATGATAGCAGATGAAGTGTCATCTTCTCTTATTTCAACATGGGAAACATAGAGGCAGTTTGATTAGTCATGATTAAGAGAAAGCCATTTGACTTCTCATAACGGATTTTAGAGTGAAAATCAGATGCATAATCCTTTCGTTTGGCTGTCACCAACAAGTGGGATAAGTCTCTTCAATCAAATTAACATTGAAAGTATTGGGTTTGATCATGACAAATCATCAGCATGATGACACACGAAGTGCCATTTTCACAGTGCCACAGTCCACTCTTATTCTATATCAAAGTGTTTGGCTGTAAATATGGTAGGAGGACGACTTTTAACATTATTTTTCCAAAAAGCATAAATACAGATCAGAGAAATTATTTGAAAAAAAAAAAAACTACGAAAAAATAAAAACAACATTGAAAAACTGAAGTTTTCAAATAACATTACTTTCTCAATGATAGTTGTCAAATCTGCTTTCCAGCTCTAATATTTTCGACATCAATACTGCCGTTACAACACTTCATTATACAATTATAGTGCTTACCAGATCTAGAAATTTTATATCAGTGAAATTTACGTATACAAAATTAATTCTTTGTGGAGCAGGTCAGTTATATGAAGAGGCATCTTCATCACAAAATTATCAAACAACATTTGTGAGAGCTAATTATTAAATCAACAACACACATTTGGCAGTTTAATTACTTAATAATTACAGTTGTTCACACATGGGTTGCTCAGTTACCATCACAATGCTAATTGCAACGAAAATGACACTCTCCTCTTATTGATAGATCTATTTACCAATTGCAATTGACCTTTTGTCTCTCATTTTCTAATTGCAAAAACAACCCAGCTGACAGATGCTGTGTAATCATACTTCAAACAATGCAATTGCTAGAGCAGCTATAAACACTGGGGGGATTATGCTTTGTTAATTACACGGCCGGATGTATTTCAATGAAGCCTCTCTCGAATTGGTCACATAATTATCGTGAGAGCGCTGGATTCAGATGCCTTTGTATTTCAATGGTTGAAGTTTGTTATAGTTTATTCTCACTTGGAGTTCACATGACATGACAAGGATCGGAAATTTCAAAGTGATTTGAAGGTAAGACTTATTATTATTAGACAAGTCAACATTTCAAGAACAGTTCAAATGAAAACCATCGTTTTATCAGAATGGCATGCTAGATGGAATAATAATATTATAATAAAAACTAAAAAATAATCCAAACCACAGGAAAAAAAGAGTAATAATTCAAAATTATACTGCTCAGTGCATATTGTCTCCCAATTTAAAAGTTGCTTAAAAGAAAGATAAGAGCTTTATTTGAGTATATTAAGCATATTCTAACTTACATTTTTGTAATAATCATTATCACTCTTAGCCAAACACACGAAGGTAAATTCATGAAAAAATGTAATTGTTTAGCTTAGATTTTGCCTTTTGCATCGATGCTTTAATTGTAAATACTGTAAATAGCTCCGTAAAGGGTGAAGCAAAGAAGAATTTCTTGAGAATTTCTTATGAAGTCTTTGAGATGAATGTCTTGAAAAATATACACTGTATGTAATTGAGCACTGAGGAAGGCCCGACACTTATTTTAATATTAGTAAGATTCTCAGCTTTATGTGCCGATAATCACTGTTATCTATGGACAGTCACTGACCAAGCTGAAAATACAGTACAACTCAAAATAAAGTATGATTGCCCCAGCAGGAAGGAAGAATCAGCCACTACCTTACCCTTTCACACCTTTTGACTACCCCTGAATCACTTCCTACTTTTACCTACTTGAAACTACCTTTTAAAATTACATTAAAATCACACTAAAACAACACCAATTTACACTCAATCACCACCATTGTGTTTGATTTACTTTATAGTTTGCACCTCTGCTAGTTGCAGTTACATTGGTAGCTGTCTAAATAGAGTTCTTAATGTGGGCTAAGGTTGTTGTAAGGAGTCAAAGGGAGTTGTAATTTTCTTACTTTATTTTGGGTTGTACCTGATCCCTGACAAAGGGCAGTGTTGCTTATCAGCTTACCCAGTCACATGAGTCATGATGAGTGTCCACAGGTAACAGTTCATTAGCTCGTATTAGGCACATTTATCTTTACCATTTAGCTTTACCATATCCATATGCATGTATAGGCTATGCGTAGGTACAAGCTGTTCGAAATGATTTTATATATTACAATGCTAGGGAACGGGGGTACATGCTGTGACACTTGAGTTAATATGTGACATCACAGTTTGAGATTCCATGCAAATATGACAGCGACTGTAAATAATATGCTTTTTGTTGCCAATAAATACAGTCTCAAGGGGCGCATAACGTATAAACACAATGTTGCCAATAGGTGGAGGGTTCGTCTTTTTTTGACACAGAAATGTATGGTAGAATGTTTTTTCTGTTGCAACGTCACGTGCTAATGTCATATGTTGACATCGCTTCATAATGTTGTGAAAATGTAATTTATAACATGTAATTTGATGTAATTTTCACCAAAATAACTACGATGTTGCTGCAACATACTGCTGCCTGTTATACCCTAATAAGCATACTTTGAATTATCGTCATCCTTTTTTATTTTCAGCAAATTCCATATTGTGCATGGAGTCTCGGAGTGTTACTGTCCAATGATTATCAAAACTCAACAGATTGCTGCATATTTTGACAAAGGAAAATCCTCCTATCTTCACCTTGGAAAGAAAAACAGGTTATACATTTTTCAACCTGTTCAGGAAACTTTTCATTTATAGGCAATCTTGCTGATGCTGAATTAAATAACTCTGAGATCATGATGGAAGACCAGAAAAAGAACTCTGAGAAGTCCTATGAATGTTCTTTTTGTGGGAAAGTGAGCAGAAAAAAGCGAGATCTTGAAACACACATAAGAACACACACTGGAGATAGACCATACGGATGTTCTATTTGTGGTAAAAAATTTGTCACCGGCAGCCATCTGAAAAGACATATACGTTTGCACAGTGGAGAGACTACCACTTCTTGTTCTGTGTGTGGGGAAGGGTTCAGCAATAGCACTTATCTCAACAGACATATGATGACCACCCACCCCGGACAAAAGCCGTATGAATGTTCTATTTGTGATAAATTGTTCAGCACCAAATCACGTCTTACCACTCACATCAAAACGCATAGTGGAGAGAAAGAACACAAATGTTCTCTATGTGACAAAGTGTTCAGTACGAAAGGAAATCTTATTGTCCACAAAAAGATACACACTGGAGAGAAGCCTCATACCTGCTCTGTATGTCAGAAAAGTTTCCGCCAAAAAAGTACCCTGGATCAACACATGATAACCCACAGTGAAAAGAAGCCACATGGATGCTCATTATGTGGGAAAACGTTCAGGGATACAAAAGCCCTGACCATACATACTAGAACACACACTGGAGAAAAGCCATATGGATGTTCTGTATGTGGGAAGTGGTTCAGCTCAACAGGATATCTCAACGTACATAAACGAAGACACGCTGAAGAGAAGCCATACAGATGTTCTATATGTGGTAAAATGTTCGTCGCAAAAGGAGATCTTGCAAGACACACCAAAACACACACTGAAGAGAAGCCATATGGATGTTCTATATGTGGCAAAATGTTCAGTACCAAGGGAATTCGTACTACTCACGTGAAAACACATACTGGAGTGAAAGAACATGAGTGTTCTGTATGTGGCAAAATGTTTAGCACAAAACAAAGTCTAAATGAGCACACAGTAAAACACACTGGCGAAGAGCCATATGGATGTTCTGTATGTGGCAAAATGTTCACCAACGAAGGAAATCTTACCACTCATACCAAAACACACACTGATGAGAGAGCGTATGGATGTTCTGTTTGTGGCAAAATATTCAGTTCAGAAGGAAAAGTTACCAGGCACACGAAAACACACACTGCAGAGAAAGAACATAAATGTTCTCTGTGTGACAAAATGTTTAGGACAAAACAGACTCTTAATCAGCACTTGGTAACACACACCGGGGAACAGCCATATGGATGTTCAATATGTGGTAGAAAGTTTACTCAAGCAGGCAGTCTGAGGCATCACATATTTCTACACAGTGGAAAGAAGCCATATGAGTGTTCTCAGTGTGAGAAAAGGTTCAGTGATAAACGATACCTTGTACAACATGAAAGAACACACAGTGGAGAGAAGCCATATGGATGTTCTATTTGTGAGAAAAGTTTTAGCCAAAATCACTCTCTGGTTAAACATATGAAAACCCACAGTTTAGCTGAGAAGTGAGTCAGGATAGAAACAAGGGAAACAAATGATGAAGCGAATTACTGTTTGTCGCCCTTGACTCAATAGAGACAAGACAATTCTGAAATGCACATTTGGCATTTATCTGCCATTGTTTAATTTCACAACTTGAAGGAGACTTTGCCCAGCTTATTGTAAACAATTTGTTGACTAACAGTGTAGATAAATTCTGCTTTTTAATTTTATGCTTGAACTTTATTCCGTCGAATTGCCCCACAGAAAACTTATTTCTGCTGGTTTGCAATGAATATAATGTATAATCAGATTCATATGATCTTCTGATGTATCAAATGTTCTTTTATTACAAATACAGAGAATTTTATCTTATCATAATACAATTAAACTGTTTTCAATGTTTCTCTTTGAGTTCTCTTATAATGCCCATTTGCCAAGCCAGCCCAGTAAAATCTGAAGTCACACTGTAATTTTTTTGTGAAGGACCATGATGCAGGAAAATCTTTTTGACTAGAATGCTTAATAACTTAAATTTAGTAAATTAGTTAATTTGTCAGCGAAGAGGTGGAACTTGACCTATCAACTAAGTCATGCGATTAAACTCTTTGGTAATTTTTGCCTAGCTGCTCCAATTCTACCATCATTGCACTCCCCCTTTGTGAGCAACTTTCATTTTTTTCACAACCATAGAGATAACCACTAACCAGGCTGACAATATTTGGTAAAAAACTTATAATTTCTGGTTGTCTGTAATATCCAATGACTTCGTGCAAATTTCCAGGGCCAAATGACTCAAAACCAAGCATTTTTTCATTTAAACATAGGCTGCGCTGCAGCATACCCTCGGCTATTCAGAACTATGAGCTCAGAAGGGCAGGGGACAGCCCCCCCCCCCAAAAAAATATATTTTGGAGAACCGTTGAAACATGGTAGAATCGTTAATTGGCTGTCTCTGAGAAAACCATGCGGGGGGTCAAACGTGGCCCGAGCCGGATCTTAACGAAATTTTCACCAACCGCCCTTTAGACACAATAATGAAGGTTGGTTAAGTCCGTTTTTCTATGATTTCAATTCTTCCTTGATTTTACCCCACTTGAAAATAGGGTGTCAAGTGTGGCGCAAAATTCCTTTAACATGGGTTTCAATGGGAAAACATGCCAAATTTAGCACTATAGGAACCAGAGCGCAGCGCATGGTTTGAAAATTTTATGATGGAGGATGATTACACATGACTTGAATATTCTAAATTCACTTTTTGTAGCATGGAACACTCCTTCATAAGCCAGATATAAGGGTTATTTTTTAATCGGGGTACATGGTTTTGTCTCAAGGGGGTAAAAAATAAGGGTCTTTTATTTTTCACCAAATTTACTTTTTTCTATTGCAATATATCTTGCCTTGAATTTCTGAAAATTTTAGGGCTACAAGTATTCTGAATTTTTTTTTATTTGACATTTTGTGTTGTGGTATTGATAAATTTGACCAAAAACAACTATCATGCCCATCCCTCTATTACTGGTTTATAGCGCTCCTCGTTGTATCGGCTTATGCTGAGTTGGTAGATAGACATATGGCAATGAAAAATAATCTTACTTGCTTAATTTCGGCCAAGCACTTTGTCTATACCAAGAAAAACATACATTTTGGGAACCATTTTTCCGATAACAATACTATATCTTCTACATAGCAACTCCTATCTGCCATTGACCCCACATTTTCACAGACTGACTGGTCTGCAAGAAAAAATAGAACAACTCCACCAAATTTCAACAGTTTATTCGTACTGATAGTCATGGTATGACCTGCTGAATTTAACAAATACGACAACATAAATTCATTCGGAGAGGACACTTATTTTGACATGACAATGTTTATAATATAAAGTCTCTGTGGCATACTTCTCGCAGTTGTGGATGAATCAGACCTTGAAACACAAGTGACTAAGGATACCTTTTTGTTTTCTTTAAAATTGTAATTAAAGCTATATATGTTCGCAAATAAAATAGTTCTTATTGGCACTATAGAGTTGTCATTTCTGCAGAAATTTGTGAGACATATACTACATATATATGCATTGCTTGTTCATTCAGACACAGTAATGGCACTTATTATATTACTCATTAGTGTCTATCCAGCTAACCGAGCAATATCGTTTAAGGCAAAGGCAAGCAGAAAACTACAATTGCTTTTCTTGTCAAACATTTGTCCTCTCCCCCCTTAAAGAGTAGAACGGCTTCATTCATATGTTAGGGTGTACCAGGTAATGATTAAATTAATTTGAATGACCTAACTATAAAGGAAATAACAAGGCAAAACAACCATGAGAACATCGCAAGGTAGTGGGGTATTTAAATCTCTCTTTAAGCAATTGAAAAAGAAAGATGTATATCAACCATGTTCTGAGGAGTCCACAGGAGGTGGCACTTGAGCATTTGAGCAGTTAAAAATAACTCAAAATGACAAATTACATTGCATATTGTGCACATACTAAATATCAATGGCTAGGGACAACAATTAGCAAGATTATGCCCTTGAATATGATACCACCAAAAAACCCAACTTTTTGTTCGGAGAGGACAATGACATTTGACAGGCTCAATTCAGCATAAGCATTAATGTTAGTGAGATGTGCTTTGTCAGTGTCTCAAAACCTATTAGCACTACAATTTCAAAGTCTTAAAAGTCAGGTAAATCCTTTTGTAAGGAAATAACAGCCATTTTTCCTCATTTTTCGGAGAGGACAAGATTTGACGGAAAGCTGTTTTTGGCGTTTTCCGTGCTACGAGTATCGCGCAGTTGGTACAACTGAAGTGAAAAACTTAAAAAAACGTTGTCTAAACTATTGAAGGAGTATTTCTGTAAAATAAAAATACTCTTAATTTGATGTTATCACTGTTTTAGCCGACCCAATTTCGGAGAGGACAATATTTGACGGAATTGACCTTTAAGTATTCAATGCAGGATTCTGAAGAGACTAATCATAGTTGTTGCATGTAATTCTAATGTTGAACTCTCGGGACCATGTTGAAAGCATATTCACATTGGTTAAAACTTACTGTTAGGTTGGGACTGAAAAATCTGAAGCGATATTTGCGTAATTCGCAAATGAGACAGTCAATTTTGGTCAAAATGGCACAAATAAATTTTTTTCGGGCATTTATCAACCGATTTGAATATTTTTTTCACTACTGTAGGTCCCTCTCAGTATTTTTAATCATTCTGTGTAACGTTTTTTCCACATATATGCATGGTATTTCTGGTATTTTGGATCTCGTGTCACTTTCCAAAGCGTACCCCGATTGAAAAACAACCCATAAGCATTTTTAGATAGCGGAGGGTGGCAAATTTTTTTGCGTTTCACAAAAACATTTTTATCATTGCATGTTATGTAATATATGTGCAATTTAGCTGCCACAACAAAAACAAAAAGTATCTTTGCTGATATATGCGCAGGTTACAGAAATATTGGAATAATCTTAGGTCTATACCTATGTTTACATGGTCAGGGAATATGATACAGTCATATTCCATGCTCTATAGATACGCTTTCAAGCAGGGGAGACCTGGGCATGTTGGTCCGATTTTTTATTTTTTGGCTCTCAATCAAAAAGATCTCTAAATATTTGAAAAATCTCTTTACTGACTGACATAGATCTGAACATCACACTACAGTTTGTCACATCAAGCAGACAGATGTTTGTCCGGATATCTCAGCAACCAGAAGCCCCACAGGAGAAATACACATACCTTTGTATATAAAATTTCTGTGATATTTTGGGACTGTCTTTGTCCGATATTTGCTAATTTACGATAATTTTTAGTCCAATTTCGCGCAATGTTGACATTTGTGACGCTACCAATCTGACATACAATGGGCAGATACGTCACAAAAGTGCACTGCAGCGCCACCCCAGGCTTTGTTCTAGTCAAGTTGGTATCAGCAGAGCATCAATCTCATGGTGTTGATTTTTTTGGACTGTGCAAATAATGCTAAATTTCTGTTCCAATGTCAGATGTGACAAACTGTACCCTTATACCAAACCAAGTCAATCAACCTTCAACAGTTGTGGGTAATAATAAGTTTCGGGCACTTAGGACCGCCATGTGCGGCAAGTTGGACCATGGTATAAAGTCCAGGAAAGTAGAAGAAAGTGAGCAAACACCACATTTTATTCTCACAGATCACAACACACACTTGTGTGTCATTGCAGAATGATTATATCGGAATATTTACCCAGATAATTTTAATAAATCTTGTTTCAGCTAAAAAGGCTAGCAGATTAGTCAACTGAATTGATTTTACCCTCATATTGTACAGGAATGGCTTAGGTGCTCTATTCATGTTAGAAATTATGCAGCTGGCATTTTGCAGATTATTTTTTGTCATTCAATTGAGTTTACAATGGTCCAACGTGCCCCGGCCATGCTCGTCCAACCTGCCCCATCCTAACCTCTTACAAAAATGTGCATGCCTCGCTAACAAGTTTGAATTTAAACTCAAGAAACTTATATCAAACTTTACTTAAGTAGTGACAGTTTCAATTTACGACTTGTCTGACTTGATCCCCCATATTTTAAGAATAACCTAGCCATCGAGACTTGGAAAAACTCACTTTTTATGCTGAAAATCAGGAACCTGAAATAGAATTTACACTTTTCCTCCAATGCTCATGAAACATTTTGGCCAAAAGGCATACCACTAACGGTCTATATTTGGATTTGGATAACTGCCCATGTTTTATGGTCCAACATGCCCCGTGGTCCAACGTGCCCCAAGGTCCAACGTGCCCCGAGGTCCAATGTGCCCCGGTCTCCCCTAAATATGCAGTTGTCCTTCAAATGCAAACAGTCTCAACTTTTGCTTTCTACTATGCTAGTATAAAGGTGCACAGACTTGACTAGCATAGGGGAGACACAGTGAGATGGCGGGCACAGTGAGACAAAGCCCGTAGCATCTAGCTGGTACTGTTTACAGATCAACAATCTCTTGTATAGAATAAAAAGTAGGTTAATGAAAGACTGTCCGATATCCTGAATGCATACACAGCATATCGGGTGTGGAATTTCAATATTTTGGTTTTTAGCCAGAAAAATTAAATGATTTTGCTAAACGGCTTTTTGTTATAATTCCCAAGAAAAATGGTAAAATGCAAATCAATTGCCAGGGATTCAAACCGTGATTATTTGTCTTAGTTTAGTGAGATGATGAACCACAATACAAGGCATTCAGTCCGCAGGATTAAAAATCTTATAAATAGAGCTGCGTGGGGCACAGTGAGACAGTTTGAGGCGGGGCACAGTGAGACATCACAAATACACTCGAAACGACCTGAATATAATGCATAGCTCACAATTCACTATTAAAAACAAAATTCCTGCTGCAAACTACTGATTTTAGAGAATCACATCCAAAGGGAAGCATCAGAAAGAATTCTGATTAGTATGTAACAGGTGTGGCAGGTTAAATAAGTCGTGCATGTGTCCTGTGCGATGTAGTTTCAAAACATGCTCAAACAAGGACCTAAAAAATCACCTAGCCAGCTGCTTTTATAAGAGTACAGTAGTTTCTGTAGCAACAATTGATAGAACAATTCCATAGGTCCTGAGGATCGGCGGTTATGGCAGCAGGTTCCCTGTCTCACTGTGCCCTGCCTGCTGTCTCACTGTGCCCCGCCCACAGGGCACAGTGAGACACTTAACGAGCATGGACGTAACTCAAAATTATTCCAAAAAGTTGAAAGGTAGGAACCTGAAACTACTGGACCATATACCCAACGTTATTATCTATAAAATTGACCTGATCTCATTGAACTCGTTACTGCCGACATTTTGGAACACTTGAAAATAAAAAAAGTGTCTCACTGTGCCCCACTCTCCCCTACCCTTCACTATCATGTCTATCAATGACTGGTATTTTAACCATTGCATATATGTCTTTAAGTCTGTGCTTATTACCTGAAATAGATAGACTGTACTTTGTGTCAATAAATATACAAAACCAAAGGTACATGTTTGTTCAGTTTTAAAGCCATGATCAGGCGAACAATTCAAGACAAATTGGAAAATATTATGTTATGAAATTTTTTATGGATGTCAAACTCATTTACATGCTAAAATGGTGCATAGAAACTATTTGATAAGAGGTCTTTGCAGATTAGCGTCCCAACTTGTAGTTGAAATCATTTTCAAACTGTTCATGTGACGTAGGCAGGCCACTTTGCAGTGGGCCTTAACTGAGCCATAAGGAAGGTTGTTGATCACTGAACTGGCTTGCAGGAATAAGGAGCGACCCTTTGACCCTTGCCAGATAAGACTCAGCTGATTTAACAAAAAGCTCCTGTAGGGAGCAGGCCAACAATGACACTAAAATTGTATTAATTTCATCATCTTTAATTGTGGTAAAGTAAAATATCACTTTTTTCCATTCCATCAAGCAAGCAAAATGTTAATCAAAAGATATTGTGTGAAGAACAACAAGGTTAGTCAGTTTTGTGACTTGAATTTTTGACAATAGCTTCGGCGATTTTATTTGACACAAAAGCTTTGACTTGGCATTACTTGCCCAAGCGCAGATGGCCCCACTTACTCCAAAATTATAGTTTAAGAGAAAAGCTGATGTAAAAAAACACCCCTAAATCACACACTACAAAATACTTTACGCGTCCCATTTTCTATTGTGAAATTGTCCAATTATCAATGCATGAATGTGTGTACTTGAAAGCATATACAGCGTGGAATATGACTGTATCATATTCCCTGACCATGTTAACATAGGTACAGACCTAAGAAATATTCCAACATTCCGCAGATATTTGCAAAGATACTTTTTGTTGTTGTTGTGGCAGCTAAATTGCACATATATTACATAACATGCAATGATAAAAATGTTTTTGTGTTATTCCTTGTCCCTGAAAACATAGGTATAGAAACAAAAACTTTTCTGTTATCTCTATTAGTTTTGACATTAACTGAGGTGATAAAATTTTCAAGAATGGCCGCCGAAAAAATTCATATCATATTCTAAGGCCTGTTTTCTGGTCCAGAATCCTTTATTTAACTCTTATGCAATAGCATCAATCCACTGAACACTGAATTATTAATGCACAATGATCGATGGACATCTTCAAAATATCTAACGTGGAATTTGAAAAAATTATGAAATTTCGTAAATTTGAAAGTGCCCCCTAATGTTAAAAAAAACAGACTTTTGATACAGTGTAGGATACTAACATATAGCTAGAAATTTATAAAATCAGTTTATGCTGAATAAGCATTGCTATTATGGGACTTTTTGATAGATATCGGGGACTAAAACTTAAAATATCATTAAATTACAGAAAAAATTGACTTTGACCTTGACCTTAGGCAGTGACCTTGACCTCCAATCAAAATAAAAATCATCCCAAGAGGTGCGGAATTGTCCAAAACATATAGTTAGACACTAAAATTGTCAAATTTGGACAACTCTTAGCAGAATTATGACATTTTTAGTTTTTTTTTGTTTTTTGTGAAACGCAAAAAAAATTGCCACCCTCCGCTATCTAAAAATGCTTATATCTGGCTTATGAAGGAGTGTTCCACGCTACAAAAAGTGAATTTAGAATATTCAAGTCATGTGTAATCATCCTCCATCATAAAATTTTCAAACCATGCGCTGCGCTCTGGTTCCTATAGTGCTAAATTTGGCATGTTTTCCCATTGAAACCCATGTTAAAGGAATTTTGCACCACACTTGACACCCTATTTTCAAGTGGGGTAAAATCAAGGAAGAATTGAAATCATAGAAAAACGGACTTAACCAACCATCATTATTGTGTTTAGAGGACGTTTGGTGAAAATTTCGTCAAAATCCGGCTTGGGCCACGTTTCACTTTACTGTACAACCTGCATGGTTTTCTCAGAGACAGCCAATTAAACCATGGAAAGACTATTAAGGTCGTGAAAACTAAAGCCTGCCCATTAGCAATTTCAGTTTTCAGATTGACAACTTATAACATTTCAGCCATTACAGCCAAACACTTTGATATAGAATTAGAGTGGACTGTGGCACTGTGAAAATGGCACTTCGTGTGTCATCATGGTGATGATTTGTCATGATCAAACCCAATACTTTCAATGTTAATTTTATTGAGGGAGACTTATCCCACTTGTTGGTGACAGCCAAACGAAAGGATTATGCATCTGATTTTCACTCTAAAATCCGTTATGAGAAGTCAAATGGCTTTCTCTTGATCATGACTAATCAAACTGCCTCTATGTTTCCCATGTTGAAAGCAGAGAAGACGACATTTCATCAGCTATCATGAGTCACGTAGTGCCATTTTCACAGTGCCACAGTCCACTCTAATGCACTCCACTGACCTGAGGTTCAAAACAGGCGATTGAAACAAACTGTCAATGCCAAACAATGCTAAACACGATAATCCAGCTTGCTATTTTGTAACGGGCCCCTTAAAAAATCGTCAGAGAATAAGAATATATGACAGAGCCTGGGACAAATTGCCAAAGATTTAATAATTGGAACATTTCAGTGAGCATCCATTTGTCTACATGGAATTGTTCACAGACTATATCTATATTGCATGGGATATCTATAATTTGGGTTGGCTAACAGGACAAACCGAAGGATACTAATTCACAAGAGAAGGTAAGACAAATTCTCCTTTGGCCATGTCAAAACAGAATTTTTTGCCAACTCACATTGTAACTTTGATGGCTGTTAATCAAATATCAAAGGTGTTTCAAGGTTATACTTTGCATTAGTTTGGTCCACAATGACAACCTACACAATTCTTAGTGGTTTTCTATAGCTGACAGCAATTTGATTTTATATGAATTGACTTTTTCTGGAACATGTGCTTTCTCCAAGCCAATGTTTTGATCAGACAGGAAGTCATATATTTGAATGGAATTTTTGTTTTTGCATTATGAATCAGGTGTGTGATTTTGATGTTTGAATGTGGGCGAAAACTAAATGTACATATTATTATAATAAATAGGCCTATTGATGATTTCTTTAATGGAAAGTCCCTGCTACAAGTATCGAAAGGAAATTTAGTCAAGCACAAAAATAAACAGACATTATAAATGGTAATAACTTCTGGTGCATACAATTTGAAGTATAATTATGCTTTGTCTGACCCTTTTGCTTAATATGAATTGGAAAATTAGCCCAGACTGTCTGGTCAGTGGCGCTTTATGCTTTTTGAGTCCTACAAGGTTCTGTTCTGATTCCTATGCATTTATGAATATTAATTACTTTGCTCTAAGCATGATGCAGCCATGCCGGATGGACATTTTTTTCCTGAAAGTAATTCCAGTTTTGGCTGTATGTTGTCATGCTTGACTCTTCAACTTCTGTTGACATTGTCATCATATACATTACAATGTTCAGTAACTTTTATATAAAGATAAGTAGGTACAGGCTACACACAAATACAAGGAGAACTCATCAAAGAAGTGGTATGATTTGTATGTTTGCATGTCGCTTGTAACATGCTATTGTCTGGCATGTCATATCTGGATAGTGGATTAATCATGAAGGCCTACTACATATGACGTCACAGAGAAGCTGGCCCCAAAGATGCATAAACATGTCCTGATGCTTGTATTTCTGTCATGAGTGCATGGATGACTTTTCTTGAGAACTGATGTGACAGGATACCATAACTTACGAATGGCCTATAATGTTCTACCAATTATATAATGTACAGTGTAACTGTGTTGGGAAATGGCTGGTTCTCCAATACAATATATATCTTAATGTATTGGCTCCGTTTAGATTCGTAGTTATGATAGGTCCAATATAGTTGAAATACAATAAATATGTCAATGCAACGTATATTGATTGTCTTTAGAATAGTCCCTAATAATGCCACTTCTGCGAACCATTGCATGCTAATTACCAGTAAATAGGCAGCTGGGTGGCCAAGTGGTTAAGGTTCCCGCCTGCTCCGCTGAAGGTCTTTGCCTGCATGGATTCGAACCCCGGGAGGGGAACTCAAAATTTTCAGTGGACCTTCATGAGCAAAATCCCAGCTGGATGTCGTTCGGATGAGACGTTAAATTGGCGGCCCCTTGTATCAGTGTCTGTGCTGGGCAAGTAAAAGATCCCTCACATGGGGTAAATGTGTAACATGTTGAGGACTCCCGCTCTCTCTCTCATCTCATCAATCAACCCTCGTGAGCGCCCAGAACTGGGCTGAGAGGGCTGCACTTACCATATCTATCTATCTATCTATCTACAGACATATTTTTTCTGTTCATATGTTATTTTGATAATGCTTCTGATACATGATCATCAACAGCAATGATGTGTGCCAAATATTGTCTTATTGATAACATAAAAACCTTTCCCAGTAGCACTTTTGATCTGTTGTAATAGCAGAAGCGTTGAGTAGCAATGTTAGATGTTTGCAGGCAGGCCTGTAGCCAGAAATTTTTGTGGGGGGGTGCTTTTAGGGAAAAAGTGGACTCTTCTGCGCGAGCACCGAAGGTGCGAAGCCAAGCTAGGGGGGTCTGGGGGCATGCCCCCCCAGGAAAATTTTGGAGAAAGTAATGACAATGGTGCATTCTGAGCCTTTCTGATCATGGAAAGGTTGATCAATTTTAACCTTGGGCCAAACTTCATTTGCACTAATTCACACAAGAAATCCCTCAAAGGGACTTATTATTTTCGAGCCACAAAATGAGGTCTGCTGTTATGCATGGATTCAGAAATATTCAAATAAAATGTGCAGAGTCATTAAAATAAGTCCTAACATTATGAAGGCCGTAACTAATAAGTTATTGGGAAGGAGGCACAATGAGGCATTGGGTCTTGGGACACCCAAATGTACATCTACGGTGTCGCAAGCCAATGGCACCCAGATGGTTGGAGAAGAATCCTGAACAATGTGGAGTACTAATGCCACCATTAAATGAAAGACACAATCCCGGACCAACATATAGCATGTTCTGTCTCTGTACTTCCTTCTCTCCAGCTTCTGCCTCCTCTACATGCATATTCTAGGTGCCATGTCACCGCTTCCCTCTCTGCACTAGCTTATCGGCGTTTTGTGCCATGCTCCAGCTCTTGTATCCTCCCGACAATGTATAGTTCTTTGCTGCTTGGATTGCTCTAACTCCTAAATCTCTTCTGCTTTATAAATCTGCCTCTTTCCACTATGCTTCCTCTATCTCTACCTCCTCCCTCTCATGCTTTCTCCCATTCTCTGACTCCTCCCCCAGCTCGTCTCTTTTTTGCAGTACATGTAGCTATTATATTGGCTTCTTGGATTGCACTTGTCTTCTCCCTCCTCTCTCCTTGCACTGCCTCTTCACTTTATGGTTTCTCCCTCTCTGCCTTCTCCTTCTCTGCCTAGTCCATCTTGAGTCTCTGCCACCTACTTTCTACTTAGTCCATCTCAATCTCCTCCCTCTATTTTTATTTCCAATTCTGACTCCTCCCCAATTCTCTTCTCCTTTCTATAAGGTGTATACATATCTCTTCTTGGCTCCTCTCTCTGTCTCTTCCCTCGATGCTTTCTCCCTCTCCTCCTTCCTCTCTGCTGTCACCCATTCTGACTCCCCCCCAGCTCTTGTCTCCTTCCTACAGTGTGGTTCTTGGCTTCTTGGGTTGCCCTTGCCTTCCATGTGGTCTCTCTGCCTCTTTTCTCTATGCTTTCTCTTTGCAGCTCTTATCTCCTTACTAAAACATGTATAATGTTACTTGTGCCTCCTGAGTTCCTCCATGGCCTAATGGTTAAGAGTGCTTGTTTGCACAACCAATGGCTCTGAGGGCGTGGGTTCGAATCCCACCCCGGAACTCAATTGTGCCTCCTTTACAGTCTGTCACTTTGATACAGAAAAAAATTAGGACCAGTTCACTGTGAAAAATGCACTTTGTGACTCATGATGGCCAATGAAGTGACATCATCTCTACTTTCAACATGGGAAACATAGAGGCTGTTTGATTAGTTGTGATCAAGAGAAGGCCATTTGACTTTTCATAACTGATTTTAGAGTGAAAATCAGATGCATAATCCTTTCGTTTGGCTGTCATCAACAAGCGGGATTTGTCTGCTTAAATCAAATTAACATTAAAAGCATCAGGTATGATCATGACAAATCATCAACATGATGACACAAGAAGTGCCATTTTCACAGTGCAACAGTTCACTCTCTTCTATATCAAAGTGACGGACTGTAATGGCTCTTGCCTCCCTCTCTGATTTTAAGTCCAATATAGGCCTACATGTAAGTGCCGAATAGTTCCAGAGTGTAACAAGCACTTTCTTTGGTCTGTGATTTAATCCCAAGCCAAAAGAAAGGCGTCTAGGAGTGGTATAAAGCCTATATATAATACAGGTGACATTGTGACAATTTTAAAGACACTGGAACTACATATATCTCTACATTGGACTTGAATCCCTCTATGCTTTCACGCTCTGCCTCTTCCCTCTTGTGTGAAAGTTGTGTCAACCTCCTCTGTGACTTCTCCCTCTCCACCAGTTCCCCTTTGGCCTAATGGTCAAGAATGCTTGTCCACTGGCTTTTAGGGCGTGGGTTCAAATCTCATCCTGGGAACTCACTTTATACCAGCACAACACAAGACTTAGTAAGTCAGTCAGTCAGTAGTCCCAATATTGGATCACTGGTCCAATATCAGGAAACAGGTGGTCCATTACAAATTCCATGCTTATCAATTGTAATTTAGTTAAACAAAATACCCTGCATGACCAAAAGGGATAAATTGCAATTAGGAGTGGGGGAATTCATCAATAGGTGTGAATTGCAATTCAGAGAGGCTGTGAAGTCTATGACCAACTGGGCAAATCAAACACACTGAATTGCAATTTGGATTACTTGACATGAAGCCAGGTATATCCTCCTGATTCTGGGACCATTTTGGACCCAAATAGTGGACCTTTTGGGACCTTTTTCGGCCGTGGGGGGGTGCGTTCGCACCCGTCGCACCCCCCCTGGCTACGGGCCTGGCAGGATAAGCCTTTGACAAGATCATTCAGATCCAAGATTTCTTTTGCAATTTACATACCTGAAGTCGGAGTAATGGAGTTCAAAATTGGAATAGTTCATATTAATAAATTAGCGTTCTTCAACCCTGTTTCTTCAAGTTTCTAAAATACAATTTAAAACATGGAATATGTCTGGATTTCATTGATTTTTTTATTATTATTATTTACAGCATTTGTATAGTGCCATATTCACAGAGACTGTTGCTATGGCACTTTACAATGTATTATGTACAATTCAGCATTCAATCTTCAGTGCCTCGGGAATCAGGGCCAGTTGTCATCCATTCTTGTTTGGAGCTCCTCCTGTCCATGCCTTCTTGTAGAGTCTGGCTGGAGGTTTGCTGCTCACACCTGACAGGAGGGCAGCCCCTGCCTGCACAAGTGGCCACCCTCCCTGGCCACAGCCACAACCAACTCACTCTAATTGAGTTCCAGGACCGGGGTTCGAACCCGCGTCCTCAAGTGCCAGTGGATTCGCAGTCAAGCGCTCTAACCAATAGGCTATGGGATCTCATATACATGTATTTTCTACAACATTTTCTTTAACATCTTTACTGTTTGGGTTCCTTTGGTGACACGAGAGATCATTTGAGTACAGATTGAGCACTTTTTGTAGGCAAAAATGTTTGGACAAGCTTTAAAAACTTACCGTTTTTGAAAAGAGGGTACATGCACTCAGAGTGCCTGGCTCAGACAAAAATTAAGCAATTAAGCTAAATATACACTGCCACATTGTCAATATGCGGGTCTACAAACTGGCAAACGTTCAAAAACAAATCAGAGAAGAGAGATATATTAAAGTTTTTGTAAAGACGGACTTAATTTCTTGAATTCTTTATTTATAATGTTTAAACGATTAATACCAATAAACAATTCTCCTAAATGCTCACGGAAATTGAAGACAAATTCTAACATTGCACAGTTTCGAGATGAATTACCCAGCACTTGGTCATTGCATGCACTTCAATGCGGCTTCATACATACACTAAACTGCAGCCGTAGTGCTTCTGTGCCAAGTGGAAGCCTTGTAATGGGCATCAAGCTTTACAACAGCATCATCCTGACTATGCAAACCACACTGGGATGATATTATGCAGGTTGCATAAACTTAGTGCCAGTTGAAAAGGATGGGATTAGACTTATCCCTCCCACATCCAGAGTTGTCGTTATGCCTGAAGAGACAGTGTTATATGCAGATATCAAACTGAATGATGAGACATAACATTTTCTGCTGTTTAAATGATTTACAACTGGTCATTGATGTGTTTTTAATGCTTGAATGATTTTTTTAATGGAAAATTCGAAATAAGTATCGAAAAGGAAATTTACTCAAGCTTGTCGGCATGAAAAAATTTAACATTATTACCATAATTTTTATAACTTCTGGTGTGATATATGCATTAAATTGTGAAAATGAAATAACTATCTCTGCATTGTCTGACCTCAGAGCCTTTTGCTTAATATGAATTGGAAAATGAGCCCAGACTGTCTGGCCCCTGGCACTCTATGCTTTTGGAGTCCTACAAGGTTCAATTCTGATTCCTACGCATCTATGAATATTAATTTCTGTGCTCTTAGCAATAATGCAGCCATGCCGGATGGACAGTTTTTCCTGAAAGTATTTCCAGTTTAAGTTGTATGTTGTCATGCTTCAGATAGCCTTTAGACTTTTTCTGACTCTTTGTACACTTTTGTTGAAGTTGTCATAATTATAATTCCAGCTTAAGTTCTATGTTGTCATGCTTCAGATAGCCTTTAGACTTTTTCTGACTGTTTGTCAACTTTTGTTGAAGTTGTCATAATTATAATTCCAGCTTAAGTTGTATGTTGTCATGCTTCAGAATTCAGATAGCCTTTAGACTTTTTCTGACTCTTTGTCAACTTTTGTTGAAATTGTCATAATTATGATTATTATAACGTAGGCCTACAGTATCTTGCATATAAAACATATATACATAAAGTGATTATAAGCCCTGCAGGGCTGGGCAATTTATGTACATTGCAGTCACTTTTCAAAACAAAATAATTGAATTGAATTGAGTTTATACAAGCAACATGCAGTACAAGAAAAGTTCATCAAAAAAGTGGTGCGATTTGTATTTGCATGTCGCTTGTCACATGCTATTGTCTGGCATGTCATATCTGGATAGTGGGTTAATCATGTATAAGACGTCACAGAGAAGCTGGCCCCAAAGATGCATAAACATGTCCTGATGCTTGTATTTCTGTCATGAGTGCGAGGATGACTTTTCTTGAGTACTGATGAAACAGGATAATATAAATTACAAATCCCCTGGTGGTCTACCAAATTTATCATGTAATTGCGCTCAGCAGTGCGCTGGGACACCGTATACACTCTAAAAAATTTCAGACAAAATCGGTTTTTTAGATTCAAAATGTTTTTTTGAAAAACCAAATTTCAATGCAAAAAACCAACATGGATTTTTTTAAAAATACATGTTGGTTTTGCATTGAAATTTGGTTTTTCAAAAAACCATTTTGAATCTAAAAAACCAATTTTGTCCCCACATTTTTTTAGAGTGTATGTGGATGTGTTGTCTTACCTTGGATCCGTAGTTGTGATAGGCCCAATATAGTTCAAATATCATAATTAAGTCAGCTAATTAATTTATCATTTGAAATTACCTAAAATAGAGTTCCCAATAAAGATGTCTAAATCAGATACACCAATTTCATTCTGTCTAGGAATTGCTAATTATGTATTTTATCTGATTTTGTATCTCAATCATCTTTTGCAAAATTAGATTCATCAACAGTGGTGAGTTCTGCCACTTAATTGGTAACTTGACTTCATATTATGTTGAGAAAGGAGGTCAATTGATACATAAGATCAGTTTCTATAGGATCTATAAGCTGGCATAGATAAGGAACCCTAAAATGTTCATTATTCAACTATTAAAATGGTGGCAACAACAAGAAAAAAACACTTAGATAATCCAGCTACACTGAACTCCCGCAATGAAACCCCTTTCTCTCAAGTTGGGAGCATAGAGTTCCATCATAGGGCCTTCACACCAGTATTGAACCTTTTCAATTCAGTTGAACCTTAACAAAATTTTCGGCCGTGTGTTCCTTATACCATGAACAACCTTTTGCGTCATAGGCGTATCGGAGGGGCTGGGGGCAGGGGGGGCGATCGCCCCCCCAAAAGTTTGGGAAACAGTAGGATTCGGGCAAAAAGGCTAAAATTTGGGCAGATGATTAAATAAAAATAACTGAAAATTAGTGATTTCCAGGCAATTTCATTGGAAATGGTATTAAATCTAGATCTTGAAATTCTGGCAAATGTTGCTCCCCCCCCCAAAAATCGCGCGCACCGTACGCCTTTGTTTTGCGTTAACAGTGAACATGCAAAAATATCACAATAGCACACATGTATTTTAATTGATATTTCATTGTGAATAAAATAGTATGATATATAATGTCAAATCAAGTTACCTCCAGAGATGGGAAATTTATAAATCCAAAAGTAGCTAAATATGTTTATACGTATTCTTGCATTTCCATCATGACCGGACGATTAAGTTTCCTTGAGTGCTGAGGAAACAGGAATAATGGAATAATCATATCTATTAACTGCATTGCATGTTATGTAAGGCAATATAATATCAGATAATTATGCATCTCTCCTCATGGCTCATGGTCCCCTATATGTTACACTTCAATTTTTCTTGCAGTTAAATTTGTCTGCTGAGGTCAGACATACTTCATTTTTAGCTTCTCAGATCGACCGACCAAACAGATTCAACTTCAAAGTTGAGCCAAGCAATGAATTTTGTTAATTCATTAACATAATAAAGGATTGAGATTCAGGCCCTACAGCTTTTCTTTTGGTCCTACCATCCGACATTATAAAAAGCGCCTCGGGGAGATCCAGTAGCGTCCCTATGGGGGGGGGCACAGGGGGTCACGTGCCCTTCCATGTTGGACCTGTGCCCCCCCAGGTGCCCCCCCATATGAAATTTCCAAGCCAGGCTAAAATATACAATTAGTATAGTGGTTGCCCCCCCCAAAGGATCGCGTGCCCCCCAGGTGCCCCCCCCCCCCCGCTCGAGACCCCCCAGTTAGGCCACTGGGGAGATCGAGAATCTGAAGATCATTTATGTCTAGCCTTATATGTAATTATGTAGTATGTATTGTAATAGAAAATAACAAATAAAAATTTTCTAAAAATGTTGATGAATCCTCACATATTCCATGATAACACTATCCAGAGCTAACATCTATCTCCTAAATTCTACTTGTACAATGTACATGAGGGTAGTATGAGGATCATCATCACCATGTTCGGGTGAAGTATCAAAGGGCAGACATAAATGAGAAGGTTGCAAATAAACCAGAATTTTCTAACTTTGCAGTATCTAGTATGAGTGGGTTTTTCAAAGAAAGTGGCAGATCTTCCACAACAATAGGCCTAATCTCCTTGGCTTTTAAGTGACAGTACAAAAAGGTTGATTTGCAGAATGTGCACAAATGGTGACACTAAGATGTGTCTTTTCCCCTTTCTTCTAGGCCTATTTTAAGATGTGTCTGTTATGTGCTGTCATTATTACATCAACTCTAAATCAGTGCAATGAGTGCATCAATTGCTGAAAAAAATTGCAATGGTGAGGTTCGCCATTATATTGTTAAATTTTAAAATGATTTCATGAGAAATGTAAAAGAAAGGTTTTCAATGTTCAAAATTACAAAACCTTCTAAATGATTGTATTTGGCTGACATGTTTTCAGTGCAGAGTTTACTTGAATTTTCTTTAAATTCTTACTGAAGTCTATACTATCATGTAGATTTCTCTAACCAGGGGCTTGGTGAGGCAGTCCGCTGTGCTGTGTCTATAAATAGCACTACCCTACACCCCAGGTCTGATCCTGGCTGTGTGAAGCTATCCCAACACCTTGGCTCTTGGCTCAAGGTTGCAATTTTTAACTTATCAGTCAAAGGTTCTGGATGCTAAGTCTAACACATGACATGGCGGATGAATCTGGAGTTTGTGGGTTCCGTTTTTGTTTGAGTACAGCAAGCGGCAGCCCACATCCTAGTTCACTTATGTACATATTAGACATACCCATTGAGGGAAATTTTTGGGGGAAATTGAGGGCCCCCCCTCCCGACCCCCCACTATATATATGTGAAAATGAAGAGGTACATTCCCAGTGATGGCACGGGAAAGATTGACTGGGCAATGATAAAAATGTGCAGTTTGTTTGAAAGCATGTGTTTTGATTGAAATGGTAGTATGTGAGCAGGGAAAATATGTGAAAGTATATTGGTGATGAAAAAGAGTAAGTGATATTTTGGCACATTGCCAAATGAGAGATAGCGCGTAGCAGCTTGGATAATAGTTGAGACATCTTGGTACGTTTAGGGCTTGGAAAGAGCTTTAAAATGAGGGTAAGATCGCGAAGATACGATGAGTAGAAGTAGGTCAGCTATAACACTGGAGTGTCTGGATGTGTGTGGATGTTTTTGGCGGGAAAATGGAGCAGTGGCGCCAGTCCCTGGCGATGTGATAAGCGGAACTACTAAGCAGATTCATGCGCCCCTGGTGGCAGAGGACAGTTGCCAGGGGCGGATCCAGGATTTTTCGAAAGGGGGGGCGCGGCAATACTTATAACATTGGAGTCTCTAAAAAAAGTTTTTTTTCCAAATAGCAATATGAAGGATTCATCTGACAAAAGGGGGGGCGCGCGCCCCTTGTGCCCCCCCCTGGATCCGCCTATGGTTGCTGTAGAAAAATGTAAATAAGACAGCAGTGTAACTGCTTTCTGGTGTTATCAGAAGGACAGGATAGATCAATAAGGATAGGTGGATAGTTCAGGTGAGTGGCATCGCTAAGTTAGGAGTTTTTAGGTGTTGCAGGTGTGAGCAAGCCACCCATGATTTTTGTATCTTTTGCCCGGTAGGGATGTATCAGCCCTAAGCATATAACACATGGCTGCCGCGAATCTAATTTAACAGGGAGCATATCATGTAAGAGTTCTCTCACCAAGGGCTTGGTGAGCCTGTGTCTGGCAATTCTGTAAAGTCGGACGCACTAATCAGACACTTTAACAGCTTGTGTATCCCTCACGCCTTAGCTATATCATTGTTTAATAGGTACACTGTATGAGGCCCTGAGGTAGGACATTCAATCAAGCCATGAACCAAAGCTCAAAGTGTCATAGGAGCTGAGCTATAAGGCAAAATGTCATAATGTCGGACACACTCAGAGAAATAACGCTCTTCTGACTTGATGGCTTGTCTCTCAAAAGTCTGTGATTTATATGGAGAAAAATCAATAAATTAATCTCAATTTCCAAGAAAACTAATTTCAGGCACCAGCCAGGTTAATTTCCACAGCAATATTGCCTTTTGTCATAAAGCTGTATAGCCATTTACAGTATCCCCAGTAAATGAGTACACCCTAGCGACATAATATCATGAATTTGGTGGATTATTTCACTTGAGTGCGGAGCTCTGAGCTAATTAATCGAGGAGTTGCAGGGGTGTACTCATTTACTGGGGATACTGTATATTCTGTGTCAGGCGTACATATTTTTCGTGTCGGACACACGCGTGTGAATTGGTAGTGTAAAGGATGCCTGCAGTGCAGTAATGATCCACAATTTTCATCTTGTATACAAAGTAGAGTTCATGACTTCATGGCAATAATTGAGAGCCACGAAAAGGCTTCAGAATTTTATGTATATTTGTGCTAAATGTGTTTATCTATTTTATGTATCATTTTTGATATTTTGAATGTCTAATAAAATTTATATATATCTATCAATTATGTATGCATAGATCCGCAGACATCTAAATTCTTTGGATTCTGGGGCAGCTCGTGCTTCGCCCCTTCAGTCCTCTGACAACGCTTCTAAGACTGAGGGACTTCAGCCCCCCAAACTTTCATTTCTGGTGATGCCACTGCTTTCCATATTTTTCCAAGAAATTCGAATGTTGTGAACTATTTTTGCTGTTTTGAGTATTCACAGTGACATAATATCCCTCTGCTAAGCAGAGTTCTTTGCAATTATTTTTAGTTTCTTTATCATTTACTTGGTTTTTTGTTTCAAGGCAAAGGATATATAATGCAAAAGCACGTCCAGATGAAAGAAATGCCACATTTATTGACGATATCACTAATATCACTATTAGAATTGAAGTGAAAATCAAAAGTCCCTCAGTATGTCAGGGTGTCTTCCTGAAAGTCAGGATGCTTGGGGGATGTTCTCTGGTAATTTCCTAATATCTTCATTGTTTACTTGCTGTTTTTTCTTTAAGCAAAGGGTAACATTAATCTCCTTTAACAATTATTCGATCAGTTTATCCGAGAAAGAAATATCATGAAAACGTAAGCCTGGATGAAAGAAATGGCACATTTATTGACAATATCACTCTTCAAATTGAAGTGAAGTCTGCAAACACCATCATGCAGAAAATCAACATATTATTGCAACAACATTTTCCAAATCATTTTGGCATCCAAATGCCAATTTACAATATTAACCTTTTCAGAAATGTCATTAAAACACCAAGAAACAATCTTCTCACATTAATAATTGAGCTGTAAATTAAAACAAATTAATTTCCTCCTACCAAGTGTCATATTTAATCTAACAAATTAATCAAATACATGTGATGGGAAAATGACACCATTTGCAATATAATCACTGATACGGTGATACCAATCAAAATTTCATTTTTAAATGGCATTTGAAATATCATTCTTAAAACCAATTCAGCTGCTTTTAAAAAGTAAGATTTATTTTGTAACATTAAGGTCTCAATTAATTAAGACCTTCTTGGTTTTTGTGTAAGTTTATAGTCATTCTGTCTATGTGTAATCAAATCAATCTTTTTGGCTGCGAGCCATCTTAATCGGTGGATTTTTTTCTAATCTGGTAGACTAATTCAGAATGTTCTAATCTCCATGCAAGATTGATGATCTAGTCTGCCTCATAGCACAAATCTAACTCTTTTGATTAAAGTAGGACTACAATTAAAGTACTAATTACTAATTTAAAAGTACCAATTGAAGTACTTATTGGACTACTATCAGCTTACTAATTGAAGAACTACCATTTCTACATTTCCTATCTATACCTGTCCAATACTAGCAACAGAATCACAGTCCCTTCTCTCCTCCGACAAAAACCTCATCATAAATAACATTGTATTATAAATAGTAAATATTATAGCTTGTTGTCCATGTGGGTGTAATACATTTGTAACAGTCTATATCTACAATAATATAACATAACGTAATAAATAAATAGTACATTCATTTACAGGAGACAACGAGTCATGCTGAAATGCTCCAGGAAACAGTTTATAATGCGGATAAAGTTCTGCACGAACACAAAACACTGGCACACTGTTGATTCACCACATTGCCCGAGTCGCTCTAAGATGTAGCAGGAGTCCACTCAGTCAACGGATTGAGTTTGTGAAAGAGAGACAGCGAAACAAAGTCAAAAGGGACAAAAAATCCAACAACAGAATCGAAAGAAAGTGTCAACATAACAGATAGTCTTGAGGATAAGTTGTGGCTCTTTCACTTTCACGCAATCCGGACTTTGGTGACAATCGGTTAGCTGGGCACTCCGTAGCTGTGACACAAGTTAGACGCATCAAACGGAGTTTGTCTTGTCAAGATGATGTGCAAGTCAAAATGGCGTCACAATTGGATCAAAATGGCGTCAAAATGGCGCCAAATGACTTGTCGAAGTGACTTGTATATCAACTTGTGTGTGTTTCCCTGTGTTGTGTGCAAGTTACGCGTTAAACAACGAGATCATGTGAGATTCTGGCCTCTGTCAGATGAGAATCGGAATCTAGAGCTGCCTGAATGGCGGTCTGGCCAAACTGGTGCCGCTGGCGTGTTACAGGTACGTCTGAAAAAACAAGGAGAATTCCATAAGAAAAGTGCACAAAATGAACGCAAAGAGACAATGAACAGATTAAATAAGCTAGTAACTACTTTAACCTGCTGCGTTACTTTTACAGCGGTTACCATTAAATCAACGATACCTGTCGTAAAAACAACAGTTCACGGAGTTATATGGTAATTTTTTGTATTCATTACAGTAACTGCCGTATAAGTAATGCAGCTGGTTTTACAGTGTAGTAGGGTGGTCCAAAAAACTTTTTTTGTCAATATCAATTTGCATACCCTCCTATTTTGTGAGAAATGGTGCAAAAACAATGCAGCTTAAATTTTATTAAAATCCAACAAGAGGAAGGGGTTCCCCAAAGGCCTTAAAGTTTCAATGTTTTTTTAATTTTCGACCATTTTCGCCAATCCGCGGTTCCCTATAACTTTCATCATAAATCAGTATTAGTCATACAACATTCTAGTTGCCATGGTTGGAAAGCTCTCAAAAAGACCTTCAATTTGCATACCAGCATCAATGGTCTAGGACGATATCTTGATTCCCATTAGCCTTTCAGCCTGCACTTTTTAGAATGAAAATGACACAGATTGTCTAATCCTGTTAAAAAAATGGCTTTGGAATTTTTTTCAATGATAATTACAGTGATTTGCATTCTCATAGTTCCAGAATGACCAAATACAAAAGACTTTTTGATTTTTACCATGGGAGTGCCTGGCTTGTGAGTGATGAAGTTTAATGTTAACGTTAATTGAAAACTCGTAAAATGTGAGATGGGGTCTGTTGCATTTCATATAATATCTTCGTCAGAATTTATCGCAGGGCAACATGAGTGGTACCAAATGAAAGAAAATACTCTTAGCATTCTCATCGTACCAATGATGTTGTCCTATATTTAATTCTTGTGAAGTTAAAATATGAAATATAACAGCTCCTCCATGAATTGTTTCAATAATTCCGATGAAATTTTGCATTAAAACTTCCAAGCTTATAAAGCAGAATTTTCCATGAACAAAAATTTAAAAAATATTTTATTTGCTTATTCTGGAACTAGAAGAATGTGAATCACAGCAATTATCAGTGAAGAAAATTCAAAAGCCTTTTTTTAATAGGATTAGACAGTCAGAAACATTTTCATTCAGAAAAGTGCAGGCCGAAGAGTCAATGGGAGTCAAGATATCGTCCTAGACATTTGATGTTGGTATTCAAAATGTAGGTCTTTTTGAGAGCTTTCCAACCATAGCAATTAGATAATACTGACAAAGTTATAGAGAACCGCGGATTGGCGAAAATGGCTGAAAATTTAAAAAGCATTGAAACTTTATTTAAGGCCTTTGGGGGACCCCTTCCGCTTGCTGGATTTCCTTAAAATCACACCTGCATCAGTTTTATACCTAACCTCATCAAATAAGAGGGTATGCTATTTGAAATTCACAAAATAATTTTTTCCCATTGAAAAATGAACCACCCTACAGTGTAGTCCATAAGATTTAGTGAACAACAAGAAATAGCACAAAAGAAGTTTTAAAGGCCAACATACAAGCTACAAGGACTTCACAACAAACTGACTGACTCAGCACAAAGTGATCACATATTTTTGATTGACCGAATGTAGAAAATCAAAGGCAATCAGGAAGGGGATTGGAATAGTAATCAGAATACAGTCTTGTTGTATCATGGGTTGTATATATATATATATAATGTACATCATTCAATATGTCATTATAGTCTGCGCAGCCCTTTGAGGCCAGTTCTGAGAGCTTTCTGAGGTCAATTGATGCGATGAGAGAGGAAAAGCAAGAGTCCTCAACAAGTTACACATTTACCCCATGTGAGGGATCGTTTACGTGCCCAGCACAGACACTGATGCAACCTCCTAATGAATGGAATCGTACAAAGATCTCAAGCGAAACAGGCTCAAACGCCCGTACCAACTCGGCCACCCTGTA
This sequence comes from Platynereis dumerilii, assembly GCA_026936325.1. Lineage (NCBI taxonomy): Eukaryota > Metazoa > Annelida > Polychaeta > Phyllodocida > Nereididae > Platynereis > Platynereis dumerilii. The sequence goes on from JAPTHN010000005.1 coordinate 53,188,493, forward strand.
TAGTTAGACTGTTACAATAGTTTTACCCGTTGGGCATATGAAAAACAGAATACTTCTGATTGTGTCACCCAACTAAAATATACAAAAAAAATAAATAAATAATTTAGGCACCACTCTCTAATAGCTAAATTGTTTTACTCTTCTGCCTATATTTTACAAATATAACAGGTGGAACAAGTGGAGCATTAGTTGTTAAAGACATATCGCAGTTGAGCCCAATCTTAGTGAATAGTCAATTGTGGCGAGAGGAAGGAAGTTTCAACGCACAAACCTTGAGGGACGTGATATCCTTTAATAGTTTGATGCTAGAGCTACACATCTGGTTCTATGTCTGTATTTCTATCTCTGTCCACCCATCTGCACCCTTCCTGGGATGTAGGACAGAACCCTGGGGTTTGAGTCTGAAACAATTGTGGCCAGAAATAAAAGCCACAATTGATTTCGGATTTTCATCGGAGACTCGTGGGCGGAGATCGGACATAAGCCTTATCTAAAGTGGACCGCTCACAATGCCCTGGGGGTGTTGAAGGCTAAAATTGCTTGCAAAAACTTCCTCTATCTATTTCTATGGTAAATGGGCCATAAAATGATGGGAGTAAAACCCAAAGGAATCGGAACCAAAGAGTACGGATTGCGAATCTTCGGTTAACGCTTTTAGCAAATACAATTTACGTCTGCAGGAGCATATTGAGTAACAATAGCATCAAACATTCATGTGGGAAGGTTTATCGATATCAAAAAGTATTCATTTGTTTGGTGTGGCTATGTGTAAAGTTTACGATAAAATATTTTGTTCATGAAGTTATTAAACTTATCATATTTGTCTCGCCTCGTTATTCATCATTAATCAATATTTTAGGCGAAGGCTTGAAAGGAGAGCTTTGGATTCAGATCATATCTTCTGAAGATATAGAGGTATATTTTTTGTAATTTTGCATCTATTAACAGTTACTGATCTATTTGTCTATTTCAGGAGCAGGCCTAATAATAAGACAATCAGAGGGGCCATATATGAATTTGTTCTAAATCAAACGCCCACTAAGAATTACTTATTTGAAGACATTAACAATTAATTAATTATCCAATTTTCACTCATTATAAGTATACGGTCCACTGTAGAAATACAAAAAAAATTATCTCAACAATGCAGACTGTAAAATCCTGCAATCAGTCCAATGCAAATGACTGACTTTCTTGCAGTCCTTCCAACTTCTAATTTCATATGGAAAAAGCCTTGAAACACAAATGAGATGTAGTGTTGATTATGCACTTGGTGGGATTCATCAATTAATGTAAATGCTCAGACAGAAATAGGTCATTGCCACTTAGTCCAGAAGTCTGAGTGTGAACGCAGATCTCAATATGGATGAGAGAATGGTTTTCCGGAATACAGATAATATTAGTGAATCCTAACCTGCTTGAGTATCTAATATGGCTGGCTGACGAAGTGAAGCGTGACTGCTAATTTGATATCCGGAAGAAGCTATCACTCTTCCGGATCCTCAAAATGGTATTGTATTGTATGGCATCTACTCCAAGTATTGGACTGCAATTTAAACACTAAACACTAAATCTGTGGTGAGCCTTCCACAACGATACAGCTTAGTATAGGGCAGTCATAGAACGGTGCCCCTTGGCAGAGACAAGGGAAACATTGCCGAAGGTTCCCCGGGGAATCTAACACATGGTTCTAAGGTAAGCCGTCTATAGTGATACACAACTCAAGGAGTCGCACAGCCCATATCAATTAGGCAAGCGAGGTTTCAGTTACCACTCAAGTGAATCCCTTTTTGATTAGATGGTCAAAATGAACATCCCCTTCTGATTGCCAGTGATCAGCCATTTATTCGGGTACATCCTTGTAGTATTTGCTACATGACAGCAATCCCAGAATCCTAGAATTGAACGTTATACTGGACCGACCGAGCGACAACTATTGGAACAGCGCAAAGAAATATAATAAATCCTGTATTTCGCTACTGAACATAGGAAGAAAAGGAGAAAAGGAACGAGGAAAGAGAAAAAAAGAAAATAAATGATTGTTACATGAAGAAAAGGAGAAATGAACAACAAAACGGTGAGACATACTTACGGGATAGAGGAATATGGATGCTTCATCCTCTCCGTGTTTATTGGAGGCCACACATCTATAATAGCCCATGTTGCCCTCCCAGTTTACGCTGTGGATTAGCAAGTCACCATTGGGTAGGAGCTGAAATTGCAATTAATACATTGTGTTGAGAAGTATAAATAGCAACTTAGCAAGGAAATAAATATATGAAGTTGGTAATACGGTATGCTTTGTAGATTCCATCAGCTATTTTCTATATCAAGGTGATATTCAAATAAGATAATGGGAGTCTAAAACAGCAGGCCCACTTCTTCTGAAGCATCGCAATTCCACAAATGACAAAGATGTTTGATTTGAACGGCAAAACTGATATCGTAAACTGCTAAAGAACAATTGGTTTCTTTACATATTTTCGCAAAGTATTTGGTTAAAGACCAACCACTGACCGAAAACTTTCACATTAAGAAACCTATATATGTTTACAATGGATACGTGTGCCGAACTGTTCATGCTTCGAAAACATGCAGGTGTCCAAAATGTTCTCAAAAGTTTCCACTGGCCGCATCAATGTGACATACAGTAGGCCAATCCCACACATATTATATATTTTACACACCTTTTGAAATAATATAATCTAAATATTTATTTTAGAAGCAGGCCTAGCAGCCTCCTATCTCAACATTTGTCTTGACATAGAAGTGTGCAGACAGACAATTTGACCGTACAAAGTTTGGGAGTTTACATACCTCGTACTGACGATCTTTCATGCCGATTGGCTGGTTATTCGTGTCGTACCATGTGATTTTCGGCGTGGGACTTCCTGTTGCCCGACAGAAAAGTTGAACATCAGCTCCCTCCAATTCTAACCGCTGATCCGTCCACATGTAGATTCGTGCGCTGTGTCCTGAAAAAAATTATTATATCACAAACTTTAAAACAGATTTAGAGATAAATTCTGTTCAACAAAATCGACAACATAACTTTTGAAGGAAGGAAAAGAAGAATAGAATGGAAGTTTTTAACACCGAACATGATTGAGAGATCTGTATCTTCAATTCCACAAGTAGAATGGAAAGAAACATTGAAGAAAAATGGAAGTTAAGAGAGGTTAGGAAGAAAGAAATGGCAAAGGATGAGAAGGGGGGCAGAAATAAAGGGAAGGAGCAAAAGAAGAAACTGGAGGAATAGAGCTATGGAACAGAGAAGCAAAAGAAGAAACTGGAGGAATAGAGCTATGTGAAAAGAACATGACCGCAGATGCAATACACACTAAAGGAATTGGAAGGAAAAAGGTTTGCTTAGTGGCAATAAAGAATCCAATGATGGAAAAAAAATTAACAAAAAGGATGTAAATACAACATTTGTATGAATGGGAAGCTCTTCCAGACACAATTTAAAGCACTACATGGTTGTCCAAATATTCGCAATGGGCAATGACATTGAGTGGGCAATAAATGTGATGTGTGACGTCAGTTGCTTCTGATGACGTCACAATGTTTCCACATCCTGCACTTATTGTAGTGGGCCCAAGGAGCTGAAAGGCTTCTTATTTGATTAACCTCCCGTTGTTCTAAGCACTTCCAGTGTATATAAATGGCAGATTAATGTGTGTGGACTATGCTTAAATACTGCCCAGGGAAATGCTGTTCGCTCCAGAAGGTCATCCTAAGCTTTTAGAATGATGGACCATAAGGAAATTGAATTTCCAGGACAGATAGAATTCCCATTGACATCCCTATTGGGATGTGGCAGTCATGAACCCTGTTAAATCACTGGCTCCCTGAGATATGATCAGCAGCAGTCACTAGGTCAGATCTTGTCTGATTCCAAAGGCTTTTTATAGCATCAGTCCAATTGGCATGTTGTGTGGGGGCGGAGGACACCTTTATGGAAACATGGAGTATCGGACTCTTATCGGAGTGTGCGCCTGAATATTTTTTTTGTGAAATTATCCAAAACGGTTCTTTAAAAGTTATTCCTGGCATTATAGATCTGAGCTAGACCTATTTAGAGGTAATTTGAACACAAAATCATGTTTAAACGTATTTTGACCACTGGACCTTCATGGTGCCACAACTTATAAATTGGGGCTGTCTGCGCCTTTGGCTCCAGTCGGCAAAAGCCCCACCCTTGCGAAAAATTAAATGGGGTTCACCTCAGGGGATGATCAATGGATGATTGGTTCTTTACATGCTGTATTTATGTTCTCAATAGGATAGATACAGAAATGATGTGAGGATGATTACAAGTATCCGTACTGCCCAACATGTACAGGAATCAGAACTGAACCCTGGGATTGAAAGCCCCGAACTCCTACCAACTGAACTGAGCTGGTTCATCCCATCTTAGTGACTCATCAGCTTATCAATCATTGTTGTGAAAGGAATAATAAAAAAACAAGTAGGCTAGATTGAATATCAAAAATCTGTCTTACCTCTTTCTATTCTCTTCATAACACAAGAATCGAGAAATTCGTGACCGTTTATCGCATTATCTGAAAAAAGAAATTATTTCCATTAGATATTTGCCTTCGAAAAAGACAACTCATCATTTTTGCTTCTAAAAAAACCCACATCTTTCATTCATAAAAGGCAGGAATAAACCGTATGAACTCTTTCATGTTAGATACAAGGGTGTGCCTACTTTATGGATTAATATTGCAAAATGGAAACACCAATGTAAAGGTTAGAATACAAAATATAAAAAGCAACACAATATCTCTGCAAAGAGCTAAATCGATTCTCTAAAAATTTTTTTAAACCCACGCGTTATATGATACTCTTTTAAAATACGTCTTAAAGAATGATGATCGTGCACCTTTGCCAAACAAAAAGGGTACACTGAAAAAATTGTAACCAATATTAAGTAACAAAATTGCATGTCGCTAATGTTTCATTCACCATACTTTGTACAGCTAACATTGAGTCTTTTGATGCTACAATTTGATCATAAAAGAATGAATCCTAAGATATTTAGTATCTTTTTGTAAGTTTGTTCTTTGGTTGAGTATGTTTCAGATCTGAATTTTAATGGTTCCCTATTAAAATGCCAATAAACCATTTGAAATTTCAAAAATGGGACCAAATTCGTTTTACTTGTCAAGGTCACTAAAATTATAAAACTTTAAAAGTAGACATTGTATTTTCTGGGCTCAAGGCCATAATGATTATATAATAGAAGTAAAATGTACCAAATTCCATTGATTGCAACCTTAGGCATCCCGTTCAAGGGTGACCTGGGTCTTTTCGAAAGAGCCATTTTTCTCCAGATAGAAGATCATTCAATTCAACACAGTGTGACAATATATAAGGTATATTTTAGGCCTATGATATATGATGAGATATAACAGAGTTAAAAATGCATTATCTAAAGAGCCAATTAATTAGTCTAATTAAGATCTGTGTGCAAAGCGAAATTATATACCTTTTCAGATATTCATATTCGGTTACCAACAGCTGCCATATTTAAACGAGATGGCCTGTATTTAGTGATTTTGGCCAAAACATTTTTCGATCAAATATGGTAATTCATTGTTAATTTCATTCAGGTCTAATTACTGTAAAGTTCATATATATAATTGTAAATAAATTGTCAAGGCTACGTTCATATCGGTTATGTACAAATAGGTTATGTCCTTGGCACCGTAACCCACTTCGATTTCCTCATCAATGAGGGCTGTCCGTCTAGATAATAAAGTTGCATGGTCTGACAGACAGCCAAGTAATAAAGACAGACAAATAGGAAAGCCCTAAGATTTAAAAGCTTTGGGGGTCTATTCTTATCCAATTGAATAGTCAATGTTAGTTTGTTAACACCATTTCGCCATAGACAAGAAATGGTACACCGTATAATTGGATCATCAGAATTGATTAGGCCAGCACATGATTCTTGGCGAAATTACAATAGTCCTAAGAAGCAAGAGTTTTTCTTGTGAACAAACAGGCAAACACATTAATGTTATAATGGGATAACTTCATAATATGCTACAGCTGCGAACTACAACAGACAATTTTGATGTAATGAAAAGTGCTACGAAAAGAAGTTTCCTTTCGACTATCAGCAATATTTTTTAACTTTGTTTCGGAAACTCTTGTCTCAATAAATACTTTATTTTAAAAAGAAAAACATTCATGGTAAAAACTTCGATTTTCTCTCTGGTGCTAAATGGCAAATTGAATGAAACTTCAATTTTCTCTCTGGTGCTAAACAGCACATCAAATGGAACTTCGATTTCCCCTGGTGCTAAATGGCACTTTGAATGAAACTTCGATTTGCTCTCTGGTGCTAAATGGCAAATTGAATGAAACTTCAATTTTCTCTCTGGTGTTGTCTATCTTACTACATCACCAAATTTCTCTGTGGTGAATGTTTGTGACAGATGAGGTAGGATCTAATTTGGACAGACAGAAACAAATTTGATAGTTATACTTACTTATGTCAACAGTAGTTTCGCTGACTATTCTTTTCGTGGGTGTTTCGGCCACACAGGAATATTTGCCGACATCTTCAGGAGTTAAACAGTCGATGAATAGACGAGATTTCGTTCCAGAAAGACGGAGGGTGGGTCGATCGACCATGCCGTTATTAGACTCATAAGCTGCTTCGTCGTCCATTATTGAATTTGAGATACCCTGTAAATAAACGAAAAGAATGTTTAGATAAAATATCTTTCTCAAAAATATATCTCTCCTGTCCATGCAAGCAGATTGACCACTTTACTGGCATGTTCAAGCAGTCGATAGGCGATTCGTTTTTGAGTCAGATTTCTTGGACGAACAAACGCACTGTGACCAGGGCAGTTCGGTGAGTTCACATATGAATTGTGAAGACGTATGAACTCCATTGTCTCCGTCATTAGACGGTGCATGGAAGGAAAGAAAGAGAGAAGAAAGAAAGAAAGAAAGAAAGGAAGAAAGAAAGGAAGAAAGAAAGGAAGAAAGAAAGGAAGAAAGAAAGGAAGAAAGGAAGAAAGGAAGGAAGGAAGGAAGGAAGGAAGGAAGGAAGGAAGAAAGAATGGAAGAAAGGAAGGAAGGAAGAAAGGAAGAAGGAAAGGAAGAAAGTTCTAAAGGAAGAAGGAAAGGAGAGGCTGCAGGAAGAAAGAAAGGAAGGAAGAAAGGAAGAAAGAAAGGAAGAAAGGAAGGAAGAAAGGAAGGAAGAAAGGAAGGAAGAAAGAAAGGAAGAAGGAAAGGAAGAAAGAAAGGAAGAAAGAAAGGAAGAAAGAAAGGAAGAAAGAAAGGAAGAAAGGAAGGAAGAAAGAAAGGAAGAGCGGAAGGAAGAAAGGAAGGAAGAAAGAAAGGAAGAAGGAGAGGAAGAAAGAAAGTAAGAATGAAAGGAAGAATGAAAGGAAGAAAGAAAGGAAGAATGAAAGGAAGAATGAAAGGAAGAATGAAAGGAAGAATGAAAGGAAGAAAGAAAGGAGAGACTGCAGGAAGAAAGAAAGAAGAAAGGAAGGAAGAAAGATGGAAAGAAGGAAAGCATTATGCTTCCATAAATGTGAAGAATACATCTTTGACAGTTTCATCCAGTGAAACTTGTCATCCTGTACCTAACTAAAAATCAAATAAGTTAATTTTCAAGGATGTCTGAAAGCAACTGTCATGTTGAAATGAAAAAATCTTGCAGTGGTTAAGTCTTTCAAATTAATTATATTGTCTGAGGAAGTGTTAATATCTTTTTTCTTGATAAAAAAAATCGAATTCAGGAAAATGTATATATCATGTTAGATGTATTTTAGATGTCAAACTGTCAATCATACTGAAAGGTTTCCTTCTATGAAATCCAATAAAGCAAATTTCAATGATTTGAGGATCTTTTAGATTGGCCCCATCTTCCCACTCAATGGAAAAAAAATTAAAAATTATATTATTATGGCTTATGACACAATTTAATTGTCAAAACTTTTAAAAGCTGTTGCCAGAATCCTTTGATATTAATCTATAGGCAAATCCTGTTAGTTTCTGTGAGGTAAAATATGATTGTGATAACCTATTAGAATATAATAAGTCATATTATAAGTTATATTTCATTATCTCAATTTCTAAGAAATCTGACATGACTGAGTGATGTTTCCTGCACATTGCTTAGGTTTCAGGTGCAAAGTTTTCACATGATTTCTTTCACTGAAAACTCTAGTCAAGTTCAGATCCTGTATTTGGCTAATTACTCAAAACAAAAGTCCACTGCAGTCTCTAATATTTACCAGATTGAGTTCCCAAAACTATAGATAACATATGTCAATACAGATTATTCAGCACAAATCCACAGATCGCAGAGAATTGCGAGAACTATCTATAAAAGACTTTGTTAAACTGCAAATCGGTTTTACACTCCTCTTCATCTTTTTTAGTGACTGTAAAAGTTTTATAGTAAGCAAACTGTGAAAATAATGGCCGCCATCACATTTGAGTTGAAAATGGTGTAAATGTAGGGGGAGCTGTGAGCTAATGTTGCTCCCCTGGTGGCAGAGAAAATCTGAAGCCAAAGACATGCCAGGGACTAACCACTAAGGTCAGACAAAATGATCTTTGATTACTTGCATCTTCTTGAGGCACTTTTCTATGGTCGGTCAGTAAAAAATAGCTCTAATGTCAATTGAATTACAGGCAAGCACAATTAATATATTTTTATTCACAAACAGAAAATTTGTTGGGTTGGTCCATTTGAGATGCTAAAAATTAATTACGTCCAGCCGTTGACAAGCAACTCCATGAAAACAGGAGTTCCATGGAGGCTTTGCTGTAATGATATGTAGCAAAAGCGGTTGTGACTGATGAATGTCAGTGGTTAACTGTGGTCAGGGCCGGATTTAGGCCTGTTGATGCCCTAAGCAATCACGGTACCGTGGTGCCCCCCCCCCCCAGCCCGTCAAGATTAACCGGCAATCGTTTGTGAGAAAGAATAAATTAATGCATCAATCTTCTATTTTATGGCTATACAATACCTTATTCTCAATCAAGAGACATGTACAATTAAAAGCAACTTTTGAAAAGGAAAATGTGAGAGACTTCAAAACAAATTAGGCTTTCGAAAGTTTCCTTTGAGCAACAGTTGGGTGTCAAAAAAAAAAGAAAGTCTGAAATTCATTTGAGCTAACCTCTAAATGTATTCCATAGTCCCTCTCTGACTCCCATGTAAAATTTCAGCTTTGTTTTAGAAGTTGCTCAAGACTGCAGTGGCTCAACTACCATGGGCCTGCGGCCTGCCTGGGGTTGCCCCAGGGGCTCCCACAAAAGAATAAACATCACAAATTGTGCAGATATTACTCAAAATAATAATGGAAACCCTGTAAAAAATGAAGTGGGGCCTCTTTGAAGTAAGTCTTTAAATTGAGGCAGGCAGAAAAATGTATCTGAAAAATATTGGCTTTTTGTTCAGGGGGCCCCCTGAGTTTTTCCGCATGAATGAGGAATTAATGGCCGGGGCCCTTTGAAGTAAGTCTAAAAGTCAGGGGGGCAGAATTATGTATCCAAAAAATATTGGGACATCAGGGGGCCTGGAATCTTTCGGCATGAAGGAGGTATTAGCGGGGGCCCTTTAAAGTATATCTACAAGTCAGACAGGCAGAATTATGTATTTGAAAAATGTTGGAACAGTTCGGGCACACCCAAAGTGTTTCAGCATGAATGAGGTATTAGTGGGGCCCTTCAAAGTAAGTTTAAAGTGAGGCAGGCAGAACTATGTATCTGAAAAATATTGGAGTAGTAGTGATTGGCAAATGACGTCCAATGACGTTGGTAGGGGCCCCCAGCCTCCCTGATCCTAGGGGCCCCACAACCTCATGAGCCCCAAAGATAGATGGAGGTTTAACATTGAATTTTCACGCGAAAATGGCTATTTTAGCCAATAGCTCACAAATTATCAGTTTGCAGTCTACTTCTGGCAAGAGCGCCTTGGCCATACTTTCAAAATGATCAAATCTATCCCTAATTTCAGGAAGCTGACCAGCACAAACACTCATTTTATGTATTGGGTTTTGCAGTGTTTTGCTGACATTATTGAAATGCCCTAATATTTCCTTCCATCAGAGAAGGACAGTTCAAGAACTGCACGGGACCCTTGAAGTCATTGTGGACCCTCTCCCACAAAAATGGAAAAGGAGATAAAAAATTAACAACACAACATTTTTTTCGCCCACAACTTTTCTTTTTTGGAACCTTGGTGCCCCCTGAGCTCTGGTGCCCTAAGCAGCTGCTTAGTTTGCTTATGGGTAAATCCAGCACTGACTGTGGTTTAGATAACATGTAATTCATTATATTTCTTCCTGAGTCGAACATTTCTACTTGAAGAGTGAAGTTTATTTATAAGTATGTACATCTATCATTGCATCCTGTATTGTACTGAAAATCCCAGGTCTCCTCTTTTTTCTCTTTCACTTTTTAAAATGTTGCTTTGAGACATTGGGGAATTTGGAGTGAAGAAAATCAAAAGGTTTAAACAATGTTAAAGGACTGTCTGGCAAATTTGACACTTGTTACACTGATAACAGATAGGATATATGAGATCCGCTTCAGATTTGCTTTAAGAAATTTACTAAATACAATATTATCAAGTTGCACTCTCAGAGATAAATTGACAGACAGGACATTTGTCTTGGGAATTCTATGGAACTGAACAAAAAATGTGAGCAAATAAAAACTGTACAGCTACTTTCTTTGAAATTTCCGTTTCTAAGCTTTATTTCTTTGCATTTTTTATATGTATGGCTTAAAATAAGTCCTAACTAGTTCAAGAGGAACCATTGAAAAAAACCTGCTTTTGTGAAATTTAAAATAAAAGTTAAAAAATTTCTTGAAATAAAATGTTTATCCTGCATTTCGACCAATAAGTATTGCGCAGTAAATATAATGTCCTTCCTATTACAGTACTGGATGAATTTTCAAAATAATGATGTTCATTTACAGCTAAACACTTTGATATAGAATTAAAGTGGACTGTGGCACTGTGAAAATGGCACTTTGTGTGTCATCTTGCTGATGATTTGTCATGATCAAACCCAATACTTTCAGTTTTAATTTTATTGAAGGAGACTTATCCTACTTGTTGGTGACAGCCAAACGGAAGGATTTTGCATCTGATCTTCACTCTAAAATCCGTTATGAGAAGTCAAATGGCTTTCTCTTGATAATGACTAATCGAACAGCCTCCCCATGTTTCCCATGTTGAAAGTAGAGAAGATGGCACTTCATCAGCTATTATCAGTCACGAAGCGCCATTTTCACAGTGCCACAGTCCACTCTAATTCTATATCAAAGTGTTTGGCTGTAAAATATACGCAAGATGTTGCTTCCAGAATTTATCACCTGCGACAGAATTTTTTTCCAGATATTATAGTGATCAGTTGTAAGATTTATCCAGGCATCAATCGATGGATGGATGATTGGGCCTTTACACTAAGTATTCATGCACAGTAGCAGGCTAAATAGAACAGGAGAACACAGCAATGAGATAAAGCTGCTGTCCAAAATCAGTTCAGTTGACTCGGCAAGTGCAAAAACCCGGTTCCAGCGCCAGCTTTCAAATATAGGAGCTAATCCGCCCGCCCATATTCAGAGTTTATCTCTTTACTTTTACAATAACTTTTCTTTAGTCTAAGATAGAGTAGGGCGAAAGCTTGCAACTGTAAAATCTTTGATCTCAATCATTCTGAATACAAATTTTGTGTCTCAATCGCAGGAAAGCGAATATGAAGTGGTTGGCATTGTTTCTATGACAACGGCTAAAATGGCGCCTCAATGTGCAGAACAATTCATACCAGTCGGCGTCGGATGTAGACAGAGTGCACTTCCTATGAGCGATAAAGGTTTGTAATCAGGAGTAAAATGGCTACGATTGTCCGTAATTGCTTCGTTTGTAATATGCCTTTATCGTGTGATCTGCTTTAAGCTATATTTAGCACTATCTATACATTTAGTAGAAATTGCACCAAAAAACTCCCAATAAATTTGACATCCAGGTCAATAAAGGCACAAATATGCATCAGGGATCATGACATTGATAGGCTGACTCAATTAAGTGATCACATTGTGGTGGTTGATGCAATTACACTCTGAGTTCTCACAACACAACTCCATCAAGTTCGCAGATTTCGTGTTTATCTTTGGTGCACAGTACCATCGTCATAAAAAATGAACATTAATTTGTCTTGGAGATTTCTGATTTCAATGAACAATTTGATCCCTGTGAGAAAAAGATATGTTCCAAGTTCTCAGAGTGGATTGGGAAAGCTGTGTCATCTACTTGTAAAAGCAGGGTGGAGTGGGGTAAACAACGCTAGCGAGGCAAAACGGCAAATGACAAACAGCAATTTTTTTCTCCCTAAACAATGAGCAGCACAAGAATTGTGCATTAATCTGATGACATCGGTTAAGAAGGACTACAATCACTACATGACCTCACCTGGCCTAAGCAGCTTGGCAGAGTGAGCAAAAGAGGAAGCATGCGCAAGTAAAATGTTTTACATGCCTTTTCAAAATTTCTAAGTAAGAAATTTTCCTTTGTCATTATTAAAGTTCCTTATCCTATCCATCCATGACACATGTTCATCTATCTACAGTTCCGCCTCAAAGTTAGTGAAATGGATGATGTTCTGCTATTGGGTCAATGCTTAACATCCCCAAAATGTTCGTGGAAGCATGAATTCTCGTCCAATGATTTGAAAATATGTTATATCATCCTGTATGACCATGCATTTTATGTTTTCAGTTGAGGATGTTTAAGATTGACCTTATGGCAAACCATTACTCCTTTCACTTACTTACGATGGCACTGTATCTATCTGCCTATCTACCTATCTACCTAGCTATCTATCTATCTATCTATCTATCTATCTATCTATCTATCTATCTATCTATCTATCTATCTATCTATCTATATATCTATCTATATATTTAGGACGTCACAACGTTCAGTACGTTGCGTCATTGCATCAGACGGTGCGTTATGAGTCATGTGATCACGTCATGTATCACACCAGACTGTCATACCACTAGAGGTCCCCAGGTGCAACATTTGAGTGGCTGGCATGTCCATATTTGTCAGAGTGATTTGGCTTAAAGCAAAGTAATTATCTCTTTGCTGGGAATTAGCTGCAGGACAAAAATGCAAAACCAAAAAAGGGAATAACTTAACCCAATAATGATGCAATGCCATGGTTCTTAGCAAACCAAATGCCATGATGCAATGACAGGAATTCAGCTACCACAGGAAACCGGACAGACAGACAAACAAGCTTGAAACAGATCAAATAAGATAGACAGGTGATTGTTTGACACTAGCATTATACCCGTGAAGCCAGCCTTAGCCAGGCCATGAAGTTGGTGGGGGGCTGTTTTCAGGAGATTATTATGATTATGATAAGATTGAAGCACCAAACCTGGCTAAGGACATTTCATGGCTGGGAAATCAGTAGTTAGGTTGGAGTAGCGTAAGGGGTCCGTGAATTAATAGTGTGATGATAATGATCATGCTATAATATTATAATAATATTATTATGCATAAACTTATGGCAAATCTTGCCGTTTTGAAGTAGATCATTAAACCATATTTGTAAATAATATCAAAGGCCTGATTTTAAACTAATCTTTTTATGCCATTGCATATTACTTGCAATAATCCAACTATTTTCATACTAATTTGTTCACATCTGTCATTGGTCTTGCAAGCAAATAACTTGAAATAAGTGGGTCAAATGATTACCAAAAGACTTCTTTTTTTAACTCGTATACAAAAACACATTTGTATGGTTACTTTGTGTAAAAATTATTACTTTGGTGCCAAAACTGATAGAAATTTCTGCATTCAGCTGCAATATGGCTAGTGGCACCTGTGCATAAGTGTCTTTCAAAGGCTTGCATAAGTGACTGGAACCCACAAAGGCTTATATTTACCATATTCTGTCCTATTCCTATGCAGACAATGGAGTAGGAAAAGTGTAGGAGTTATCTGTGGAGTATATAATGAAGGTGCATTTTGCAGAACTTGGAAACATACAACTTGCATACATGTATTTACAAAACCGCAAGTATTACAAGTATTTGGTGGAAATTGGTGCCAATTTTAAAAAATATATAAATATAAAGAATCTAAAGAAAATGTGTAAAGAAATTTCTAGAGGGCTTTAAAATCACTTTTTTCCAATCCATTTTGTCAAGCCTACCTTTTTTATCCATTCATTACATTCATGACATAACCTACTTGTACCAAGTTGTTCATTCAGAATATTCTAGAAGCCTTTTGAAAAAGGGTAAATTTATCTCTGGAACTTTTTGTTAAAATATTCTTTTTTTGTCATGGCCTACTCTTGTCTTCCCTCTTTCTTTATTTTATTTTTTGGAAATAAAATCAATTCAAAACTTTCTAAAAAAAAGTATTATGCAATTGACCCCTCCTTTTAGATATCCTTCCTATTAATTCAGGCAAGCTCATCTGCTTAAAAAGTCTGTAGGAAAATTTTTGTTGAATAAATATGCCTAAATGAAAAAAGTTGAAATTTAGAGAAAAATCGTATGATAGGCCTATTTTATAATAGAAATCTGATTTCTCTATTCTATTGATTTTGATAGTTCGTCATCTATCTATCTATCTATCTATCTATCTATATATCTATCTATCTATCTATCTATCTATCTATCTATCTATCTATCTATCTATCTATCTATCTATCTATCTATCTTTATATCTTTCTTTCTTTCTTTCTATATTTCTTTCTGTCTATTCAGTGTTTCAGTACTAGCCCGAAGTCTTGGTTGGTTGCAACACTTGAAATTTCTCATTATCTTTTTTATGCGCCCAGTGCACACAGCCAGAGGGGCGGACTAACAAAAGAATTCTGTTGGACCATAAATTCTTCTTCTTCAAGTGCTAGACCGAGACTGTCTGGCGCTTGTTTCGAATCAGGAATTTCAAGCACCCAAGTCCCAACGGTTTTCGTATACGTGGCACAGCCAGTGCATCGGGCTAACAAAGGCAGTCAGTCACTGAGTTGGCAGGGTCAGAATTTCGGACACTTTTCACTGACCACTTTCCATCAGGAGTGGATTGGTTGGGGGCAGCGATCCTAAGTGACTTCACATTTGAAAAAAGGAGTGGAATAATGAATTTCGTGAATTTCTGGCCTATGAGCTTGACCAAGTGGATCAAAATTTTACACAGCCTTACACAGGCCTGCAAAATTTAATGGTTCATTTCTGATTGTTCGAAAGAATTGCCTTTTATCAGTACCCCACACTGCTTTTTAAACAGCATTGACCATAATGAATTACCCAACAGTTTAATAGCCTACATTATATAGTCCAAATGCAAGTTACTGTTTTTTTCTTTTTGCCTTGTGGTGTCTGAGTGTCTCTGTCGGAAGAAAATTGGCTCAGGAAGTGTAAAAAGAAACTCTTTTGACTGTTTTTAGGCAGGAAATGAGATATGAGATATATTTTGGCCTTCCTTCTTAAATAGATAAATTATATCCCACAGACCAAGCCTAGCTCGCACCATAAGTGTGTGAACATTTTTGCGGTCATTGGAGAACCCGGTGAAACTAACCATGCCAATTTGATCTACAGTGAGGCCTGCCCAGGCAGCCCAGGCAGCCCAGCACGTGGAAGCTACGTGCCCATGATCAAAGAGTTGAAAGCACGTGGTTGACGCTGCGTAGGGCGTACGTTCAGCAGCGTCTCCAGCGTCAAACAAGAGAGTCACAATTAAGAGCAGCACTTCAAAAGTTCCAAAATAAATAAAAAGCTTCAAAACAGCCAATGCAAGACATTTTTGAAGTGACTGTTCAGTTTTAAAGTAAAACTAGCATGCACTTCAAAAGAATTTTTCTGAAAACTGACCAGTGCAAAGATCAGGAAAGATGTCGCGTTGGGAGACAGAATATAACAGTAAACGTCAAAAGAGCGTCAAAAAGAGCGTCAGAAGGGGCGTCAAAGAGAAAGAAAAGACGTCATAAGCGTCATGAAGGACGTCTTGAACGTAAAAAGTAACGTAAAAAGTGAAAAAAAGGTAATGACTAACCTGTGTGATTCTGTTGCCTTTGAAAAGCCAGTGGATGGTCGGAGAGGGGCTTCCCCCAGCACTGCAATGGAGTACAAGACTCTGTCCTAATCTTCCTTTCGTTCTAGGCCCAGGAACAGGTCCATTGAAGTCAAGTTGTGGCTCTCCCACTCCTTTCGTGTCCATAAGTGAAAATGCAAGAGAAGGCAAGAAAAACGCACTTAGTGAAAAGATGAGCATGTGAGAATTGCACATTGTGGCCATTGTGATGATGAGATGCTGTGAAGTGGTGATGTGGTACTGTGAGTAGGTACTGTGAGCTGGTACTGTGAAGTGGTACTGTGAGCTGGCACTGTGAGCTAATACTGTGAGCTGTTGTAAAGTGTGATAACTGATATATATATAGCCAATTTATATATATCTGATCTAGGTAGGTAAACTGCTAACTGTCAAGTAATGTCAGCCATTCAGGATGGGGGCTAAATATTGGTGACAGTGGTGGCGCGCATGCGTAGTGGATGAATGAATCTGACAACTCACTCACTCAGTCAGACTGAGACAAAACTTGCTGGCCCCCTGGCTGGCCCTCACTGCAGTGGCTATAAGCCTGTACGTTGTGGGTGGTTGGGGGGGGGGGGGGTCTGATTTCTGGGTGTTGAAATAACACTGGGTGTCTGCGACGTCACTGAGACGTGAGGAAAATCTAATATTACATCCTGTATTAGAATCACTAGCATAATACCCGTAAAATGGGAATAAGAAAAGGATGATTCGTAAATGGTGATTGAAGTAAATATACATTCTGTGATGAGCTGAGAAAGATCGCATTCAGGAGCGAGACCCATCCCTCCCTCTTCGGAGTCCAGGGAGAATCATCAATCAACCACCACCATTGGAGAATAGCCTATTGATAGTCGTGCATAAATGAGTAATAAGTGCACTGGTATAGGCCTAATACGAATAGTTTGAGAAACCCGACGCACTTATGGTTGTTGTATGGTGTGAAATAATGTTGCTTGCAAATTTTGAGTTGTGGGCAATGAGTAGTTTGGGAGGAGTAGCGTAAAGCATCCATGAATTAAGGGTATGAAGCCCGCCAGCCCCCCCCCCCCCCAGGTCACCCAGATCAAACAACCCACCCAGAAACCCTGTTCTCTCTGTGTTCAGACTGTTCTTGAGATCTTATGACCAACCCGGAACTATTAAGCAATGCCTGGAAAGATGATTGGTAGGGGGGGATAGTAGCAAGTGTTAGGGGGCGGAGAAGCAAGGGGCCTGGGGGGGGGGGGGTTGTGATTCTTGGAGTTTCATCATCCCATCACCCATAGAACCGCAGCCCCCTCAAACCATCGACTGATTGCTTTGACTTGGTAAATTGGCTCTACATAGGCCTATAGATCTCTCACTTCAGAATTCATGAGTTGTTTTTATTTTTTTTTAACTTTTTAATCTATCTCTCTTTTTTTTTCTAGGAAGTAGGATTGTTTTAATTTATTTAGATTGTCCTTTGCATGTATGCTGCACCCAGATAATCTTTGTAAAGAGAATTGTCACAATTTTCCAGAAGAAAGCCAAACATGGAAGCTGAAGTACATGTACAATTTAAAGAACAAGAGCTG
The DNA here is from genome assembly GCA_026936325.1 of Platynereis dumerilii. NCBI lineage: Eukaryota > Metazoa > Annelida > Polychaeta > Phyllodocida > Nereididae > Platynereis > Platynereis dumerilii. The sequence continues at coordinate 53,206,169 of JAPTHN010000005.1, forward strand.
TACTGAATTATAACTATAGCCTGAACAAGATAGCTTTAAAATTGGATTCAAAATTGAAAAATATTTTCTAAAGATGAAATTTCCACAGTGCTGTGCTGTGTCTGCGTTTGGATGAGCAATTGAAAAGAAGTTTTTGCAGTTCAAAATCCTGATATATAGCAGCTTACATAGGCTCAAGTTTTGAGGTTTTTCTTCAGAACAATCAACGAAAAGCTCTCTGTATACATGATGGATACTCAAAATTATAGATAGGCTGAAAATGAATGAAATCTTCAGTAAGACGCCTTCATATTTGCTTAAATATATTGGCTATTTTAAGTATGAGGGCTGCAGGTCGTATCAAATTCTAACACTGCAGCTGCAGTACAGACTGCCTTGGCTTAAAAAAAATCTGGTTTCATAAATCTGATACTTTCTCATTTAATCAGAAATACGATTAAAGAGGATCACATGACATATTTGATAGCAAAAAGGGAATTATGATGAAGTTGCGGTACTTCTTCTCACTTTTACTTGCTCTGTGGATGTCATCTGACACCCTCTATGAACGAGATGACTAAAGATAGACATACAAGTTGGATCTGCAACTTCCTGCACACACATACAACTCATTCCAGCTAAACTTACAAAGCAGGTTGGCTGTGATAACCAGTCCATCAATTGATCTGATCAAACCATAAAAATGGTTATTGGTTATTGGTGAACCAAGGTAAATGTTGTGACAATCAAACAAAGTTTAATAAACCATTAATTTGGTACTGACTACACCAGGGCAGTCGTCAAAAATGTTCCTGCATTGGCCAATAACAATCAGCATCATTATCCATGCTGCAGGGTGGTAAGACCTATGGGAGCTCCGTATGGAATGACTGGCCCTGAAGACTGAAGGATCGTCTGCATGACAATGCCTTTACTTCTGTGAAGACTACTTTTGCCTCTCTCAAAAAACTGTATTATAAAGTAGAAAGTAAGTCAACTTTCAGAATTTAGTACCTGCTCCAAATTACCACCATTGCTGCTGCAGTCACAAGATCTGCAGCCAGCCGGGCCTAAGCAGGCCCTGCAGGTAGTCATGTAGAGACTGCAAAAGCAATAAATATGCAAAAGGCTGCTTAATTGGGACAGTATATTGTTGGAATCACACCATTATTGCTGTCATATGATGCCACAATTGTTGCTAAGGGCCTGATTGTGTGCTTACACCGGATATTGCAGGCATCAAACAATTGTTTAATTCCAGGGGACAGTTTTATTAGCAGCAAATAGGCAATGATAAGGCCCTAAGCAGCTGCTAAGTATAATTGTATTGTCCTAACAATTGGGCCAATGGTTTTCTCTCCTATTATGACTTGCAAAATTGAACTGATGATTTGAGATGATTTCCATGAATTTATGAGATGATACAGGGTTGGGCGATTAAATGAGATGAACATGATACATATTACATTTTCATTTGATGAAATTTGATATTTGAATATAAGGCATACCCATTTTAAGTCATTTGATTAAAAAAAGCAGACTTCAATGTAATTATTAGAACCCCCCTTTCATGCAGTCACGATGAATATTAGATTAATCTTTACAAAAAGTTTTAGCCTACACAAGATTTTTTTTTTCATTTTTGATAACAGAAAAAGGTTTTTACTTACTTGGGTTGGAAATTTCATTCTTGCTTTTCAGGGTGTTCTTCGACAGTTTCTGAAATATAGAAAAACATCGTATTTTAAAGCTAATTCCAGTGCATATAATCTGACCTGGTGTGACCAGCAAAATAATCAAATATAATTTATAAATGTGAAATAAAAAAAACCTGAGCAACAACTTGAATAAGGCGGAAATTTTCAATTTGTATACAATATAATGAAGGAAACATTTGTTTCAGAAAAAAACCCAGCATCAACATGCTCTGTGATATTTTCTAAAACTGTAAAACAGTTTTCTCCCATAATTTCTCTATTTTCTAAAGTGAAGAAATAACCTTCACACAGGCAGCATAGCATAGCAACCATGCATATGCTGTAAGAATGCTCACTTCTTTTATTTCATTCTAAGGGAAATGAGAATTATTTCAGCAAGAAAAGATTGGAGGGAATTGGATGCATAAGAAGTTTCTGGAAACACGGATGCCAGAGTGCAAAAGTCTCCAACCCCCGTAAAGTCATTGCAACCCCCCCCCCCCCCTTCAACTCCTTACTAAAGCACTGTACCCTAAGGCCTATAGTCCACATGCCAACCCCCTCTCTCTGAAATACCCCAGAGCAAAGAAATGCTGCATTCTCTCTTAATGTGCATTGGGGCATTGCTGTTGCATCATGTACATTTGTACTTAGTGGAACATAAGGATTTTAGAGATTTGTCTGACGATAATGCCTTTCAGTAACTTGATTTTAGAAAATGCTATACTTATTAGTGGCAGATAAAGCAATTATGGAGCCCTCTATAATCACAAACAGGCATAACACTCTTATTATAAGTTCTGAGAGATTAAAAAGTACATGAGGGATCAAATTGTAAAATTTTAAAAAGCAGATCTCAATAATTTGTTTGATAATTCCTGAAAAAAAAAATGTATAAGAGAAGAAATATTGATAACAGCAGAACATTTCTGTAAAAAGTTAAGATAATTTTAAAAAATTCTAAAATTATCGTATATAAATGAAAGAATCTTGAAATTTCTGAGGTTCTCTCAAAATGTGTTATTTTTTTCTGGGGTCTTTAAAGGTGAAATCTTACAACTTTTGCGGCGAATGAAATTTCTCTGATTATGACCCTTTCCGCTTATTACCTAAAATATTTCTGATACTTTCACAAAATTTTTTAATGTAAGATTTTAAAAATTTCGGAGAAATTGTGAAATTTCTGTATTTATAGGCTTTCTCCCCCCCCCTAATTCCTCTTGAGCAACAACGGAATATTCCTATATAAATGTGAAGTTAAAATAAATCATTCCAACACAAAACAAATTTTCATCAAGCAAGGTAAAATAAATTTATTACTTGACTTGTCATATAATTGAAGTTATTGAGCCATGCTTAGCTATGCTTCATCCTATATGCAGAGAGATTACAAGTTTGAGTAGAATTTTCAAGTGTATGTCACAATTCTTTCAGAATAAATTTTCACTTTTCAAAGTTGGGTCTGTATGACAATGCATTTTATAAGAGGTTTATTCCTTTAATTTTACACGAGAGCTATATTTCAGAATTTCAGAGAGTGAAACCGAACGATCTAGTTCCTACATTTAAAAGTTTAATCTGGAATTTGGAAATTCTATATCTTATAAAGAGGATTTAGTTTATCTGGGAATTTCCAGAAAATTTGATATCAAGCTAATCTGAAGGTCTGGTGCGGTATGAAAAAACTAATGTTACTCATAGAGATTTATATGAATTACAGTATACTTAATAAATATAAATGTGATCAGCTTTCCCCAGTCTATGTACATTGCGAGTTTATGATAAAATTTCATAAATCTTTTAAAAACTAAAATTCGTAAATTAAAAGCATTTAAATGTGTGTACCTTGACAAAATTTAATGTCGGTTTCATAATTCTTAGATATCTAAAATGAATTCCCTGAAAAATATATTTGCTTGTCCAATAAATGTCAGGAAACAATTAATTTATCACTTATTCGTTTTAGAGTCTTGGGAGGAGCAGGGAATTCTTTTGCCTTGGACAAAAGCTTCAATAAAGTAGATCTTCAGATAAAACTGATTTTCCCTCCCTTTGTCTGCCACTCCCCTTTCCAGTTCCATGACCTAGACAGGCCAGACAGACAGAATTGCGAAACTCCAGATAGAGATTGTGAAATTCATTTCCCCAAAAATCCCACAATCAGAAAGCTTCAGAAGCACCCAAGGCCATCTAGTCCTACCCTGACTACCAAGTCTACAATCCTAGACAGAGTATAATATACATTGTAGGCCTATAGACAGACTATAATCAGTCACCAATCATGCTGTGGGGGAATTCCAGAGGTTGGGATTGCGAAATTTTGGGGTTTGAATTTGGCCGGGTTGGGCCAGTGAGGTCAATTTCGGGTCATCCAACAAAGGGCATGACCCCATAGGGCTGAGGATTGGGAGGAACACGTGGTCAGTGGCGCTGCTGGGCACTGACTTTATTGGCACTTCATTTGAATGCAGTTTCTCAATGGGTGACTATTTGATAAATGTTGACCCCAGGCAATGTTTATGCAAATTACTTACTATACAGGGACAACCCACTTTCTTTTCCTCTCAAGACTGGCCCCATTATTTTCGGATCTTTTTTTTTTTTTGAAACTTTATAAATTACTTCATCAATTTGTGCTGATAACTTTTCTGATTTACCTCTCTGAGAGGCTCTCTGACAATAAACTTTGTCTTTAAATAATTCTATTGCACTAGCTATCAATGCATGAATCAATCAAGCACTTCTTTCGCAGATTTGTCCTTCTCTGGCAAGTTGTGGCAACTTTTTTTTTAAATTTATCAATTTTGTGCTGATCACTTTTTCGGGTCATTGTGTAACTTCTTTCTTTCCTAAAAATCTTAATTCTGTTTGCCACTTTTTATCAATGTCAATCAACCAATCAATAAATCAATCAATGGGAATAATGATTTATTTTTACCGTCATTTTCAAAAGTGGTCTAGGCTACAATTCAAATATAAAAATTAATATATTCAATTAATCAATCAATGGACCGACGTATCAATAAACCAATCGATCAGAATCAGAATCACTTTATTGTCCTTGTATCATCATTAATCAGTATCGTAATTATAAAGAATTATTGAATTATTTATATCAACCTATAATGTTTTTATGCAATCAGCATCACACGTGCAATGCTCTCGATTTCCATTGAATAGGAAACCCACAGGCCAGTTGTATTTCTGAGACGAAGCAAATTCGCCCCAGATGTGCACCGACCACTTCCTCTTCCGCATTGGTGGGGTACATATTTCTGAGGTCATCACTGATACCATCACTTGTATGACGCAATGGTCTGACTGCATTAGCCTTGATAGTTCTGATGGCCAGCTTGGCCTCCGATATTTTTTTTTTCAGTATTTTAAAATACTGGATAGATAATTAAACATATAAAAGGCCATGTATGACAGATAGAGATATTCTGGTCAGTGGATAGACAGAGCAAATCAGAGATATGTCTTCTGCAAACAGCTAGACAGATAGATGGATGGAGATAGATATAAAGATAGATAGATAGATAGATAGATAGATAGATAGATAGATAGATAGATAGATAGATAGATAGATGGATAGTGAGTGAGTGAGTGAGTGAGTGAGTGAGTGAGTGAGTGAGTGAGTTACTGTTTTACGCCCCATCAGGACCGGTATGGGGTGTAAATAGAGGCAAAGATAGATAGATAGTTAGATAGATAGATAGATGAATCATAATATATATATATTTATACACGTAATACATATATACATATATAAACCTACATCATTTTGAAACATGTAGGCCTAGATAGAAAATAGATAAAATTACATTTTAAATATAATTTTCTTGTTCAGACACCAGACTGCATGGTACATTCCATAGACAGACAGTCAGAACTTCAACTTCGTGAATTTCTTTATAAAATTCGATGCCATTTGACAATGGCTTCCCAAAATTCCTTTCCGCAATTTAGCAAGTGCATGACATAACATGGAGGTAAGTTGAGGTAACCACAGGTATTTCAATGGGACATTTAACAAGAGCTTACAAGAGAGGATGTGCCTTTAACAATGGAGTATAAGCACATGGGGTGTTTCTGGCAACTGTGACCTCCCTCACATTGTAAGTGAAAAACCACCAAGTACCTTGACAAAAGAGTTGTAAAGCTTTGTCACAATCAGACCAAGATGTGGATCCTAATAGTAAAGATTGACAAGTTTTTGAATATACTGGTTTGGCTCTTACATTTATACTTAGTTCAAACCCTTCTGCATTCAGTTTTCAAGTCATTTCCAAGAATAAGTTTCAATGCCTTATAAACCAGACTATTGTGCATCTCGTGCATATATCTATGAAAATGAACTGAAATTGGCTTTTGGGCCTTTAAAAATAAGCTTAAGACCTTTCATCAGTGTTTTTAGACTTGGCATCAGTGTACATGGATACAGAGTTGTATACGTAGTCTAAGCTCGTTCTTGTGCTCAGTGATCAATTATATTTTATTCTTTGCTATTTTAAAAGGCTGTTGGTTTTATACATTTTTGCTATTCTAGTACATTTTTGCTACCCTAATGAACATTTCTGATGACACTATATTGTGATACCAGGTATATCATGCTGATTGGAACATGACCTATTGGCTTCTGAGGGACTTCCTGGATTGTTGTGGCTTTTCAGCAAGCCAGTCCAGGCTACAGGACATAATGCCTGGATCTCATTTGTTCATAAGCAAACATTCTGCTGGAAGGGTCAATGAACTTTTTGGTCAAACTGAACTGCTGTTTCTGCTTTTGTGATATTGTAATTATCAATAAATAGATATCTACTTTAATTACAGTGATGGCATTTCCTTAAAGTTAGGCTGCAGCAGCAAAGGCCATATGATAACTTAAAAGTCTAGCCAAATCTGAACCCCACCAGATGGATGGATGGGTGGATTGGGGCTCTACGTCCAGTATTCATGCACTGTTGTAACTAGGCCTATCACATGAAGAGGACACGCCAGTGAGGCGAAGGATGATTGAAACTGCTGTCAAACATGGGTTCAGGTGCAGGACACGACCAGAGCTGGAACTGAATCTGGGACTCAGTGATTGGAAGCCCTTCATATGGCTTCAAGCCGAGAGCAAGACCAGGCATGCACTAATCAAGTTGGGAGTCTCTTTTATCACGAAAGCCTCTACAGATACATGTTATGTAAAATAGGTGAACTGTGTAGTTTCTTTGATTAGAGTTCGATCTAATGTTGAATCATGCTCTTAATCATCCGATTGCTGCATTGCAAATCACTTCCAAAAATCACCACCCATTGCTCATCAACCCCATCTCTAAGACTTGTTGAGAGTCTGACTCAGGAGTTATCATCGATTCATGAACCAAAAGTGACAAAAACTTGTTAACAATTAAGGAAATCGTTTGAATCACAAAAGGAAAACTGACTGTGCAGTTCTGACTCAAAACTTTGCATGTCAGAATCAATCAATTCCAAGGTTGCACCCAGTGTACTGCAGGACTTGTAATGGCGCGTGGGAGGTTGTCCATTTATCCACTTTATAAAACAGGGCTGGGTCAGAAGAGCAAGCCAAAAAATATCTACAAATATCTAAAAATATACAGAGGAGAAAAGCAATGCCAATTGTGAAATTACTAAAATTGCTGCCCACTCAATATTTGTCGATTTTGATTCATTTCTTTTATTCAATTATGCAGAATGGAAAAAAGTCCACTGCCACAATCTCAAAAAAGCCTTGAAACAAAGAGCATTGCATTTTTCAGTATATAGAAAAAATTATAAAACACCAAATTAAATACCATCTTTCTTGATGCATTTTGAGGTTCAAGGAAAATCTGGATCAGCAAAAGGGTTCCAATTAATTTCCATGCACAATTTTTCAGCCTGGCTGGCAAATTTCTTGTTTGTGAGGAATTGTCTTTTCTTTTGATACATGATATGTACACTAGGTGGCATTGTAGTGCTGCTGGTTTGATGACACTGCCCCCTAGATATATCTGTTTTTCTGTGATTCATTGCCTGTGATTCAGCCTTGATTTTCAGTAGTCACTGTTATGATTTGTTATCTAAAAATTGATGAATACTTGTTCCACAAATTTTTTGTTACTAAAATAACTGTTACATCATCCATTAAAAATGGTCGTTGTTCCTATTTTTTTAATGAATTTCATAATATGTACATAATACTTATGTAACAATAAAAAAAGGCATACCTTGGTACAATTTATGTAGTAACATGGTATTACATGGTGATATAAGAAAGCTAATTATGGAACTTTGATATCAAATCAGTAAACAATGGGGTGTTGATTTCTTTTAATGTATTCAGCAAATCATTACATTTCAGACCACCCAAAACAGGAGTAAATGTGACAGATAAGAGCCTATTGTTTACCAACAAAGTTGTAGATAGATTACAGAGGCTATCTAAAAGTCACATGACAACCTGGACTGACACCACGTGATAAAATTATCATCAATGAGAGATCACATGTGTGGATCAAGGCAAATGTTGTAACATGTTTAACACTTGCTTACTGAGTTGGGGCAAGTCCCACGTGACCCTATTAAAATGTACTGACATCCACAGTACATCTGGAAGTAGTTATAATTTAATTAAATGTGTTGCTGGCTTACACTCCTGCTCTAAGCGGCAGTAAGCTGGAGATGAAGGTTCAGTGAATTTCCTGACAGCACTTCCTATTTCTGCCAGAATTTCCATCTTGAGGCCTCCATTTCCTGCCCTGATATTAGTCTTTTAACAAAGTGGCCAATCAGAGACTTGCATCATGAAAAGTGAAATGCTGATTCCAGTTGCAGGCCAGCATAGAAATCCCACAGAACGCCGTCATGCTGCCCAAATCCTTTTTTTTTTCAAATTTTACCACAAGGTGGTGCTCAAGGCCAGCTCAAGTAAATCATTTTTTTGCTGCACGTATGTCTGTGAATGGCATTCTCCCGTGGTCATCGACTCACTTCCGAGCTGGCTCTGCCAGTGAGCCTCTGACCTGGATGGCTGCAATTAGTGTGGTTTTGGAGCCGACCTGTGATAGGTTGCGAAGGACAGTGGACGCACAATCAGAGAGTCTGTTACATTTCAGGCTTGGCATGTCATTCAAGACTCTGCATACAGTTGATAGCTGTTGTCTGCTAATCTATTTGTTGTTTCCAGGTTCCTTATGTTTGATAACCATTCAATAGAATGAAGGGAGGAATGAAGGAAGGAGTGAAGTGGGGGAATGAAGTGGGGAATGAAGTTGGGAATGAAGTGGGTGAATGAAGTGGGGAATGAAGTGGGTGAATGAAGTGGGGAATGAAGTTGGGAATAAAGTGGGGGAATGAAGTGAGGGAATGAAGTGAGGGAATGAAGTGAGGGAATGAAGTGAGGGAAGGCAGGGAGAAAGCTGAGGGAGGAAGGGAGGATAGATAAACAGATAGATAGTTAGATGAATAGATGGATAGATAGATAGATAGAGAGATAGATAGATCGACAGATAGATAGATAGATACACAGATAGATACACAGATAGATACACAGATAGATACACAGATAGATAGATAGGTAGATAGATAGAATAAATGTCTATCTACAATCAACTTTAAAAAAATTATTTATATAAAACTTTAAATACCCCCCCCCTTAATGCTTGCCCCCTAACAACTTGGGAATGAGAGTGAGCTTTTGCACAAAAATGCGTTCTGAAAATATCAAACTTGGACAAAGTCAATCACTGTCCATGAAGGTTGTCTATAGAGATTAATTCCAACTACCAATCAGATCCAAATTAAATGCATGGTTGATAATGATTGACATCTGAAATATTCACAGTTTTTGTGTTTGTCTTTAGTACTCATCATACATTTCACAGTTTATGTAACTTTCAGACGACAGTTTCTTGATTTCAGTTTGTATGTTTTATTCCATTGCTCAACATCAGTACTGGTGTTTGTCAATATAAGGTGTGATCAGTGACAGATACATTAATCCCAAAATTATTTTGGAAGATTCATTCTGATTGGCTGGACCACCAAAGCATGAAAGTTCAAAATTTGACTAAAACCACAGGGAAAACTACCAACAGAGTCAGAGGCTCACTGGCAGAGCCAGTTCGAGTGAGCCGATGACCACGTGAGAATGGTGAATGGCGGCATTAGAACTCCGGTCAAATTTGTAGATCTCATTTTGATTTTAATGGAGACAGGTTGAAACATTGATAATGACTTTCAACAATGAACTTATCACTACCACTTAGTGCATGGGCCTTGTCACTTGATATAGTCCGACCTGATCAGGGCTTTGTATTTGGGCTTAACTTACTTTTTATGATGTTATCTGCATATGTATCAGATATTACTCACGTGTAATTTTACAGGAGGCTAGAATGGAAAATTTTGTGTGTGCATCAACCGCATAAATTTAGGCCTGACGTGATTTATATTTAGCTTTTTAGATCTACTGACCCAACAGATTGGGGACCGGCTCTTTTGCTCAACTGGTAGGACATCCGACCCTTACGGGAAAGGTTCAAAGATTCTTAAGCAAATCAGTTATTAAATTATCTTCGGTTGAGTCAGCATCCAGCAGATAAGGAATTGATTTAAATATACATTGATCAAACAATGTTGATAATTTTAACTTCCATCATTTATTTCATCATATAATTTCAAGATTACCCTGTTAAGGCTTGACGTAATCGATTTTTAGGTTCTCAGATCGACCGACCCAAGTGATTTTCAGGTGACGGAAGAAAAAAAGACGCTTCCCCGCGATAGAGAGGCTGACAAGCTTAAAATCAATTTTGTCTGGCCTAAGTAGTAATCTATGATGTCTTCAAGTGGCCTATGATGACTTCAAGTGGCCTATCAATCAGATTTTGAACTAAAATTTACTAGATCGAGTACTACAATTCAGACAGGAAGATATCAGGCTGAGATATGATTTATGAGGATCATTTTCTCAATTGTCTCGGATGAGTATTGATTTTAATGTTTAGGGCTCTTGAAACTGTCAAATACATGGAATAGTCATATACTACCTATTCAATCTTCAGCAAAGTAGATCCTCTGGGTGCCCAATGGCCATTTGGGTATTGGGGACAAAATTTAGTGACATTATTGAAGGTTCAAAAGATTTCATGAAAGCTGAAAGCATCACCATTTTTTTAGTTGTGAAAGAATGGTCAAAATGGATGTCTTTTTAGATATGATGTATATTTAATAAATAATGATTGTGTTCTATAGAAATGGAAATCTTTCATAGATGATCAGCTGATCTGACTGAGAAAACCTTCTTTCGTAATAGGTGTATTATATCTCTCATATAATATAATAGCGCTTTGAATACCTATTCATGAACACCCTTTTGCCAATCCTTTGACTTGATCCCATTCAAAGTGACAAAATGGGAACAAATTGTGGACATAACCTAGCTGCTGCTGAATGTCTGGGATCCTTTGACTGTCTACATGAGGTTCAATTTCACTCTTGACTCACTCCTGGGCTGATAAGGACTCATGAACCTGGGTTTTATTGAGTGCAAGGCCAAAAAAAGTCCACCAGACCATATTGAATTATGCAATAGAGACATTTTAGTCTGCCAGGGCAATTCCCATTAAAAAACCCCCAAAGAAATCTAAGTCACCTAATTATTTTTGTTACATCCTGATACTGAGATATTTAATTGCACTCCAATTAAAAGTAATGCACTCAGCGGCAGCTGCATGTTAAAACCTGCCTTTATTATTTTGACGGTTGCCAGTATGGATTTTTAGCAAGAAATATAATGTACTTTCCATACATGCACGAGAGATAACAGCGTTGAGCTGCCACGGGCAGTGGACTCTGCCAGAATCAACATGCAGTTACTAGCTAACTGACGGGAAACTGCCCCTGTGGTGGAACAACTGACTGAAAAGTTTAAACTGACACATCAAAGCCTCTATAGGCACATGGTATAATTCGTTTTAGAATATAATCAGTATTAATACCAGAAACAGAGGCTTAAAGTTGGGAGTTTAAACAAGCAAGAACTGAATTTATTCATGCATGACCATGAATTCTGCCAGTCTCTTCACAGCAAGCGCTGTTCAGCAACAAACTCGGTTCAGTCTGCATGCAGGCTATCCCAGATTCAAATTGACAATTGCATATACACTCCTGCTCATAAACATGGAATAATTTTTGGGAAAAAGTGTAGATCTAAGCAAGGTCCATGGTAAAGGTTAAGTAATCTTCTCTAATCACTCTTTGAAAGCCTCAACTACATTTTTTTGCAAGAATTTTTAATTTTTTGTTGAATGTACCTCTCCCTAAAAAAACTCCTGAATTTCCATATTTCGAACTGCTGTAACTTTTTCTGAGGTTAACGCTGCAACACGCATTTTAAACTGCAGCACGTTCTTCCCTTCAGCTGTCATTGGAAGTAGTTACCATTGAATCAGACCATCATGTGCTCCAGCAGAAGTTGCTTAAGTTGTCAATTTCAAAGGAGAATGTTGAAGTATTCCATATTTATGGATGGTGTACTCCAAAAAGGATTCCATACTTTTGATCATGAGTGTATCATAAATAAACACAAATTGTACATTGTCACCTTGTCACGATGATAAGCCTGAATATAGGAAGTCAGTCAAGGTAGTCATCATTCATGTATGACATTTTGACAGGTTGGCACTTCAGCATTGTAATGAGATTATGATCTGAGACTTGCAGTCATTCCACTGATAACTGTGGAATTTATCAATGAACATGATTGTGATAAGTGCCATAATGAAGTTTCAGTATGTCACAAATTTGTTAGAATCCAAACTGCATTTCCTCTTGTTTCAACTACAGAACTAAGACCAGACATTATTGATTTTTAGCGTCTCGAATCAACCGACTCAATAGATTTTCTTCTTCTTCTGTAACGCTCTTCCGTCCGTTAGGACATAGCACGGCTCCGGAGAACCATGACTTTTTTGATTATTTAATGAAATTCTCCCTGAAAGTAGCGTGGAGTCACCCTACGCTGCTGGCTTCAATTGTTTTCAGCTGTTTTCTGCCTTTGGTGAAAAAAAAGTGAGCTTGCCCACAATTTTTATTTAATTGACCCCAGAAAATTACTTTGCGAAGATCCGTATATTAAGCTAAATATTAGGCCTATTTATGTCTGACCTTATTTTCTCCTTTGTGCATTGTGCAAACTTTTAATCTTTAAAAAGTGCAATGCGATTAATTTATATATATTGATTATGATAATTGATGTTCAAGTTTTTTCTCTGATTGAGTTTACCCATGTAAAACATCCGCTTTCGACTCATTGCCATTTCTCAGCGGTTGTTCTCTATAATAAATGATCTCTTTAATGAAGATAAGTATTAAGTACCCTTTAAAAAGGAAAGTTCCTGTGAAACATTGTATTCTTACATATTCAATATCTGAGGCCTATATATTTAGATTGACACAAGGCAGATCATTTTGAAGGTGTTTGACCTTTGATTTTATATCATCTTTGGATTGTTCTTGCTTTTTTTTTTATGCGTTGAAAATATCTAGGAATTTTCTTTCAGTAAGTTATTAGGAAATGTCAATCTACTTTCAAAAACAATTTTGTGTATTAATTTTACATAAAAACTGTGGTTTTATCAGGCTCCAGTGCATTTGCCCTAAAAGCTTGATTCAACATTTTTGAAATTTGATAGGCCAGTAATGATTGACCGAGCACCTTGGTTTAGACATTTCATTGTCATAAAAGTATATTATAATGGGTATAAGCCTTGAGTTCTATTGTTGTCACATGTTCCATGTGTATTTAATGTATTTTTGGGTACTTTTTCTTTTATTTTTAATGTTTAACATGGTTTGCAATGTTAATATTTGTTTAAAACTTTTGTTAAAGGTTCATTTTATCATTTTTTTTTTTCAATTATAGAGTAGGTCTAAACAATGTATTAAGCTGATTTGCCAAGTTTAAAAACATTAAATTGCATGGTTTTGTGCTAAACGTACATGTTTTTAGTTGCCTCACATGCAGTGAAAGTTTTCAACACATTTGATGCAGATGATATGAAGGTATTTAAATTACTTTTTTCAAATTAAAATGCCCGTGTATACCACCAATGAGCAGTAAACCTGCAGCATTTTAGAGCAAAAGAAAACCTGATTTGCAATGTCATGCTGTGTTTTATTTCCTCCCAGAGGTAAACTCAGGGAATTCAACTATCTACAAAGATTTTGCAAAAGAACACAATTCAACAGCTAATGTCAACAGAATATATATAATTATGCATTAGGGCCCTGCACGGGACTAGATTTTTGTCTCACTCCCGCTCGTTCTTTCCAAATCTGTTCCCGTTCTCGTCCCGTTCTAGGCAGTACAATGATAAAATTTTCCGAATTTTGACCCACTCCTGCCAAATTTTGCCAAGTTCAGTCCCGTTCCCGTCCCGTGCAGGGCCCTAATATGCATGTTAATATCAAAGAGTGCATGGTTTGTTGCACTGTGTATCGGTCCATTGCTGCTGGTCCATCACTCAATTCGTTCTTATTTCTTAAAGTCTGTAAATTTGATATGCAAAAAGAGTGGGCTGTTGCACTGTGACAATGACACTTCGCGTGTCATCATGCTGATGATTTGTCATGATCATACTTGACACTTCCAATGTTAATTTGATTTGGGAGACTTATCCTGCTTGTCGGTGACAGGCAAACAAATGGATTGTGCATCTGATTTTTACTCTAAAATCAGTTATGACAAATCGAATGGCCTTCTCTTGATCATGACTAATCAAACAGCCTCTATATTTCTCATGCATAATGTAGGGAAGATGACACTTTATCGGCTGGTATGTCATGAGTCACAAAATGCGTCTTTCACAGTGAACTGGTCCACTCTTTTTGTACAACTAACGGATGGGCTGTTCTCAGACATAAACTCATTGCTTCCAAGTTTCAGCCTTGCCCTTGCAGAGATAGGTGTATAGGCCTATTTGTTGTCCAGCTTGAAATGTGGTATGCAGCATGTGCATGTGTGTTTCCAATACAACTCTGGGCTGAGATCAAGCAATGATGCAATGACCACTGTGGTTACTATACTGGGTTTGTATACTTGTACATTTCAACTTATGGAATATTTCCACTGCAGTAATAACGTTATGGAAAACCAAATAGGCCTAGACAGGTGCTATATATAAGATAACTAACTGATAAGTCATTGCTAATCCCATGCTTTAGTTGAGATTCATTGAAATGATTGTAGAGAAATTATATTCAGATATATATATGTCAAAATTGTATTAAAAATACAATTTTGCAGAAATGCCAAGAAATATGATTTGTTATATACTACTATACTTCTGCTGAAAGTTGGTAGAATTTAGCAGAAATTCCGAAGTTGCAACCGTAGAAGTTACAAATGAAAGAAAAAAATATATATATTGTATATCAAAATGTTACTTACCACCACAAAAGCCTTGGCAACAGTCTGAGTGAGGAGAAGGGCACTGATAACAATGATGTACTTCTGAAGAGCTTCCATTTTTGATGAAGTTGTGTTAAGTCAATGTTCTTTTTTGATGAACTTCTAGATTCTAAACTCAGCTTATCTTTCCTTCTTCTGATATCACTTTTATATCAGTTATGATGTGTAAAAAATCAGTTCAAATTCCTTGTAATTGAGTGAAAATGATGTCAAAAGGATGTCAAAATCACCACAAGTTTGTGTATACAGTTGTACAATGTATTTGTGTGAATGAGTGAGTTGTAAAAAGATATGATGAAATCGCCCCTGCAGGAAGATTATATAGACTAAGCTCTTGCATAGGCAAGCCAAAGTAAATCTCTCACCAGCCAATCAGATGGCTGGATTCCGGGGGTGTGTCCCCACTTTTTACCTCGTCACTACTTGTGAATGAAATTGAGGTTCACAAGTGAATGAAATCTGCACACAAGTGAGCACTCAAGTGCAGATAACACCAGATATGTCTGCAGACTACAAGTACATTGTGTATATATAACTTCCTCAAAAATGGCTCAATCCTCAGTTCTTCATGACATTGTGTTCCTCTTTTGTCCATAAGCCAATATGTTCTATTTTCTTCTATATCTGGGGGAATTTAATGGCAAGTTGCAACCATTAGAAAACTGGGGGCAATGGAGGGGGCTTGGACAGATTTCACGAAAAGTGCTCTCAGAGGATACCTTAAACTTTCCAAACCTTTTGTAATCTCTCTGTTGCTTCCTGGACCGAGGAAACCTATTACTATATAGTTCGTCTGTGAGCTAAAGAATAAATATCAATAAAATAATCCTCGAATATGTAGCTTTTTGCTCTTAAGAAGATATTTTTTTATCCCTCATTAGGACAATTTTGGATGACCAAACTTACTGGTCATCACACCAGCTTACTTTGGCACTCTGTGGAATCTGCGAATTAAATACACGGCAATACCAGTGTATTACTCTGGGATCTGCAGTGGTTGACTCTGATATCACAATTACCGTTTTTGTATTGCTCTGATATCTAAAGTGTGTGACTTTGATTGTACAATTACTATTTTGTATTGGTCTTTGCTTTTACAGTTGACAATTTGTATTGCTATGATATCTAAAGTGTGTGACTGCTATTACAATTACCGTTTTGTAATGCTCTGATATTGTGTGACTTTGATTGTACAATTTCCATTTTGTATTGCTCTGATATCTACAGTGTGTGACTTTGATTGTACAATTACTATTTTGTATTGGTCTTTGATTTTACAGTTAACAATTGGTATTGCTATCATATCTACAGTGTGCGACTGATATTACAACTACCGTTTTGTAATAGTCTGATATCTAAAGTGTGTGACTTTATTGCTATGATATCTTCAGTGTGTGACTGATATGACAATTACCATTTTGTTATGCTCTGATATCTTCAGTGTGTGACTGTGATTGTACAATTACTGTTTTGTATTGGTCTTCGATTTTACAGTTAACAATTGGTATTGCTATCATATCTACAGTGTGTGACTGATTTTACAATTAATCAACATTTTGTAATAGTCTGATATCTAAAGTGTGTGACTTTATTGCTATGATATCTTCAGTGTGTGACTGATATTACAATTACCATTTTGTATTGCTATGATATCTTCAGTGTGTGACTGTGATTGTACAATTACTGTTTTGTATTGGTCTTTGGTTTTACAAGTACCATTTTGTATTGCCACGATATCTACAGTGTGTGACTGATATTACAATTACCATTTTGTAATGCTGTAATATCTACTGTGTGTGACTTTGATTTCAATTACCATTATGTATTGCTCTGATATCTCCAGTGGGTTTGCTCTTTTATTCATTGTTGTGGTTTTGATTTTACAGTGACCATCCTTTGAGCTTTCTCATTGTGAGATATGGTATTCCAATGAATTGTTCTATTGTTTGATCATAAAAATAATTTAAAAAAATTATGTGATCATTTGCTTTTGCTGCCTGTTTTGGAAGATTTAAGGAATTGTTCCATGCATATGACATTGTATTTGTTCAGTGAATAGCAGCAGAAAAATTGCAAATTATTGTACTTACAACTGTTATTTTTCAAAATCACAATCCCTTCTGCCTGTTTATTACACTGATACTGTACCTGTTTTTTTTTAATTCTGTTAAAAAACACCAGACACACAAAGTTATAATAAGTGACCACTTCCAAATATTTGAAATATTCTGAGAACCAACAAAGGAAGCACAGTCTGATGGTCCCATTCAATCTTTTCTCCCTAAGTTATTATTAGAGCATTTTTGAACTTTCATAATTATTTTTGATAATTGCCCAGACCCATGGCCAAAAATTACAATAACTTTAAAAAGAAAGAAATATGAAAAATGGTGTGCTGGGTGCATATGGGTTTACAAACCAAGTCATGGACTCAAGTCTATATAATAGCTTGCTTTCCATAAAATAGAGAAAACTAGATTTTGTCAATTAAAAGCATATTTTTTTAGACAACATCTTTAAAAATTGACTAGTAATATTGATGATTAAACCCATCAATATACTTAACCTGTTTTGACAGCCCGATATAATGCCTTTCTTACACATGTAGATGTATAGACATAGACTCATCATCATACCTTTATTTTCCAAAAAAAGCAATGGGGTCATCTTTATTTAAAAAAAGGCAAAACTCATACCCAAAATGAAGGGACATCCCTGTACACCAGCCAGTGTTGTAGTCGAGACCAGGACATCTGAGGCTGAGATCGAGGTACGAACCTCCGAGGCCGAGGCCATAAAAATGTGGGCCTGGGGCCGGCCTCAAAGATGTGGCCGGTCAAGAGGCCTCCATCACTGGCCCAAAGACATGCGAGACTGTGGCAAGGACAAGGATTAGGCATCCGAGACAGAGACCAAACCCGAGGCCAAATATGGCACCATGCAAGGCCGGCCTCGGCCTCGAAACTTCCAACACTGAATCAGCATACAGGAAGAATCGTCCCCCTCCTCCTGGTTTTGCAAGCAGGCAAACTCCTGAATTTGAAATTTAGACCTTTATGCTATCATTTACTCCAAAAATAGTCACATTTTTATCAAGCGACAAGAATGTGTAATTCCTTTCACTCGGTGGGTATTACACAGGACATTGGACAAACCCATTGAATAAACTGTACTATATACATATTATGTTATAGAAGACATGTCTAAAAGTTACTATATAGGCCTGCTCGGCTGATGTTTGATGAATGAATGTCCACTATGTCCAACCGGTGCCCATTTAATTATCGGGGAGGCTTGGAGTTTTCCTCTGCAACCATAGTTATTTATTTTAAGCCCACCAAGTCCCCGAATATTCATTCCTAAATCAAGCAACACCTTGTTAAGTGACACCCCTATGAGAAATTCTTTATTTCAAAACGGCCCATAAAGAATTTATTTATTTCACCAAAAATGAGCAAGAAATTATTTATTTAAAAAAAACTCCAAGTCCCCCCCTGGATATTAAATGGTCTCCCACCAAGATAAAACTGTGTTCTGAAAATTTATGAATGTAACTCCTTGAATTTTATCTCACAATCTGAGTGCACTTGTGGAATTGACTGACCAAATGTCCTCGTCAAATGTATAGTCGTATACTCAACAGTAGATTGTGAGATATGAAATATTCCATTCATCAAATAACCACTGAAATGTGGACCAACTTGCATAAACTGCATTGTCATACATGTATCTGGGTCAATTTGATTAAAAGAAAGTGAAGATTAAATGACATTGTAAAAAAGTGAATTAGACCTACAGTGTTCCCTAGAATAAGCTCCTTCCCCTGAGCTATAAAGGTCTCTCAAATAATGTGCATGGATCTATGGTGATGTATAAAAATAGTAGTATAGTTATAAATGTTGATCAAGGCAAATATGCAAAGAGTTGCATCAGACTACCATTTTGAAAGCAGAACTTCATCTTCTTAAAAATGCATTTTATAAAATAGAAATTTCATATCCGGAAAAAGGTCAAAAGAAAAGTGCATCACCAGTAGCAAACGATTTAAGTGCTGCTTTTTTTTGTTAAGCCCAGGAGTGAATACTTATGTAACCAACTTATAGCTACCGTCCAAATTGAAGATGACAGCAACAAATCATATATGCTACTACTGCCAAATAGACCATGCCCTATCAGCATGCCTCGGCGGTCCAACGTCGGCCCGAAGCTGGTCCGATGCTGCTGACATCGAACTGACGCTGGGGCGACGTTGGACCGACGAGGCATGCTGACAGGGCACTAATTGCACTTATTATTCTATCTTCTTTGTTCCTGCAATTACTCGCAATTAGTTTGTCTCGACGTGATTGCTCATCTTGAGTTCCATTTGTCCTGGTATAGATTCTTTGATCATATAGATCACTTCTTAGCTCTACTCAGACCGATAAATATGATGCTTAATTTTCTATAATTTAAAAAAGCACACATGCATTATTTTGAGGAGAAAAAAGAAGGTTACTAGCAGTCTTTTGAAGAAAAAAACCCTCCAACAGTTACTTAAGAAAAAAGTGCACCAGCTTTTATATCAGGAGAAAATCAAAGCAGCAGTTGTTTGAGCAGAAAGCACACAAACTCTTATTTGATGAGAAAAGTCTACTAAATATTAGAGGAGAAAAGGAGATGTTATTTGAGGAAAAAAGCACACTGGTCAGGAATTGTTTTTTTTTCTTTTGCAAGAGAAAGCACACCAGCATTTATTTGAGGGTTTCTTTTTTTAGAAGAAAGTACATACATGGGGAGATAATTGATGATCAGGAGTTATGCAAAAGAGAAAGGATACTAGATATCAAGAATAACAGTTATAAATTAAGTTTTATTTAGTATTATTTGAGGAGAAAGCGCCTCTGTAGTTTTTCGAGGAGAACACACAGAGGCTGTATTTGAGAATCACAGTAACTGTGATTCGTGGAGAAAAGTAGGGGAGAGCGGGGCACAGTGAGACACTTTTTTTGTTTTCAAGTGTTCCAAAATGTTGGCAGCAACGAGTTAAATGAGATCAGGTCCACTTTATAGGTAATGACGTTGGGTATATTGTAAAATAGTTTCAGGTTCCTACCTTTTACAGGTTTGGAGAAATTTTCAGTTACATCCATGCTCGTTAAGTGTCTCACTGTGCCCCGTGGGCGGGGCACAGTGAGACAGCAGGTGGGGCACAGTGAGACAGGGTATCTGCTGCCATAACCGCCGATCCTCGGGACCTACGGATTTGTTCTATCAATTGTTGCTACAGAAACTACTGTTCTTTATAAAAGCAGCTGGCTAGGTGATTTTTTAGGTCTGTTTTTGAGCATGTTTCGAAACTTCATCGCACAGGACACATGCACGACTTATTTAACCTGCCGCACCTGTTACATACTAATCAAAATTCTTTCTGATGCTTCTCTTTGGATATGACTCACTTAAATCAGTAGTTTTTACACTGAATTTTGTTTTTAATGGTGAATTGCGAGCTGTGCATCATATTCAGGTCATTTCAAGTGTATTTAGTGATGTCTCACTGTGTCCCGCCTCAAACTGTCTCACTGTGCCCCACACAGCTTTCTTTTTAAAATGTTTTAATCCTGTGGACCGGATGCCTGCACTGTGGTTCATCATCTCACTAAACTAAGACAAATGACCAAGGTTTGAATCCCTGGCAATTGATTAGCATTATCCCATTTTTCTTGGGAATTATAACAAAAAGTCGTTTAGCAAAATTATTTACTTTTACTACCTAAAAACCAAAATATCGAAATTCCACTCTCGATATGCTGTGTAGGCGTTCCGGATATAAGTCAGACTCTCACTTACTTACTTTTTGTTTTATACAAAAGAGGGTTGATGTGTAAACAGTACCACATAGATGCTACGGGCTTTGTCTCACTGTGCCCGCCGTCTCACTGTGCCCCGCTCTCCCCTACACCAGCAAGAATGAAGAAGATATTGAGCTTACTTAATTTGGACCTGAATTCACTTTTTTTTTTTTTTTTGTAAAAAATACAATGTATAATACAACTTTGCCTGGGCCTATTGTTTGGTAAATTACAGAAGACTCAGTAAATATTTGTCCTCTTGTGACATTGATTTTATCTGTGGTTTCATGGTGGCAAATTAATTAAACTGCCCCCCCCCCCCCCCCAAACCTTCAAACTAGATTTGGCATGCAAGTTTAGTCACTGAATTACATCAAAATATTTTGTCAGTATTACTTATTAACTTTATTAACACATTCATTCTAGAGTTGATGGGGGATACTAGGAAGGTTGCACTGCCCACTGTTATGACAAAATGAAAAATAACGTTTGAAAATAAGAAGCACTACATTTTATTCCATCATGGGTACGGCCCTGATTCCATGATCAGAACATAAATGTTGATGTCACAGTGGTCTCAATTAGGCAGCACACGATTGATGTTGCTGAATCTGCTCTATTTAAATGTCAGCCTTGCGAGCATTCACAGAAGACAACTGTTAAAATCCTCAAACTTGCGACATTATATTCTGAATTTTTCTGGCTGTGCGAAAGAGTCTTTCTGTGATTAGATTGATATCATCTTGCACCTTGCAACAACTTACAATTACCAATTAGAAGATACACAGTTGAAACAATACGGGTAATATTATGTTTGTCTATGATCAAACAAAAGACATATAATACAAGTGCATCAAGATAGCAGAGCTGAGTAGAGCTAAGAAGTGATCTATATGATCAAAGAATCTATACCAGGACAAATGGAACTCAAGAGAAGAGCAATCACGTCGAGACAAACTAATTGCGAGTAATTGCAGGAACAAGAAGATAGAATAATAAGTGCAATTAGTGATTGGTCTATTTAGCAGTAGTAGCATATATGATTTGTTGCTGTCATCTTCAATTTGGACAGTGCTCTACTTAGGATAAATCTGGAACTATGTAGGCCTATTAATGATTGTTGTATAAGGTAAACCTTTGACATGGGTTCCCATGGTGGAGACTCTCAAGCATTTCCTCTTTCATCAAAACACTGGCTAAGAGAAAGCGTATGTCTCAGAAAAAATCAGTTTATTATAAAATCAAATTGCTATAGAAAACTACTATACTGTGTATGTAATCAATGTGGAACAAACCTATGCCCAGTGTAACCTTGAAACATCTTTGATATTTGATTAACTGTGTCCACAGTTTCATCTGGGCCTATCTCAAAAATAATGAAGCCACACAGCTGGTTTTCACTGAGGGTCACAAATTTTGATAACAGCTGTATGAAACAACTTCAAATTACAGTCTTGCCTTAAATACGTTCTTATGCCAAAATCCTGAAAATTTCATGACAATTCGTCGAAAGGTTATTGAGATAGAGACGAAAGTACATCGGAAAACATGCATTTTTTTCACTTATTTAGCGTGACATAGACTTTTTCACATGATGAATTCCTTCAATTTTACAAAGTTTGACATGTTCCATTGCTATTTCCTTATAATTTTTTTGAGTCTCCACATCCCCAGTCTTCATAAATCCATTGAAACAAGCACTTCCATCCACTTGTTTTGACATGATTGAGTTTTTTGGGTTCAAAGGTTGGTTTTGTAAAATTGAGTCAAATTTGAATGTTCCTGATCAGAAATGTTCTATTTCCCTTTAAAATATTTCAGTTGAATCTTTTTGCCATTGAGATCTAGTATTACATCTACTTAGTTGTTTTGGTGCTTTTTATGATTCTGGAAAATCTGGTTCATGCAAAAATTCCAATGAATAGCTGGAAAGGTGAATGTGTCGCACGCGCAACGCCGAGAGTACTTTCAAATGCTACGGAGCTATGAAAGCTCTGTTTTTACATGTAATCGGGATTGGCTCAAAATATAGTACATCTATGAAGTTTTATTAATCTATGAACTAACCCAAGTTTTTGACTGGTTTCTGGTGATTAGATTAAAAAGTTATGTTTGTCGCACGCGTAACGCTCTGGTAAATTTTGATCGTATTCAATTTTTTTTCTGACAAACAGTAAAGCGATCATTCTAATATTGCTTGGAGTGAAAATTAAAAATTAATTTCAATAGTTGGAGTACGTTTCATTGCCTAATTACAAAAATTTTAACATTTATTGACCATTCTTTAAAATTTGGGTCCAAATTGTCTAAAAAGGCAATAAACATTAATAAAATATTTTTTATTTTGTAAATGGTTGGATTTTACCCCAAGTTATGATTGAAGACCCACGAAGAACACCTAATAGCAACAAAGTGCAAAGTGGAAGCAGCGTTCAACACAATACTGGCAATAGCAGGAAGCACAGATCTGAAGAACATTGAACTGAAGACCATTTGGACAACACTAGAGGCATGTGTAATACCAATTCTGACATATGGAACGGAGGCCAGCAATCTAACAAAAAAGGAGAAAACAACCCTGAAACAAATCTTGGACAATCTGCTAAAAAGAATTGTGATGACCCCGAGATCCACCCCATGGGAATTAGAGATATCCCATTTAATAAAGCTATAGTATGGAGCTATATATCTTTCACTATTTGGCATGTACACAAATTCGTAAACCTGCAAAGTGTGAAATATTGCAATTCACGAATTTGCGTAGGTGCATTTACGAACATTGCAACCTTAAACTTGGCTCAAACTAACTGTGAGCCTAAAACTGAAAGATGTAACACCACCAAGAATGTTAATAATGACAGGTACATAAATGAATAATAATTTAATAAAGCACATACACGAGTGCTAGATATTACACATACACGAGTTCTTAAAATTAAAGCCTACACTTCCAAGCTCGAGACGATTATATATGGAATTCGATTTAAGCTTAACTATTTCTTGTGCATGATGATGCATCAAAACTTCAATTCACTTCTTCTTCTCCAACAGCACATGGCTCAGACATTTGTTACATTTGCAGGAAATCTGCTCTAGATCTCTGGCATAATGCTGTTGATACCCACTGTTATTCTTAGGAGAGTTCATTAACCAGTGCAGGACTATTGAGCCAGTCTTGAAAGATTAACCACAGTCTAAATTGCTGCGAATTAGGTCAACAGGGACAAAGACCTTTCTGTTGCTATTATAGTAAAACTTACAAAAGTGGCTCGTCAGTTTACAGAGGGGCCGTGGCCTAGTGGATAAGGTGCTCGCCTGGTAACTGAGACGTTGCAGGTTTGAATCCCAACCATGGCATGGGAGAACTGAGCAGATCCTCCATAACTCTTTGCTTCACTTCACCCAGGTGTAAATGGGTACTTGGCTATAGGCAGTGATGGCAATTGTAGAGTGACTTAGCATTGTGTGCGCTGGAAACGGCTGCCTGGCTGCAAAGTGCATACTCCCTGGCGAGCTGAGAAAGACTCATGCTTGAACAGGCCTGCCACGGGTGTAATTGTAAAGTCTGTTGAGACTGACTTCGTCAGTGTAATGGACTGTAAAAAAATCCTACATTTTAATTTACAGTGACAAGTATCTGTTAATCTTTTTAAGAATGGCTGCCGATTTTCGCTATATCAACTGTTAGGCCTAAATATGGATCAAAATCTTCGATAAGTAAACCCCCCTTCCCATTGAAATAACTGGCCTTGTGTTTCACTTGAGTATCAAAGATTTTATTTCACATCCCTTTTTTTTAAAAAATCGCCGGAATAACAGATCACTCTGTGTCTGAATTGCTACAGACCACTTCGGATCACTTTATTGAGTTGTTTTATGGTGGTTGTACTGTAGCTGTGCTGCAACTGATTTTGTAACTATTTCGAGTTCAAGACTATAATTTCCCACACATAATCATGGTTATAGCAATTTGTAAAACAAAACTGCAAAGAGGCATGCAAAATTTAACCCTAAAACAACTGAGCATGTATAGGGTAGACTGTAGTGGCTTCACTAAGGTGGGGGGCTAGGGGGGGCTGAGCCCCCCAAATGGACCCCTTTCAGTCCCGGGGGTACTAAAAGTATGCATGACACCGGAGGGAGAGGTACTAAAAATCCGCAGAAATCTCAAGGGGGGGGGATATCAACCTTTGACGGAAAGTTCTGACAAAACTCCCAACCCCCCCCCCCCCCCCAGCCATGAATTCTGAACAGTCCCTAACATCGATGGATGATTGGGGCCTTACGTCTTCCGTCGTCCTGTAGATATGCACTTTTCATGCTAATTGGGAAAGGTGGAGGACACAGCAATGAGGCGAAGGATGATTGAAACTGTCATCCAAAATTGACCAAAGTGACTCTACTCGGCAAAAGCTGGATTCGAACCCTGGCCCCATCAATTGGCAGCTAAGCACCACTGAGCAAACCCCCTACCGGGCCTACCCCAATGCATCTGACAGGAGAGACAGTTTTTGTCAGGAGTGGATCCAGAAAAAAAAAAACAAGTGTGTGGTGGGGCCAGAGGGGGGTCTAATGGCTTATCTTATGGCCCTCAACAGTGTATTGTTCTTCCAAGTCCAGAAATGTTGATTATTAGTGCAAAATGTTTGCTTCAACAGGACCCGGGTACAGTGTCTTACCCAGTCTACTAGTTAAGTGGCGTCACTAGAAATGCAAGTTTGGGAGGGCTGAAGCCCCAAAGATTAGAAGCGTTGTCAGAGGCCTGAAGGATCAAAGTGCAAGCTGTCAAAAAATTCAAAGATTTTAGATGTCCGCTGATCTATGCGCACATAATAAATGGATAAACATTTCTTTTTTTTCCCAAGATTTTTTGGGGGGGCCCTAGACATACAAAAAAATGCATACATGTAATGTCAAAGATGTTCCCCCTGGACGGGGATTCGCGTAAAAAAAGTGTGAACAAACTGATTGTATGCGTGTTTTATTACATATTTTTGTTAAATTTCCTTCGCCCCCTTGGACATCCTGTCAAAAATTAGTACCCCTCCCTTTGAAACACGTGTGAAAAGTTAGTACCCCCTTGGCCAAAACTCCCATCCCCAATTCTGAACGGTCGCTGAGATGCATAAAACATTTGCACGGTGCATTATTTGGTATTAAATGTAGCCAATTGTGCATTAGAGTACACCATGTACTTTTATGTTTAAATGAGTCTAAAAAATTACTTTATCTATAAATTTTGAAAATTCGGGTTTAAGTCAAGGTCACATGATCCGCATTGTTTCAGCGGTTGTGATTGGTTGAAAATTGGGGTAAGAACATCTTCAGGTTAGGCCAGGGCAAATAATGATAAGCGCCATAAATAAATTATCGTAAGTGGCACAACAAACAAACAAACAATTACATGTTTATAAACAAACACAATCATATCAGGAACTAGATTGAGTAGATTCATATCATATGACTGTTGTTGACATAAAGGTGGTATAGATTAAAATTCTTGATGCAAATCACTTTATATTTCTTTCAAGCATCTACCAATGTATTTAGGCCAGGCATAGTTTATTGTTGGCTTTTCATTCTCAGATAGATCGATTAAGTCTGATCGACCCAACATATTTTCTTGTCATGAAAAAATAATTGAGCTAGCCTGGTGATTTCTATTTGATTGACAAAATAAACAATTGACACACTGGTAACAGCAATATTTCATCCAACCAAATGACCCAAGAAAAGATGCTAAAAGAACGTCCGAGACGCTAAAGATAAATTATATCTGGCCTTACTGCGTTCAAGCATGTCTGCATAGTAAAGGAAGTTGAAAAGGGAGTGCCACCAAATTTTAGCAGTGTTGTCTGATGCATCACTGTACTGTGAAGAGTCTGAATGCACATGTCTGAGTGGTGAATGATCATGAGTTGATGCCTATGATCTCCCTTTTTTTTTGCATACAAAGAATAAACTTGTATGTGGCTGACTGGCAAAGAAACGTTTTTGTCTGGTTAGACCTTCCACTTCCAGGATGTGTGATAGTAGTTGTATTGGTAACTGAAATTCCTATGACCACTATAAGAATTTCTTTCTTTTTTTCAGTGCTTTGTGTGTTGATACTTCACACAGGAAGTTGAGGGCCTCACCTGGGCTTGGAATGGGATTGATTTATTCTTTAGTCATGTGACCCATGACATTGTAACCACATCTATATGTGACAAAACCAAAATTATCTGACCTTTGTTGTGTTTTCTTATCAGAAAAACTTACATCTGTCATTTGAGACTAACTTTTTTCTCAGATGTTACAGGATACTCTGCTATCAGTAAGCAACTCAAAACAGATACCCACAGGGAGGATACATTTACAGACAGACAGTTACACACTTTTGCACTGTCACACTTAAAACATTCAATCTTATGAGCATCTTTCTCAGATGATACACATGTGAAGCTGGCACGTGTAATATGTACTAAACTAGTACTGTTCACATTTATGCTCTGAATTTATGGATCTAGGTTAGGGTGCCAATGAAATGCCAACTTTGGAAATGTCAAGGTCTTACCCCCTGAACTTTTTCCTTTTGGTCTTGGGATAAACTGTGCCAAATTTCTGGAAAATTAATTGATATTTAGAGGTTGCTCGACGGCACTGACGTTTATAATGCAAATCCAATGGGGTTCGGAGTCAAAAATTAACTTACAAGTCCCAGCAGACACACCAAAGTGAAAATCTATTGGAATTATTGGTTTTGGGACCCTAATAGTGTCCTTTCATCAAAACAATCTTGTTTCCGCAAAAACAATGATGAATAGGGCTTATTTGGCAGCCATTTTGAAAAATGGCTGCCAAGACCAATTTTCGCCCAGAATTTTGACTTGAATTGTCATAAGACCATCAAATATTTAAATAAAAATATATTTTTATGTGTATTAACCACAATTAATGTGTCTTTGTCACTTTGAATAAAACGTTTTTAGTCCAAGACCAGATATAGCCTAAAATATAGGCAAAAATTGGTTTCGGCAGGCATTTTTCAAAATGGCTGCCATTTGAAGCCTATGGAGTAACACCGGTCAATGAAAAATGGCATTTTGATAAAAGGACACTATTAGGATCTATTAGGATCCCAAAACCAATAATTCCAATAGATTTTCATTTTGTTAAATCTACTGGAACCCGTAAGTGAATTTTTGACTCCGAACCCCATTGGATTTACATTATAAATTTCAATGCCATTGAGCAGCCTCTAAAAATCGATTGATTTTCATAAGATTTGGTACAGGTGATCCTAAGATGAAAAGGAAAAAGTTCAGGAGGTAAGACCTTGACATTTCTCAATTTTTATTTTTCCAATGCATTTCATTGGCACCCTAATCTAGATACAAAATGTTCATAGTATTTCACTTGCAAAGATTCACTAGCTGCAGCAGCAGTTGGCTGCAATTTTATAGCAAATTCGAAACGTCTTTTGAAAATATTTGAAATCAACCAGAATCATTTTTGTTTGTGTTGGTATACAGATTACAATTATAAATTCATACAGCAATCAAACAATTCAACATAGAATCTATACATACATGCTACATTATATTGCATATAATAAATGAGGCTCTTGATGGTGTTTTGTGCCCTCCTATCCCTTAGCCATTTAACTTTTGAATTACCTGCATGACATTTGCAATCTTAATTTTGAATTCCGTTTCCCTCAGCTCTATTTCACGTCCCTTTTATCAAGGTAAAAAAAGAATATCTCATAATGAAATGACCAAACATAATATTATGTGCAAAGACACTCTCTTAATCATTTGCATTTTAATCGATACCTTGATCTTCAGCTTTGTTCTAGGCATTTCCTGTTTTGCCATGCTTTTGCCATTCAGTTTGCTTGAAAGTTTACTTTGCATATAGTGCATAAATAGTGCTCGTTGAATTATTAAATATGCATGATAATATTATGTTGACAGATGTTGCTTCAGTGATGTGTTTATATATATATTCCAGTCATCAATGATCCTAATGGGAAACTACCCTGGGAAAGGTGTTTGCTTGGGTGTAGACGTCATATCTTAGCTAGTATAGAGCTTTTTGGTGTGGCCTTTTGTTGGCACATATTGATGGAAACTGACCAAGATCTCTGGAACAAGCATGGTTGTTGATCATAAATAGGAAATATAAGTAACTGATATTAATTTTTGTCTTCCTAAAAACCTGCTGGAGGTTGATTACAAAAGTAAGGGTGGTCCAAAAAAAAACGTTTTGAGAACAAAAATTAACAATGAGTCGGACTAGTAAAAGTCTGCAAAAACCACTTTGTAGTATATTGGGCGTTTTTTCCAAATCCGTCCTGCTTTAACAAATATTTTTTCTCAAGAAGGAAGCATGACAAGCGCAGTGAAAGTCTTACTAAAAGCGGATCCCAGATGATGACGGATGAACAGCTGACTCCTCTATTCGCCAAAGACGTTCTACTCTGTTGAAATGATTCTATAATATTTCTGGTTTGAGCATTGTAAATGAGATAGTTCCAGAATGTATACACTGAAAATGTTTTTGATGTGTACATGGGGAATTACACTATAAATTTCAAAAGCTTTATATATAACTTAGTAGAATTAACTGGAATTCCATACATTTGTGCAATTGTCACGTTTGAAGTTCAAATTGAGGATTTTAGGATATTAAATTTTCGCTGTGTCTATTCGCAGAGCCGGGCGCTGCGAAAAGCCTCATTCAAATTTTTGCATGCAACATTGGACCACCCAAAAGATATAGAATATTTTCTTCACTTAACTTGTATTATTACATAAGGCCTAGTTCAAAAATAATTTGATTTATGGACACTTATCCCGCTTGTTGGTGACAGTCAAACGAAAGGATCATGCATCTGATTTACATTCTAAAATTAGTTATAACAAGTCAAATGGCCTTCTCTTGATCATGACTAACCAAACAGCCTTTATGTTTCCCATTTTGAAAGTAGAGAAGATGGCACTTCATCAGCTATCATGAGTCACAAAATGCATTTTTCACAGTGAACTGGTCTTCATGTCTTCTATATCGAAGTGACAGACTGTAAGGCAGTGTTAGTTAGCCAAGCATTTTTATACTTTTACAGTTAGTAATAGCATTACCACAGCACACAGGTTATCCTTTGAGTCATGGATTTTCCAAGGTTTGTCAATGCTCCATTTTTAATACATTTAATCTACAGTTTAATGATAAGGCTATTATTGCCCATTGTATCAAAGGATCATGGCAGGATACCCCCCCCCCCCACCCTATGGGGTAACACTAACAGAAAATGCTATTAGGGCTAATGAGGGGGAAAGATTGGGGAATTTGGCAAGTAGAAGGTTATGTAGGGAAAGTGGGGTCAAGAGGAGGGAAGCAGGGGGTAAGCGGAGGCTAGTGGGGGGGGGGCAAGTGGGGGTAAGTGGGGGCAAGTAGGAGGTAAGAGGGGGTTAGCGGGAGGCTAGTGGGGGCAAGTAGGGGGTAAGTGACGGAAGCGGGTGCAAGTGGGAGCTAGTGGCAGGCAAGTGGGGGTAAGTGGGGTAAGTGGGGGGAAGTAGTGGGCAACACCGGGGTAAAATGGGGGGATAACTGATATTACAGGAATAACAAATGGGGGCGGGGATTGTATTCTGTCATGAGGCCTTATCAAAGAGGTAAAAATGTTTCCCTTTAATGATGCTGTTGTAGATAGTTGTCATAATTTGGTAAGAAATTACTCACTGAGCGAAAAACAGATGTGAAAATTACTATTGAAGTACTAGCTACTGCCACAAAGTGTGTTTAGGACATGATGTTTTAATTTATTTACTTTGATTGTCAATTCTCATTTGTCACTTTTTACTTGCTATCTTCTTTTGAATGCTAATAAAATACAACACAATACAACAAAATATCATGTGGTTATTAAATTTTAATACACTAATACATTTTAAAATTTTGATGGTCTCGTCACGCTTTGGCTTCATTATTTTATTTAGGCCATAAGGAGGCACAAGTGCCACTGCACTACAACTGCACGTTAAGTTCCATATCTTGACCCTAAACCCAAATCTTTGACAGAGCTAGCCTTCCTGCAGTAGGATCACATTCTAGAAACACTCCTCAATACAATAAACCAATCAAGAAGCTCGAGACACAACAGCTGACGTCACATGACTACAAATATGTCCTCAATCCAAAGAGTCTTGTACTAGAAAAAGTATAAACAGACTATCGTGATGTTTTTGTTTCTTGACAGGGATATTTGGCTCTGCTCAGTCCCTTCCAATTGTTTTAAAAATGTGGAAGTAACATTGGTAAATACACAGGCTGTCAATAATTTGAGCTTCGCTGAAATGGTGGTGGCACTACAGTCATGTCCTTCCTCTGTGGGTGAAATTATGAACTACAAAGCCTCTGAATATCTTTGAAAAATGCTTAAAAAGCACAACCACTCAACAACTACCACTAATTTTTAACTTTCAATTATTATTTATTGATATAAAAATGTTACCTGACAGTTAGATATAACAAAAGAGTTCCTTCAACTTAATCTTCAGAGGCTAAAACAAAGATGGCGGCTCCATTGCAAAATGACAACATGGCGATGAAGCCTCTTTCTGAAGCCACAATGATTCAATACATACGTTACTGGTGTTGGAAGAATCGTTAGACTATCGCATTTGTCTTTGGTGCATAGGCGTACGGCGCACATGATTTTTGGGGGGGCGAGCGACATTTGCCCGAATTTCACGCTCTAAATTTATAAATATTTCAAATTAAATTGCCTGGAAATCATTAATTTTCAGTAGTTTTTATTTAATCATCTGCCCGAATTTTTTAGCCTTTTTGCCCGAATCTTACTGTTTCCTAAACTTTTGCCCCCCCTGGCCCCCCCCCCCCCTCCGATACGCCTATGCTTTGGTGGCACATTGCTCTCTCTTACCACTCTAACAAAACCAGATTATTTCCCCCAAAACATTCAGCATTTCTTTCTTCCGGCGTTTTGTCCATTTGAGCCAGACAATCGTAGAGGTGACCCATATCCCAAGCCGTAGCATGTGTTTTGCCAGCCATCAGCACGTCCATGCAAAGTGTAACAGTAACAAAGTGGCTCCAGTCCACATTGCTGTCTGCACCAAGTGACGTTCGAGGTATCACCGAAGTAGAAGACTTTTGGACGATCTTCTGTTCTTACACCATTTGGAATTAAGCCCATCATACAATTCTCTCCTGGTCTAACATCCCAGCAGTCTTGAAAAAAAAATTAAAATCCAGTTACATTGTACAGTGTACACCACTGAAAGTGATTACGAAGTTTAACAACAAGAAGCAAAACCAGTTTTGACAAGATTTGCAAATACCCATGATTTTAAGGTTTTAAGGTTTGCTGATGTACAGACTCAATATATCTGACTCATGTTGAACGTCTTCAAAGGCTTTGTGTAACCACCAGGGCTGAAATTTTGGCACAATGGGCCCTACCTTCTAATACCTGTAATAATATCACAATACAAGTCATTATAAACCCCTCTGATGCAACCAATGTACATATTAATATAAATTTTCAAGCTTTGTCCTAAAATATAATAACCCCCAGATATTACTTCGCAATGCAAGGTTAATCACCAATTTTTCCATGGTGTGAATCGGGAATTACACTTTAAATTTCTACAGTCTATTATTAATTTATTTTGCTGAAATTTTGAATGAGTTTTGTTTTACTTATGTGGGTATTGGTTTTTAGTTCAGAAAGATGTTCTGACATGCAATTTTGGACCACCCTAGTGTTCCCAAATAACACACAAATTGAACAAACCTTCGGTTGTAGGAGTGGGATAAAGCCTCCTGAAAACTGACTGAGAACCGATGTTGTTTGTCTGCTCGAAGGTGGTACAGAGGAAATTTCCATTTTGGTCTTGGTCTGTTTTGAAAGCCAGGCAATTTCCTTCTAAGCATTGCCAAGAACAAGCCATGGTTTTAACGCAAGCCAGCTGGTTTGTGCCATTGGTCTGTTCGAAGTATGCATCTATAACTGAAAAAAACCCCAAAAAACAAGCATGATAAGAAAGAATATCAGTACAGTCTATGAAATTATTAATTTCCCGAACTCATTAAAGCCAGCTTGAACACAATCAAAGGAGTCAGAGTCGAACATTGGTTTTCAGATGGAGTCAGAGTCGAACATTTATCTTGTGCCTCCAAACAATTATTGAAATAAGATAGATAGATAGATAGATAGATAGATAGATAGATAATTTATTTCACCAACATCACATGTACACGTTATTTCTAAATTAGACTGGGTGATGACATGATGTTGGAGGGATGCCCAGAGAAACTCGAGAGTTTGTTTTTTGGGCACCCCAGGTGACAAGAAATGAGATGAAATGATATGGGCATGGATTGATGAAGGAATGATACAAAGAATAAATAAATATGATATCACAAGTACTAAAAATTAAACATACAATGTTATAAATTCGTCATATTCGGGGGGGGGGTTAGATACCTAATACAATCTATTAAGACATGATAAAGCCTTGAACTTGAAATAGCAGAGGACAAAGACTACCAAACAAAATTTTACAGCCAAACATGTATCTGATACATATAACATACACTAAACATATACATATTGAAAAAAAAAAAAAAAAAAAAAAAAAAAAACAAGGAAACCATCAGATTAAAATTCAAAATTCAGATAGAATCAGGAAAAAAGAAAAGAGAGGATAATAATAAAACCATTTCAAAATCGACCAACAGTAAGTATTTTGTCAGGGAAGCCAAGGTGGGGGAGGGATTGAGGGAGAAGGGATGGGTAGGATGTTGGGTTGGGGAGGGGGTAGTTTCAAAACCAGGGACTTACCTAAGACATATAGTACAGTTAGGAATATGGCACTTTTCTTCGTACAATGACACAAAATGTTTTTTTAACTTTTTGGAGAATGAATCAGGGGATAAATACGTACAAGATTTAATAGCATTCGGAAGCATATTCCAAGTATAGGAAATTTTAAAATTCAAGGATTGCTTTTCATGAGAAGATTTAATATTTATGTAGTGAATATTATGTTGTTGTCTTGTTTCATAACTGTGAATTTGATTATTAGTTTCAAGCTGGCTCTGAAGATACGGGCGTGGTATATTATTTAAAGATTTTAGATAAAATTTACAACAACTGCTTTGGAAAATATCATTTATTGTTAGAATATTTAGTTTCGTGAAGATAGGAGCTGTGTGACTGTTGTAGCGTTTGTTTAGTATGTGACGAACTGCCTTTTTTTGGAGTGTGATTAATCGTTTAATTTCTTTATTTTGAATGTTTCCCCAGGCTATGACTCCATAATTTAAGTGGGGCAAAATCAACGAATTATATATGGTTTTCAATATTTGGGTTGGCAATGTATTTTTTAGTCTTGCGAGGATTGCTATGACTTTTATAATTTGTTTACATTTATTAGTCAGATGAATTTTCCAATTTAGTTTGTTGTCAAAAGTTACTCCAAGAAATTTAACATGATTTACTTCGTTTATGATTGTATTATTGATTTTTATGGCTTCTCTATTATTAACTGGAATAGTTTTTTGATTCTGGAAGATAATATAGTTGGTTTTACAGATATTCAAGGATGGTTTATTTAGACAGAACCATTTGTAGAGAGTGTTAATTTCACGGTTGGTATCTTGAATGAGAGTTTTAAAATCACTATTTGTTAATACGAGAGTGGTATCATCTGCGAAAAGTATGCTATTTGATTTAATGAGGGCCCTGTCCAAATCATTAATGTATATTAGAAAAAGTAATGGGCCTAGGATGGATCCTTGTGGTACTGAATCCCATTATAAAACAACATAAATCGTATTAAATTTTCAAGATCAATCGAAAAAAATGTCTTACCGTACGGTTTATGTATATATATAAATCCAAATGAAAACATTGTAGAATTATTGTTACCCTTCGCTAACCGCATGAAACTTGTGTGTGCAAATCAAATACTTTTCGAATCGAGTCAAATACTTTTATTCATAGTCAGTTCTACAAAAGAAGAACTTTAGCTGTAGGCTAATGTGACCGACTGTCTACGAAAATAATGTTAAATGAGGAGACCTGAGGAGTCAGAGTCAGAGTTGAAATTAAGGAAGCCAAATGAGCAGGGGGTCAAAGTTGGTTCACTTCCTACTCAAGTATAGTATTAAAATATGGTCTTTTGGTATTTGATTTTTGTTCCTCAGATAATTAACACAAAGAAATGGAAAGGAATACTGAAAAACAGAAATAGTCAGAAGGAGGCTGAATAGTGTGAGGCAAACCGCTACAACATGTGTTATCCAGATAATTTTTCCATACATGCATAGGGGAGAGTTGGGTAATATGAGCATACTTTTGTCTCGCGGCTCTAGCCATCAGCATAAATGTGAAAAGTGTAGTATTCCTGCTTTGTAAGACAAAGTTGGAATACGGCTAAAATGTGAAGGTTATTTTAGACAGTTGGTCAATTTGTTTTGGAGTACTAATATCAATATGAAAAAAATTTAAAAAATGCCCGTATTAAACTGCTAGTGAATTTTATGGGCACCTAAGAGGTATAATATGAGCACTCGGATAACTGATATTCTTAAATATGACAGCTTATGTAGTAATAGACAATAACACACAAGGAGTCCATGACAACATCTTTAGAATTTTTCAAATCTTGTGGGATACCATTATCTACATATGTTAGGCACTGCAGCCAGTCCTCAACAAGAGGGTCAGTACAAGATGTTGAAAACTAAGTATTCTGTAGGATAATATGAGCAGTGCGCACCCCTGCTGGACATGCCCATATTTATAAGCAGACAAACATAATGCACAATAAATACAGAAGCACCCATATGCCCATAAAATCAGACAAACAATGTGCTCATATTAACCTACGACACATCATGCTGTATTTTGGTGCATCACAAATATCTGATATTATGGGCAGCCACTTTCCACACTTCATAGTCAAGGGAAGAGTGTCTCTAACCAAATTTACATCACTTTGAGGCATCTTCTACAGTCAACAACATACTAGAGGCAATTTCCCGAAGCAAAAACGACGAAAGAAATTACAACCAAATGTTCCAGTGACAATACCTTGAATATCATGGCAGCAATCAAGACACTGTCTGCTGAGAAGATGATCAGGTTCAAAAGACTTACAAATTCCAACAGAGGTCAGCACCTACCAGCATTAGTTTTCATATGGCAAAGGGTGCTCATATTAAACTACTGCCCATATTACCCAACTTTCCCCTATATATATGAAGTCAACACAGGGTATAAAATAAGCGTGCAACGATCCCAAAATGTGCAGTGATCAATCCAAAATGTGCAGTGATCAATCTGAATTTGTGCAGTGATCAAATTGACCCTTTTATGCAAAATTATGGTGAACTGCACAATCCCCAAAATAATTGTTCGACAAAAATAATACTTTTGCCCGTCTGACAACAGTTTTGGCAATTTGTACTGCTTGATAACTCAAGGACAGTCCTGAGTCACTGTTTTCTCGTTCATTAGATTTTCCAGATACAATTTAGGAAGAATACATTCTTTCTCATGAGTAGCTAAATATATAAATCTTGAAACACTGCTTCAGAGCAATGGCATTACAATTATTCACGACACTACTGCATTAGACCACAGCCACTGGTGCTCATCACCACTACAGACACACCAAGGTTGGCAAATCCCCTGAATCGATCACCCTGCTGTAATATTGTACTTATACCATTCGACACCTCTGTCAGCCAATCATTAGCCAGTATTTCACTGAAATAAAACCCATATTCTTTGTTGTCCAGTTATCCTCCCATGGGAGAATAATAAGTGAAGCTGTGAAAAAACCACAGCAACAAAAGGCCTCGGGTGATAAATCACATATTCCCTCTCCCGTGGTGAATAACCTTTACTTATGGGGTACAGCCATGCAGGGCTTTTGATTCAAGGGAATTGCCCAGACTTGTCCACTTTCCTTTTGCTGTTTAAGGAGGTAAGCATCATGCCGGCCATAGAGCAGGATGGCTGGCAAATGATCAGAATGCTTGTGCCCGCAAGGCGGCAGGAAATTTTCCCCAGATAACTTTATCTGATTCTTGTTCAGTAGGTGCAACTGCTTTGAAACCATACTCCTGAAACCTATGCGATTGAGAGTAAACCATCCAGTTCATGAATTTTAAAATAGTCATTAGCCGGCCATGTTATTGTTTCTTATTGATCTTCTGAGGGACAACAGGGCAAGCAAAATAGATCAAGGGGTTCAGTGTGATATCAAAAATTAAGACCCCTCAACACAACTTCATGAGACACATTTAAGATTGTGATTTTTTCTGTATTTGTTGAAAGTTTGTTTTGGCAGCACATTTTAGTCTCACAAACCATAGCCGGTTGCCTAGTTGGCCACTTCATTCCTAGTAATTTAAATTGTGACAAAATTTGGTCACGCGGAGGCAGACTTCACATTGGCCCTATAAAAATATTTTATATCTTGACATGTTAGTTGCAATTTTAAATTGCTATCGGACATGAAATTCTACTGAAACTTTTGGTTAGTATTAAAAAAATTAAATTTAACTCTCAGCAAAAAAATCATCTTCCTATATTTAATCCTACCCGTTCTTTCATAGGGGTAATTCTGTGTCAATTCAACAAATGGCTCCTGATTTAGAATGTCTGGAAATTTACCAGAATCAAGGTTTCTCACCAGAAAGCACAAATCTCAAGTAACACAGTCTCAGAATTGTCAAGACAAAAATGTGAATAAACTCAAAATTTCAGTTTATTAAACTGAAATTTTCAGATTTTTTGACAACCTGTGAAATGAACGCAAATGAAACAATGCGTTATGACACTTGGGCTACATTAAAAATATGTTGCTTAATTGCAAGTCTCTAGCTAGACTAGGTTTTACACTGATTGAGTCACATGCCTTCAAATTTCTGGACTTATACAATTTTGACAAAAAACTCGAATTCTTCATGATTTTTTTTTTCAGAGAAACTATTCAAGATATCTCTGTATCATTTAGGATTTGTGCTTTCTGGTGAGAAATTTTCAAGGCATTCTGAAATCTGAATCAGTCGAGTGGAAAATTTTTCTGAAATTTGATGAAATGACACAGAATTACCCATTGTCTTTCAATGGCTATGTTGTTATTTTCTCTGCGCTTCCAAACGATTTTGTTAATAAATGTATCTCCTCAATTTTTTACTGGAACAAATGGTGATCAATTGACCTCTGTACGATTAATTCAACTAAAGTCGAGTAATGTTCAATTTTTGACTGGCACTTGGTTAACTACAGAAGTATAGAAATGTGAGCAGTGGAGCTCAATCAGACACAATTAAAAAATAAAGATATGCAAAAGCCATTTAGAAACATGTACGGATATTTCATTCCATAATTATATATGATGATTTTCTTTTTTCAATTGAGCTATGCATGGACACTGGCACTTGAGGCACTTGAGAACGCCGATTGGTCACACTAAGTTCACACAAGACAATATGTGCAGTGATCAAATTTTCTTATTTTATACCCTGAGTCAACAAGATAAATAGATAATGGTATCACTAATCATCGGTAAAGCTGTAACAGCACACACTTCCTCCAGTTTTCCCCCAAGTTCGTCATCAGATTTCCTCCTGATTTCCCCCCGATTTCCTCCGATTTCGTCCAAGTTCAATAACAAAGGTATCAGTCTACTTTTCAGGCATGCAGTCAAACAACCTGGACAGGGCAACTGCAGAAGGGAAGAAGATCACTGACATACTGTATATTTACTAACCTTCTGTGCTGTGCACTATGTCTTTGAGCATATTGAAAACAAGGAGGCCAAAGATAATTGCAATTCTTGAAGATTTCATCTGAGCAAAATATTCATATAGGCCTATGATCTTGTTGTGTCTTGTTGTTCCCTCTACAGACAACAAGATATGGAGCAAACTATGCACTATT
Organism: Platynereis dumerilii; assembly: GCA_026936325.1. Lineage (NCBI taxonomy): Eukaryota > Metazoa > Annelida > Polychaeta > Phyllodocida > Nereididae > Platynereis > Platynereis dumerilii. Next base: position 53,245,115 of record JAPTHN010000005.1, read on the forward strand.
ATATGTTTTTCAATGTATGATCAATGTTAACATTTAGAAATATTTCTTAAAAATCATTATATTTTTGTGACATTTACCTGTTGATGGCTATCTTATTCATAAGTTTCCTTCATTGATCAATTATGGGATCCTTTGTGCACTTAAACATAATAATCAATCGTTGTCAGACCAGTGAAATATTGTTTTTTTCCCCTTTATGACAGCCAATATTTTAGGCCTATCAGAAGAGAGGGGAAAATATTAAATGGTAAAAGGCAAGGGTTTAGTGTTAAAGTACATGTGCAAAATTAGGAAGATGTTTTAGAATGTAGAGGGATAAGACAACCAGTGATGATCGACACCCATCCTGGACACATACCAAATACAATGGATATTTTGGCTTGCATTGCAATGGATATCAGGGTTTTCTTGAGAGTAAAATAGCTCAAATCCTATACCCTCTGATTCGTCCATATAGACAGGAAGTGTGTATGTTATGTTCGCTTGAAAAGTCATGACCTTTCACATATATGTGCTGGACAAAGTTGAACTTTATTGTAAATTTTATTTCTGTAGCATATATGGCGACCACATGCGTACATGGGACCATTTGGTGAACAGTCCCAAGTTGCAGAAGTGGGCAGTTTATTTTTTATCCCAAGCGCCCCCTTGTGTCCTGCGCCCACCTAGTGCAATGTGTGCCAGTTGCGACTCTTTTAGAATCCATCCTTTCCTGGCTACGCTTCCTCCTGCTGTTGCTTTTTTGGTCCAACAGGAAATGTACGCAAAATCAGCTCAGGTGTTTAGCTAATGCATCCTTTGTGTGAAGAAGCCTCTGATTTTGTTACATGGTGAAACACCTGGTTACCCCAAGGGGGCTATGACTGAGCTCCAGTATGTTTGTGAGAAGAGCAATAATGCAATCTCTGCAAATCACATTTTCGATAAGTGGGGAAATATGTTTCCTTTTTATTCATGATTATAATTTTGGTCACGTTGTTGTTCATGCTCAGGATAATCAAGATAGCCAACAATCCACTACATTATAAAGGGGGGGGGGGAGTGTTGGTCTAGTAGTAGCGTGCTAGGCTGCTAATCGCTGTGTCCAGGGTTCGAATCCAGCTCATGCCGGGTCACTTGGGCCTTTGTTGGATGGCTGTTTCAATCACTCTTCGCCTCATTGCCGTGTCCTCCACCTATCCTAATTAGCCTACCAAGTGCATAAAACAGGACATAAAGCCCCAATCATCCATCCATCCATACTTCATTATTAAAGACTTTTTTGCTTCACGGATCAACCAACCCAATTTATTTTAATTTATTTTCCACTGAATGAAAAAAAGAAGAGCTTCACCCCCCAAATTTTTTAAAATGACATTATAAAAAGCTGAGATCACAGCGTTTTTCCCCAGTCCAGGAATATCCAAGAAGCTAAAGGTAAATTATGTTTGGCCTTATAGTTCAGGTGTACCTACCAGGGTTGGGGCTAATCTAATCTTAATCATGATTAAATGATTAAATTTGATTAGATTACTTAATCTGATTTAATCGATTACAATTTACAAATTCATTTAATCTAATCTAATCTAATCACATTTTCCATTTAATCAGCATTTAATCATGATTAAATGTTGATTAAATGATTTAATCAGATTAAATGTTTTAATCAGATTAAACCATTTAATCAGATTGAAAACATAATCCAATTAAATATTAACTTCAACTGTGACCATTATGTTTCATCAGTAAGCAAGGTAATGATACCAAATGAAATGATGTGTGGAATATATGCAAATAACCAATTAGTGTGGAGTATGGAATTCAAACTCTGGAGGCATTGTTTAGTGACACATCATTCAAAGATGTATGTGTGCCTTTGCAATTAGTAGGCCTATCACTGCTATCAGTTCCATGATTATGTAAGATCATTACCTTATCTCACAAATCTAGATCTGTGGAACATACAGAGACAATACTGAAGCACAATGTGCAAGTGATTTTGAGAGCCCCTATCTCCGTCTTATGCAATACATAAATTATAAGATACCTATCTTGAGGGAAAACGAATGACACAACAATTAGTTTTCATAATTAGTTAGTTAAATGGAAAAATCAGATACTTCACAAGGATGCTATATTTCCATCAAATTAGATCAGTGAAACATTGTTTAAAGTGATCTAAAGAAATTGGGAAATTATTGAATTTTATACACTCAATCTTATCATGTTGCTATTGCTACTGTCCATTTTATTACAATGCTAATCAGGGGCGGACTGGCAGCATTTCAGGCCCTGTGGCAAAATAAGTCTATGGGCCCCCGAAGTTCCTACCGTCGGTGTTCTTTCAAGAGAGGAAAGGAAAATACTATTTCATAATATAGTTTGCTAATGTGTTATTACAATAGGGCCCCCATGCACGAGGCTTCTGTCTTATTCAGATAATTTTGTTTTTGCATTTCAGATTTTTTTTAGAATATTTTTATTTTTTGACATCTTGAATAGGCCCCCTTGAGTGGATGGGCCCGTGGCAGCTGCCACTCTGCCACATAGGCCAGTCCGCCCCTGATGCTAATTTCATATTGAACTGCTGTTAAATACATTTCAGATATTTGATATAAATTCTGGTAAAATCTCTAGAAAGTGTGCCTTTAAAACTTAAGACTTACCGCAAATTAGTCATTCATTGAGAATATATTTGAACAAGATGGTAATTGAGAAATCTTTTTTCCTATAATACCTAATTACTTTTTTCATTTTAATCAAATTTAATCAAATTTAATCTGATTAAATATTGTGTTTAATCTGATTTAATTGATTAAGATTGTAAAATGGGCTTAATCTAATCTAATCTAATCAAGCAAAGTCTCCTTTTAATCTAATCTAATCGATTAAAAAAATAATTTAATCGCCCCAACCCTGGTACCTACGCAGTGATAAGTATAAATTACACAAATGAATGATAACAAAAAAATACTGAAAAGTTATTAGTCCCTACTCTCTTTGTAGCTGTTTGCAGACCTGCAGTCCAAACAGTTTCAAAATTAACTTGAGACTTGGTTGTGCGGTGTCACTGGCTTAAAAATATTTTGTTTGTGTCAAAGATGTATAAATTATTCTGCACACTGTGGTACCAATTTCATAATCTGTACTGGTTCTTCTGTAATTGGCAAATGTATACCATTTTACATGAAAAATTGACGCCAAGGCAAAGAACCTTTCTTAATGAAGATTAATTGCAGTCTAAGTTTGAATTTTAAACATGAGACAATCACAAATTGGTTCATATAGTATGACAGAGACACAAGAACATCAACCAATGTCTTACAATCAATTTGAGACTATTGAAACAATCTTAGAAGTTTTTTTTTTAATCACAGAAAATCGCATAAAATAAGTATATCCCATACATGTAGATTTTCTCAATACCCAAGCAAGTTACAAATATAAAATTGGTACCACAGTGTGCAGAATAATTTATACATCTTTGTATCAACTATCCATGTGTTTGCATGGGTGGACTGAAACTGATAATTTATTAGCTATTAGCTTAAATAGCCATTTTCGCATGATAATTCAATGTTATTACAGATTTCGTATAAGTGTGCCATGTTCTTTTCAACTGCCACAGTGCTCTTGTGATGTCAGTATCAGCATAATGATTTCACAGTTGGTATATTTGCAGTTTCAGCTGTGTCACTTGGAACCCATACTGATCACACCATTACAAATTCACACATAAGCTGTTAGATCGTTGCTCAACATTGATTATTCAGTTTGATGTTTTGAATAAATCCAAAAGTTACAATATCCAATATATATAATGCATGGATTTTGTGTATAACTGCTATCAGTTTTAGCACTTTTACAACAAAACAAATTCATTCACTCTCACATTCATTAGTTGGTCTGAGAGGTTATCATGTGCTGCTCCGTCTTGGCAAAAATAATATACTCAGGATCCATTCAGAATTAAAGACTTAAGGGGGGGCATCCTTATCACTGATTTCCAATAATGTTTATTTGATGATCGAATTTTTAGCCTCCTTGTCTGGCCTTTTCCCCAAATTTTTGGGGAGCAACTACCCCCCCCCCCCCCATTTCTCGTCCTCTGGTATGCCCATGCAACACCACCAAGTTCACTTCCGAAAAATCTCCCCATCATCCCCATTCCGGTCATCAATTCTGAACAGTTTCTTTGGCGCAGATCTCACCTAAAAGGCTGAAAAGCCACAAGGTGCTGCCCTCAATGAGAAATTTCACAACAGGACACCATGAATGTCCATGATGGATCAAGCAAGTGGCTCAAACATATCAGTTTCACCTGCTCCAACTGAATCAAACAACCATACCAATGAATGCAGATTAATCAATTGTCATTCACACTTAGACAGCCCATAAGCCTGACTGGTTGGTAGCAGTTGGAATCAACACTCAAGCTTGGAGTGCCAATAGTGATGTCAGTATTGCAATACTGACATCATCTGGGCATATATTCACATGGAACATGGCACACTTATACGCAATCTGTAATAAACCCCTATCTATCTTTGGGGCTCTTGAGCAACATCTACAACACCTTCATGTGAGCTGAAATTTTACATGGGAGTCAGAGAGGGGCTATAGAACACATTTAGAGGTTAGCCCCAGTGAATTTCAGACTTTCACTTTTTTTGGGACACCCTACTGGGTGTGTTACGTTCAGTAAATGTTTGTAAGTAATCAATCTGCCCAAGATAAATGAAACATTTTGGAAAAGCCAATATTTTAGATACAGCTAATAATTTACTCAGTGTATTGCCAGTGTGATTGCTCTTGTATTGCAGAAACCGCTGTTTGAGTAAATGCGTCAATATAAGCAGCGGGACAACAAAAATTGTTTCTGAACTATGGCAACTTGGCAAGATTTTAAGGTTTTGCGATTCTGTATTCAGGAGACACTATAAAACAAGCAAAGGAAGAAGATCGATGTTATAAAGGACACTGGACAGTAGACATGTGATTTATGACCCATTTAGCTCCATTTATGGACAAACTTTTGATTTATTCAGAACATTATACAGATCTATTTAGCTCACATGTGTGATATTTTGTGGATATGATATAGGCATAATATGCAGATCCCCTGTTTGCAGGAGTGGGCAGTTAATTTTTTATCTCAAGCGCCCCCTTGTGTCCTGCGCCCACCTGGTGCAATGTGTGCCAGTTGCAACTCTTTTAGAATCTTTCCTTTCCTGGCTACTCATCCTGCTGTTGCCTTTTTGGTCCAACAGGAAATAAGCAAAATCAGCTCAGGTGTTTAGCTAATGCTTCTTTTGTGCGAAAAATGCTTCTGCAATTTGCAAACACGATAAAACGCTTTCTTACCCACCCAATATAGACATCAACAGAGGCCATGAATGAATAAGTTTGTGACAAGTTTCATAATACTATTATGATGTGCTGCATTGTTGAAAATGATTGTGTTTATTTGTCAGTTATGATCAATAGTTATTTTGGTTACGCAAATAGAAAATACAATGGTTCCATTTAAGGGTTGTTTTTCAATAGGGGTACATAGTTTTGTCTCAAGGGGTTTTTTTTTTCTGGCCAAATTGACTTTTTTCTGTTGCAATATACCGTGCATTGGATTTCTGAAAATTTTAGGGCTACAAGTATTCTGAGCTTTTTTTTATTTGACTTTTTGATAATTTGACCAAAGTCAATATTCTGCTCATCCCTCTATTACTGGATGTATAGAACACCCAGTTGTATGGGCTTGTGCTGAGAGGATAGATATATATCTGACAATGAAAAATCATTTTAGTTGCTTAATTTTGGCTAAGAACTTTTGTGCGTGTCAAGGAAAATAGATATTTTCGGAGAGGACGGAGAGGACAGTTTATTTGACGAAGCTGTTTTTGATGTTTTCCGCTACGAGCATTGTGCACTTCGTACAACTGAAGTGAAACGCTTACCAAAACTTTGTCTAATCTATGGAAGGAGTATTTCTATAAAATAAAAATCCTCTTAATTTAATGTTATTGCTGTTTTGCTGACTTTCGGAGAGGACAATATTTGACGGAATTGACCTTCATGTGTTCAATGCAGGATTCTGAAGAGACTAATCATAGTTGTTGCATGTAATTCTAATGTTGAAATCTTGGGACCATGTTGAAAGTATTTTGACATTGGTTAAAACTTACTGTCAGGTCAGGACTGAAAAATCTGAAGCGATATTTGCCTAATTTGCAAATGAGACAGTAAGATTTGAATAATTTTTTCGCTTCTGTAGGTCCGTATCAGTATGTTAAATCTTTCTGTGTAACGTTTTTTCCACATATTATATGCATGGTATTTCTGGTATTTTGGATATATAGTGACCAGACATGGGGCGATTACTTGCCAAAAGTAATTGATTACGATTACGATTACCATAGAAGTTCATGATTACGATTACGATTATGATTACTGGAATTAATCGATTACTTTAACACGATTACGATTACTTTCTGAAAGTAATCGATTACGATTAACGATTACATTGAACAAACCATTTCATATCAAATTTATAGACAATGGTCATGTTGTGCAAGTCGAAATAGTTAAGATTAGCTTCATGTACAGTTTTTTCTCGTGGGTAACAGTATTGCAAGGGAATATAGCATATATACATGAAAATAAAGCGTTTTTTTTTACATATATATAATATTGAGATTTTTTTTTAAAATGATGATTAACAGTGTACATATTCAATAGATCACCTCAGTGGAACTTTTCTTCAGATCTTTTGCAGCTAATTAGAATAAGAATTATTAAATCATTTATAGATGCATAATGTACACATCATTAATATATATATATATACGTAATATAATAACATTCTTTAACAACCATTCTTTTTGACATAATAACCTTATCAAATTTGTTTAAATACATGTATAATTATTCATGTATTATGCAATTTTCGTGAGAGATATATAAAGTAGGCCTATGTGTCATTGTGTCATCATCGTTGATACTACTGACATGCCAATAATTTTTATGACACTTCTGCCAAAATCTTAATGACCCCTTTCTTTGAAAGTCAACCCTCTGTTGAACAATACAAATTATGCATCAATGAATTATGTAACAATATCAATTGTTTATTAAGATGAACTGAGTGTGCTTTAGGTTTCAGTTAGAACCCTATTGCTGTCAAGCAAGTTACAGCTGACTGAACATGTTAATCAGATAGCAAACAAACTCTCCCCTTTCCTATAGATCAGTTGCAGTGATTCCAAATGTGTTATTAGCCAGGCAGTAATCATAAAGTAATCACAAGGTAATCACAAGGTAATCACAAATATGATTACTTTAGGAAAGTAATTGATTACGATTACGATTACTTGTAATCATAATTTGAATGTAATCATGATTACTTGTGATTACTAATCATTTGTAATCGATTACAGTGATTACCGATTACTAATCGTAATCGCCCCATGTCTGATTGTGACTTTCCAGAGCATACCCCGATTGAAAAACAACTCTTAATGCGTTGCAATGGATGTTTTGGTTACAGGTGAAAAAGTCAAAACAGTGAAATTTCAGCAAAAACAAAATCGAAATTTGTCTTTGAGACATCATTTTCTTGACTCTGAAATTTACAAACAAGAACTAAATATAATTTTTCGCCAATAGTTTGGATTGCTGATAACAAAAAATAGCCCTACTACGCTCTCCAGTATAGGCCTACCCAAAGTTTTTACCATGTTTCAGATGCCAGACAGTGGTAAAATGTCATTTGTTCTAATCATATTTGTCAAAGAACCATCACACTTCACACTGAGCATGCAAGATGCAAACAAAATGCAAAATTGTTATGTAATTATTTTGTTTGAATGTTTATTGATTAGTAATTTCAACCAATTTCAACTCCAGTCACCTTGAAAACAATTTCAGTATTGTGAAGTGCAGCACAAACAATCAGGCAAACAGGAAGAGCTGGAGTGATTTAGAATCTGAAAATTGAACTAAACGGTTCAACCAAAATAAGTCATTGTGCCTGTGTATTTGTAGCTTGATTACTACACTTTTGTCAAAGCCAGCAGACCCTGAGTGCACGTACCCTTAATTTCAAAATTTTTAAGTTTTGAATTTTCCAAATGAAAAAACTGAGCAACAGGTGCTCGAACTCCACTCAAATTATTTCTAATGTCATTCAAGCAACCTAAAATGTGAAAATGTTACAGAAGAAGTCCTCATTTGTCTGCTAAATATGATTCAGAAACAAATTTTCTCCAGCCTCTTGATGAAGTATGCCCCAGCTGGTGGCTCCCCTGCTTTATGGACTTGGTCATATGCACTGGAAAAGCCACCGATTTTTAGAAACAGGTATAGGCTGACTCGAAGGCTGTGGGCTAAGCCAGGAATAAAGCCACTAAGCTACAAATACACACATTTAGAGCCGATCTATAGGCCTTTAACTCGGCCAACTTTCATAAAAATCTGAGAAGGAATCTTTGGGGGGACTTATTTTGTTGAATTGTTTAAAATTATTCTAAAATGCAGATAGATTACGGTCCAATCCAACACTCCGTAACCCTTATTAGTAGTAACAGGTAGCTTAAAATGGCATACAACTTTTATTGAAGATCCAAGAGGTAGTTTCATAATGTGCAATTAATTAGTGGGCCTATTTCACAAAATGTGACAACATTTCCAGAAATGCCAGTCCCAAAACAGTGATTAATTTGCCTAAACATATATCTCAATCTGATGAAACTCTTCATAGTTCTCATTCCCAAGAAATGTCGGCTTATCTTTAAGTCTTGCCAAGTTTGAGTAATTAATGATCATTGCAAAAAAAAACTCTAAATATTTGAGGTAGAACCCAGGATATGATATCTACTATTTTGCCGATAAGAATCTTCTGACGCAATTATTAAAACCCATTCACTGTTTCGGATTGGTATTTCTGGAAATGTTTTCACATTTTGGGAAATAAGCCTACTTAATTACACTTTATGAAACTACTTCTTAGATCTTCAATAAAAGTTGTATGCCATTTTAAGCTACCTATTACTACTAATAAGGGTTAGTAGGTTACAGAGTGTTGGATTAGACCGTAATCGATCTGTTTTAGAATAATTTTAAACAATTCAAGTCCCCCCAAAGATTCCTTCTCAGATTTTTTTTGAAAGTTGGCCGAGTTTTAGATACTTCATCAAGAGGCTGGAGAAAATAATTATTTAATAGACAAATGAGGAGTTCTTTTGTAACATCTTCACATTTTAGGGCGCTTGGATGACATTAGAAATAATTTGAGTGGAGTTTGAGCACCTTTTGCTAAATTTTTTTCTGGAATATTCAAAACTTCAAAATTTTGAAAAGAAGGGTACGTGCACTCAGGGTCTGTTGGTTTTGACAAAAATGTAGCTATCAAGCTACAAATTTATACACAGTCACAATGATTAAGGGGATGACCATTTAATAATGGGGGGCTTGGGAGATTTTATTTAGCAGGAAATTATTTATTTTATGGTAACGGCAGCCGTAATTATTTATTTCAAGCGAACAAAGTCCCCAAAAATTCATTTCCAAATCAAGCATCACCTTCTTAAGAAAAACCCCCACCAGAAAATATTTATTTCAACACTGCCCAGAAAGAATTTCTTTATTTCACCAAACCTGAGCAAGAAATTATTTATTTCAAAAAAGCTCCATTAAATGGTCTCCCTTTTGTGTTGTTGAACCGTTTAGTTCAATTTTCAAATTCTAAAACCACTCCAGCTCTCCCTGTTTGCCTGATTGTTTGTGCTGCACGTTACAATACTGACATTTTTTAAAGGTGATTGGAGTTGAAATTGGTTGAAATTACTATGTCAAATGACCTGTGTAAGGCCTTGACCCACTTGAAACCCAGTGATCCGGATCAAGGCCCATTGCTATAGATAATGCAACTACCTGTAAAAATGCATGGATTTTATGGAACTAGGCCTACTGATGTGTCAGCAGCTGGGTGGCCAAGTGGCTTAAGTGCCCGCCTGCTCCGCTGAAGGTCTTTGCCTGCATGAGCAAAATCCCAGCTGGATGTCGTTCGGATGAGACGTTAAATTGGCGGCCCCTTGTATCAGTGTCTATGCTGGGCAAGTAAAAGATCCCTCACATGGGGTAAATGTGTAACATGTTGAGGACTCCCGCTCTCTCTCTCATCTCATCAATCAACCCTCGTGAGCGCCCAGAACTGGGCTTAGAGGGCTGCACTTACCATATCTATCTATCTATCTATCTATCTATCAGCTCCAACCAGCGTGCCAGATGGTGAGGGATGACTGCAACGATCACGAAACACTGCAGGTAGTGTGCAAGACATGGTTAAAACATCATGTTCAGTCCGCAGAAGTTCTTTTGTTTACTTTTTTTAATGGACTTGTTTCAGACTCTTATCAATTAGGTATGAGAGGCCCATACAATGCCATACATATACAGGCGAATCCACCCGTGCTCCTGGGCCCCCCTAGATTACCCTGTCTGGATCCGCCACTGATTACTGAAAGGAAAACTTATCTTCATCACTGATGATTTTCACTATAGGCCTATGTATTGCGCATTATTATGCGTTTATAGTTCAATCATGGTCTCCATCATGGGGCAACCTGGTGTTTTAGCATCCATGTACCAGCAAATAATGAAGCTTCTTCACACAAAAAGATTCATTAGCTGACTACCTGAGCTGTATATGTTTTTCTTTTATTTTAGTCCAAGCAGGAATAGCCAGAAAAGGAAAGATTTTCAACATAGCTTGCAAGACACCAGGAGGCGCTTCGGATAAGAAACAACCTGCATCATCACGCATCTACCAAGTTACCAACAGGGGATTTTCAGACAAGGGAAAAACCATTGTGCTGCCACAGACGGCGCTCGGAGAAGCCAGACGGCCCCGTCCGTCGCCGGTAGGGGACAATGGGGAAAAACAGACAAGCAACAATCAGAGAAGGAAAGATCAGAAAATCAGAAAAGAAAATATCAGACAAGCAACAATCGACAAAGAAAATATCATACAATAATCAGACAGAACAGACAAGCAACAATCAGAGAAGGAAAGATCAGAAAAGAAAATATCAGACAAGCAATAATCAGACACAGACAGAACAGACTTGTAAGCAACAAACAGACAAGGGAAAAACAGACAAGCAATACTCAGACAAGGAAAGATCAGATAAGTGATAATAAAGGGCAAGAAACAACCAGACAGGCAATAATATTCAGACAAGAAAAGATCAAGCAAGGAAAGATGAGACAATAATCAGACAAGAAAATATCCGACAAGCAATAATCAGACAAGAAAAGATGAGACAAACAATAATCGGACAAAGGAAGATCAGACAAGGAAAGATTTGACAAGAAAAAAGACAACTCTGAAGAAAAGATGAGACAAGAAATATGCAGAGCAGGAATGATCAGACAAGCAATAATCAGACAAGCAATAATCAGACAAGAAATGAACAGACAAGCAATTATCAGACAAGGCATTAAGCATGTTAAGTTTGCATGAAATATCTTCGAGAAAAAGAGGATAAACAGGAATAGCAAAAAAAGGATCTCTGTAAAAAAGTCGAGCTCGCCAGGATTCGAACCTGGAATCTCTTGATCCGTAGTCAAGCGCGTTATCCATTGCGCCACGAGCCCTGCATGGCAGTGCATGCACCTGGCAGGCTGAGTCTATTTGCAGCCTCAGCAGAGTTAACACCTGAGTGCACACCTGGCCAGTTGATGGAGCCACCAGCAGTGGCCCAGGTTCAAATGTTCTATGTTTCTGTCTATCTATCTATCTTATCTCCATCTTATTATCTATCTTATCTACCCACATTTTTGTAGTTTCATGTTTGCATCTCAGATGAAGAGCAGAATTATCTACAAGCAAACTTCCATATTTCCCCATTCTTAGACACAGATGGGCACCGTTCAATGTTAATTTGCAAATACTTTAGCTGAGAAAATTGGTAAATTGTCTCTATATGTGCTGTTTTGCGACGACTCGGGACTCCTGATATCTATATCTAATTTGATAGAAAATAGCTAACACTGAAGTGATGATCAGACAAGAAATGACAAGGCAATTAAGCAACAATCAGACAAGAATAGTTTAGACAGGCAATAATATTAGACAAGATCAGACAAATGACAATAGATGAAAATAAAAAAATCAGACAATCAACAATCAAGCAAGCAATAATCAGACAAGAAGAAGTGAGACAAACAATAATCAGACTTAGGAAGATCAGTCAAAGGAAATATGAGACAGGCGACAATCAGACAAGAAAAGATTGGACAATCAGTCAAGCAAAAGGCCTTAACAACCAGACAAGGAAAGATGAGGCAAGCAATAATCAGACAGAAAGATCAGGCAAGAGAAAATCAGACAAGTGACAATCAGCCAAGAAAAGATGAGACAAGCAATAATCAGACAAGAAAGATCAGACAAACGACGGTAAGACAAGTAATAATCGGCAAGAAAAGATGAGACAAGCAATAATCAGACAGAAAGATCAGGCAAGAGAAGATCAGACAAGAAAAGATCAGACAAGCAATAATCAGACAAGGAAAGATCAGACAAGAAATAATCTTACAAGCAATAATCAGTCAAATATAGTCCAACAATCCAAACTAGAGTACATAGATTGTAAAACAGGGAATGAAGTGGTTTAAAATTGTGAAAGGAGAGGATGCACTAAACAAAATGCCTAAATAAAAGACAGTAAATTAGTGAAATAGTTTGCTTCAAAGGATCAAACAAATTGCAAAGAAGGTAAAGACAAACCACAAGTGTCCATAGCGACAAGATACAACCAAAAAACCTTAACCAACAGGTTTTTTTTCTATCAGAGATTCCTTAGTTTTCAACAGCAAAAGTAAAATGGTCAAGTGACACAGGGACATATCCAGAGCTGAGGGACCGAGAACTCAAAATTCAATGAGAAAAAATGCGAAGGCACACCTAGGGAATTCAGAAGTAAAATGGCCAATGGACAAAGGATACAAAACACCATCCAGAGCCTCATTTACACTCTGACTTCATTGACAAGGCCAAAACCGAGCCATTAACATTAAAATATAGAATAAAAGGATTTACAATTGTTTTATTAGCATTGCTAACAAAGACAAAACATGCAATTATTTCTCAACATTAACCAACAAAAACAAAACATCAATTGTACAGTCAAAGATAATAACTACGCTATTCATTCAGTACATGTACTATAATCCCCTGTAAATAACAGTAGCACCTGCAAATATATGCATACATATATATGTAGACAAGATTCAATTTATCCTGAAATGCCACTTTAAAAACGTGTGATAAGAAAATGGCTGCCACATTATCTTTTGTTCACTTTTTCATAAATATATTTGTTTTTTTATCGAATACTGATGACTTCATATGAAAGCGACAGCCCCCATGCGATGTCATGGCAACGTCCATGACACAATGATTTTAAGAATTAACAGTCCCTCTTGAACTACTTATCCATATATTGGATTTTTAAGCCCTTTATCCTTATTTTGGACTTGGGGCTCAAATTTCTACAGCTGGACACCAGGGGCTCAGCTGGAGCTGCACAGTGTCTAACCGCAGCATTAAAACATTTAGTAATGGTTCAAGAGCCGTTTGTGCATCATTCGCTGTTCTTTCATGACAAAATGCATCCAACACTTTGGGCAATCATACTGAGTTTGCTGGTGTGCGAGTATGTGTTGACTGAGGGCAAACAACATACTGTGCGAATATCCCCTGTTACAGATGTTACAAATGTAAGATTTCTCCCTGCCTGGATGAAACTTCACATGATCTTTGAAGTACCCAGGTACGTATGAATTGACATGGGAAATCCTGTGATGAGTCACCATGTGGTTCCGGAATTCATTTACACAACCAAATTGTTCAGCACAAATTCGACAGCAGTGTACGTTGTCTTGAGAGTGGGTCTTGACATGCTTCGTCAAGTTATTTTGCTTCAAAAATCCGAGGTCACAAACATTGCAAAGGAGTAACTTCTTCAAATGAGTTTGCGTGTGTTTGTCGCGATCGCTCTCTTTCTCAAATTCCATGACACAGAGACTGCAGCTATGTTTCTTGACATCTCTAAACTGGTGTTTTTCCATCAGGTGGTGGTCAAGGGCAGCCTGGTTCGAACACTTTTTTGTACAGAAGTAGCACGCAAAACCGGAGTTGTGATTTTCTCTGTTTTTGTGCGCCCTCAACGCTTTGATTTCAGTGAACTTCATTTCGCAAACTCCACAAACGAAGTCACTGCTCACGAAGTCACTGCTTCCATTTCTGCCGTGGAGGGACATGTGAGATTTGAGCAGTAGATCCGTTGTAAATGTCATGCCGCACAGATGGCAGCCATATTTCACGGACACCTCAGCTGGTCCTTTATCAAAGAGATCCCCATCAATGTCTGTTTTTTCTTGTTTAATCTTCACTGGACAAAAAGCCTCACTTTCAGGTTCAAGTTTTATCTTCATTGAGACACCAGCCTCACTTTCACATTCAGCCTCACCCTCAGTTTCAGTTTCAGTATCAGGTTCAGCCTCCATTTCAAATCGGGCGGCCATTTTCTTTTCCGAACCTTCACCACAACTACCAGTACTAGAACCAGGTTGGAACTGGTATTTGAGACTTTTACTGCTTCCTTGATTCTCTGCAACTTTCCCCTTCACCAATGTGTCTGCACTAATAATGCGAAATGTTGCTTCAGGCGACTGTTTAATGCCCTTCATGCAGTCATGCAGCTTGACAACAGGATCCATCTTGTCTGTTCCATTCCTCTCTTTCTTCAAGGGGAAGTCAGTTTCTCTTGGTGCGCACTTATTTGATGAAAGTTTGCTTCGTGAATAATTACTTGACATATCCTTGTCTGATGTATCCTTTCGTGACATATCCTTGCCTGACATATCCTTGCCTGACATATCCTTGTCTGACATATCCTTGTCTGACATATCCTTGTCTGACACATCCTTGTTTGACAGATACTTTTTCAACAAATCCTTGTTTGACGAAAACTTTTTAAGCACATCTTTTCTTGACAATTTTTTTTCTGCCAATTCTTTGCAAGGCCCATTCATGTGATCCCTCAGGTCTTCCTCGGTGTTGAAAGGCAATCCACACGTTGTGCACCAGTGGTATTTTGCCTTTAGTTCCAAAATATTGTGTCTTTTCCTCCCGTGAGGTGCCAAAAATGAAGTGATGGTTGTGGAAGGCAGGGCCAGCTGGGAGGTTTCCGCGGTTCCATCGCCACAACTGTTTTTTGCCTGATGCGTTCTGAGGGATTCTGCTGTTATGAAGCGCAAACCACATATTTCACAAAAGAAAGAAGGACTTCTTCCTAACTTCCATTTAGCTTTAGGTGTTACACAGAATTTCGTAGTAAAATTACGAATTTTGTTGATCTTTGATTGTTCGTCATCAACTATTTCTCCTACTTGACACTGCCATTCACTTTCTTTTCTTGGTTTTTCCAATTTTTCTTCTTTTATTTTCTTGTCCGAACATATAACCTTAGTTTTTGGTGGCTGGATATGTTTCTGAACTGTTTCTTGGCCATTTTTCTGACCTTCTTTCACTTGTCGGCCATTTTCATGACTGACCTCTGGATTTAGGTCATTGTGACCTAATTCTTTGTCCGAGTTTGCTTGACCTTCCTTCTTCACATTAACAGAACGACAATCTGGCTGATGCTGAGTCGGATAATTCAGATCCTGAAATTCCTTCTGGCACACAGTCACTTTACAACGACTTTGCTGTTGTGGATTTACTTTTTCGCCAAAGATTGGTGCGTTCGTTGGATCCCCACCTCCTTCAAGATGTTCTGTTGGCTCAACTTTGATATTGCCTCCTTTGTAGTTATGACTAACCGTCTCATTCACATGTTTCAGAACTTTTGACGACTGCCGACTCAATTCTACGGAATGTTTTTCAGCAACGGAATGTTTTTCAGCAACATGTTTTGAGAGAAAGTCAGCGCCTGCGAAGATTTTCAAACAAATACGACAACGGTGTAATTTAAGGGGTTTCTTGGCTTTAGTTGAAGGCACTGTTGGTAATACTTGAGTGAGTTGAGTCGACTTCTTGGTAAGGCCACCAGGTCCTTTTTGAAGGGCGGTGAATCCAACAGCACCTGACGCATGAGAGCCACCAGGCCAAGTAGTGGCAGCACTAGTACTATCCACATAATCTGAGGAAACAGTATTGGAATCAGCATAAATAACATTTGCTGAATCAGCAGGTTTAGAAGTGCCATTTCTCACACATTTTGAAGGAGGGTCGTCTGTAGATCCAAGTCCTATCTTCCGCTTCAGATTACACACTTCAGTTTTGTAATTGGCGTTCACAGGGGACATTTTTTCACCTCCTGCATCCTCCATAATAAAAGATTTTCTGCATTGTTGATGAAGTTCCCTCAGCTGCTCAGCTTCTGGACTTATTTCCAAACTTGAACTTGATCATTAAAGCCCCATGTGGTGAATCTGAAATCACAAAAAGTTTATATAGGCCTATTATAATGTATCCCTAAATACAATATAAGTGTCATCAACTCTACATTCAACATAAGTCTCAGTTATGTCATGAACATGGTTAAACGTTAATCTGGTGATATCCATCATGTGGTTATCCCATGAAAATGTTGGTAGTTTTTCACGTGAAGAAAAACATGTGATAACTCTCAGTTATGTGGTGAAGATGGTCAAGCGTTAATCTGGTGACATTCATCACATGGTTATCTCGTGAAAATGTGAGAGTTTTTCTCATGTGAACAAAAACACGTGATAACTCTCAGTTATGTCATGTTCACCAGTTTCCCCCCGTGTTTATCATGTGAACTTCATGTGCATTGTCAGCTGGGCAATAACGCAGATACTGCTGGCTGCTTAGCTAGCAGGAGCTTGTTGTTTCTGTCTTTGAGGACGGTCACCTGAGACCTTCTCGGGGCAATTCAACCTGTCCGGTGGTCCATCTTGGGGGTTTCATATTCTCATGTATTTTTTTTTTCTTCTCATTTTACTCACTTTGCTGTCCGTTGTTGTGGTGAAGGAAATATACTTCTCGTTCTATTTCAATTTATTCAAATTAATTTATTTATATCCTTTTTAATCTTATTCCACTTGCCTCTTGAGTCTATAAGCCGTTCGACTGTGTTTTTTATGTGTGTGTACTAAATAACTTATGTACTATGTAATTGCATCTGTCTTTGTGCATCTGCTAAAGTGAACATAAGTCCTCTTTACTCGGCGCATTGCTGCATGTTGCTGGCCAGCGGATGGAGTTGTAAGCTGACTACGTACTGTCGTAATTGTATTGAATGGACTGGGAAGAACGAAGGCCAACAACACATACCAGAGGAGACAACGGAGAGGCCTACAACCCAAGGGTTTCGGCCTAAACCCTGTCTACACGTCTACACGTCTACACGAGCTACGTTGCCATTGGGGTAGTCCGGGTAGGGGTAGGGCTTATGAATGGCTATTGCATTACACATTACATAGTACATACCCCGATCAGCTCAACAAAGAGCTACAAAGGGAAATACATGAGACTTACTGCCCTGGGACCAGGCTGGGTCATCACTGATCAGATCATGCAGCATGCAGCAATACTGTTTCACAACTTTCACTGTGTTTGAAGTTTCTCATTCCAATTTGTAAGTTTACCTTGGCTTGGGCCTTGCAGGGCCTTTGGACTTGTGTTTGCAGGTACTTTCTTCTTTGGCAATCAAAGAAAACCTTTTCAATCAGCTGCAGCATGCAGATTCTGTAACTTTGTTCATGCATGTCATGGTTTGGTTTGTTTACAACTAATCAGGTCAGAGATGTTGTCCCACAGAAGAAAATTGGAGCTCAGGACGGAAGGGCGTAACAGAAGAAGAAGAAGAAGCATCCAGGGCTGACAGTTTTGTTTCCTCAATAACAGACGTTCTAACTGCTCTGCAAAGAATACTACGACTTATTTAGTGTTTGGAATATGCAACAGTAAGGTGAATGTTCACTGTAATCATTTGATTGTCTCATAATTCTTGATCTGTAGCTCTATGATGGGTTTCCCAAATATCGCTCATCAACTAAAATGAAGAATTTTTTTTTTTAGTCTGCAGCCACTGCCAGTGCAGGCAGATTGCCGGTCAACTAGGCGACAGACAACTAGGCTACAACACTACCAACTAGGCGACAACCAACCAGGTGACAAACTGCTACCAACTAGGCTACACTTTTTGGACAGCCAGGTGACAACCTTTTTTCCAGATACCATCTAGGTGACACTTACTCTAGTAGAGATACCAACCAGGCTACAGATCACTTGCAATTTTATTAAGCAGGAATGCATTGTCACCTATAGTTGGATGTGGTTTGTGAACTTGTGTCACCTAGTTGGAAGTGCTGTGTGAATTTGTGTCACCTAGTTGGGCCCTGGGGCACCTTGTCTAAGTTAATGTCAAGGATTTCAAGGGAAGAAGAGCATCTTATGTATTTTTTGGCCTTAACCCTTACTGGACTGCGCACTCCCAAAAAAAAAGATCCTGCAATTGTGAAGTCATCAGGGACAACAGCAGATTTTAGGGACATAAATGACCCTACAGGCAGTAAGCTAGGGATGCACATAAATGTCCCTTTAGTCCAGTAAGGGTTAAATTGGGGGGAGGGCACATGCCCCCAGTGCCCCCCCCAGCCCTTGCCGCCGCTGTCCAAGCATAATTTGAACAATTTTTGAGTCCTGTGATCTCCTACATTTGAAACACAGGCTAGCAGGAGAACGCCACATAGGAATTTGGATTAGCCGCGGTGAAAAATTTCTATAACGTATTCTTATTGTTCATGCAAAAATATTTAGTGCTAACTGGATTTAATTTTTGCATGGGAGGTAGGTGGATTCATCAAGGTTTCCTCTACGCTATGAATACATTGAGGCTCGTTGAAAACAGCTACCCCTACGTGTTCAGCAAGTGGTCCGGACTGCATTTTCAATGATAAGCTGCAGCAGTTTTCTTGAGTATTGATTGTTGAGCCTATTTTTAGCCTACATTTGTGACGTCATCAGCTTTGTTTACCTTGTGATGTCACTGCACAAGTATACAAGTATGGATACTCTTGAGGAAACAATCCAGAGGAAAAGATGTCTCACCCTGAAAAGATTTAAAATCAAGAAGATTTGTTTTTGGTATTTTCTCTCTTTGCTGCTTCTGGGCGGAGACATCGAGACCAACCCAGGCCCCGGAGGTAAGTATTCATTAATGTTTTTTCTCTTCCCATAAATTAAATTCAAAATTATTCATAAATGGGTAATTCTTTTAATTTGCTGTCATAATGTATTTTTTTCTGAAATGATGAACTTTTGAATATTATTTAATGCACAATTCAAATTAAACACAAAAAGGTGTTATTTACGGTTTTCATGTTTGGCCATATAATATAACAATACATAATTTAATATAATAATACATAATATACAAATATGGCGTAATCACGAAGATCCCATGCGCTTGAAGGTACTGGTAAGATAATATACTAAGTGGGCGTAATTGAGTGCTATATGAATTTATGAAAATTAATTTGCACGATGAAATTCGTATTGAACGAGGGCGCACCAATATTTTAAACTATAACCAAGATGATTATTTTTCCTAGATATGAAAGCCAAAAGGGAAAACCTAGGGAAACATGGGAAACGGTGCTTGATTTGTGGCCTGTATGCAAGAAAGAACCCAAAGATCTCATATCACCGGATCCCAAAAAAGGCGGAAAGGTATCAAAACATGCTTTCAGATGAATAGGCCTACTGTATTATTCGTATTAAAAGCACATTCCATAATAAACGCCCATCAATTTGCAACTGATTTTAATAAAAATGCAAAAATGACTGGGGCTAATTGAAGCGCAACTTTTTGGCCGTGTTTTACTGAGCTTATGATGGTAGATTCAGGTACAAAATTTTGAAAAGTGCAAGACAAAGTTGTTCTGAAAAATGTTTTTTTAAAAATTGTGAAAAAATTTAAGATCAAACATTCAACTAACCCCGCGCATAGACGAGTGCTAGTTATTACAAATACAGGAGTACCTAATCTAATTTTTTCATGTCCATTATTATTATAAAACTTGAACATGGTCCTTTGTACACTTCCACAAATTTGTGATTATGTCAAGTAGTGAAAACCAGTGGCGTCAGTTCCTATGGGGCCAAAAAAAGGGTAAAAAATTCAGAGCTTCCGTTACTCCGCTGTGCCCATGCAAAAAATAAAAAAAAAGTTGTCAATGCCCCACCACTTTATTTTGAAAATGACGCCACTGGACTGAAACTATATACATGAATGTTCTGTTCAACTGGTATACATTTATTTGTCCCTCAGATTTAATGCCTGGCTCAGGGTCATCGAGGATATTGAAAATGCCACATGTGTATACGGGAAGATAGGGAAGCACACAGTCGTTTGTTCCTCCCACTTCAAACCGGAAGATTACAACATCTCAGGGGAAAGGTTTGTGTACTGTTATACCTGAATTATTGTTGGTGTAACAAATTGTGGATGTTTGACATTAATTTTACTAGCATAATGCCCATAAAATGGGGTGGCCAGGGGCAAAATATTAAAAATACATTTTGGAACATGAAACCCAAACTATGTCCTTGTAGTGGCTGAGAAAAGGTTGCATGCAAGTTTTTGTACATGGGCACGCCCGGCACGCTATACTTTGGTTGGAAAAACGAAGGGGTCCATGAATTCATAGTGGGATGAGTCTGAAGACACAATAGAATTTTAAAAAATTTTATTGAATTCATTGGCATAATCAGTCTGGGATGTTACCGTCATATGAGGACAATTGTAATTCCAGCTAAGTCCTGGCCCTGACAGGATGATTCAGGGTGTGTAGTCGATCGGTTGGGTACTTAATGAAGAAAGTGTGATCTCTGTGCAGCCAACCTCATGCTCAGAATATTCATCTTGGATAAACTAAAACATGTTGGTTTCTGTGGCCTTAAGTGGTCCTCGTCTTCCCGACAACTGCTGGATGGTGCGGAATGCCGTTCGGCTCAGTGGGCTTCGTGGGTGTTAAAATGGTCCCTCCTCCTACAAAAAAATAAAAGATCTACGCCCCTGGTACATACTGTGTCAAAACTAATATGCTGTAATAAATGTGCTTATAAATCTAAATTTTAATTTCAGAAAGAGCGGCTTAAAATATGGAGCATTGCCGAGGATCAATCCAAATGGTATGCATGCAAAAATTATAAAAATGTTTTCGTATATTTGAAAAGGTATACCTACTGCCAAGACAAGAGCGAACTCTTTGGGAGGGTGGAAGAAAGATTTTTAACTATTGTTACGTAGTGGTTTGTTGATAAGCCCTATATGGGCCTATATGGGCCAGTTGATAAGCCCTATATGGGCCAGTTATTTTGCGATCTGTTTGTAATTATGCAAAAAACTTCGGCAGCGACTTGGTGTACTGAAGAGAGTGAGGGGTTATATCAACCAGAACACTGCTCTGTTACTGTTTAACGCCCTCATTCTCCCAGTCACCGATTACTGTGACACTGTTTATGGAAACTGCTCCAAAACCCTCCTAGGAAAACTCGAACGGCTGCTACAGAAAGGAGGGAGAATCGTACTTAACGTCCCATTTGATACTCCCACACGGACTGTTATTAATAAGCTGAAGTGGTTAACTCTCCCTGAAAGAATCCTTTACCACAGATGCATCATGGTCTACAAGTCACTCGATGGACAACTGCCTGATTACTTAAATTGTAAATTTGTCCACCCTGACCATGGGTACAATACCAGACAGTCCTCCAGCTTGAAGCTCCGTAAGTGCCATACAAGTATGGGCCAAAAAGCTTTGACTTTCATTGGTGCTAAAGACTGGAATTCACTACCTCATGGCATTAGGTCATCATCAAGTCTAAACGTTTTTAAGAGTAAATTATTACAACACATACTGTCCAAGAGATCTTTACAATATTTTATTGAATTTTAAAATATTTAATATCTCTATAGTTTTTACCCCATGTTACACATTTTACTCTTTTATACTTGCTTTTACCTACATGTATTTATAATATGTTCTAGTCTTTGTATTATATATGTTGTTATTTGTCAGGGCCTTGTTGAAAAACAGTATATTGTGCTGAATCAAGTTACCCTGCCTAAATAAAAAGCATTTTTGACTTTTAATTGTCATCAAATTATTTTGTACCTGCCACCATAATAATAAAAACAGTCTGAAAGTCTCCTGATACAGATTTTATGCAATTTCAAAAGGCATGACCTGGGAATGATTGATTTTCAGTAATATATGTAGTATCATCTGCCCACATTTTTTAAGCCTCTTTTGCCCGAATTTGTGGTGTTCGCTGAATTCCTTCCCTATGCCAAAGTTAATATTTCTCTCAGAAGTCCACTCTAGTACATGGTAACACACCGAAACCTAAATTCTTTTTTTTTGTTTGCAGGATTAATAAATTTCTGTTTTTGAAAGGAAATTATAAACTTTTCTATTACAGACAGAAACATGGGTGAAAACCTAGAACTGCCAAACCAAGGTAAATTCAAGAAATATCTTTTAACACATTTGTGATTATTACATAAATCTGTAGCACATTGTGATTGTAGAAGTCTAGAACACACTTGTGATTGTCCTGTATATATATATGATTTTATTTCTATCGGTCATCACATAAAGTAATTAATACATCAAGATAGAGTGATTTATAAAGTTATTCTTAATTTTTTTTTTTTAAGAATTAATTAGTATATGTTTTTTGAAATGAAATTATGAACTTATTTTCTATTACAGAACACAATTATGCGTACACAAACATTAGTGAAAACATGAAACTACCAAGCCAAGGTAAATTCAAGAAATCTCTAACACATTTATGATTATATATTTTAAATCTATATAACACGTAATGATTGTGTAAGCCAATAACACATTTATGATTGCCCTATATGTTATGCTTTTATTTCCATCAGTCATCACACACCAAGATAGACGGAGCGACCCATAAACCTATTCTTAATTTTAATATTTAAAAAAAATACTTATCTTTGAGTTGCCTCTAAATAGCCCACACTGGTGCTGATGGGGCGTAAAACACAAACTCACTCACTCACTTATATTTGAGAGAAATTATAAACTTTGCTCTCTGTTACAGAACACAGTTATGCAAACACAAACATAGGCGAAAACATGGAACTGCCAAGCCAAGGTAAATTCAAGAAATCTATTACACATAATTGTATAAATCTGAGATGGTCAGGTGGGAGGCTCTGGTTGATTTGGCATGGAAAGACCCATAAACTTTCTTTTCTATTACAGAACATAACTATGCGGACACAAACGTGGGTGCAAATGTGGAACTGCCAAGCCAAGGTAAATTCAAGAAATCTATAACGTATCATAATTGTATAAATCTGAGATGGTCAGGTTGAAGGCGCTGCATTTCTCTGGGCAATTTGGCATGGAATGACCTATGAACTTTCTTGTCTATTACAGAACATAACTATGTGGATACAGACGTGGGAGACATGGAACTGCTAAGCCAAGGTAAATTCAGGAAATCTATTACAAATCATAATTGTATATATATCTGAGATGGTCAGGTGGGAGGCTCTGGGTGATTTGGCATTGAATGACCCTTAAACTTTCTTTTCAATTACAGAACATAACTACGCGGACACAAATGTGGGTGAAAACGTGGAACTGCCAAGCCAAGGTAAATTCAAGAAATCTGTAACACATCATGGTTGTAAAAAATCTGTAATGGTCAGGTTGGAGGCTCTGGGCGATTTGGCATGGAATGACCCATAAACTTTTAATAATTAAATAAATAAATGAATAATTTATTAACTACATAAAAACTATTCACAATTACATAATTTAACAAAATGAATATGACGTGGTTGGCGACACCAGATAGGTGTATTTGCCATTACCAGTGAATGAAACACAGTGTTGCAAGAATTATACTTAAAAGTCGACTTTCTTTTTGATTACAGATCACAACTATGCAGACACAAATATGAGTGAAAACATGGAATTGCCAAGCCAAGGTAAAGTCAATAAATCTGTAACACATTTATGATTATTGGCTAGTCGAGGACTAGCCCTTAGAGAGATGACAAAAAAGCCCGCGAAAATCGGAAATTCGAAATACCGTCATGCAGATTTGCCTCAGAAAGCGCCTGTGGAGCCAGGAACTGTCTGAAAACCACCCAGCGGCCGACATATGATCGAAAACGATCGTCCACGATCATATTTACGATCGATAGAGCTCAAAACGATCCTGTGCAACTTTGCGAATGCATGCGCCCATAGCGAGTGGACCCACTGGGACTGTCGGTATCCCGCCAGCCGGGCGTATGACGCTCAGTCAAGCGAGTGGGCCCAGTGGTGCTGTTTGGATCCCGTTGGGTTGACCTAGCGGTCACGCACCAGGGAGCAATCAGTGAATTTACCAACACTACTAAGCGTTCAAAAAAGCTTAATTGGTCTACTGGCTCTTTCTATTTGCATGCTGAGTTTGCACCCTAGAATGGAACATTGGTCACAATTCTTTTTAAATATATAAGCTTCTTTTTGGAATCTGGAATTTTTGTGAATAATCACCTATTACTTACTAATAATATGTTACAAATAAACTTAGTAATGACTTACCAAGGTAATAAGGTAAAAATTCCATTAATGTATCCAAGCATTTAGTGACAATTATGAGAGCTGCTTAGCCTAACTTTTTATTAGCATGATATTATTAAAAATTACATGATAAGTACTAGGTAGGCCTAACTTTAAACAATGTCTCTGAGCATGATATGCACTCTAGGCTTCTATGGGAAGGTGCTAATGGACAACAACTGGCACAAGATGACTAGGCCAAGCAAGTAGAAATCATAACATAAGCTATATTTACCTTTTTCTTAAGATGTACTAAAAAGCCATTATCCTCTTTTTTTTTTTTTCTCATCCTCTTTGGCATGTTCTTCTTAAAGCATGTCTTGTTGTACACTGAACTGATGTAGCAAGACTGGTCTTTATATACTATTTACTGAGCAGTGACACATTCAGAGTTGACAGCTAGTGTCAAATGATTGCAATTACTCATTGAGCAGTGTCAAAGAAAATATCAAATCAATTGGGTTGAGTTGGCAGGGAGTGTCTGATGATTGCAATTACTCATGGAGCTCAGTCAGTGTCAAAGGAAATATCAATTAAGGGCAATTGGCTTTAGTTGGCAGGTAGTGTCTAATGATTCCAATTATTCAATGATCTGTGTCAAAAAAAATCAAGTTATTGCAATTGCAGAATATCATAATTTCTTGAAAGTATGACACAATGCTTTTCATTAACTGTAATTATTTTGTGTTTTATATTGTGAATGAGAGTAAATACTTAAAAAGTATTCATTATTGTGATATTCAATTGAGCAGATTATAGAAGAAATATCAATTCAATTGCACTTACATCATAAGTTACATGTCTTCTTTTATTTATTTTGTCTTCTATCAAGTAAAATGACAGCCAAATAGAACACAATTTATGCAATAAGTGCTGTATTTTGATTTATCTAGACATACCTGTGTAAATTATTATACTTATACCAATTTGGCCATGTAGCCTTAATTTTAAAACCGTAATTTCCTGTTGGATTGCAACTGTTTGGAATTTTTGAGTTTCAATATATTGATTTCCTGTTGTACCACATCACAACAATAGCTTGTTTATGTATGGGCCTATAAACAAATAGGCCTGAACTCTGTTTCATTGGTATTGCAGCCCCAGTGCTGTTGTTAAGCATTTTCACACACAAGCTGAATTTATAACATCTATCAGACACAACTTAAAAACACAACAGATCAACAAAAATGTGCTGTTGGAAATGAACAAAAGTCAGTGCAACTGGTCTGCTAAGTGATATATAATGATAAGTAATGCACAATAGACTGCAGTATCACAATCTGTTGTGTTTTATTGAACAATATGTAAATAAGGAATTTCATTAAATAAAAGAAATCTAATCTAATCTCATTTTAGACACATTGCTTGAAAGCAATTTTAGATCAGGGCAATTAGACCTCACTTTGGTTACTTAACCTTCATATGATATCAATGCATGTTTTCCAAATGTGTGGTTAGTAGGCCTAAGTAAATGTGAATGTATATTTTGTGTATGCACAAAGTACAAACTTATGATTTCAAAAGATCTATAATAATATAAGTATCTTGGGTGCACATAGACTGCACAGTCAACCCCACTCTATATAGATGGGTCAGTGCAAAAAGTTGTCCACATGTGGCACAGTCACATGTCCGGTATGAATGAATAGACCTTGTCACAATACTTTTGTATGTATGACAATAAAGCATGCAAATATAAAATCTTGAGAATATTTGTAGTTCATTGTATGCCTTAACTTCATTATATTGTAATTCTGAATAAAAAAATCAGTGTTGGAAGTTCAACAAGCAGGCCCATATGAAGGGCTACAAGCGTACAGAAAATGACATGCCCTAGTTTTACCACTCGTCTCTTTTTTAATTTAAATGCATTGACAACAAACAAAACCTAAATACATCCTTCAATACATGGCTTACCTCTTTAAAAGCAGTGTGCGCCTACACATCATACTGGAAACTTACAGGATGAGTTTTAACTTTAAACACATCTTCGTAACTTCTTAGAAAATACATGGTTACGCATCTGTTTGTAAACATTAGAAGATTTCTGACCAGAAATATTTGCCGACAGAAAGTTTTTACTAAAAATAGAGGTGGTCTTCTTCATAATTTTCACCCGGATTACGCCATAACTTTTTATTAAGTGCCACCAGATCATTTTAAAAAAGTGTCCATTTTTTCGCATGTTACGTGTGCTGGATTTGGGACGATGTCTTTCAAAGAAAAAAAGTTTTTTTTGGGCTAAAATTTCATTGTGACACATCTAGAGGCTGGGGCGGGAAATGCACGAGGAAGGAGTTGCTGTCTGGTGCAGGTCGTTTTTGGATGGCACAATTGTAAGTACAACTGTCTTAAATGTCCAGTTCTGTTTATTGTTACGAATTGAAGTTATGTTACGCATTTTGACACCAAAACTGACAGGCAGCCTCAACAGCATTGCAAAAAACGTTGATGAAATGGCCTTTGCTTTCCCAAAATGGTGTCTGGATCCCGTCAATGGCAGCAACGGTTGGAATGTTTTAATTCAAGCCTTTTACATGTGTTGGGTAACAGGACATTCACTATTGCCTATATTTCTCAGTTTTGTTGATTTGATGGTATATTAAAGCATTACAATTGTGACTTTGGCACATGATTCTTGCGATTCTTTGATACTTCAATGCCAATAGTTTAATTTTGGAAGATTTGTGTCCACAAAAAAGAAGGATTCGTAACTGGACATTTTCGTTTTTGTCCTAGTTCGTCAGTGGGGCTGTCTTGGTAACAGAGACATGTCTTTGTTACTCACAATATTTAGAGATGAGTATCGAGACTTGTCTTGTTACTCATTAAATTGCATCATCTGATCCTCATTGTTTTGGGTTCTAAATGTAAGTTACCTTGGAATATTCAACCATGTCAAATGAATTTGAAAAAGCAAATTTTGTTGGTTTCCTGACATTCTTCACCTAATAGTTCACAATTTTCACAATATATGCATAACAGGACATGTCTGTGTTACTCATTCTGTAAAAATGTCTCATTAATTAATTGTTGCATGATTTTTTGATGTAAGGGTTCAAAAGGCAAAGTAAGCATGTGTGTCAAGCAATTGCATACAGCTGTCACTGTGAATATTTTTATATTTATAAAAGTAAGCTGGACATGTCCATGATACTTGCTTTATGTCACGGAGAAGTAACCTGGATTGGTCTTGGTATACTGGGTAATGAATCTTTACAATTTCGTCTGCTGATAGCATAAAATGTTAATTGTTCACTAATTGAAAATGTTGACATCTCAGACTCATTACTTGTTTTTTTTTTCTGTTAATATGTTCAATGTATTGAGAAGTAACATGGACTTGTCTCTGATACTTTTCTTTATCTCCGCAGAAGTAACCTGGACTTGTCTTGCATACTTCTTAAGTAAAAATCATGAAACTAAGAATTACAGAATTTCCTTCGCTAATTAAATTAAGTTTGGATATCATTTTGTCTTTGGTATACATAACTTAATATTTCATGCATTAGATTATGTTTATGTTGTTAAAGTTGGTAGAAGTAACTTGGACATGTCTGTTATACTTGGTTATGTTCCTTCAGAAGTAACTTGGACTTGTCTTGGATACTTCTTAAGTAAAAATCATTAAACTGATTTCTTGTCTTCGCATAGTTTCTTTTTTTAAGAAATTAAACTAAGTTTGGATCTCATTTGGTCTTTCGTGGACATAACTTAACATTTCATGCATTAGATTATGTTTATGTTGTTAGAGTTGGTAGAAGTAACTTGGACATGTCTCTTATACTTGGTTGTATTCCTGAAGAAGTAACTTGGACTTGTCTTGGATACTTCTTAAGTAAAAATCATTAAACTGATTTCTTGTCTTCGCATAGCTTCTCTTTTTAAGGAATTAAATTAAGTTTGGATCTCAACTGGTCTTTCGTGGACATAACTTAACATTTCATGCATTAGATTATGTTTACGTTGTTAGAGTTGGTAGAAGTAACTTGGACATGTCTCTTATACTTGGTTATATTCCTGAAGAAGTAACTTGGACTTGTCTTGGATACTTCTAAAGTAAAAACCAAGAAACTGATTTGTTGTCTGCTCATAGCTTCTTTTTTTTAAGAAATTAAACTAAGTTTGGATCTCATTTGGTCTTTCGTGGACATAACTTAACATTTCATGCATTAGATTATGTTTATGTTGTTAAAGTTGGTAGAAGTAACTTGGACATGTCTCTTATACTTGGTTGTATTCCTGAAGAAGTAACTTGGACTTGTCTTGGATATTTCTTAAGTAAAAATCATTAAACTGATTTCTTGTCTTCGCATAGCTTCTCTTTTTAAGGAATTAAATTAAGTTTGGATCTCAATTTGTCTTTCGTGGACATAATTTAACATTTCATGAATTAGATTATGTTTACGTTGTTAGAGTTGGTAGAAGTAACTTGGACATGTCTCTTATACTTGGTTGTATTCCTGAAGAAGTAACTTGGACTTGTCTTTGATATTTCTTAAGTAAAAATCATTAAACTGATTTCTTGTCTGCTCATAGCGTCTTTTTGCAATTTATATTGAGTAAGGATCTAATTTGGACTTTGTTGAAGATTGAATGCCAATGATCATGCATGTATTATCAGATTTGGTTGCAGAACTCGGACATGTCTTTAATGCTTTAGTTTTATGCCATCAGAGTGTAAATCTTGATTTTCTTGGAAACCTCATGACCTAAAGTTGAAATAGTATGATTTTTGCTAAACGCGCCAGTGACATCAGGTATTTCATTATTTCAGAATGTGCAATTGTGTTGAAGTCTGAAGTGGCAGTCAAGATAGAAGACAACAAGGCTGGCTCTAAAGGTTAGTTTTGAAATCACTGGGCATGTTATAGCCTTTTCGCACTTGGTTATATTCCTGCAGAAGTAACTTGGACTAGACTGGAATACTTCTTATGTAAAAATCATTAAACTGATTTGTTGTCTGCTCATAGCGTCTTTTTGCAAATTATAATGCTTCCTGTACATTTGTGAGCAACTTCGTGTATCAATCTGTTTCTGGTATTTATTTGTTTGTGATATTTCTTTCAGTTTGACGAGAGCGTAAGAATTTGGGATGTAAAAACAGGGAGATGTTTGAAGACGCTTCCTGCTCATTCAGACCCAGTATCTGCTGTAAGTAACAGTCTAGTTTGTCAAATGTTGTGAGGTCCGAGTCCTGGAGAATTCTTTTGTAATTATTGCTATGCCGAGTTTCGCTATTCTTTATATTGAGTTAGTATCTAATTTGGACTTTGTTGAAGATTGAATGCCAATGATCCTGCATGTATTATTAGATTTTGTTGTAGTAGCTCGGAAATGTCTTTTATGCTTTAGTTTTATGCCATCAGAGTGTAAATCTTGATTTTCTTGGAAACCTCATGACCTGAAGTTGAAATAGTATGATTTTTGCTCAACACACCAGTGACATCAGGTATTTCATTATTTCAGAATGTGCAATTGTGTTGAAGTCTGAAGTGGCAGTCAAGATGGAAAACAACGAGGCTGGTTCTAAAGGTTAGTTTTGAAATCACTGGGCATGTTATAGCCTTTTCGCACTTATGTAATAGCATGTATGCAACAACAAAATTGCAGTTTTGAATTCGCAGCTCAGTACACAAATAGGGTGAAATTGAGCTGCCGGTGAATAGTTAAAGATTACTTGTGTACTGGCCGGGGTCTGGATTGTGTATAGGCTGGTACAACTTTGTTTACAACTCATTTTATGTTGCCCTGATTTCGTTTGATCTAATGTCATTATATCTCGTTTAATTTTTAGCGAAAAGTTAGGCGTATAACTGCTGATGACTACTTATAGGTGCTGATCAGGGTTGGCAAAAATGCAGCCTTAAACTGTTTTAGGCACGGCATCCGTCGTAAACTGCCGTAAAGTAGTAAAAACCGCCTTTTACTGCCTTAAATGCCCTTTACTCCAAATCCTCCTTAATTTGGTCAGTCCAAAAGCCCAAAAGTATGTAAATATCCCTTGTAATGATTGAAATGTAGATTACCCTGTCAGCGTGCCTCAGCGGTCCAGCGTCGGCCCGGCGTCGGTCCGATGTCAGCAGCATCGGACCGGCTTTGGGCCGACGTTGGGCTGCCAGGTCACACTGATAGGGTACTTGTCAGTAGAAATATTATCAATCAATAATACCGCTTGTAGGTTTTGCAACAATTAAAAAATTGGAATATCTTCAATTTTTATGTTAAATCCACACAATATCAAGCAAAATGTGGGAATTTGAGCTAAATTTGTGGTTTAAGCAGTTTATGGCAGAAAAGTGGCTAAAACTAGTTTTGGGCAAGGCCGTTTTACCGGTTAAAACCACTCGGTGAAAACCACCTTGCCGTAAACTTGCCAACCCTGATGCTGATTGATACCTATCATTTCGGATGCCTTCTCGCAGGCGTGTGTGTTACATAATTGGCTCATACGAGGCTGTACAGGATTAGTGTGAATGGGGTTTTAGGGACACTTCAGAATTTAAAACAAGAAAGGGGAGGAAGAGAGTTTTACTTGAGGGAGTCCTAATTTGTCATGCATGTGCCAAGATGGTAAAAAGAGTTTCAAGTTTGAGCTACTAGATATGAGTATTGCGTTTGGCATATATTTTTATTGTGAGATGTTGAAAAATACGTCTTTTGTATAGAGCCACTTGTTTTCATTTTGAGCCCCTGCGTTCTTGTTAATGATTTTTTGCAATTTTTTGTGTCGGAATGGACTCTTTTTTTAAGATTGCATTCCAAAAATCCAGCAGATCATTTGTGCTGCACTGCTAATAGTTCGAATTACTCTGATTTCACAATTTAATGCAGCTGCACTAACAGTTCATGTGCCTGGCGTGACACATTGTAGTACACCTCCGATGTTCATTAAATTTTTTTCTAATTTTGTGCCAGAAAAGTGCTATTTTTAATGTTCAAGGAAGTCACAATCATAAATTAAAAACCTAAGAAAAAACGTGTTGACTGAAGTACCCCCATTATTCCAAGATTGTACAGGCAGTGGCATGTTATATCGGCAAACATTCAACTTAATCATGTCGCCACCATGGGTCCTGCCTAGCTTGTGTCGTCATAGCACTGATAGCAGCCTTGACATCATCCTTGGTCTAGCCCAGTCAAAAGTTTTTTGGCCTTCAGAGTATTATTGTAGACAGATGCCCTGTCAGCCCGCCAGTGATTCATGTAGTGTGGTTGGCTATAAGTTTGATATCTCCTTTCTTCTTGCGATACCGTCCCAGTTGCCATCCACATACAGGTGCTCATTAATATATGTTATTATAATTATAAGGTGTGTAGCTAATTTCTAATAAATTGTAGTAGTATTTTTTTCCCCAGGGCCCACTCGATAACGATAAAGACTTGTCCTAGAGTGGGTCCTGGTCTTGAATAATTGTTGCCTTTACACTGTAATTATTTCTATAGAATCGAATTCAAAACCAAAATAAAGTTATAATGATTCTGATTCAGTGCTTGATGTTCTTAGTCTGGTAACTCTAGTTTAGCCTTGAATCACAGCATGGAATGTACATGGGAGGTGTACTTACATAATCTAATTCCCAACACTATAGGCACTAACCCCTTTGAAAGTCTGTTCACATTTTAGGCCCCATCATGTGAAAAGGCCCAGTCCTTCACAGAACACTAACTTCGATAAACCTATGAATATATTTATCCAGAAGGCAAACTAGACTGGACAAACTGCATTTCCCTTACAATTTCAGTCTGCCTCTTAATAAATATGAAGAATATCAAATGTGCAACTGTATGTCCGATGTATGACATTTTCTTACAGGGCGACGATTTTCTCTACGTGTCAAGCTTAAGGACAATAACCAGGAAAAGGCAAAGGATAGTGATTCTGATGATGAAAGTGAGGTCCTCAACCTTGACCCCATCGATGGTGAGAATTCAGCTGATTCGAGCAACGAAACAAGGGAAAGTGAAGGAAATTCTGGAATGCTTAGTCCTTACTTCAGGCAGGTTGAGAAAATTAGAGCTAGTGGAGGCGAAAATGCTGTGACATTATTCAAAAGTGTAAGAAATGAAATGGCAAAAGAGAGCAGAAAGAAGGCTATGAAAGATGAAAATAAAAGAAGACGGTCAAATGAATTGGCAGCAGTCAGGATGAAACGTTATAGAGAAAAGAAAAAAGAAATGGATTTAGCGAAGAGTGACCAACCTTTAACTCGAAAAGAAAAACAACTGAAGGAAAAGGAAAGGCAGGCAAAAAGGAAGAAATGGCGAGAGGAGAAAAGGAAACAGCGAATGAAACAAAAGGATCGAAAGAAATTGGAGAGTGAGGAGAGAGATCTTGAGGACGTACATCTGGCCTCAACGCCAAACAGAGGCAGGATTAGGGCAGCTAAGGCAAGGATAAGGCAGAGCCTTCCTAAAGACGCCACTCTTTCGTCAATAGCATTGGCAGAACTGTTAAATGAGTTACCAACGGACCAAAAAAACCAACTAAACAAAGTTGGTTTGGTTGTAATTGATTCACCTACTACAGTGGAACATCAGCGTGCTTGTGAAAGAGTAATTTCCAAAATGTCCCTGGAAAACAAAAACCTCTTACAAAAAAGGAATAAATCAGCACTTACCAGGAGGCAGTTAATTAAGGAATTCGTGTCTGAAGACCATGATGGAGAAAGTACCACCAAGCTGGAGGATATGCCTTTTGAAGAGGAGTCTGATGTATGCACTCAAGCTGAGAAAATCACAGAAGACCAAGACGTTGACATGGCAGAAGAGATTCACGGTAGTCAAGCCAAAGAAACGAAGCCTACAAGAGAGCCCGATGAAAAGCAGGAATTATGTATTCAAGCTGAAGAAAATATTGAGTTTGAACAGCCATTGTTTCTCGAAGACCTTATTAAGTTAATCACTGGAGGAAGTGTTAAAGTTGAAGAAATAACTACAGTGGAGTTGAAGGATTTGCCTGACCCTGGCATGTCCTCCCCAATGGCAGAAGAGACTCAAGCTGAAAGTATGTCCAGATTGTCCACCCAAATGGCAGAACAGACTCAGGCTGAAAGTACGTCCCCCCCAATGGCAGAAGAGACTGAAGCTGCGAGTGCGTCCACTCAAATGGCAGAGGAGACTCAGGCTGAAAGTATGTCCCCCCCAATGGCAGAAGAGACTCAAGCTGAAAGTATGTCCATCCCAATGGCAGAAGAGACTCAGCCTGAAAGTACGTCCCCCCCAATGGCAGAAGAGACTCAAGCTGAAATTACGCCCCCCCCAATGGCAGAAGAGACTCAAGCTGCAAGTACGTCCCCCCCAATGGCAGAAGAGACTCAAGCTGCATGTACGTCCCCCGCAATGGCAGAAGAGACTCAAGCTTCAAGTACGTCCATCCCAATGGCAGAAGAGACTCAGGCTGAAAGTATGTCCCCCCGAATGGCAGAAGAGACTCGGGCTGAAAGTACGTCCCCCCCAATGGCAGAAGAGACTCAGGCTGAAAGTACGTCCCCCACAATGGCAGAAGAGACTCAAGCTTCAAGTACGTCCACCCCAATGGCAGAACAGACTCAGGCTGAAAGTACGTCCCCCCAAATGGCAGAAGAGACTCAAGCTGCAATTACTGCCACCCCAATGGCAGAAAAGACTCGGGCTGAAAGTATGTCCATCCCAATGGCAGAAGAGACTCAAGCTGCTAGATTGTATGTCCCAATGACAGAACATACTCAAGCTGCAAGTACGTCCATCCCAATGGCAGAGGAGACTCAGCCTGAAAGTATGTTCACCCAAATGGCAGAAGTGACTCAGGCTGAAAGTATGTTCACCCCAATGGCAGAAGAGACTCAGGCTGAAAGTACGTCCCCCCCAATGGCAGAGGAGAAACAAGCTGCAAGTACGTCCCCCGCAATGGCAGAAGAGAAACAAGCTTCAAGTACATCCATCCCAATGGCAGAAGAGACTCAAGCTGCTAGATTGTATGTCCCAATGACAGAACTTACTCAAGCTGAAAGTACTTCCACCCCAATGGCAGAAGAGAATCAAGTGGAAAGTACGTCGATCCCAATGGCAGAAGAAACTCAAGTGGAAAGTACATCCACCCCAATGGCAGAAGAGACTCAAGCTCCAAGTATGTCCATCCCAATGGCAGAAGAGACTCAGGCTGAAAGTACGTCCCCCCCAATGGCAGAAGAGACTCAAGCTGAAAGTACGTCAATGGCAGAAGAGACTCAAGCTCCAAGTTCTGCCACCCCAATGGCAGAAGAGACTCAAGTGGAAAGTACGTCCATCCCAATGGCAGAAGAGACTCAGCCTGAAAGTTTGTCCCCCCCAATGGCAGAACAGACTCATGCTGCAAGTTCGTCCGTCCCAATGGCAGAAAAGACTCAAGCTGCAAGTACTTCCACACCGATGGCAGAAGAGACTCAAGCTGAAAATACGTCCACCCCAATGGAAGAAGGGACGCGAGCAGAAACTGAAGTTGAAAGTACATCCACCCAAATGGCAGAACAGACTCAGGCTGAAAGTACGTCCCCCTCAATGGCAGAAGAGACTCGAGCTGAAAATACGTCCACCCCAATGGAAGAAGGGACGCAAGCTGAAACTGAAGCTGAAAGTATGTCCACCCAAATGGCAGAAGAGACTCAGGCTGAAAGTACGTCCCCCCCAATGGCAGAAGAGACTCAAGCTGAATGTACGTCCGTCCCAATGGCAGAGGAGACTCAAGCTGCTAGATTGTCCATCCCAATGGCAGAGGAGACTGAAGCTGTGAGTACATTGTTCCAATGGCAGAGGAGACTCAAGCTGAAATTACGTCCACCCCAATGGCAGAACAGACTCAAGCTGCAAGTTTGTCCGTCCCAATGGCAGAAGAGACTCAAGCTGCAAGTACTTCCACCCCAATGGCAGAAGAGACTCAGGCTGATAGTATGTCCCCCCCCTAATGGCAGAACAGACTCAAACTGCAAGTACTGCCACCCCTATATATTCCTCAAACTGGCACTTGCTGGTATCATCTCTGCACCCCGTACAGCAACAAAACAAATGTTTACTGCTGACAACACCTTGGCTAACTGACGACACACAATGTACTTTGTGAATACCAGGCAGTGGTTTCAGATCTGGTAATTGCCTGCGTTTAATGGTTGGCACAAGTAGAGCATGTTTGTCCGAATGTGTGGAGTGGATGTTATCAATATTTCTGTTGTAGTTCGCTTGAGTATTTATGTACTTCATAATGTCCGCTGAAGAATCAAAGTGAGCATCACGGGCTTTGGCTGTAGGGATGTACCGATCCGATACTAATGATCGGTATCGGTGCCGATCCAGCACTAAAAAGCAGTATCGGATCGGATCGATAGCACTGCTCTCCATTTAACTAATGGTATAAGTATCGGAATGGTATCGGAAATCGGTGGTATGGGCTACAAAATACCAGGATCGGTAACGGATCAGAAGTGAAAAAGTGGTATCGTTGCATCCCATTTGGCTGTATCGCAAAATTATCTTTTTGAATAGGGGAGAGCGGGGCACAGTGAGACGGCAGGCACAGTGAGACAGTGCCCCTAGCGTCAAAGTGGTAGTCTTTACAGAACTACCTTTCACTTATGTTGAACAAAAATTACATAAGTGAAAGGTAAACCTAAATCTGGAAAAGTTTTGAAGCATAGGGCGAGGGAAATTTCAATTTTTTGGTTTTTAGCCTCAATAAGTAAAATATGTTCTGATGCCTAAGCATTAGGAGTTTAATGCAAATCAATCACCACGGATTGAAGCTATGGCTATTTGACTGATTTTAATATGCTGGCGATCCCCAATTTTGGCATGTGTCTCCATGGAATTTTCAAATTTAATAAAGAATGCTGCGCGGGGCACAGTGAGACGGGGCACAGTGAGACACCACAGAATAGAGTAGAAACACCATGAATTCAGGGTATAACTAATAATTCATAATCTTCAAACAGATGAATGTCATTGACCTCTTGTTTTAGAGTGTTGTATCAAAAGGGAAGCTTTATGGAAGAATTTTGATTAGTAAGGCATAAGAAAGTGACAGGTGCGGCTGGTTAGATATGTTATGCACATGTCCACCGACATAAATTTGTCATACGCACAAAAAAGGAACTAGAAACCCTCCCCACCAACTTTTCATTATGAAATGTATAGGTTTTCATAATATCCATTGACAAAGTTATTCTGCATGACTAGAGGGTTTGCAATTGTGGTAGCAGACTTCCCTGTCTCACTGTGCCCTGCCTATCGGGCACAGTGAGACACTTTTCCGGCATGGACTTAACATGATGTATCTCCAAACCTGTAATAGTTGGGACCTAAAACTACCGGACAATATACCCAACTTCATCATCTACAATGTTAGTCTGGTTTTACTGTTGACTGCCAACATTTTGCTACACTTGAAAATAAAAAAAGTGTCTCACTGTGCCCCGCTCTCCCCTACAGCCCCTTCTCCATCGCTTAGCGATTTTCCATGATTGGCACCGAATATTAATCTGTGAATTTCCAGGTTTATATTGTTGTCAGATAGAAGGCAAAGCGTGACTTATAAGTACCAGGCGCACCGTCAGAAATCTTTGTTACCTTATTGAATTTGATATTTCTCTTCTTTTCGACAAGTCTAACTGCTTCATCTTCCATTGCCACAGCGGCATAGTAATCATGCTTGAGGTCATCTGTGACTCCTACAATGACCTCCTTTACTACAGCATTGCAAGTAGTCTCTGGGCAGCGATAGTGAAGGACCATGGGGCATATAGCCGCTTGCTTGTACCCCCAGTGTACACTGCTTGGTTGACGCTGGTGCTCCAAGCGTAAATTCTCACTGAAGTCAGCCAGTAAGACAATATCGTCCTGTTGTGGTTTTTCTCTGATATTGTCCTGTTGTGGATTTTCTCGAAGTAAACTGTACTGGTTGTGCTGCCAAGCCGCAACATGTAAGTGGGAAGCCAGATTCCTTGACTTATCAATGGTGGCCTCAATCAGTTCTCCAACACTTCCTTCAAATTTTTCCTTCACAATTCTCGACTTGATTGTTGATTCAACTTTGCCTAAATCGGTATACTTCTTCGAGACCCATTGAGTCCACTTAACATTTTCCTGGGAATTGGTTAATTTTTCCCTGATGTCTTCAATTTCTCCAATCCACAGTTAGCACACTGTCTATCAATGCACATTGGTTTATGGAAATGACGGCCCTGAACCTTAACTTGCTCACACATTGACGCGGCGTTCCATGTATGGACAGATTCTAATGCAGAACTTGTTGTACCTGTTGCACAGACAGTGCGTAGTGCATCCAACTGCAGCTGTACATTCTCACAAACAATACATTGGCACTGGATCCAGGGTACCCTCTTTCTGGGTAGAATCCACCGTGGCCGACATTTCTGAAACTGCCTGAGGCTGACCTTCACTGATGTTTCCTTGAGAAACTTCTTAAATAGATCCTTCGTTCTATACCTGAGATGAATCCTCGGGTTCCCATGTTTGTCCACCTTGTGTCTTAAGGGTAGATGCACAATATTGTCATTTCTTTTATAAAATTTGACAATTTCTTCATAGTTAGTACTCTTGTCCCTTTTCTTGTGAAACCTTTTTCTGTACTGGCGGAAGCCTTTCAGGCCAGGAATGATCCGACTCTTTTTCATGGCACCAACACTGGTCCTTAGCTTGATTAAGTCTTCTTTCCTATCTTGGATATTTTCAGCTTGAGTCTCTTCTGCCATAGGGACTGACATACTTTCAGCCTGAGTCTCCTCTTCCGTTGGGACGGACGAACTAGCAGCAGGAGTCCGTTATGCCATTGGACCAGGAAACATCATTTCCTGACAAACCAAAATAAAAGAAGTTTTTCGAAAAACCCAAGAACAAGGAGGACAACTTAAAAAAAGAAACTGGTGGTTTCCATGAAAATAGAAAAGAAGATAAAAGGCAAGAAAAGGAGCAGTTTGAGAAAGCACCCAATGGAAATGAAAATAAACCGAGGAAAGATCTCTTTGATGAGGCGCAGACTGAACTTAAATCCTCAAAATCATTCTCCAAATTCAAAGAGAGGGCACTCTTCTGGCTACAAGCCTGTGAGAAATACAAATTGCCTGTTGCTGATGAGAGAAACTTCCAAGGAAATATTGATGTCAAGTCATGTGAGCTATATCCTCAAGATGCCAGAACAGGCTCTCTGCCTTTCTACACTAAACCAGATGGCAATTGTCTGTACAATGCTGCATCACTTACCAGATTTGGAGATGAATTACATGCAACAGAAATTAGAGTCCGAGTGAACATGGAATTGGCGCTGTATGAAGAGAAATATCTTGACCATAATTTTTTGGTTCAAGGGCACCAGAGTAATGAAGACATGTACCCAGACGGTATACCTCGTACCTTCCGGATGATATATTATTGAAGATCCGGGGCAAATTGACTCCTTCCATCATCAGAGACATGTTCAGGTATATGTTGTACTCGTTTTAATAATTTCAGTTATTTCATATTGTAGATAAATCATGACCTTCGTTTATCTTCTAGTTTTGCGAAATTGGTACTATTTTTATGACACGGAACCTTCCAGCTCTAAATTTAGCCAATATTTGATTCCAGACGTGACGTAATGAAGAATGTTTTGAATGGATGTTACTCAGGAATGTGGCAGATTCATGGCTTGTCAAGCGTACTTGGTTCACCAGTTGAATGTATCTACCCTGATGGAATTACCCTGAGAAGTGACATTAACCGCCTCATTCTACCGAGAGACCAAACGAATTGTAAGGAAACCTGTGAACATTTGTATTATTTCCCAATGTAGGACTGGGCCCTTTCACATGATGGGGCCAATACCATGGACTGACTTGCCTTTTCAACTATTTTAAATTTTAAATTGTGAACATGAGAAGTAAAATCATTTAATTTTTTAGATACCCACGTCATGATAATGTGGACCCACACAAGAGGATTGTACACCAGTCTGAGGAACTGGTGTCCCAACCATTTTGTTGCTGTAGCATCTGTGTTGCCTTGGTAAGTTATTCGACAGCTTTGTTATAATAATGTTGTACAGTGTATTTCAAACTGCCAGAAAGTTTACTTGACTAGTTTAGGTTTGTTGACCCCCGGTTTGATTGTATAGTTAATATTTCTAGCCTTCTATAGGATGCTGTGTCAAATATTCTGTCATCTGTTTGTGGCTCATGTGTGATAGGCAGCTTTCTCATATTTATCCTTTGAACTGTTGATCCACATATTAAGAAATTTCAGAAGGAATAATAGGTTTACAATTATAAATATTGTAATCATGATCGTCATAGTACTAATAATTCATGGCCCCGCACCAACCTAGGTACTTCTTGTGCAGATATGAAAACTTGCAAGCAGGTATTCTATACTCTCGAGAGTGTTTTGTATTCCAATAACCAGCTGATAACCGCCACCGTAATTGAAGTTATGTTTCATCAACATCTCTTACGCTAGGTTACATTAAACAGTCAAGTAAACAAAATTAGGTTTCATGTTTTGCAGCAATAAGCCTCAAGTTGGTCAACATGTGTTGGCGGTTCTCGAAGGGAAGCACTTTCCTGCTGAAGTAAACAACTTTGTTTTGCATGTTATTGTTTCAACTATTTTATTCAGTTATGTTTTGTTTTGCTCTTTATCAATGTTGCATTTATTGTTGAGATCTGTTCTCATAGTACGTAAGAAACATCTTCCACTTTTCATGTTCAAGTTCTGTTCTCAGAAACCTATTTTTGTTATCATCATACTGAACCAAGGGCATGAAGGGTTATTCTTGCGTTTGGTTGAGAGAGGACATTTTATTGATCTAGAATGAGGTTAGAGGATCTGTATTTTTTTGCAGAAACTGATGTATTTATGTTTGACTTAATAATTGATATTTGGTTGGTCAAAAGTAAAAAAGCTAATTGGTCTGTACATTTTATAGATGCCCTTAACATGGATTTCACTGAAAGTCATGTAATATCAAAACATTTGATGAAGTTTTTCTTATCTTCTGAGATTTTTTTGAAGCCGTTATTTGAGAGAGTTTTTGGGACTTTAGATACCTTGTGCTGTGGTAGAGCTCAGCTATCTAGTATTCTGCCATATTATCTTCACCTGTCTCAGATGGAGTTTGTAATTTTTTTCTGATTTTAACAGTCAGATGCTAGGTGTGTCGTGAGCAAGTTACATTCCAAGTCACACTTCAAGTCCTCATAGCT
Organism: Platynereis dumerilii; assembly: GCA_026936325.1. NCBI lineage: Eukaryota > Metazoa > Annelida > Polychaeta > Phyllodocida > Nereididae > Platynereis > Platynereis dumerilii. The sequence continues at coordinate 53,285,995 of JAPTHN010000005.1, forward strand.
TGCTAAAAACAATAATGTTTGTTACCACAAAGGCTGGTCATTCTCAAACAAGTATTTACTAAAGACCTTTTAAACCTTTTTTTCTTGGATGACCTTTAGACCTTTAAAAGCTTTAAAGGTTAATGATGATTTCTGCTTTTTCTTCAGGTAACAAAGACATCCAGGAAGAATGAGATCTGGGTGAGGTACTACGTGGAAAAAGGCCAGGGATGGGTGCAGGAGAAGGCGAGCTACACCATAAGTGTGAAAGACATCTGCTGTAGAATTAGTGAGCCAAAACGCACTGGCAAGATTGTCAAATTTAACTTTGACAGTTCCACTGGTATACATGTACTATTAATTAAGTCCAAATTTAAGTGCTTGGTTAACTACAATTACAGTGGCAATCCCCAGTTAAGACCAACCCAGTCTTAATATTGTGCTTGTCTTTAATCTTAAATTCAACTCTGATATATGGATAATTGTCTTGAACAAGTACAGCAATCTTGAATGTAGATTCTCGATCTCTGATTTCATTATAGTGATGAATTTGATTCAGGAGTGACCTATTTGACTTTAAAGTGGAATCTGGGCAGAAAATAAAATTTGGCTGCAACTTCCACTCAAAAACTTCCAACTCCACGACCCCTGCAAGTTATTTAACCCATTGTTCAGGATAGACCAAATGAGTATCATTTCCTCATTCTTTACTTGCAGGGTTGCCCGGATGCCAGTAGTGGACTGATCCCTGAGAGACCTGACGTTCGACCACCCCTACGTTTTTGACTTGGTACTTTAGTTCGGTACTGTACTGAAAAATAGTGTTAACTTTCCAAAGGTACATAATTAATTATTTTGAATAAACGGCGTACCTCTTTGTCTTTGGTTCCAGCTCCATTACTTTGGTATTGATCATAATTAAAATAACTGATATTAAAAGACTATAGTCTATATTTCTATAGTCTGTGATTTTCATCCGAATGTCTCGGTGGTATTTCGATCTCAATGATGCGTATTGCATAACTTCTGTTCTGAACACGTATTTGATGAGTATTGTGTTGTATTTGTGGAGTTTCTACAGAAATGGCTATGTCTCGCACAGTTTGTGAATTTCATCCCATGGTCTTGAAATTGCTTGTAGCTGTTGTGTGTGCTCTCTGAATTTCTGTTCATTCCTGCTGGGAAATTCTGGCTTTTTACGTAGCCTGTTGGTTGAGGCATATATATGTTCAACTGAATTCTGAGGGTTCGTTGTTGAAAGTTATATGTATAATTTCGATGTTAATTGCTGGGTCTTGTGCAAATACATCTGTAGTTACGTTGGCAAAAGGTCTTAATTTGCGTGAGGGACTGCTGTTACTGTCAACCGGCAAGAAATTGCTTTTCATAAGCATGGCCAAGCCTGGTGCTGTTGTCTCAGTGTGGTTAAGTAACTGGACAAGTCCATGTTACACTGGTGTTCAGAACCACATTTTATATTTGCTGGTATATTGGTCTCCAATTTGTGGTGCAAAAGCACTAAAAGCACTTATTTGTGTATTTTTTTATAAAAAATGCATCATATACCCTAAGGTTGGTTTATATCCTGTCTTGTTACTTGTTCCGAGCTGAGTCTCAAGCTCCTCAAGCTCCTTCACAGTGTGCATAAAAAACTGGAACAAACTGCTAATATCTGGTCTTCCCACTTAAGGTTTCAGTGGTAACACAGCATTTTACCATTATGTCTTCAAATGACGACCACAGTCATTTATTTCCCATGCGTCCTTGTTACTTGTTTATGGTCAGTCTTGTAACTTCTAAACTACAAGGGTGAACTAATCTTGACCATCATGAAAAACTCTCATTTCAACATGAAAATACAATTGTTTTGTATGCAGTGTTCTGTGACACCCAGGCGGATCTGTAATGACAAGTTAATGCGAAATGTCCGGGTTACTTGTATGTCTCAAGTAAGGTCCAATTGATAGGAAAATTAATGATAATTGGGAAGTTTACTTGTCATTTGTTGTGCGGAGAAGCTTCTTGGACATCATCAATGCAACTAAAGTCTGGTGGTACTAATAGTATAGATTTGTGAAATGTTTAATTGATTTGTGTTACGCGTACAAGGATTTGCTTTTTGCCTGTCACACTGGCTGTGTAGTTGGTTCTTTTGAAAACCAAACATAGTGTTTAATGACCAAGTTGTCATGCAAGGCAAGTATACTAGTACCACTTTGTTCAGAGATAAATTAAAATTACCACTTCAGAACACATCCATATGGACAACTTTTTGCACTGACCCATATATATATAGTACACAGAATGTTTTGAGAATTTGTGGCTAATTTCTTTTAAAATGCTCTGTTTTTGATGATTGCCTTTGTACATTGTATTATTACAGTCTTTAGAACAAAAATGCTGTCATTTGTTAGTTTTGTTTGTTTGTGTTTTACGCCTCTGCAGCACCTTAGTGGGCTATATCGAGGCAGGCGATCGCCTTATGATGATGAGATGAGAAGACTGTGAGTCTGGCACATACCCTATTAATTCAGGGATGCCCAGGGTCTTTCAGTTGCCCCAGAATAGAATACTGGATACAACCCGCCTCCATTTAATGTCCCATGGGCTCGGACTAAAGTGAGTTCCTGGGGTGAGATTTGAACCCGCACCCTCAAAGCCAGTTGACAAGCGCACTTACCAATTACGCCATGGCGGAACTCTCAAAAATGCTGTCATACTGTGTCAATTGTTTGTTTCTACTGATGAGCTTCAAGAAATAAGAGCCTTTATAGAGTTACATCTTTTATAATAATTTCTTGTAATGTTTTATCTTAACGTTTTCACTAAAACCAAAGCTGCTTGGCCATTCACTGTTGACTTTAATATTCAATTTCGCAGATACCTGGTCTAAAACCTGACTTTTTTTCTGCAACTTTTGCATTATTCAAAATTATGATAACCATATCTGAGAGACAGTTGCAATATAGAGAATAATGCTATCACCCATTCCATGTTAATCACTGCTCCATCAATATAGGCCTAATACCAAATCGACTAGCCTTTGAATCTATGGATTCTTGTATAAATCTATTAGAGATAATGATTGTATAAGTCTATAGCACATAATGATTATAATCCGTAACACATCAATGATTGCCTTATATTAATGGATATTTATGGTTCAGTGAATTTTTAATGAGGGCGTGGGTTCGAATCCCACCCCGGAACTCAATTTAGTCCGAGCCCATGGGACATTAAATGGAGGCGGGTTGTATCCAGTGTTCTATGCTGGGGCAACTGAAAGACCCTGGGCATCCCTTAATTAATAGGGTATGTACCAGACTCACAGTCTTCTCATCTCATCATCATACGGCGATCGCCTGCCTCGATATAGCCCACTAAGGTGCTGCTGAGGCGTAAAACAAAAACAAAAAAAACAACAAAAAAAAACAGTGAATTTTTAAAAATAGTAACTGGTCTCCTGGTGGACAGATTCGTCTCCCAGTCATTGCCAAATTGGTATTATGTTGCTGGGAGACCAATATTTTCCAGAGACTTGTTAATTGCCCCTTTGGTTGTCCTTAGTTCTACGTTCTTTGGTGCATTTGAAACCAAGGATTCTGCTTTCTACAATCCACATCAAAAATATTCCTCACTGTCCTTACAATATATTTACATTAGTCAGTGTGTCATCTTTCTGAAAATTGAAAATCTCTAAAAAAATGTTGTCATCTAGCAATGCCTGGGAGAACAAATCTGACCAAACCATGTTTAAAAGAGTTCACTGTGCACACCATGGAAGAAATGCTCTTTAATGATTTTTAGCTCGTCTGTTTTCTTTGAAAACGAAGAGCTATTGTCGTTACTCGATCGGCGTCCTCGTCGTCGTCCTCATTGTCCCGGTTAAGGTTTTTGTAAGTGTCCATTTGTGATCTTAGTTTTCCACCTAGAGTTATGAAATTTGGTACAGGTATGGGATTATGGGTATTGATTGGGAACATGTCGAGAAATCCAAGATGGCTGCCATTTTGTGGCGGCCATTTTGGCAGCCATCTTTCTTCATTCTTGAACTGCCCATTGTGACCTTAATATTTCACTTACAGTTATGAAATTTGGTACACGTATTGGCCTGTGGGTATGGATCAGGAACAGGTTGAGAAATCCAAGATGGCGGCCATTTTGAAAGCCATCTTTCTTCATTTCTTAAACTGCCCATAGTGACCTCAATATTTCGCTTAGAGTTATGAAATCTGGTACAGGTATGGGCCTGTGGGTATCAATTGGGAACATGTTGAGAAATCCAAGATGGCGGCCATTTTGGCAGCCATCTTTCTTCATTCTTGAACTGCCCATTGTAACCTTAAAATATGGCTTAGTGTTATGAAATTAGGTATTAGCCTGTGGGTGATAATCTGGCACACATTGATAGATTTCACATTAACAGACGAGCGTTGAAACCGCTTGCGGTTCTGGTTTTAAAAAGAATGAATTTCAACAACTGTTATATTTATTTCAGCAGTGATAAGCCTAAAACAGCACTGGGAAATTGTGGGAAACCTCAAGGCGCAAATTAGATACCTTAAGAAGAAACTTCAATCCAATAGTACACCAAGAGGCCTCAACAAATCTGCCAGATCATCGGATCAACAATCAACCCAAAACGAATAGGACGGCTAGAAACTGTAACATTTTTAAAAATTCAATTGAAGGAAAAGCACAAAGGCCTACCAATTAATTATTCCAGTTTTAAAATTACGATCAATCAGGACCTTTAAGAGAGATAATTGACAAATTCAACTGATGGAAGCATATTGAGCAGCTACACCAATATGATAAAAGAAAGAAATCAGACGTCTTCTATGATTAACGGAGAGACGTGTAAATCTACTATCTTCAGCTCAGTGTCTGTGCCTCTTGCTGTGCAGGTAAAAACAATAAATCTTAAATTAGTAACTGTTGATTCTTGTTGTTCTGTTAATCATTGCATATTTCACACTGTTTTCTCTCTCCTTTGTCCACCTGATCCAACAGATTTTCTGCCTATGGAAAAAAAGACCTACAGTTGGTTTGTAGGAAATAATTGAGAGGGGAGAAATAAGGAGATCGAGTACTGAATGGGGAATGGGCCCTGACTAAGCACTCACCAGATTAAAGTGTTCTCGTCTCGTGTGATCGCCACTGATCGGGCGACTGTTTGAAATCGACATCCCTGATAGGCCTGCTGTAGATGTTGTAGAGACGTGTCAGAGTCAAACTTCAGCAGTTGTTTAAACAATTGCAGTGGCTTGGCTACCAGACCAAGGCTCAATATAAACTCGCTGTGAGCCCCTTGCAAACTCTGAAGTTTGGTCATAGGACGTCTGTAGCATTCTAATGTTGGCCTGTCATTCATTTGCATCCTTTTTTCAGGTCCGGGATGAACAGGCTGGTGGACCAGGCTACGGCTGCCTACTATGCTGGGGACTACAACTTGTGCATCACACATTTCAACAGTGTTTTGTCCGCTTGCCACCAGGGGGACAAGTCTCCCAGGGTTGTATTTCTCCACAGTAACCGGTGCCAGGCCTGGATTGCACTTGGCCAATGGGATAATGCCAAAGTAGACGCAGAGAGGACAGTTCTTCTTCTACCCTCGTTTGTAAAGGTTTGTAAAATGCTGCATGAAGGCCTGACGTAATTGACCTTTAGCTTCTCGGATCTTCTCGAGACTCCTTTTCTAGGGTCGGTCGCTCGTCTAAAAAAAAGGTGTTTTCTAAATTTTTTGCAATGTCAATTTAATAAAAATTGTGGGTATTAACGATTACTGGAGGTCCTTTTTTCCATAGGCAGAAAATCTGTTGGGTCGGTCTATCCGAGAAGCTAAAAATCAATTATGTCTGGCCTAGACTTTTGCCTTTCTGGAGTAGTGCACCAATTGATTAGATATGATAAGTGAAATTGGGGAAAAGGGTGTATTTCAGTAAAGCTTGCTGTTGGACACCTTAAATTTGAATCCAGATGATGATGTACATGAATTAATTCAAGATTTTTTCTTTGTGATTTTCAGGGTCACTACCAGGTGGGGCTATGTGAGGAACAGGAAGGACACCTGGTTGAAGCTGCAGCTGCCTATTGTGCGGCCCTTCAGCACATCGCATCCATACAAAAATCAAGGCGGCAGAATACCACAGCATTTTTGCTGGCCAAGCTTCTTCGCCTGGCTTGTGAAGGTAAAATAATAGAGATAATTTGCAGATTAGGACCCAATGGTATAGATATATTATGTGTTAAATTGCTAATGGATATTCTTTCAGTTTTATCACCTCACTGTAGCAGACTTTAAATCTGTGGTACCAGGAGTATTTAGTTATTGTGAGAGGATGCATGTAGGCATTAATGATAAGTTTGTTTATGCGTAGATGTGAATCGGGTTTTTGTGTGTATCGTGACATTTAACTTCATAGATTCTTCAGTTAAAGTGGTGTGATCAATTAAAGTAGCATGATCTGATAAATGTGGGTATTATATATATATATTTATAATCATATGTCTTTTCTATGCTTTCTAGACAACTCCTTGTGGGCCAAGTTTGACCTGGGTCTCACATTAGCTGCCTGGGACAAGTTTGAATTATTGCGCTGGCTCCTTCGACTGAATGACTGGGTGGCTGTGGATCTATTCGTCCGACGATTACACGAACATGAACAATTGACCCTGGACCAAATGCTACAAGCTCTGTCTTCTGACACCAGCTCAGAAAATGATGTCAAAGATGGAACAAATGCCGTATTAGCTGATTCTCTGACGTCTGCAATGGAGTTTGCTTTGAGATCTGGTGAGAATGGTTTGATTGGTTTTGTGTTTCGGCTGTCCATGCTATGTACAATCAGTGTTAGCATGGTAGTTTAACTTAATAATGTAGAAGCCTAGAAGGTGAAAGTCATAAGTTGGAAAAAGGAACTACTTTACATACGTGGGAGTTAACCTGTGATTGACTGTATTCCATGTGATAAATGTAAGGACTTCACTTTTATGGATGACCAACCAAACTTATTTCACTTGCCCCATTGCATTTTCCAGGTAATTTGGTTCCACTGCAGCTGTTGCTAAGATACGGTTGCCAAGCAGCAAACAGCAAAGATACCAGCGATGCAGCCAACAATTCTCTCCTCCACCAGATTTGCATTTTGCACAACGATGTCAAGGATGGAATGGTAAATAAGAGTTGTCTTGAAAATTTCAGAAATTCTCATTAGCCGCCTTTGTGAATTCATATCATTAGTCACCTTGTGTCATGAAATTATCGTTAGTCGCCTTTGATCCAAGATTTCAGTTGAGGACAAAATTTTGGTGTCAGATTACCATTACTTCATTATTATTGAGCTATCTGCTTTCAAACCATGTTCATACTGGCCACATTTCACTGGTAGTGCTGCCAGTGTTTGTCTATTTAAATTGACTTATAATGTTATAAAATGATCTTCAGGATGAAAACAAGTCGCACATCATTGAACCAGCTTTCATGGTCGATTGGCTTCTGACACAAGGTCTCAATTGTTCCGGGACAAACAGGGAGGGAAAGAAACCAGCAGACTTATTGAAGGAACAGAATTCTGTATGGAAAAACTTGCATAGTTCCTCCAATGCAGGTAAATATGTTTCGGTAACTTAACGATCTGATAGATTGCGGAGACTTTAAAAAAAATTAATGCTGTTTAAATTAATTTCAAAGATATTTTTGTGGTGAATTGGTGCTTGCTGACATAGCTTAATTTTAAAGAATTGTTGATGTTAGCAATAGGCTACAACCATGAAGTTGCATCTACAAATTTGAGATACATTTATGCTAAAATTTTGTAATTATTTTTTCTGATGTAAATTTTTCAGATCTGGTGAAAGACCTTTCTTACATGGAGTCTCAGGAAATAGACAATTTTCTTCTCAGTCAATTTTGCACTCTCAGGAAATTAAACGCCGTAGATCTGATTGAGAAAATTCCAGGACTGTCTCAAGGTAGGGGAAAATCAATGGGAGAAACATGACATTTGGCTGGTATCTGTATGCCTAATCTTACAATGATGAGATTTGAGAATGAGTAAATCTGAAATGTCAGATTGTGATATATATGTCTAAACACCAAAAAACTTCCTTAGTGTTTGATTCAAGGATGTGTATCATTTTGGCTCTATTTTAGCAACTTCAATGTATGAATATTTTATCTTTCCAAAAACATTCGTTATCTTTGCTTTAACTTGCATAATTATTTCTCTTTTCTTTCCTGGTTTCCAGAGAGCATAGATGCCATCAAGACTTCTACCGAAAATAAGAAGAGGAACACCGCATGGAAAGCACTTGTTAAAGGTGTCCAGTGTTATTCTCAAGGACTCTTGGAGTTGTCCTTGGCTTTGCAAGATGTGGCTCCCGTCCAGTCCAAGCTTGTGCTTTTAGGTAAGGTTGTTTATGTGACTGTAACTTCGCATTTTATACAAATGTGGGATGGCGGTTTCAATCATCCTTCATCTCATTGGGCCAGCATGGTGTCCTCCTCTGGTCCGAATTAGCCTAGCAAATGCATACATACAGGACGACAGGACGTAAAGCCCCCAATCATCCATCCATCCATCAAATTTCTGGAGATGCCTCTATACCTCTGCTGATTGGCTGGAATGGTTTTGCCATCTACTGAATAAGCCACTTTCACACTGTTTGAATCCAGTATAAGGCTTTACTGGACCTGTGAGACAGAAATCTTTTTAAAGCCATGGAATATGTGTGCATGTATGTTTGAGTGCATTAATTCATAAATTTATGATTCTATGACGTATTATACAGTGTACACGGATCAAATAATTTTTCTTGCAGTGTACAGCAACAGATGTGCCCAGCGGTTATGGAACGTGTGCCCTGACTTACTAAGCATCTATCGCAACTGGTCGGTCTTGATGCAAGTTGGGGACGTCAAAGATATTGTGACTGCCATGAAGACCATTCCACAAAGTCTTAGGAGTCTTATCTTGGACTCTAGTTCTGCTCCAGACCTCCAGAGGACTATATTGTTGATACTCATGCACCACCTACAGGGAGAAAATGAAGTGAAAGACTTCGTCCAGGCCCTTGAGTCAACTGGGAATATGAAAATTTCGGAGATGATTGACGAAAGTATGTTTTCATTTAATGAATTATGTTGATTGAATATGATACAATGTTTTTTTTGCAAAAACTGGTGGGGTGGAGATCTGACCTCCCACACAGAGATGTTGAAGGAAACAAAAAACATGTTGAATGATTTCAGAAAATAATTCTTTACAATTCAATTGTATAACTTGTAAATGTAGAATGCCACTGGTCTTCCGATGGTATCCACGTAGTGCTTTTTGCACTTGTTCTTGAAGAATTTTCTAAATAAAGTTGTTAGTTATGTTTTTACTGACTGTGTGCTTTATTTTTTCAGGAACTGCTTTACTTAAAGAGAAGTTGTCACAAGATGCTGTAATTTCTTTCAAGAGTCTCAAGGAATCTCCTTTCACAAGTAAGCATTTGTTTGTTACCATAGTTCTGATGGACCAGTTCACCGTCTAGTCTTGACTTATATCCACCGATTTCACCAAAATTGTACAAACCTGTCTTTTAATGGAATTCGGCAGGATCTAACGTATCTCAACCAGAAAATTGCAGTTCTATTGGCAATTATTTAATCTGTTTTAAATGCCCCCGGAGAGTCCTGCATGGCGCAAAATTTTAAAAAAATTGCCTTATCACAGCTTTACAAATAGTTTGTTTTTAGAAAAATATTGCATTGTTTTCCAACTGACACTCAATAATTCAATGCAATAATGCAAAAAATTATTATTTGGTTCACTGGATATGTAATTATTTAATACTTTTTTCAGCATTTGAAGAGATTCCAAGTGAAACCGCTTATTCTAAGCACAAACGTCGCAAAGCGTCGTCAAGGGCATCCCGATCATCCAAGTGAGTGGCTAATTGGTTGAAAAACTGACTAGATGTTAATTCATTGATTGAAGGTGACTGGGCGAAATGGGGAGATTAAAGAATGTTGATTGACTTAGTAAATGTCAATGGGCACTGAATAGCTCCTCTAGATGAATTTGCGGGTTTAATGAATGGTTGGTTGATTGCTTGTTGGTTCATTTAAGAATTAATTGCTTTTGTGCTCACAGCTTCTTGATGGATCTATAGTTTAAGATTTTTTTGTGCATGGAATTTCAGGCAGAATGAACTGGACTGCAGTATTCCGGAACCTTTGAAGGATTTTGAACTGGAAGTAGCCAATGAGGTTGCTTCCTGTGGCAGTGCTGCCATCTATATGCCATTGTTGGCGAGTCACGTTGGAGTTGCTGCGGCGATAGTGCAACGCCATATTTGGTCGATGAATGACCTGGAAGAGGACCCCAAAGAAAACTGTTCACAGAGGGCGCCTGTGCATAGTCAGAAGAGCAACAGCCGATCGAAGTCCTGCGAGGCCCCCTCCAGGAATGTTTCTGCATTAAAGATGGTCGAGCAGAACCAGGGGGCAGCATCTGTACATTCCAGTCCGAGAAAAAGAAAGAAAAGCGGCAGAAACATGACGGACGACCATGACGAGTATGTGGTGGGGAGACATGTCGCCAACATGGAAGGTGGGTCCTAATGATGTTCCAACATGATACTAAAATTGCCTTTATTTGAAAATGTCCTCTAGCATCTTACCAATTAAAAAAAGAATCATTTAAGAATGACCATTTTAGGTGATCGGATTCAGATTCCAACATCTTTCTCACAGAATGCTCCACTTGGTAGCAATGCACTATGCATAAAAAACTCAATATATTTTTTACCATATTCTACTTTATAGTAATGCTTTCTTCAAAAAATGGTAGGGATGTTTGTGAAACTTTTAAGTAATATGAAGAAGACTCGGGATTTTTTAGATGACTATGTCTCTCGTATTCCACTTCTGCCTTGTGGAATACCTTCTCTCCGCAACCATTCTACTATTTCCATACAAAAGTACTTGCTCAGTTTTCCAACATGCTGTATCTTTTCAGCGCCTGTGAGTGTGAAAGGCAAAGACGTCAGTCGCCCCAGTCCTTCCAAAAGTCCCAGACGAGGACGCCACCTGTCAGAAAGTCAACGAGGCGGAGATTATTCACCGAGCCCTTGTAGAGAGGGGAGGAGAGGTCGCAAAGGTCAAAGTCCTGGTCCGTCAGAAGGTCACCAGAAGCAAGGAAAGTCACAAGGAACAAAACAGGCTGAAGAAGAAAAAGTTGAGGTATTGAAAATGGATTAACTTTCAGTATTTACGGTCTCTCTCTTTTCTCAAACGCACGGTCGTCATAAAAAATCAGACAAAAAAAAGCACCGAAACATCACAAAAATGTGATAAACAAATTACAAATTACCTCTTCTATTCGTGAGTATCTACCGTGTCACCTGTAGATGAGGAGGAATTAAGACCTAACACCAGTTCGCATGTTGCGACATAAACCGTAATTTGATATTTTTAGAAATCACAAATTTTGTTTTTGTGACTATTGATGAAAAAATAATTTTAAAATCTTAATGGAGGAGTAAAATTGTTTAAACATCAATTTAGCAGAATATTTGTTTCAAAAGTGTAATTAATTTTAATTAGTATTAAGATAACTTTGTGTCTTCTTCACAGGTTGAGAGTAGGTCAAGAGCTAAAACTTCCAAATCAGAAAATGTCGACCAGGACGAGGCTGGAGCCGTGTGTAGTGAAAAGAATGTTTCCGTGGCAACTGGAAATGCCAAGAACTATTCCATTTTAGTCCAAGTTGCTCAGTGGGAGGAAGTGCACGAAGTGACGAAAAACTTATGCTCCTATCTTCCGCATTTGAACATCGCAAGTCACGGAGTTAACAAATCCACCAAAGTTGGACTTTTGAGACTTTTAGAAAGCAGTGATGTTGTCGTGACAACCATTAAAACCACCCGCAACTGTCTCGGTGCTAAATCCCTGTCTCTCAGCGACCTCACTCTCATCGTGACCTTGAATCTCCATGGCAACAACCTTGAAAACTTCTATGGAATGGCTGAAGCCCGAGGTGTCCCATCGATTAAAAGTATTTGTGTAATCAGCGAAATGATGTCAGCCACTGAAGACATGGATTCTAAGGTAAGGTGTTAATCACATTTTTAAATGAATTAATATTGGCATTAAGATGTTGTATTCTGGTTTCTTTACCAATTTGAAATTTTTTTTCAGTTTTTTGCACTCTGAAAATTTATAACACATTTATATGATTGTATTCTGTTTTGTTTTCACAGAGGAGAACTTTGGACCAACTGAATTGTTCTAGTTTGGTGTTCAACAAAAAATGTCGACTTCCCCTGTACCAGCATATCAACAGTAGTCTGAAATTTTTCTCATTGGGGATGGATTCAGAAAATATCAAAGAAGACCTAGATTCGCATTTTGCTGAATGTTATGGGAGTCAAGACAATGTAATAGGTAAGGCTGAAACTCGTGAATGACAAAGACATAATTGTGGCTCTTCTTTAAGGGTTTTGAAGCTAGAGCACTGGTGGATGAAATTACCTTTGTCAATGTTAGAGCAGCAGAATGCCAATTCTTAGAACTGACCATACGCAAAAATACAGAATTAAATTTTATTGAAGCCATATTGTGCTGAAAATTATCTCGTTTTTGGAAAAGGCAAGAATAGATTCCAGATCGTGCAGTCAACTCCACAGTATTGGTTTCAAAGTTTAAGTCAAAATTCTGTTATTATTTAGGCTGGGTCACCCCATTAGTAATAATACATCTGTTTTTCATTGTTTTTCTATAACATATTCAAAAAATGGATTTCCAAGAATTTAAATGGCTGTGAGTGATAATCTGTAATGAGGCAGCTGGAAAATTGAACTTGTAATTAATTTGTCTTGTTTATTGTTAAAATAACACTTGTTTATGTTTTCAGCAATAATTCTCGGTGCTCAGGAAGACCTCCGAGGCCTCATCACCACTGTTGTGAAGAACAGTCTTCCGGTTGAGTCGAATGTCCTTGACCTAGATCCTGATGACCTTGAAAGTAGGTCAAAGGTCAAGGTCAACTCAAAGTCAGGATGCAATTTGGTTTTCTCTGACACAACCGTCGATCCTACAAATATAATTGAAATGTTTCCTGAAGCCAATTTCTTGCTTGTTCAATCAGGGAATTCAATTGAAGTAGTCTACGGTGGTAGATGCACAAATTTTGTACCCATTTTCCTCACTTATAATGCCTTAATTGTATGATTATTATGAATTGTGACTTAGTTTATTACTGAGCAAAACAAGTTTGCAAGACGAAAAGTTTGGACTTCAGATTATCAGAGTTAGTAATACATGCAGCGTAAGGACCATGTAGGCATTTTAAGAGTTAACTTTGACATTGGAAGGATGGGAAAACTTTTAAATTATTGACGGTAGAAATTAATAAATTATAGCTGGTCACAAGCTGTCGAATTGGGCATAATGAAGTAATTTTAGAATCAAGTTCTTCAATTCAAATGCATGTTTCATCACGCTGAATTTTTTTCCATCTGACTTACGAGAAAAATATCTCAAAAAGATGTGAAAAAGAGCTCTAAATTAATTTGAATGTAGAAATAACTAGAATTCCAAATAAATGAACTGACAGAATGTTTCTGAGCAAGATGTGAAATAATTGCATTTCAAATTTGTAATGCCTTATATGTAAATGTATGCAGTGTTAGAGCTTCCTCAATTCAATTTCATTATATATGATGGATAATTTTTACGTATATGATCTGATTTAGTTATATGAACTAGTCATTTTGAGTGTTCATTTCTTGTTAAGTATGCTTATATCATAGGTGTAATTTTACTTAAATTTCAACTGCAGATTTTTATATTCTTGTGTTGTTGAGTTTGTTAGTGTCGGTAACATAACTAGCATGTTTAACTGATATTGTGGCTTATGGTGATTGTAAATACATGTGCATGATTCTATTAATGAAGAAAGACATTTTGACAAATGATATTAAATGTATAACAAGCACATTTTTTGAAATGGGCATGAATAATTTCATATATTTCTATAATTTTGATCAACTGAATGGTATGAACGCTACATAATATCATTGTTGGCCTATAGTAGAAGTATTTGTTGTCATTAGACCTGGGGATGGGGAGGGGGGAATCCTCACAAAAATCAGTTTAATATGCAAAGGTTGTACCTATCTTTCAACTGGATCATGTTGAAGATATGGCCTGATGTCTCAAAAATAGAAATAGTCCTGTGTGTCTCTTTTGAAATGTGCTTAAACAATGTTTTTCTCCCGCTTATGTTCAATTTATATTTACAAATTTTCTAAACATGCAATTATATTATGAAAAGTACCATGTATAGCTTTTTGAGGAGTATTTTGAAAGTAATATTTTCTATTTTCAGTATTTTTAACCTTCAAATTTTGTATACAGAAAGACTTTTTACACATTATTTTTGTGTGTATTTTCATTCAATTATTAAAAAGGTTGTGTAAAATCTTTGATCTTGACTTTTGTCAAGCTGGATGTTGTTGGTGCCAGTTGTGCAATAAAAATACAAAAATATTTTGTTCTCAATAATTTTAAGGTGATTTTCAGATCAGTAGTGATTTATAGAATATCTGTCTTACACTATATGTCTCTGCACAATAATAATTTTACTGTGTGTGACATATGAGTGTTAGCGTGCTTATTTTGAGTTCTAAATCTACGTCTGGGCAGTTGAAATGTTAAAATTGCTAAAAATGCAATATGAAAATGCTCCTTCTGCATAGCATGTGAATTTCATCAAATCAGCCCAGATATGGTATACATAAAGTGAGCATCATCAATTTCAGATAGATTTTTTAGTGACTTCTAAAATGCTGCTCCTGCAATTCTCCTGCTTAACGTGTAATGTTAATCTCATTGCATCCCCCTGGATCCAGTTATAGATACTAAGTGAGCAACTTGAATCTCAGTTTTTAGCGAGTTTTAAAATCCTCCTTCTGCATAGCATGTGAATCTTTATACGCAGTGACCAATATGAGTCTTACCTTGCTTATAGTGAGTTTAAAATGCTCCTTCTGCAAAGCACGTGAATATATATACCAAGCAAGCAATACGAGTCTTAGTTTGCATAATACAAGTTCTAAAATGCTCCTGCATAACATGTAAATCTTCATACCAAGTGGGCAATGTGAGGTGGGCAATATGAGTCTTAGGTTGCTTATAGTGAGTTCTAAAATGCTCCTTCTGCATAGCATGTGGATCTTTATACCAAGTGAGTTCTAAAATGCTCCTTCTGCATAGCATGTGGATCTTTATACCAAGTGAGTTCTAAAATGCTCCTTCTGCATAGCATGTGGATCTTTATACCAGGTGAGTTCTAAAATGCTCCTTCTGCATATCATGTGGATCTTTATACCAAGTGAGTTCTAAAATGCTCCTTCTGCATAGCATGTGAATCTTTATACCAAGTGAGTTCTAAAATGCTCCTTCTGCATAGCATGTTGAATCTTTATAACCTACCAAGCGAGTTCTAAAATGCTCCTTCTGCACAGAATGTGAATCTTTATACCAAGTGGGTTCTAAGATGCTCCTTCTGTAAAACATTTGTATCTTTATGCCAAGTGGGTTAAAATGCTCCTGCATAGCATGTGGATCTTTATACAAAGTGAGTTCTAAAATGCTCCTTCTGCATAGCATGTGGATCTTTATACCAAGTGAGTTCTAAAATGCTCCTTCTGCATAGCATGTGGATCTTTATACCAAGTGAGTTCTAAAATGCTCCTTCTGCATAGCATGTGGATCTTTATACCAAGTGAGTTCTAAAATGCTCCTTCTGCATAGCATGTGGACATTTATACCAAGTGTGCTCTAAAATGCTCCTTCTGCATAGCATACATGTGGATCTTTATACCAAGTGAGTTCTAAAATGCTCCTTCTGCATAGCATGTGGGTCTTTATACCAAGTGAGTTCTAAAATGCTCCTTCTGCACAGAATGTAAATCTTTATACCAAATGGGTTCTAAGATTCTCCTTCTGCATAACATTTGTATCTTTATGCCAAGTGGGTTCTAAGATGCTCCTTCTGCATAACATTTGTATCTTTATGCCAAGTGGGTTAAAATGCTCCTTCTGCATAGCATGTGGATCTTCATACAAAGTGAGTTCTAAAATGCTCCTTCTGCATAGCATGTGGATCTTTATACCAAGTGAGTTCGAAAATGCTCCTTCAGCATAGCATGTGGACAATTATACCAAGTGTGTTCTAAAATGCTCCTTCTGCATAGCATGTGGATCTTTATACCAAGTGAGTTCTAAAATGCTCCTTCTGCATAGCATGTGGATCTTTATACCAAGTGAGTTCTAAAATGCTCCTTCTGCATAGCATGTGAATCTTTATACCAAGTGAGTTCTAAAATGCTCCTTCTGCATAGCATGTGAATCTTTATACCAAGTGAGTTCTAAAATGCTCCTTCTGTGAAGAATGTGAATCTATACCAAGTGGGTTCTAAGATGCTCCTTCTGCATAACATTTGTATCTTTATGCCAAGTGGGTTAAAATGCTCCTTCTGCATAGCATGTGAATCTTTATACCAAGTGAGTTCTAAAATGCTCCTTCCGCACAGAATGTAAATCTTTATACCAAGTGGGTTCTAAGATTCTCCTTCTGCATAACATTTGTATCTTTATGCCAAGTGGGTTCTAAGATGCTCCTTCTGCATAACATTTGTATCTTTATGCCAAGTGGGTTAAAATGCTCCTTCTGCATAGCATGTGGATCTTTATACAAAGTGAGTTCTAAAATGCTCCTTCTGCATGGCATGTGAATCTTTTTACCAAGTGAGTTCTAAAATGCTCCTTCTGCATGGCATGTGAATCTTCTTACCAAGTGAGTTCTAAAATGCTCCTTCTGCGTGGCATGTGAATCTTTATACTAGGGACTTCTAAAATGCTCCTTCTGCATAGCATGTGAATCTTTATACTAGTGAGTTCTAAAATGCTCCTTCTGCGAGTCTCCGAAGTGGGCAATGATGAGACAAATGAAGAGACCACACTTGGGAATAGGGAGCTGAAGTAAATGAAGTTGCATATCATTCTTATATTTATCAGAAAGAGTTAACTAAAGCAGTAATCCTATAAGACAAATCTCCAGATTTATTTTGCAGATCAATTAACGGGTTGAAGAACCTTTGCTATATCTCCCCATAAAAATAAAAACAAAAAGGATATATCGAGACACTTTTATTTATACACATAGAGGTTTATAAGTACCAATGAAGAGTCTTAAACTTTCTATTCATGAAAACAGTTATATGCACCATTCAATAATCATCAATATATATTGTATTTCCTTTTAATACTTTGACGTTTTGTGATAATTAATTATATATATAGATTCACAAGGGATAAACTTCACAAATTTATAAATAATGTGCCTCGTTGTCAAAATTTAGAAAACACTGTATTTTCACAAAACTATAAATAATATATATCTCGCAAATAAATATACTTTGAGGACGTACAAGTATGGGAGCAATAATAGAGGACTACTACGGTGTGCGATCATTATGTATAAGTTATTTACAAATAGAAATCTCACTGCAGGTATACACAAAAGCAACTATACAGATATTGGAAAAACAAAATGGCAGTCTTTTTTCGTTTCAATTAAAATATCAAAAAATCTTTACAAAACGCAATAAAAATAGGTTTAGCAGAAAAACGCAATGAACTTGTGTACAAATATACAAAATTGATAATAAGTTGATAATAAATTTCAAAATAGTTTCAATAAATGTGTAAAATATCTGTTGTTGATAAATTTTCACAGTGACCAAAATGTGGGTGTATATAATGATAAAAACATTACAATGGTTTGAGATTCAATAATGAACTAACTGCTTTGTCACAAGAAAGCATACAATCTATAATAACTAGAACATAACTGTTATGTAGGTTGATCAAATATATATGTCATGTTAACATCATACAAGACATAACAGTATCTTTTTACTAATCACTATGTTAGTTTTTAATTTTTCAGCAGTAATAACGCATAGAGTAACAAGTTAGTTCTTACTTTGAGTCTACCAAAAACAACATGATTGTTACTCCGTATATAGTCATAATGTAATAATATATATAGTAATACGACTATTAGGTTTGGTTAAAACATTCGCTGTCTAGGAACATATACACAGTAAGGTACTCTAAAATTCACACTTATATATATATATGTATACATACAATGTAGTATAGGGACGTCATTTTGAAGCAAGAGACTTTCAGTATTTCAACTTAATTTGGAGGAACCATTATGACATTGTAATGCCCCGGGGAAAGAATATGGAGTTTTGTAATTTCAATTTAATGATATGTGGTACCGAAATATTTGTATTTAATTTTGTTTATCATAAATTTTGTTTATCATAATCATCACACAATACATCACAACAAGTCTAGAAGTAAACAAATACTATCTTGGGTTATTGATATATGGTCTAATGTAATATTGTCAACATCATAAGTGATACATGTAAGTATCGTACACAATTTCAATTGTAAGTAGAGTAATTTGTCTATTCATTGATTTGCGAAGACTTGTGGTAATTTGGTTGTGCGTTCCGTCCCAAGAGAGGATCATGGGGGTTTTGGTGGTTCACGCATGCTCCGAAGTGTTGTCGTTGGTTGGCAAGGTAACAGACGCCATGTTGAATTACAATAATCAAGATGGCCGCCTGCTTGTGATCCCAAACAGTGTCAATGCGACATTAATTGTCTGGCATAATAATACGCGCCAAGACAATACAAAGAGAGGTAGGCATACCTTTGTTAGAATGAATCAAATGTCTGTCATTCATGAAGATCAGTCTGTGTCATGTGTTTAAGTCATTATGACGTCAAAACTAGGTCACTGTGACCTAATTCAGGGACCAAGTTTGCTGCTGCTGGTTCAATCGAGTCAACTAGTTGTGACAGACAGCTATCAAAGTCTTTAACAAAGTTTCTTTAACTAGATAGCTTTACGTCGTCACTACTGCCTATTTCTTTCACTTTGGTAACGTGTACGTAATTTTGCAATTGCAATATTATGTTTCAATAATTTCAAAATGGCAGCAAGTCAGTCTGTTGTTCAGTTTTGTGACGTTCAATGACTTTTAACTCCAGGTGGAGCTCTTGTCAGTCCGATGCTGCCACCTAGCACTTTTTGCATGCGCACTTGCGAATGACTGGCATGTCGAACACGTAGTTGCTGCCATCTTCACAGAATAAACGCACTCTGCGACTCTTTATCTTCTTGGGCACACAGCAGCTGTTCCCGCAGCCTCCTTCACACCGCCTGTGTTTCACCTTCTTTCGTGAACGACATCCTGTTTTTGGATCCACGTAGACTTCGCGGTAGTCGATTCTTTGGCAAGATGGAGCTGCAAAAATACAGAATATGATGGTTAGCCTCCATAATTTCTTTCCTTATAAGGGCAGTAATCTGAGGTAAAGGGCCTTAAGTCGAGATATTTGACACAAGCTCACCTTTTCCTCAAATTTACTTTATCTGTCTCCATTATTTATTAGCACAGAATGGTCACATTTACAATTTACAAAAATATTGTGAAAAACATTTTGAGGTTGTGTTTCAGAATATAGATTTGGATTATATCATGACAAACCCTGAAGACTTACTTTCCAATGACAAAAAGTTTGGATAGCAGATTTTGGACAAACATTCAACCTTAATTACAAGATGCGTAACGATTTGGACACACAAACACAATTTCAATGCAAGACAGACAAGTCGAACGATTACATACTTTGGCTTATCTTTCCGGGGTTCAACAAAGGTCGGTCTTCGGCAGGTGCAACGTAATTTTCTGCAAGAACAAACAGTCAAACATGGGATATACAATATTCAGGCACTTAAAATTATCTGATTAACAATAGGTGTACAGATCGTACGCCATTGACATACAATGTCAAACATGAGACTGACACAAAGGCATTCCATGACTTATATCTAGAGTATACTTATACATATTTTACAAACATAATTCATTATCATATGACGCAACAGTAACATATAACTTATTTGTAAAACAATTAAACGTTTACGAACAAAACAATAAAGTTACAAAGATGCAATGTATGCAATAATGAAGGTGGTGCACAACCATGACATTGTGTTGCCAGTTTGTTCCAAGTACAGTGTCTTTTCTTTCATATATTGATTATGTTTTCGTTCAGTTCCTCCCTCTGTCATGAAGGCGGAGGCAGCAAAACAGGAGGGTATTAGGAGTGTGTCGTAGCCACTCCTCAAATTTTCCAAAAACATCACATATACTGTACATAAAATGCCCCGTTTATCCCCTTTGACGTGGCCATTAACCAAAGTTACAGCCTCTACTCCTAAGCGATTTTATGCGAAAACATATATTATATCTCCAAAAAATGCCCCATTTTTCATCTTGAAATTACAACAATGACAAGGTGCACTGGGTTCCCTTTTTTCAAAGCATTTTGCTGCCTCTGCAGCCTGTATGAAGGAACTCAACACAACTAGCTTATTTCAGATGATCACTAGCATACTTGTACAAGCCACAGTTGATGAACATTACCAAGACACAATCTCTTAATATTAACATTACCATGCACAGCCTATCTACATTTATTGTATGGGCTATTCAAGCTCATAGTCTTGACAGAACTTTTCATTTTCAACCTACCGATATCGCACATGGGTCCGGACCAGCCTTTCTTGCAGTCGCACTTGTAACTCATCCCCTTCTGGGGTCGGCATCGGCCATGTTTACACATGTGGGCATCGCAGGGGTTGGTCTCGTCATATCTAGGGCATCCAGGGGTCAGTCTGTGGTGGTTGTTCATGGTTGCTGAGAAGTCGGTCATGCGGCCGTTGATGTACACCTTGCGGAAACAACCTGGGGGAAGATAAAGATGTTGTATAATTTGCAAAAATTTAACAACATATTATCATGATGATATGGTAGATCAACAGAGAACCCCCGGATTCTACACCAAATTGTTTTCTCAAGCTGAGATTACCAACTACAAAATTTGATGGAACTTAACCCAATAAGTCGCACCCTATACTTAGGATCGGTTCACTGTTGCATTTAAGATATGAGTCCATCAATCGCCTGAGGGATTAAATGTCTCTCTTTGTGACAATTTGAATCCCAATTTCAAGGTAAAAGATAGGAATCTTGGCATCACTGATTTTTATAAATAGCCTAAAGTAATCATTTGTCTTTCCTCAACTGTAAAAAGTACATAGTAAATTTATGACTTTACCTCCAAAGCTCTCAGTGTGTCTGATGTGCCACTTGTTGAAGGCACTGTCCTTGACATCAGTTGCGATTCCTCCCATGTACATGGGATCAGTGATCTCCAAATGCTCCTTGTCTCCTTCGTTGATGATTGTCTGGGGCATACCTGGGTTACGGAAGTATAATCTTTAATTACAGTTTGCAAAACAAAGCTAATACTCTTTGGGGAAAATGTCTATGGTTTTATGTTATTCACTGAATTGTTATCACAAACAAAATATAGTATCTTAAAATTGTGCAAACAAAAGTGAGCAACCAGGCCAGCAGCCAACATTTCCAGCATTTTAGTTTCTTCTTTTAAATATCAAAATTTGTGACAAACTGTAAACTCGAGGACTCAAGGAATTATACTAAGAGTCGTCAAGAAGTAAGGGCCAAACGCAAAGCCTCAGAGCAACCCCTTCACATCTATGTGTTACTATTGCATAGTATTGCAATAATTAGTAAGAAAATGGGACATTTTCATTCTTCAATTTTAGACTTACCCCCATCAATGACCATAGTGAAGTTCTTTCCAGTGATCAGCATCTCCAGAGTGTGGAACTCCCCGTCATTTATCTGCTCGTAGCTGAACATTGTTGACACAGGGTAGTTTCCTGGAAAGGAAAAAGAGGGCGATAATGACAAACCTTCTTCATATCACATCAGTAATTTTAAGTAGTACATTATAGCTGGCAAGGACCTTACCCAGAGTGAGAGAATCTTTATGCATTATTTCAATGTATTTGCCTTTTATGGTTGTTACTGAATATCTAAGATGAGGGGCAAAGGAATGCTCTCAATTTTAAAAGTATGGACATACATGTTTACATTTGTCACGTATGTTCACAATTCACTTTACTCCATTTCAAAATGTTCGAGTATTTACCGATCAAACTCAAGCATGGGAACAGGGTGCTGTACCATCTTGGAATAAATTTAAATGCTCATGAATTAATAATCAATCAACATCAATCCGGAGCACTTACCGATATCAAAACTGACTCTGACTCTTCCTCGGAAGATCTCCACTGCGGCATGTTGGTCGTGTCCGTGGTACAGCACGATTCCCTCAGCTCTCCTGGTGGCCAAGATGACAGTTACGTTCGCATACGGTCTGACGCTCAAAGGCGGCAACTTCACAAAGGAGTTCTCCTTCTGGAAGCTCACTGACGTCAGTTTTTCGCATTTCTTTCCATCGAAGCCTGAAAAGGTCAAATTTACAAGATGTAATGATAGTTACAATAAGTCAGTGGTGCTTCAGAGATCTTGCAATGTGATTTATTAATTTTTTTTTTGGCTACATTTGTGAAATGCAGTGATCTATCTGGATGCAACACAAGGTGTGCACTGTTCTGGAGCATGAAAGAGCTGAAAGCTCATGCAATCATGGTTCAGAGGTACAAATTGACCAAATGCCTTCCATTAGTTCACTTGCAAAAGGGCAACACCAGTTTACAACACTCATATAATACAGTTTATGAGCTCCGTCGTCACATTGTCAAGAGTCTGATACCCGCAGTTTCAACAAAATTGGGAGCCCTGCCATTTGTTTCAATTAGTTTTCGGAACAAAATCACAAATTGCAATCACGAGAAATTCCAAATATACTCACCAGGTGCGCACTTGCAGATGTACTCGTCAGACCCTGGTGGCTGGAAGCAGATTCCTCCATTCTTACAATCGTGTTCTTGGCAGACGCTGTTGGTTGGGTAGTGCATGGCCGTCAGGGAGGCTATCTCACAATAGTGGCCTGGAAATAAATGACATAAATTTTGATGGACGCTGATCAGAACTCTCGAACTATCGATAGGTATGATTCAAAATATACCAAGCCAAATCATTGCATATCGTTAGATGACAATTTCAAATTTACCAGAGAATCCTCTTGGGCAGAGACACCTGTAGGAATTGAGTCCATCTTCACAAGTAGCATCATTCTGGCAAGCGTGGTTCTCGCAGTCATTGATATTTTCACTGCAATTCTTGCCCATGTAGCCTGGTTCACATTCGCATCTGCGAAAAAAAGTATAAGTATAGAAGATACAATGCAATAGTTTGACATACGTGTGTGAAGGACCATTGACATTGCAAAGTTTTTCAGAGGTGACCATCTGGCCTCCCTCCCCAGGTGAGATCAATCAAAGTACACCAAACATTTTCGGAGTCAAAAAGCGAAAATAATCTTTTCTTTAGTACCTAACAATATCTATGCAAAAATGGTGGAGTCAAATTACCTGTAATCAATGTTAAGGTCCACGCATTGTGCTCCGTTTACACATGGGTTGTACTCCAGACAGAATTCCACTTTCTTGTCACAATATTCACCTGAAAAAAATAAGAAAAAATGTTATTGTAAAAAGCTTGCATTGTCTAAAAGGAGTCAATTTAGTACTTTGCCAAACCAAAGATAGAAGTATTGCCAAACTAAAATCCCCTCACCTGTGTAACCAGGGTGACATAGACATGAGTACCGTTGCACCAAGTCCTGGCAGGTGGCGTTGTTTTGGCATTTGTGGTCGAAGCAGTCATCAATGTTGGTTTCACAGCGGTCTCCCTCAAAACCATTAGGGCACTGGCAACTGAGAGATAAAAAAAGATTTTTGAACATTTATTTTTGAGTGGGTTCTTCTAAACTTGTGAAAAACTGTACTCCATTGGGCGTTGTAAATGAAGACCTGAAACATACCTGAATCGTCCAAACTTGTCGACGACCTTGCATGTGCCACCATTTTTACAGGGCCCTCCAAAACAGGCGTCAATCTCCTCCTGGCAGTTCTGACCGTGGAATCCAGGGGGACAAATGCACTGGTACTTGCGGAATCCTCGCAATTCACAAGTGCCGCCATTTTGACATGGGTAGGTGTAGCAGATGTTGCACTTGGACAGTACTGCAGGGTCTGTGTCATCTGCAAATTTTATAGAATAATAATATTTATTGCTTATAAAATGTGTAACATCTAGTGTGCTTATAAATCAACATTCTTCAGCCAAAGAAAAATGATTGGATTATTTAAAATTCGGATATTGAATTGCATGAGCTATATTTCAAATGGCGCCAAGTTTTCAAAAAAATAGTTGGGACAACGAGTTTTAATTTAATCATCCGGTAAATTAAAGTAATTCCAATGGTAAAGTGTTTGTGGAATAAGAACTTTAGAAGCACATAACATTTTGCAGGAGACTGATAAGATCTGATAGAAGATCTGAGGTTCTTAGTTGTCTTGCTCCAACACTAGGTGGCAGTAAATTCAACATTGGTGAACATCACTTCAGAACAGAGGTGCCACCTTGTGAATAGTTCAAAGCAAGTTGGACCCACACTTCTCCCTGAACAAATCAGAAACATCTTAAACTTAAATGTGACTTACCAAAGCATTGGAATTTATTAGACGGAGTGGTCAAAATGAGGTGGTTAGCCATAGGGGGTGGGCCAGCGCAGGCCGCAATTCCAGGTTCCTTGTAATCATGTTTTATCCAATCGGAGAGCCACTTCAAGTTGCAGTCACAATAAAGTGGGTTGCCGCCAAGAGCTCTGAAGAAAAAAGCAAAAATGAAGAATGCAAGTAATGGAAGTGCTTGAAAGAAAAGTACATACCAATGCTTTTTTTTCACTCGATCTTGTATTTAGTAATATTTATTAGCTGTACTTACATGTGTGTCAATGAGACCAGGTCTTTAAATGATCCATAGGGAATAGAAGACAGGTCATTACCATGAAGTGATCTGGAAAATAAATATGTAAGTTATAATTAAAGTTTATTTAAACTGATCAAAAGACTTTGGGGCACTGTTTGCACACACAGTCATACATAATAGGTATGATTAATCAATTAATCATTCCCCATTTAAACTGCACAATCAGGTCCATTTCTCAGCACTTGGCACATTACTCAGCCTTCCCCTACTTTGTCTCCATTCGACCACATTTGAAATGAATCACTGAGATGTAGGTCTATTCATGATTCTAGAATTCCTGGATAACATTTTTCAGGAGATTTTGTTCTTAGCCAAACCACATCCACACCCTCCCAAGTTTCAACCCCTGGGTTACCCTCGCAAATTTATTTCTCATCTATCACGTGGTGGCATGTTTACGTAATCAGGGGCTCCCCTTCAATCTAGCAGACGATTATTTGTCGTCTGCTGACGTTTGTTTACAAACTGTCGAACGTTTTGATGCACGGCCTAATTATCAGTCTGACTGATTGGAATGTTGGCTAAACACTAAAGCAAACTGAAGCAACAGAAAATAAAGAAAGTGGTGCATAGAAAGATAGAGAACACTTGAGGAAGAAAAAGATTAAAAGAAAGAGTTCAGGAGGAAAAAAAGAAGAAGAAACTAAACAGGAGCAGTTAGATTACGGTGTTTAAACTGTGTTTTGAGTACTTTTCAGTGAGAAAACATTTCACATTTTTATGAATTTTATCTTTCACCGAAGAGAAAAACGAGTGCAATAGCAGGTTGCTCAGCTTGCTTGGCAGTTGCCATTGCTAACTAAAGGTGCAAAATGTAACTGAATCTTGCAGCACAGCAACTGCACACTGATTCAGTGATTCTAGCAAAGGTGTTTTAAAACCAGACAGGTTTTCAACTTTTTAGTGGGATTTTGATCAATTGAGACCATTTCTCGTTTTGATTGTGAATAGGTATGTTGACATGTGAAGCTATCTGATTTTTCAGGTGTGGAAAACTATGGATGGACATTGTATTTTAATGCAACTTCCAGTCAATCCGGTCAGATAACCATCAACCATTGAAGCCTCAAAGTTGCTGAAGTGCTGACATACAGGAAATATCTTGTTCCTGTTTATGCCTGTCTGTGTACAGTCTATGTGCAGTCTAGGCAACTATCCAACTGTCTGTCTATGCCATTCAATAGCTATCTGTCCGTCTGGAACACCCTGAATGCCCAGAAATGTTGATGATGCATGGGTAGCCTTCCTGGGTAGCCAAAGCCACTTGGCCTGAGTGATGACTGTATAGGCATAGCTGACAAGTGCTTACTGAAACTTGACAACTGTTTGGGTAAAGAGCCCCACAATTACCCCTCTGCCTTGGCATGTATTTTGACATGTCTTCTGACCTTTAAAATGAGTTATGTGAAGATTTAAAGATGGCCACCATACAGCAGTGCATGCTGGGTAATTGCTTGCATGCTGGCGAACACCCCGAAGAGCTCCGAAGGGCCCTGAAATTGGCTGAATTGGCATTTTCAGACGGACATACTCAGAGCATACGCAAGAAAGACTTGGATTGCAGAAAAATCCAAATAAAATATCATTTTAAGAGGGCTCAAATCGATTTGATTACTAAGTTTGTGGTTCATCATTGGAAAAAAATTTCTCTAAAGACATTTCAGTCGTTACTGAATAAAGCTTTCCGAATCGGATGTTGATATGTTACATAAAAGTGCAAAATTAATGTTTCAATAAATGTACAGCCCGTTGAAAAGAATTTGAGAAGATTATAATATATAATGCCATGCGGCTAGGCTATTATGTTTCCAAAGAAGATGCTGGAATGATACATTGTAGGTGTATGGTATATGTCAGCATCCGATAGCTTTATGCGATAGATGATATACCGACCGATATGAATGATTGATGGAATATCAGACCACTATACAGACATCTTCAAAGAGAAGGTTATCAATGTTTATATTAGTATCTCATTTCTTGATGTTATTAAGCACTGCTGAGTCACTTAGCTAAGTCACTTATGAGAGACTCTAGTGTTCATATCATCCCCACGTTCTCAAATTTATCATCTGAATCTCCAAATGGTAACTTATAGATCTTGATTTTATCAGGAAGCAAAACAAACAAATCTCCCAAAACAAATGGTAGCAGGTGACCTTGGACTGGCTTTCCCATTTTGATGCCAAGGTCAAGTTGGCCAAGGTCAAGTGGAGGTCACTTCAATGTCAAGGAAGACTGATAATGTTTACTCAGAGGAAGAGAACTGTCTTTTCTGGAGAGCATTTCAAACTATGTGGAGTTGTTAACCTGGAGCTTTCAGTGGGATGAAGTACAGAAGGTGTAGTACTGTTGGTTGGTTCATTTACAAGTTTGTTTCAGAAGGCAAAGTAGTGTAAAATATGGTTGATTTGAACTTGATTGGTACCAAAACCCTGTTTTAAGCAAGCAAATGCCAAGTTCTAAGTAGGTGATTTTAGTACAAAAATTGCATTTGTGAATGGATAGGCCTACATTATGTAGGGCCAGTAGGCATCAGGCAGTGACGGAAATGGAATTTTTTGTCGGGGGAGCTCCTGGCTAGCGCGGCATTGTCATGCCATTCTAAATTTTTAAAAGGTAAAGAATTCCTGTGCCAGAGTGTAATTTTGGCTGAAAGTACCTAGGTTACTGAAAAAGTGAACATGGGAAATTGTATTTTCACCACTGATCATGAATACCCCCCCCCCAATTTCCATCACTGGCATCAGGTACATTTTAGTGAAGCAAAGCTAAACTTTTTTCAAGTGGAATGCATTGCTTTTCAGGTACCAAGTAAAAGCTTCATTCAAATAAACCATCAATTCATAGGGATGAAGAGACTATTATAAAGAAGAAAGAAAGAAATAATGAGTGATACTTACAGAACTCTCAAATGACGCAATCCAGCAAAGGTATCAGACTGAACACACTGCAGTTTATTATAACTCAGGATTCTGAAATAAAGAAGACACAATCATTATGTTTGATTGGAACATTTCAGTTAAAAAAACTTTTATGTTTGAGAATGAAGGTCATTGGAGTGGTATATCACGGAAGGTCATTGTCGTGTACAGTTTATGGGAAAATGCAAACTTTAATTAAGAGTGCATAGTCCCACCATGCTATACAGACGCCCCTGTGTGTCACATTGAAAAAGTAGGCTAAATGTGTGACCTAGATTTCCTCAGTGAATGAGATCTCAGTCATTATTCAACTTTAAAAATAGGTCTACTGTCAAATTTCATTTGAAATTGTGCAGCTAATTTTGCTTACGGGTGTTGACTAACTGACAGAAACATACTGATTCATGATTGCATAGGCCTATATTCTCTTGACTAATCTGCCTGATCAGGCGGGACTCCTTCCAAGAAATGACTCTGCCATTTATCATTGTGTGCCCTGAATTCTTTTGAGTGACATCAGTTTTGACAACAAAAACAAGCAAGAGTCAGGTCAGGACCAGGTTAACGCTGAGATCATGCGTCAAACCTTCCATTTGTTGACGTCAGGATGTCAAAACGTGCGTTGTGAGCACATGGCAGACGTCACAGTGTTGTATTGTTTATGTTGATGAGTACCCCACCTGGTGTGAATGCTTCAAACTAATCAAACACACCTTTCCTTGAGGACAACTTTGGGTTATTCATACAAGCTGGCCTCTGCGAGTTACAGGTAAGACACCAAGGTAATCTATGGAAGTATAATTGCTCTACCTATTTTCTGGGTAAACATATATCTTCAATATGTTGGCTTGTACTTCTACTCTCAACCGAGAGTAAACTAGAGGTGACGGTCAAGTAACTTTTCAGGGCAACACTTCCGCTTCTAATGGAAATTCAGTGGGACTCTTGATTTAGCTAATCTCAAATCATACAAAAGTGTGGTAAGTGTTCGCCTTCATTAATTTCTTTAATCTAATTGGCACGCTATAAACCAGAATGTTTGATTTTGGAAAGGGGAAAAGGTTATATGCCTAAATGAACTAACTGCTAACAGCCAACTCCTCCCTTAAACTTTGTTTACGTTATTTTTAGTTAAACTGTTTCAACTTTTTTCATAACCTGCTAACATACATGGTGATACATTTAGTGTTGAGCAATCAAACTGCCTCCCCTTCTTGGGTGACGATGCATATAATGACTTTGCCACCAGGGGGCAAATTTGCGTATGGCCTCCAGATGGCAGTACCAGTGGGTTCCTGCCAAGAGAGGATCATTTAACAAGGGAGGAGGGAGTTATTCATGGGTGGCAAGTATTAGACCGAGGATGTATTCCTAGTTTAGTATGTGCAGTATAATTTTGCATATCATAACGTTCTTTGAGTTTATATTCATCACATATTAGCCTTCGCTGCTTGCCATAGAACTTCGTCTTACTTCGGTGATGGCAGAGGTCACGACCATAACATTAGTAATTCATAAAGGGTCCTCCTCCACCACATCTCTCTTTTGTGACATATACAGGTGATTGATATGATTTGATACCCAACTTCATACAACAAGCTCATTATCTTTGGTTGCAATTATTTAAACTGCAAAATGTTATACTGAACATAGTAGATACTTACAAGCAACTTATTACAAATTAAAATTAAAGAATCACCTTTGTTTTAAAAACAAACGTCAGCCATTTTTTGTCGGTCTACCCTAAACGCAACCATCAATACACTACGCAGCGACAAACCCATGCCAGCAAACTCCACAGCAAACTCCACAACTAACTCCCCAGCAATCTCCACAGTGGCCAGCATGAAGAGCACAAGCCAACACAGCCAGTCAAAGGCTTCCCTCTGAATGTCTGATTGTAGTTTCCTGGTGGCCTGGAGATACTCAGGTCTAAGAGGAGCGCATTGTGTTACCCCTTAGCAGCAATAACAACACAGGGTGGCACGGGACACCCCCCACACCCGCCACCCCTTAACTAATGGGCTGTTATTGCCATAATGTTCAGATATGTATTTAGTAATGTTGCAATAGTGATGGAGAATAATCTATTAACTTATTAAATTGTCTGTGATTAATGTTTTATGAAATTTTTTTATAGACAGCGTATAATTGGTTGATTTGGTTAATTTTGTGTTGTTAGTTGTAGAAACAATTTAAAGCTTTAAATACAGCTGCTATTTAAAGTAACCTATTGGCCATACGTGTATCTACTGGTATCTCCCATTCGATGTCCTTGTTGTATGTTCCAGGATGCATTTAATAAAGCTTCTTATCCCCATGGCTAACCAACTGTCTTTTCAATATTTTGTAATCTGTTTTTGACATCCTAAAATTGCACACAGTGTTTCTAAACTGAGACTAAACAGTTATTCTAGCAACATTCATTTGGATATACTTACAAAGTAGACAACTGGGTCAGATTGACGAATATCTGGGATGGTAGAGAAACCAATTTGTTGTTGCTGAAATCTCTGGAAAACAAAAAACCACCAAGCTCACATTAGCAGAGACATTAGTCAAGACATTAGGTGAGGCATTAGTTACTTTAAGTTGTTGAAATTTTAAAGAAACAGCGATAAATATTTGAGACTTTTCTCCCTTCGGACCAGCGGAGCTAAACAAACTTACATTCTTGTTAGTTTTTTCAGACGGAGCAGGTCACGGGGCAATTCTTCTATCTGATTACTGTCGAGGTATCTGGAAAAAGAATTAAGTTTGTGTACAAGACTACCACAAGTACAAAGAAAAATTTAGACAATTAAGATTTCTGAGATAATTGTTGCATATTTTCTATTGTCTGCTCTTGAAAGGCTTGTGGTAAGACTGTTGGCAAGAGAGCAGAATCTGTAACATGTCATAGAGTTCTGAGTCTTAAGAGAGTGTTTAGCCACTAAAGATACTGATTATTGCCACTGAACATGCCATTTGAAATAGTAACAACATTATGGAATGTTTCCACCATGAACTTCATTATGCTAATGGAACATACTGTTGATCCTGCCGATGGAATTAAGTAAAATAATGTGGACTTGTCGTCATACAGCAATGGGTGGCTGATATGGAGTGCGGTCAGACGACAGAGCGATGTTCAGAATTTTGCCAAGAACAAGGAAAACATGATGGTTCCTCAACTGTTCCCTTTTTTTAATTCTTTAATTTTTTGTTTGCATAAATTATATGACCTTTAAAATGTTTTGCCAAAACAACAATTTTACAGATTGATTCCAAAAAGGCAAATGTTCGGTTTGATTTGATGTCTGTATTCTACAGTAGTCAAAAACCTTAACCCATGTCTGTAATTGAAATGGTTATGCATCAAGCATTGTGAAAATTTTCCAAGCATTTTTTCGGAAAACCAATTTCGACTGCAAGATTTGATCAACGTACAAGACATGCGTAGTATAACCATATTTTATATATAATTTTATACTCACAATTCAGTAGTATCAAAGGGGATGTCCCTGGGAACTTCATGGAGCTTCTTGCCACTGCATCTGACCACTGTCCCAGAGCAGGTGCAGTCAGGGGGACAGTAAGCTCTGGAGTCACAACTGTTGCCTTCTCCATCTGGAATGACAAGGATAAAAGATATAGATCTGCAGATCAAGATTATGAAATATAAAACTTCTGAAGTTGTCGTTATAGAAAATAGTGTTACCATAAAGTAGTCTTTATGGAAAATATTGTGACCATGAACTGGTCTTTATGGAAAATATTGTTGCCATGAAGTAGTCTTTAGGGAAAATATTGTGACCAAAGAAACTTTCAAAACACTTAGAACTATGTCATCTTACCAAATGGTTTGGAATATACAAATAATGAAGTTTACGTCTACACAAAGAAACATGGGCTTATTGAAAGTAATGTGGATGGAGAGGATTCCAGCAAGGAGTTCCTCTGCTACCCTACACTATAATTTGTTATCAGCTGTGTGGAAATAGCAAATTGACACTTGGCAACAAATTTACAACAGCTAAAGGAGTCAAGACAGACAGTTGTCCAAGAATTTCACATTCAGAAGTGTCAGTAGTGATTAAAAACTTCTCTCACTGAAGACGTACTGAGGCAAATCAAGAGATTGTACTCAGAAGGTGCTGATACAAATGACAAACCAAATACTAAACATAGTAAACAAGACCAAACAAGAAAGTGGAGAGAGAAAGATGCACAACATCTACTTTTTCACCATGGAATAGGAAATAACCACGCCATACAGGACAATACATATCAACTAAGAGGACAGAAGAGCAGGGCTTTGGAGTCGGAGTCGTGGAGTCGGAGGTTTTTGGGTGGAGTCGGAGTCGGAGTCGAACTTTGATTTTCAGGTGGAGTCGGAGTCGGAGTCGAAAATTAAAGTGGTGACTCCTGACTCCTAAAAATACATAATATAGTTTACAAAAACCCAGTTTCAAAAATGTTAAATGAACTCCAAATTTTACTTAAAACTTCCTAAGCAAGTATTCATGTAAAAAATCCTATGAAAATTTTGAAGAATGACTTTTTCTTATCCGTTAATCATGTAATATTAATGTGCAAAATGCCGATGAGCGGAGTCGGGAGTCGGAGTCGGAATTTAGGAGACCCGAGGAGTCGGAGTCGGAGTTGCTTTTCAGAAAGTCAAAGGAGTCGGAGTCGGTTCACTTATCACCCAACTCCAAAGCCCTGCAGAAGAGTCACAGTAAAATTGTCAATATGCACAGAACATTTGGACACTCAAACACAGAATCGTCAAAGAACATTTGGACACTGCTAAAAACAAACAGAGAATCGTCAAAGAACATTTGGACACTGCTAACAACAAACAGAGAATCGTCAAAGAACATTTGGACACTGCTAACAACAAACAGAGAATCGTCAAAGAACATTTGGACACTGCTAACAACAAACAGAGAATCGTCAAAGAACATTTGGACACTGCTAACAACAAACAGAGAATCGTCAAAGAACATTTGGACACTGCTAACAACAAACACAGAATCGTCAAAGAACATTTGGACACTGCTAACAACAAACACAAAATCTTCAAAGACACTGCTAACAACAAACACAGAATCTTCAAAGAACATTAGAACACAGAATCTTCAAAGAACATTTGGACACGGCTAACAACAAACACACAAATTTTGAAGATTTCGGTACACTAGCTACAGTGGGGCCTTCAAGTACTGCCCAGCCAGCAATCAAACATTGTCTAAACATTCCTTCACATTTTATAAAGATTATACGTTTCAGTGAAATTTTGTTTGTGTGAGCACCATTTTTGTTGTGAAGTGAAATTATTACTTTGGAATATACGGCCTAAAAATGTTCAAGAATGTTCTGATAGCATTATATGAAGGTTTGTCGTCATTAGTTATGTTTGGAGAACTTCCTCGAAACACTCTGGAAGGTTTGCATACGTTCTCTGCTGGCTAGGTAAGAAGTATACTATGTACATGACAGATTTGGACAGATTTACAGCACACAGTTTATCACACATACTGGTGTCCTGGCCTGGAATGCACTGGGTCCTATCTCCAGATGGCAGATTGCTCATTGGCTGAGAGCATTGCCACCCTGCAGCAGCAGCAAGTCAAACAAGAAACCAAACAATGACATGTGTTAGAAATCTGAGCAAGAAATAGCCCCAGCAGAATGGCACTAATTGTCAACAGCAAGGATAGACAGTTAGGTTAGTTGAAAGCTTGAGGAAGGTGGTTGCTATTTGAGAAGTGGAGAGTTAGTGGTTGAAAGGTGGTTGGAAAAGATGTTTTGATAGAGCTAAATTAGACTGGCAGGTCAGTTGGATCAATCTTCTAAAATGTAGAATTAAATATAAGATCAAAGAATGAAAAGCAGAAAAGATTGTGTTGGCAGACAGAGAGAAAGAAGTATAGAGAGTGATAAGAGTACGGTGGAAGGATGTACTCGAAGAGATTAATTGAGACTTTCAAATTAAGCCCCCAAAGTAATGCTGGATTAGTGATTAGTATGACTTGAGTCGCAAATGTTGTTAGGGCTTAACGGGATGCATTTACGTATAAATGAAGGCTTACCAATTTCGTCCGAACAACACTTGGGGGAGCTGGGGTGACATCCGACCTCGTTGCTGACTGAAAGAGAAAAAGTATACCTTTAGAGAAACAGAATTTATGCAGATTAGAGAAAAAGTTACACACGAGGGACATAAGGAAACCTTGTGCACTGTACACAAGAGAAAAAACTAAACATCAGTCGGTCAGCAGTTCAATGGATAAGCGCATTGCTGAGATTGTATTATGGTCGAACTGCCCTCTGAATTGCCCTCCAAATCGCCTCCCTTCACCATCCGAAGCGACCACAAAATCATCTCGAATCGGCCAATCGCAGAATTTCATCTGTGGTTTATCTTTGGTTGGCAAAGCTGGTCTCGGAGGGGGCAATCCAAGAGTCTCCTGGGAGTGCCATTGGGCCCTGCTGCAGCAGTGCTGCTTGATAGGGCTGTTTAATCTTGCCAGTGGCCAAATGAAGCTTGCTTGTGCTCCCTGTCACAATCAGACTAACAGAATCAGCCCTGAATGAATCTCATGAATATAGAGTGAGGCACAGAAAGCATTTCCGAGAAAAACGTCGCGCCCAAGTCGTCAACTCGTCAAATAAGTCCCCAATTCCATCTGTTCAATTTGAATCAATTGGGCGTTGAACGCATTGGGGAGATCAGTGGGAAATCACCAACATAGGAAACTTAAGGAAAACGTTAGGATAGAATTAGCATACCGCCAGCACTGGCAGCAGTCTTGAACAACCTTTACTTTAGACAAGCTTCCTTTCGACCTGAGGATGCCATCAGGACAACATTGGAGACATACGTTTGGTATGTAGTTACGTTAAAGCATCCCGCTTGACCCATCTCGAGGCCTCATCTTGAGGCCTCATCTCATGCCCTCTTCTTGAGGCATCATTCTGAGGCCCTCTTGTGGACCCTTGAGATTTTGTGACCAGTTCTGATTTCAGCGTCCAATCAGTCCAATCACTTGAATTGGTGAGGATTGCCTTAGATTTGTTTTATTGCTTAGAATTACTTGTATTTCCTTTGCATTTGCTTAGATTTCCTTTGCATCCCCTTACCAGTGTCACCACTACCTCCAGCTTCTCCTTCTGCCTCAAAACTATTCAATTAAGCCAGAAGCTGCTTCTACCAACAGATCTAATCAAGACTATTGCAAGACTCAAGCTTTTATCATTCAGGACTGTTGTGGAGCGACTGCGATGATTCCGCTTGATGCGATCAACGACGATTAAAGGCAAAGATTATTGCAGAAGATTATTGCTGAAGAGATTAATCTGGAGATTAACAGATTACACAGGAGATTAAAGAGATAAGCCTAATGTCCATTTATGACTTCATTTTTATGCTTCTTCTGGCTGCTGATGCTGTTTGTCATGAAGTGCTTTTTATTCCTGGAGGTGAGGTATTTGAAGAAGTATCTTACTTAGTACTGTCTTACATCAAATAATTATATAAGATAGAACAAGAACCCAGGGGTTCAAAATGGAGGTTGCGTAGTGTCCTAAGTTGAAGTTCATATACCCTGAAAATGGCTATTTCACTGAGTGCCCTGTACCAGGTGTTGTTAATATATTGTGTGCTAAATTCAGAATTTCACAAATAATCCATTTTCAAGCCACAAAATGACCATGTGGCAGATGCGATATGGAAAATACATTTCATAAAAGAACTTGGAAAGAGCTTTAAAATGATGCATGGAAATGTGTCAGGCAGCTCAACCTCCTTTTTCTTGGGAGGAGCTGCACATTCATTTTGATGAATATCATATGATAAACAATGAGAAGACTGGGAATCTTAGAGTAAAACATACTCTATCCACTAATAGAATAAACTGTCTCAGTATGGAACACTGGATAGAACAGTTACCTTCATTGGTACATCCATTAAAATCCAATGGGCTCCGACTGGGCTCAGACAAAACTGAGTTCCAACACAAAATTTACACTAAAATAACGTATATATGGGTTATAAAAGTTAATATTATGTTTAACTAAAATATTTTTTGAAGTTTAACAATTTATTCATTACTATTAATTTGCGAGAAACCAAAATATAAGAAAAATATCAGAAATCCTAATATTTTTTGTTTTTTATGAAAACTTCAAAGGATTGGCCCTCCAAATGAGTTTATTCATTTAAAGAGGTATAATTTAGACACCTAAACGCAAAATTTCAGAGGTCTAACTCCAAAATTGACAGAATCATGGAGCATTGAAAAAATAACATTTTTTCAGTTTTGCTAAATTTGCTCCTTCTAATTTCTGTAATGGCATTAAGACCTCCAAAAGGCACATTTAGAGTATTTAACGCATAATATGGCAGATTTTCATGTTCATAGGTACAACTGTTTCGGAGCTCTGCTCCAGAAAGGAAAAAAAATTAATTATTTTTAATTTCCAATATTTTACAAAAACTGTACCGATTGCTTAAATATGAACACCAAAAGACAAATATATTCTACAAGACCCATTCATGTGCCAAATATCATATTTACAAGTGCAATAGTTTAGGCACAGTGGCCAATACACAATGTGTGATGCTGCCCGTAGTGGATCTAAGCAAGATAAAAACGAAGTCACGTCCAAATAACAACATGCCGGCTATTCATTCCCATGCCAAATGCTTGCTCTATAATCAAGCTAAGGTGCATTCTTGACTCCAAACTTCTCCAAACAAAATGGCCAAGTCAGGGCCCAAAAGACATTCTGAAAATGCCCAAATTTCAAATTTCCCGCCAAAACTTTCCATTTTGTCAAAGTGACTGCATAAATGGAGATGTGTATACACACCTCCATTAAAAATATATACAGGTAGTGTTCCTCTCTAATCATAGCAATTATTTTTGTTTGATCGAATGGAGCTGCAAGTCTACTTCCGACTAAAATATCTGGATGTTAGCAGATAGTAATTATGAGCCAGGTTTGCAATCTATTCCACATGGCAGATGATTCAATAAAAATCCATTTCTCATTTCCTAAAGAGGTTTTGATTTATTTTGTGCTTACTGAAGAGATTACTGATAATGGAAACTGACAAACAACATTACAAACACTCAAGCACAGAAAATTATGCTGTGTTTCCTCTTCAAAGGTCCACAACAGACAGTAACTATGAAGGTGAAATACTTTGTTTAGATTAGAACCCTGATGTTGGTTCCTTAGGAAATTGATGTCCTTCCTATAGAATTGAGTGGGTAGAGGCAGTACCTCATAATGTTATGAGGTACTGGTAGAGGGTTAGCACTCAGGCTGTCCAATCGCTGAGTTCCATTCCAGCTCTGTTCCCATCACTTTGACCTATGTTGGATAGCAGTTTCTATCATCTTTCGTCTCATTGCTGTGTCTTCCTGCTTTCCTAATTAGCTTACTCAGTGCATAAATATAGGCCTATTCATCCACCCACTTTTCCTATACAATACCCCATCCTCCTGACCAGTACTTTTGGTATAGCACATGTATTCTGCCATGTATACAAGTTTGAATTGTTGTTGCTCAAATTCCTTGAATCGATAGAATGACAATTTTACTCATTTGTTCGAATTCTTTCTTCAACTGTTTTCTCAATCAGTTGGATTACAGGCAGATTAGAATCTTGGAGCATTAGCTCATATTGGAGTGATAAATGAAGGAATTTATGGAAATCATCTTCAGATTTGACAAATGTACCAAACTGATTACTAAATAGACAGGATGTTTATTCCATTTTGTTATCTCAGTCGGGAAAGCATAGCGTTGGAATATTATTTCAAGATTATATTGTATCAGTTTTGATCCATACCTTCTCCATCAGCAGACTATTTACCACAAATTTTAAATGTAGCCTCTGATTTCAGTCTGTCTATTTTTTAGTCGGCACAACACAAGAAATGGGTATTGCTTAATTGTAAAAAATTGCATTATAAATGTATATTTTTGGACAAATTTTCAGCAAAATACTTTATATGAGTGATGAAGACACCCTACCTTCGCATTTGAAGTCATTGGTCTTCAGATCTTGGATAGGGAGGTCGTGTAACATTTGAGGAGAGAAGCATCTTGGGTTGCCAGTGACGATGGCCCTCTTCCGCAACCAGTCTCCCAACCAGCGAAGATGGCAATTGCAATTGAACGGGTTGGAGAGAAGGTTCCTGCAAGTAGAAGGTTTTACATTAACAATTGCACTTGCTCTGTGACAATTATGTAAATACCAATTTAATTGCAGATACATGGTGGTGCATTTAAATGTAAATATAGTAAAGCCCTGTGATGGGCAACAACCCTTTAGCACACATGCAGAGGTTGCTTATGGTAATTGAAAAAACATGCATATCAGAAAACTTACAATGTGGACAAGAACTTCAGTCGGTCAAATGATCCTGGCTGGATGCAGCGGATTTGGTTGTCATACAAAGACCTGAAAGCAGAAAAAGATTATAAAGAGAGTTTGAAGAGATTATAAACTAGGTACAAATAGACTGTAGATCACATCTACCAATGTAGTAAACTACATCGTTTGATGGCATCATACTTACAAAAGTCTCAAGTTATCCAAGTCCACAAAAGTGCTGTTCTTAATACAGGTGATCTTGTTTGTTCTTAACATCCTGAAATAGACAGAAAATGAGAGATCAGCAAATAAGTGCTATGCAGGTTGATAGATTGATAGAAAGATAGACTGCTAGATTGGTTGGTTGATTAAACAATTTATTTGATTGAATGACAAATAGATACAACAATATGATAGACGCATTTCGTAATCCAAGTCTATTTACTGTTACAGAAGACCAACAGATCTGAGGGAGATGAGTGCTAGATATAGATGCCAGAAGGATTGGTTGAATAGATACATAAATAGATAGATATATTGATAGATAAGTTACTACTCACAATGTTTTCAAGTTTCGCAGTCCAACAAACATGGAGCCGTCTAGTGACGTCAAGCGATTTTCTGTCAATTGGCTGGAAATGATGGAAATTGCAACATTACATACATACTAAATCATACTTGTAATCATCAAATGACATAATTAACCATAGGAGAGATTTATTAAAGCGTAAAATTAAAACCACACTTACAGGTCTGTGAGTCGCGCAGCTCCCTCGAAGGCCTTGGGGGCAATTCGTTCTATTCTGTTATTTCTCAGGTCTCTGAAATTTGAGCATATTATTTGAGAATTGCATTGGAATTATGTAAACTTGACGTAGCCAGGGGTTATTAAAACGAAATCTGAATAATTGTTTAAATCAAGCGGCTAATAAAATGTCACTCACAGTTTCTGCAGATTGCCCAGCTTAGCGAAAACTCCGCTGTTTTCAATGCGCATTATTTCATTGTCACGCAGTTTCCTGAAAGACAAGGGGGAAAAAAGGTAAAATTAGTTTTAAAAAAGATGAACAATTAGCTTGACATTATAATACTGCTGAAAGTCCAATGCATGAAAATATGAGGTTTCAAGGAATGGTTGACAAAAGAATTGGGTTTTGGTGAGGTATGAAAGGTTGTGGTTGGAAAATGGGTAGATAGATAGATGATCTCGTTAGCACTCTGGAGGTCACTCTCTTTCACCAATCTCATTCAAATTTACTCTACATTCTCTGTAGGTTTTTAACTTTCGACCAGTCACTTTTGGTGCCCTTCTGTGATGGAAAAAATATAAAAGAAACTAAAATGGACTGGCTTCCATGGGTCAAAGGTCAACCATGCCTTCTTCTTCTTCTCCTTAGTATATCCATGACCGGTGTGCCTGTGTTGGAACCATGCACTGTCTGTGCTGCTTAAAGTGCTCTCATGTTTTTTTTTGAAGGACAAAGTAAAACAGGGCAATTACTGTAAGTGACAACAGTTTCAGTATGTTCTTAATGTAAAAATGTGTCGAAATCCATTCTTAAAAG
Source organism: Platynereis dumerilii (assembly GCA_026936325.1). Classification (NCBI taxonomy): domain Eukaryota; kingdom Metazoa; phylum Annelida; class Polychaeta; order Phyllodocida; family Nereididae; genus Platynereis; species Platynereis dumerilii. The sequence goes on from JAPTHN010000005.1 coordinate 53,325,819, forward strand.
AAACGCCCTAACTTTAGAAAACTAAACAAGGACAATTATTTTATGAAAACTAAATTAACTAGAAGTGTGTAACATTAGCATGTCCTTAGTTTCCCCATCAACCCCTGAAGCAACCGAAGTGTCTTTTTTCAATTGTCTCTACCTTTAAAAACTGAAACTTAAATTTCTCAAAGACATTCTAAAAATTAAAGTGACAGACAATGCATTATCTAAAACACTAGGACAGACAAACCAGTGTGCAGACAGACTGAAATGTGGAATTTGTCATGCAATTCAATTAAGGAGTGTTACTCCAAGAAACAGAAGCATGAGCAATGGGTTGTGTACGTGATTAAGAGGTCTAATGTAACCTCGTTTTGGTTCTCATGTAGCCTCGTTTTGGTTCTCCTTTTGTCATCATTCTCTTCATGTCTCTCCATTACAACTTCTAATGGAAATGACAAGAGAACAATTGATGTGATTAAGACAGAATAGGCTAATGCATATGTACACTTCATACAAAATCACAACAACAGAGAAATAGGAGCAGTAAGGAGAGAGAGGGTGACTGAAAGTGAGAGATGGGTAAGAGTTGCTTTGGGCGAGGAAGCTAAATCAAAAGTGTTTAATATACAAACACAACCCAAAAAAAAAAAAAAAAAAAAAAAAAAAAACGAGGGTGACTTTCGCAGTTTCAGAACTCACAATTGAAAATTTACCTATAGGTAGTGAATATGTACACTTTATACACAATCACTGGAAGAGAGAAATGAAAAGGAGAAAAGAAAGGAAAGAAAGGAGAAAAGAAAGGAGAAAAGGAAGGAGAAAAGGAAGGAGAAAAGAAAGAACAGGGAAGAAATGAGGGAAGAAAGGAGGGAAGAAAGGAGGGAAGAAAGGAGGGAAGAAAGGAGAAAAAAGGAGAGAAGAAATGAGAAAAGTAAGGAGAAAATAAAGGAGATAAGAAAGGAGATAAGAAATGAGAAAAGTAAGGAGAAAATAAAGGAGATAAGAAAGGAGATAAGAAATGAGAAAAGTAAGGAGAAAATAAAGGAGATAAGAAAGGAGATAAGAAATGAGAAAAGTAAGGAGAAAATAAAGGAGATAAGAAAGGAGATAAGAAATGAGAAAAGTAAGGAGAAAAGAAATGAGAAAAGAAAGGAGAATAGAAAGGACGTAAGAAAGGAGAGAAGAAAGGAGAGAAGAAAGGAGAGAGAGGATAACTGGTGAGTGAGAGATGAGGAGAGTGACTCTGGTGAGACTTTTATTCCATGCAAACACAAGCCACCAAAAAATGTGATGGAATTGTAATTGAGTTTCTCTTGAGCAGTTCCAGAACTTAAATTGAAAACTAAAGTATGAGATTTTTTTTATTTTTAGGAAGTTTGATGTTTGAGACACAATTCTACTATACATGTATCTCAGTAAGAAAACAAGCTATAACCATTGCAGTTGTCACGCTGACTAGGTCGAACCTTGATGAAACTTCTCAAAAGACCAGACCAGGTACCTGACCTTTTGACCTAGAGGTCAAAAATTGGTATCATCTACAGCTTCTTTGCAATATGAGTTCCTCCACCTCACTGGGATACAGTCGTCAAGGGCCACAGTAACTCTGGCTGTAGGCCTATTATAGGCTATATCCAGTATTTCTACACTTAGTCTTTTTGGGAAAAGATATGAATCCCTTCATGTCACTGAGGACTGAGGTTATTCCTTTGCAAAGCACTGGCCTGTGAAAGAATTACTTTTGGTGTATTATTTACTGAGGAGCATAATTTATTGGGTGCACATATATAACAAGCACTCCCAACAAGTGATTTTGGAGTAACATATTGTAACCACGTGGAGGGTTTACTTCCAATGCTATCTGTCTTGTGGTTGGTCTTCTTGTTTTGTGTTTAGTTTCTTAGTTATTCTTTAGTTATCTTTCTCCTTTTTTATGTTTTTTCTTTCTCAAAAATAGGTTAGGATGGCCACATACAATCTCACTAAACAGCTTGCCACTCAACCTGGGGAGGACCTCAAGACAGTCAAGGGCTGCAAAAGGTCCCTCCCACAGCGCAGGTCTGACCTTCCGGAAGTAGATTGATGGCAGGTCAAACAAGGTCAATGGCCCTTAGTGCCCTCTATCGGCAAGTGTACAGACCACCTAGTGGCAAATGTGCTCACCAACTTAGTGCAAATGTTGCCAGTCTCTATAATAGCTCCACCTTTCAAGTTATTACACTTTTTAAGACACATTTGCTATTCACTGTTAGATCCTGCATTCCTACACTGACAGGTATTTAGCATTGAAAATCTAAGTTCCTTCTCCACAGAAAAAATTAAAAACATAAACAGACACCAGGATAATTGGGTACAGTGCTAACAGAAGACACCCTAAGATCCAAACAATGTATAATGTATTGGTCAGATAAGGAGGAGAAGTCTCCTGAACTCCAAAGCGGTGAAGTGGCAAGATTGCTTGTGTGGATTATGAAAACAAATGACTGTATAATTGTGTAACTCAGAACTTCGTGACATTGGAAGTGTTAATCTGCAGCCGGGGAAAGCAACTTCAGTTAATACGGTTCGCTGAGTGTGGTCACTTGCAGAAGACGACCAAAAGGAAGCATGAATTTATATGGAAAAGAAAGGGAAAAAGTTGGGAATGGTGCCATCCATATCAAAATTAAGGTCCGGCCAGCTGGAATTTCAAATCTAGCTTGGTGTCACTACAGAGCCCTTCAAACGGTTTAAGGGTAATTCCGTGTCATTTCATCAAATTTCAGAAAATCTTCCCACTCGACCGACTCAGAATGCTTTAAAAATTTGCCAGAATGAAGGTTTCTCACCTAGAAGCACAAATCCTTAGTAATACAGTGATATCTTGAATAGTTTTTCTGAGAAAAATTCATGAAAAATTCGAGAATTTTCATGAAATTTTTTAAGTCCAGAATTTTGAAGGCATGTAACTCAATCAGTGTAAAACCTCGAGACTTCCAATAAGACAACATGTTTTTAATGTAGCCCAGGTGTAATAATGCATTGTTTCAGCCACCTCAATGCATTTGCCCCCATTCCATAGGTTATTGAAAAAATCGGAAAATTGCGGTTTATTCACATTTTTGTCCCCAAATTTCCCAGTCAATATAACAAGTGGAGATCTAATATTATGGTTGAAGAATCTTTGCTATGACTTCTAAACATGTGTACAGTATCAAGCCAACCACACAAATATTCTTGGAGAAATATAGTCTGAAAAACTGAAAATGTGTAAAATTGGTCAACTTCTGACCAAATTTTACAAGGTATAGTAGCCTATACCAAAAAAATGAATACACTGACCTAAAGAACAACATCACATGCGTTCATAGAAACAATTTCAAGTTGGTATCTTTTGGCGTTTTATCTACGTAGATTTTTATACATTTTTTGTTTTTGTATTAAATGGACATTAACTGAAATTTATAAAAAAAAAATGTACCAGTAAATCTGCTTAGTGAGCAATTTTCATGTATTCTGCTATAATTAAAAGTTGTCTTTGTGCATTGTGTTTGTTGAATTCAGTAACATTGTTCATATTTCAGCTTAACTGGTTTATTGTTGTCTGAAGCCAGAATGCACCTTCGTCCAAATTCCGCCATCGGCGTTCTGGCTTTGCCAAATATTATCATGGCATATTTGGTAACGGCACAAACCATTTTATTATGCCTTTACCATACAATGTGGATTCAGCAATTGTACAAGAACATCATCCTCAGCTTTTTATGCATTTTCTTAAGCAAACTCAAAAGAATATGGAGATGTTCAATTAATTTATTAACTTACCTACTCTACACAAAGCAAAACTGTGGTGGTTTAACGTCAAAGATGATGTGCATTTGATAATGCCAAAAACAAGTCGAGATATTTTCGTAATACATCAGTGTCTTTGACAATATAACAAAGTTTATTCAGGTAGCTGCAAAACTTGTTTTCAGTGGAAGAAAATCATATTAATATGTCATTGATAAGATGCAGTGCATTAGTGTGTATAAAAAAAACAGCACAAAAATGTTTTTGCATGGCTAAAATGTATCAATATGACAAAATTGTAAACTTGTAACAAAAGCACCAACAGATACCAACTTGAATTTTTTTCTGTGAACACATGTGATGTCATTCTTTAGGTCGGTGTATTCATTTTTTTGGTATAGGCTACTATACCTTGTAAAATTTGGTCAGAAGTTGACCAATTTTACACATTTTCAGTTTTTCAGACTATATTTCTCCAAGAATATTTGTGTGGTTGGCTTGATACTGTATGCATGTTTAGAAGCCTTAGCAAAGATTCTTCAACCATAATATTAGATCTCCACTTGTTATATTGACTGGGAAATTTGGGGACAAAAATGTGAATAAACCGCAATTTTCCGATTTTTTCAATAACCCATGGAATGGGGGCAAATGCATCAAGGTGGCTGAAACAATGCATTATTACACCTGGGCTACATTAAAAACATGTGGCCTAATTGCAAGTCTCGGGGTTTTACACTGATTGAGTTACATGCCTTCAAATTTCTGGACTTAGAAAATTTCAGGAAAAATCTCGAATTTTTCATGAATTTTTTTCAGAAAAACTATTCAAGATATTACTATATTACTTGGAATTTGTGCTTTCAGATGAGAAACCTTCATTCTGGTAAATTTTCAAGGCATTCTGAATCGGTCGAGTGGGAGCCATTTGTTGAATTGACACGGAATTACCCTTAACCGCCCTTTTCTTGACATCCAAACGAAACTTGTAGGTGAAGCCAGTATGGAGTACTGGTGAAGGTAAAATGCTTGGTTTTCAACCAGCAAATGATACTCACAATTCAGTGACGAAGATGGGCAAGTTCTCAGGGATCTGAGTGAGTTTCCTTCCGGAGCAGTCGACAATCGTCCCCTGGCAGATGCACTCTTCCGGACACAGGCTGCTGATGTCGCACTTGCCCGCATTTCTCGTCTTCGCCTCTTCTGATCCGGCTGCAAAAGAAAAACCAATCAGATATTATCATCATTGCCTGGAATTGTGATGAAATCCTTTACACACAAAGTATATATAAGCCTCATTGGTTGGGCTAAGAATTTGATTTTTAATGGCACATATCACATTACGCTTTGTAGGCATCAGCCAACCAAAGTAGTGCGGTGCTTAATTCTGTTGTGAAAATTAAAGTCAAGACATTTTATTTTTGCAGTAAGTTTTTAGCCAATAAAAGAATACTAGATTAAGTCTGAGGTTTAATTTTTGGTTTATCAGGGTGAGTACACCATGACCAAGCATGATTTGGACTAAATTTATGTCCTCTGACCCCCCGCTCCATCATGCAGGCACTTACAATGCTAAATTACTGCTGCTCTTCAGCACATTTAGAGCTATTTTTAGCCTTCTGTTGTGACATCATCAGCATTGTTGGCTCTATGACATCACTGAAACAATGGTGACGTCACAACAGCAGCAATAGAAGCAGTAGAAGAAAATGGCTTCTTGAGCTGTTTTGACAGCAATGTTATTCTAATGGGACTACCTCAAAACCAGGACTACAACATGCCAATACTTCCAAATGTTTTATGAAACTGTTTGGTCAAGGTGTCAGGAACAGGAGGAGACAAGTATTTTTGGCAAGAGTAAGGTATGTTTTTAATAATCAGCCAAAAACTTACTGCCAAAATAAAATGTCTTGACTTTAATGTTGTGAAAATTAATGTTGGTCAGTGAATTTGAATTTTCATTCATGCATTCTATAGGAAGGGAAGTGCAATGGATACTATTGTTGGTCAGTGCCTCAGTGGTACCTTGTAAGTGGACATATACAGTGTTTAAACGTTTTATTTATTTTAGTAATTAATATCCTACTGATTATCGTCCTTCTGTTGCTCATTGTTATTTTAAGCGACAAATTGTTCTATGTTTGGGCCCATGACAGCCATTCATGAGTGAAAATATTATTCACCGTTAATGCATCAAAACCTTATTTTCCTTTATAAGGAAGCATCTCTTAATTCATAATGAAGAATCACTAAAAGTTTATTGAGTATCTTGATACTAAAAAGACTCCTTATTGGTCTTGAAAAAGCTGCTACATTTCATTTGTGGTGTGTGCAGTGTGCTGTTCATAAAAGTGGCTGAAATGACCAATAATCTGAGAGGTATGGAAAGCTAATAAACTGCTCAATGTACAAGCTGTGCCTGAAATTCTGAATGAGTATTGAACTCCTTCCGCAATATGTCTTGGAAATTGGAATTCCCTCAGTGAGCTTTATTGCCTTTTGGCTTTCTTCCACCGTATTCAATGAAAGAACCAAAGGCAAGATTATGAGTTACATACGCTTAGCGGTTAATATTTACACTGCTTAGGATTCTACACTATACGAAAAACACTCCCGGGCAACAGGAGTCTGGTCGTTTTTGCTGTCGTTTATGTTGGTCGTTTTTGTCGAGGGCGAGTTTGAAAGGGGGCGAATTGGTTTAGCAATAAGGAGGCATCTGAGGTCTTATTGCTGGTCGGTCCGGCCCGAGAGAGCAGCTGGTGGAGTATATTGGAGGCTGATTCTGTTTGTGGACAGCGGCCGTGTTTGAAAAGAGGGCCTTATTAAAGGCTTCCGCTTGCAACACTTGTCGCCTACCCACAATGCAATGGGCAGACTAATTAAAGTAGGCAGGTGGCAGCGGGGACCCCTGGGGCAGACCTGCTCAACGCTGTTCAATGGGAGAATGTGCCAGACATACCACTATGAGGCTAGAGCTGTGATATGAAGGAGTAGACTTAGGGTAGAAGGCTTAGCATAAGTTAGGATACGAAATACTAGAGTTCTTCCACTAAAAGGCGAGTTGCAGTGACAGAACGCAATGTCGCGGTCTTTCGTTTCGAAGCAATAATAATGGGGACTCTCCTCATGGATGGTCTCTCCTCATGGATGGTCTCTCCTCATGGATGGTCTCTCCTCATGGATGGTTTCTCATTTGGAATTATAGTTTGCCATAGCATGAGGACCATTGTAGTACACTGCACAGAGTAAACACTAATCAGTATTATGTTGCAGCAGTGTAGAGGCTGCCATCTCAGAACAAGTAGTTCTAAGCTAATATCTTGGTATCCCACAGACTGTTCTATTAAAACACTTTTACCTACCAAAATCATGCCAAATTTCCATAATAAAATTGAGATACATATCATTCTCAGGGTCAAATTATATTTAATACATTGTATGCAACCCTTTTTATCAGACCTTCTTGCACACAAAGGTTGATGGATGGCATTCTACTCATTATACTCTGCTCATGCATAACTTGGTTTATCACACCAGTTTCATTCTACAGTCTTTTTGATAAGAAAACAAAAACTGTTCATTGAACATGATGAAGCTGCATCAAAAAGACATTTTAGATAAGAATTAATCCTGGGATTACACCTATACTTGGCACATGAAATATACAATGAAGTATCAAATGAAGGATACATTGTAAGATGGAAACGTACTACGATTCATCACAGAAAAGTAGCCGTAGTGCAAAGAGTCACTTTCCAGCACACCGACCTCATCTATGTTTTCTGAGCTTGACACTTTATCCGATAGACTCAACAATTACACAATTTGTAATGAGATATATTGTTTTAGTAATTTCCTTTGCAGATGCAGAGGTGAACGGATAAGGACTTTGAAAAGGTGCTTGGTTCCAGAGATACAAATTGATACAAATTTATGTATTGCACGTACATAGCTCTGTAGTCACATCAGAACAGATCCTCCATATTTCTTTGCTCCACTCCTCCCAGGTGTAAATGGGTACTTGGCCATACGCAGTGATGGCAATTGTAGATTGATTGAGCATTGTGGACGCTGCCAGACTGTATGTTCTTCACATAATTCCAAATCTGTTAGGATGTGCATATATGGCCTTCAAAAGGCATTTTGCTTGTGGCACTTGACAGAGGTTGTCAGTGATTCACTTCCAACCTTTTATAAGGCTAACTGATTCTAATAAACATCTTGCAAATTAATTAATCTACCTAAACAGCTCTATTGTTTTGTCACTTCTGGTGTGTGTTTAATCTACTTTCTGGTGTAGTGGCAATCCACAAAATCAACATTTTCAGTTTGTAGTATTGCCTTCTGAGAATTGCCATCTGAGGGGGGATTCCCCTCCTGGCAGTTGCTGCAGCTTATTTGCCCTTTTCGCCTCCTGCTTGGCGTTGTTGCCCGGGGGATGGTTTTAACAAAGTAGATCCTTGTTGACAGACCCCGTGGAGCGTAGTAATACATCAGACCAGCAGTTGGGCGAGTAATCAAAGAATTGCCGGTGTAGATTGGAAAATAGTGCTCCTCTCTGAGGTGTCGGGGTGAGTCGTCAAGCGGAAGTGAAGACCCTACAGCGATGTCACTCCCTAACAATTCCTACGCCTAACCTCATTACTCCGGACTACTTTTTCTGCACCTTTTCCTGACCTAACAACCTCTGTTTACATCTATATTAAGGCCCCAAGGAGTTGTTCTCCAACTTTTCACCCAAGCAATGTTACCATTGGTTACATTGTAGCCTTTGCAGCTATACTTGCAATTGCTCATTTTCAGAAGGGGGTTGGTCCATATATCTCAGTATTAACATCATAGCATATTTGCATAGTTGGAGGACTTTTTCATAATTTTCCATCACCACACATAATTGCAGTGTATTACAATATAGCACAATTGTGCTTCCTCACAATGAACCTCAAACAACAAGACAGCTCTCACACAAATCATAATAAACAAGGCTTATTTGCAGGTCTTCCTTGTGCAAGAAGGCAAATTATAGCCCGGAGGAAGATATAGGTGTACTGGATTTGCCAAGAAAAATGTACAAATTGTAAGCTTTCCAGTGCATTTAATTTAGTGGGGAGCAAATGGCTGGTTCTGCAGAGGGGCCTAATAAATAATCTCAGGCTTTTTAGGTGATGCCAGGCACCCACAAGCAGACTGATTATTAGGGAAAAATAGCTATGGGGGAATTTTGCTCCTTGGTTGAGCCCAAGAGATGTTGCAGTGAGGGAGAGAAAGGGAGGCAAATACAAGGACAAGGAAAATGAGAGAGAATAAGGTAGATTAAATACAAGAGAAGAAGAGTAAAGAGAAAAATATGAAATTGAAGAGGAGAAACCTAGGAAGAGGAACAGTAAAAGCCATGAGGAAAAGCATGGAGCATGCTAGGAAGAGGAAGGACGTGGCAGCAGCAACTAGTAAAGCAAGAGGGGTGGAGTGTGAGAGGAATAAGCAAGGAAGGGAATAAGGAGTAACAGGAACAGGGAGGGAGTAAGGAGTAAAAGTAAGGGAGAAAGTAGCAACCGTCACAGGAAGCAATGAGCCAGAATCAGACAAGAAAGTTAGGAAGGAAAGAGAATGTATAAGAATTAAGATCAAAAGAAGACAATGAAGAAGACAGACCAAGAAAGAAGGAAATTTGCATTCAAAATGGGAGAAGCAAAGGCGGCAGAAAAGTCAAGACGGGAACGGGAAAAGAAGAAAGGAAGAAACTAAAACGCAAGGCAAAAAGAAGAGCCTTTACCGCTCATGGTAACCCTACATTCAATGGGTCAGACTAAAATTAGGCCACTCTTCTAGGGTAACACCCTGTTTGCTCAACATTGCTCAAGTGCATGATAGAGGACAGCAATGTTTGTGACGTCACAAAGGGGTCACTCCAAATGTGATTGATGATATTTACTTGGATCAGTTGGTTAGTCCAGGGTGATTAATCCTTGGTTTAGGTCGAGGGGATGAGCAGTATTAGCTGAAGGTAAACACTGTCACAATGAATATTATAATGATAGTGACCTCACAATGACATCTGGGGATTCCCCTCATTGTCATGTGACCTCAAGTTGACGTCACGTGGACGAGATTTGGTGAGAAGTTGGAAAATCTTTCCTAGAACTGGAAGAGAGTTGCATGCAAATATTGGGGGTTCCATTTCCAGGAAAGCAAGATTATCACCTGGTTGGCTGTGAATATCACTGTTTACAGTCAAAATGTCAGGGCCTATGATATTGTGGCGCCCGGCCTGTCAAGACATCGAAAATGACAGATCCAACCTCGCGCGTATTTTTCATCGCGTCTTCAAAGTCGAATAAAATAACTTAAACTGAACGCACAGCAGTGAAACTTACATCAAAATGATTCTAAAAACCTCCATTTTCAAGCGTAGCATAGCGTCGCAGCTGTTAGAACGACCGTTACTTCAAAAACAGGCTGTTTTGTCGGCGAAGTCTCCCCAGAAATGTTGATGTCCGCCATCATGGATTCTACGGCGTCACTGCGCATGCGCCGTCCCAGACAGAGGCGGAAAAGTTGATAAATAGGGGGCACGTACGGCAGTTCTGACAGATTGATCTCAGTCTCTGAAGCGGCAACAGCCCAGAAGAAACAGAAAAACAGGCCAGAACCTTGAATTGTGGTGAGAATTGAACCCAACTGAGAAAGAAAATTAATTGCCAAGCTCTTGAGCTCAGGAAATAACAGTAAATTCTGAAATTGCCAGATTTAAGGAAGGGAAAAATAATTGTTATTTTTCCTTGGTTACCAAGCTTTAGTCAGGGAGTTCTCCTTGATTCAGCTTACCAGACAATTTTATTGGAAATATTTTGACTAAAAAAATCTAGGAAAATTCCAAGTAAACTGTTTTGATCAGATTTTATTCATAAAATCCTTCACATCATTTCCGGAGGGGGGTCCATTTCTTCTTGGGCCAGGATCTCAAGTCTAGGCAGGGTACCATATTCCGGGACCAGGGCACCATATTCTGAGAGCAGGACCAGGGTACCATATTCCGGGACCAGGGCACCATATTCTGAGATCAGGACCTGGGCACCATATTCCAGGACCAGGGCACCATATTCCGGGACCAGGGCACCATATTCTGAGATCAGGACCTGGGCACCATATTCCAGGACCAGGGCACCATATTCCGGGACCAGGGCACCATATTCTGGGATTCGGACCAGGATACCATATTCCGGGACCAGGGCACCATATTCTGAGATCAGGACCAGGGTACCATATTCCGGGACCAGGGCACCATATTCTGGGATCAGGACCTGGGCACCATATTCCAAGACCAGGGCACCATATTCCGGGACCAGGGCACCATATTCCGAGATCAGGACCAGGGTACCATATTCCGGGACCAGGGCACCATATTCTGGGATCAGGGCACTATATTCTGAGATCAGGACCTGGGTACCATATTCCGGGACCAGGGCACCATATTCTGAGGTCAGGACCAGGGTACCATATTCTGGGACCAGGGCACCATATTCTGAGATCAGGACCTGGGCACCATATTCCAGGACCAGGGCACCATATTCCGGGACCAGGGCACCATATTCTGGGATTAGGACCAGGATACCATAATCCGGGACCAAGTACAATAGAAACTGATATCCAGTTTAACGGAAAGCAAATTCTCATAAAGACAAACAAGGCTCAATAATCCTGACTCTTTTTGAATTCCATCTCATTTTACAAAGACTCAAAGAAATCAAGGCTGTTTATTTCCGAACTTTCCTCCACAATTAATAAGTTTTCAATAAAGGTTGAAATCTCCCTAAAACTGAGTTTCGTCTCCAGTTACCGCAGCTTGCTCGTAACATTTTGGTGTCAGAAGTGGGATGTCAGAGTAACTGACATCCAGTGAGACGAACTTCATAGCTCGAGCTGAAAAATTTGGAAAGTTAACAAGATGGTCGGAGATGAAACAGAGGAGAATCCACAGGTTCAAGTGATTTGTAAGATGATCGACGGATCGTACGAGATAGGAAGTGAATGTCCAGATTGTTTCATTGTGTTAAAGAAGGAGAAGATGTGTCACTTGTGCCCTTACAACCCTGATTACTGGAATGCTGAAGAATACCTGGAATTCAGAAATTTCGTGGGACAAGTGAGCAAGGTGAATCCCCTATAAATACAGTCGGACAATTTAATTACCAATTGACTTAAAAACAAGCTTGGACCTGATAAAGATAACTTCGATCCTCCCAGAGACTTGATGGATCGGATCCAGACAAGAAGCATGACCATGCAGAATCCAGACCAACCCAGAATTAATTCCTGGGAAGAAGAGTTGGCTCGAGGAGGACTTGGAGATCCCGGCCATGTACTCCATGGGGAAGATTTGCGGCCAAATCTTTCAACCCATTTGGGTGAGGGTGAAATACCATCCATGAGTTATCACGAAGATCCTCAGAATCGACACGGAAGTCCCGACAGATCCCAAGGAATGAGATACTTTCCTTCAACAGGGCCGAGCTGGAATGACCATGAGGAGACGCCCCGACGAAGACCTTGGGAGATGGGTTTTGATGGATCAAGGGGAGGGCGGATTCCGGATGAGCCAAAGCATAGGCGACCAGATGCAAGTCGGTCTACGTCGGTCCCCGAAAATTCTGGAGCCTCCCTCAAAATGACTTTACCCACCTATGATGGAAAAGGGAAGTGGCGAACCTTCATCCGGCAGTTCGATGCAATCACTTTGGAATGGCCCACATCCAAGAAATTACAGCACTTGCTCGCCAGTCTTCGAGGAGATGCAGCTGAATTTGTGTTCGACCTGGATACGGACCTCCTGAGCGACTTTCATTGGCTTGTGGATGAACTGGAAAAGCGATTCATGACAAGGGAGTCACGGGAAACACATGTGAGACAGTACTATAGTCGGAAGTTCAGACGAGGAGAGAATATTAGGGAATATGCCTCCGACCTGAAACGCCTAATTAGGAAAGCCTACCCTCAAGGGATCAGCCGGATGGTAATGGAGGATATGCTTCTAAAGCAATTCTTTGATGGCTTCAACGATGAGGATTTGCACTACTACGTGCAATACCTAAAATCCCCGGATAACCTGGACAAGGCAGTAGAGTTGGTATATGAATATGATGACAGACGGGGAATTCAACGGGAGACTGTGAGAAACAAGGAAAAGTCAAATTGGACAAGGGACCGGCCGAATTGGAACCGGGAGGATTCAGGATGGAAGGGCGACTATAGAAACCGAGACAAGAAGGATAAGGTTAGGAACGTCGGTGTAAGATCTAAAGAGTCAAGTCATCCAGAGAGATTCCAAGGGCGGAAGACCGGCCCGGAGGAAAATGGGACCTTGAAGGATCTAGCAAGGGCGATGACCCAGATGACCCAGATGATGGAGAAACTCATGAAAGATGGACCCGGCAGTTTGGATCATCAGAAGACAGCACGGAACAATACTGAGAGGAACTATGACTGCTACAAATGCGGAAAGGCGGGGCATTTCGCTCGGGAGTGTCCAAAGAAATCCGAAAATCTAAAAGTGCTTCATTCCAATGAAGAGTCGGAGGAAGAATGCGGCTCGGAAGAGGACTTCTGCAACCCAGAAGAAATAGTCAACAGTGAGGATGGATTGGCCGATGATGACGTAGATAATTTAAACTAGAAATGGTCACTTCCAACGGTCCGGAGGTGACCAGCCTTAAAAAATCCATTCACAATGAGGCTGAAACTGTTAAAATAGAACAACGTCAGGAAAATGAAGAAACTCAGACCGAAGATGCAATGAAATTATACAAAGTGGAATCCGCCATGTCGGTACAAGGTGTCGTACAAGGAATTCCTATAGAATTTCTGGTAGACACAGGGGCAAGTTGTACCCTTGTGTCAGATAAAGTGTTCACTAGAATTGTGGAACAAGGGAAGTACAAACGGAGACATTTTCCGAAGAAACTGAAAATGGCGGACGGAACTCCGCTTACCGTTGAAGGAGCATTAACGGTTGACATTGAACTGGGAACAAAGACAGTTCAACATGACATCATTGGAGCGAAAATCTATGATGAGGGAATCCTGGGATACGATTTCCTGAAATCGCATGGCTGCCTGGTGGACATAGGGGCATGCGAATTCCACTTGCAGGGTGAGCGAATCCCCTGTGTTGGAGACGAAAATGAAGAGGTGCTGCGAGTGAAGGAAACAGTGGAATTGTTTCCAGAAGCAGAGCAATTGGTGGAAGTGTATTTCCCAATTGGAGCAAAGAAGACTGATGAATGCCAATTAGTGGAACCTATATTGGCTTGTCAAGAGAAATATGGGATCACTGTTGCTGCCTCACTAACGACAAAGACTAAGGAACAGCCGGTAGTACGGGTTTTGAATCCATGTAAGGAAGGGATTACTTTGTACGAGGGCACCAGAATAGCCAGGGCCGAACCGGTGGAGATTCTGAGGGAATTGGATCTCGAACAGGAAGAGGACTTCGACAGAGAAATGACGGTTCGGCGGATGGAGAAAAATGAAACAATTTCACAAGGACCGAGTGAAACTGTATGGAAAGTCGAGGAAACCTCAGAGGAGGAGAAGATGGAAGTGCCTGAACATCTTCAAGAATTGTTCGAAAGAAGCATACAAGACTTTAAAAAAGAAGAAATACCCTTGGTGAAGAAATTATTTTGCAAACATCAGGAGGTATTTCAGACTGATAAAAGGGATCTCGGGAAACTTGATCCAACATTTGGTGAACATGAAATACCCACTGGAGATGCTGCCCCGATTCGACAGAGACCACGAAGGACTCCATTGGCGTTCCGAGGGGAAGAAGAGGCTGAAATAGAGAAGATGAAGGAGATGCAGGTCATTAGACCCAGCACCTCACCGTGGGCCTCACCAGTTGTACTGGTCCGCAAGAAAGATAAAACGTGCAGATTTTGCATTGACTACACTAAGCTAAACAAGTTGATCTTCCGGGAAAATTGGCCCCTTCCCCGGATAGATGATTGTTTGGAATCGCTGACTGGATCACAATATTTTTCCAGCATGGATTTAGCAAGCGGATACTGGCAAATCCCGGTGAAAGAGGAAGACAAAGCCAAGACAGCATTTGTGACAAAGTCGGGACTGTACGAATTTAATGTGTTACCTTTCGGCCTCTGTAATGCTCCGAGTACATTTGAGCGGATAATGGAAGCAGTACTCAGAGGATGTCAGTGGAAAACCTGTCTCATATACTTGGACGACATCATAGTATTTGGAAAGGATCTTGCAGAACAAGTGGATAGGCTGGACGGGGTACTTCAGAAGCTTCAGCAGGCCGGCCTGAAACTTAAGCCCAGCAAGTGTAATTTCTTTCAGAAGAGTTTGGTGTTTCTCGGGCACATGGTGACAACAGAGGGGTTGACTACAGACCCGGAGAAAATTTCAGCATTAAAAGACTGGGCCCGACCTCAGACCGTGAAGGATGTAAGGAGTTTCCTGGGCTTCTGCTCCTATTATCGTAGGTATGTTCCCCACTTCGCAGAACTCAGTACACCCCTCTGCAAGCTCACCCAAAAACAGCAGCCGTTTGTCTGGTCCGAAGGATGTGAAAGCGCCTTTCAGAAGCTGAAAACTGAACTAATCAATTCCCCAGTGTTGGCCTACCCTCAGGATGGGGGAATATTCTTGCTGGACACAGATGCATCCGACCATTCCATTGGAGCAGTTTTGACACAGATTCAAACTCCCAGTCAGGAATTCCAGAACTGGAAACCGAAGCAGAAGTCAGCATTAGAAAAGAAGTACGAAGGGGAAGAAAAGGTTATTTCGTTTGCCAGTAGGAGCATGACCAAGGAGGAAAGAAACTACTGTGTGACCAGAAAAGAGCTGTTGGCTGTGATAACTTTCACCAAGCATTTCCGTCACTATCTGCTAGGCAGAAAATTTCTAATCCGGAGCGATCATCGCCCTCTACAGTGGCTGTTCCGATTACAAGATCCCACTGGACAGGTAGCCCGCTGGCAGGAGACCCTGGCAAGGTACGACTTTGACTTAATCTACAGACCTGGGTCGCAACATGCCAACGCAGATGGAATGTCAAGACCTCCGGCAGAAACAACATCATCACCAGTCAAGCCCCCATGTGGAGCCTGCAAGAAGTGCCAGAAACAAGAAGGTATAGAAGAGTCAGTTAGACCAGTGCAGACCAGAGCTCAGAAAGACTTGGAAAGAAAGAAGGGAGACGTCAGTGGGAAACATCAGTCGAGCCATTCACAGAATTGGGTTACTGGGTATACCATGGAGGAATTAGGGAAATTACAGATGAAAGACAATGAAATTGCGCCCATATTAAAGTGGATCAATGCCTCATCTGTTAGGCCAAAGAGTGAAGAAATTAAAATTGAGTCACCGGCAACAAGGAATCTTTGGTTACAGTGGGAAGCCCTGAGAGTAAGGCAGGGAGTCCTGTTTCTGGAAGGGAAACAATCGAGTCAAACCCGCCTTATCCTCCCACAGGAACTCCGTGAGGAAGTATTGCTCAGTGCACATGACGGCTTGATGGCTGGACACCTGGGGCAGAAGAAAACTTTCGGGAAAATCCAACAGAGGTTCTATTGGTTCAAGATGAGGGAGACGGTTGAAGAGTATGTGGCTGCATGTCCCACCTGTAACAAGAATAAAAGAAACAGGAGGAGATTCTGTGTTCCTCAATCTAAAATTCCAGTGGGAGCTCCAATGGATGCTGTGGCCACAGACCTTTTCGGGCCCCTTCCAGAGAGCGGAAATGGAAATCGGTATATATTGCTGTTAACCGACTTGTTCTCAAGGTGGATTGAGCTCATACCGATACCTGATGCCACCGCGGAAACCTGCGCAAGAGTAATCCTCAATGAATTTGTCGCACGGTTTGGCTGCCCGCTCTCCATTCATTCGGACCAAGGTCGCAATTATGAGTCCGAATTATTCAAGGAGTTGTGTCAGTTACTCGAAATACGCAAGACCCGCACTTCAGCACGTCACCCTCAGGGCAATGGCTGCGTAGAAAGGTTCAATCAGACTCTGGTTTCAATGATTCGGCCCTATCTCCGTGGGAAGCCCTTAACTTGGGATATAAATTTGGGAGTGCTGGCCGGAGCGTATCGAGCCTCACTCCATGAGACGACCAACTTTACCCCCAATAGAATTATGCTGGGGCGGGAAGTCAGGATGCCCATGGACCTGTATTTCGATATCCCTGAGGAAAGACAGGAAGACTCATATGGAGCGCACATCACTTCTCTAAAGAAGGAGATCTCAAGAGTGGGAAAACTAGTACGGGGTTGTATAAAGAATCCAGTGATCCTGGAGGGGGAACAAAGTCTAAAGCCTCACTTTACTCCATTCCAAGTAGGTCAAGTTGTCTTCCTCAGGAATGAGAAGCGAGCTTTAAGGCAAAATCCCAAACTCCAGTTTCCATACGAGGGCCCTTACTTGATAGTGAAGAAACTGAGTGACTTGAATTATGAGGTTTTGCTCAATAATCAAGGGGGGACCCGCGTGGTGCATTTCGAAAAACTAAAGTTATGCAAGTCCTGCACACCAGATTGGATCCAGAAGAGACAAAAACAATTTCAGGGAAAGCTGGAAAACAAGGAACAAAATGAGCTAAAAGACTAGCTAAATCAAATGACCAAAAAAAAAAAAAATTTGAACTTTCCTGAGCTCAAAGCAACAACAAAAAAAAAAATAATAATATAATAATTTAAAAAAAACACAAAAAAAAAAACTTGACAATGAACATCCTTTCTTTCAGACAGACTAACAAGATGAAGTACCGCTGCGTGGAATGCCACAGAAAATTCAATAAGCCATCCCAAGTAAAGACCCACTTCTACCGGCACTTAAAGTCAACTGTGAAGCCGCTTAAGTGCCGATTTGACAACTGCCATTGGTATGGAGTCTCTCACTGGGAATATACACAGCACAAGACCTGCGGAAAACAC
This sequence comes from Platynereis dumerilii, assembly GCA_026936325.1. Classification (NCBI taxonomy): domain Eukaryota; kingdom Metazoa; phylum Annelida; class Polychaeta; order Phyllodocida; family Nereididae; genus Platynereis; species Platynereis dumerilii. Next base: position 53,343,539 of record JAPTHN010000005.1, read on the forward strand.
CAGAACAACCTCTCGATGACAAGGTACATAGGCCAAGATAATGCCGTAGAGAATCCTCGAAGGTACGAAGTCGAGGATGACGTGGTGGAGGAGGTGAATGATGAGTCAACCAGATCAACGATCGAAGAGAAAGAGAGAGAATTGGAGGAAGACAGAGACGATAAGAGAGGGAGGAAAGAGGAAACAGTAGAGAAAGAGGCTAACCAAGTAAAGAAAAAAAAAGTGAGTGACGAGAGTCCGGAAGAGAAGAAAAACAGCCAAGCCAAGAAAGGAGAGGGCGAAGGAAGTCTGGTAGAGAAGGAGAATTACCCGCAGAAGCAAAAGTCGGATGGAGATCAAGCAGCGAAGAAAAACAGCCAAGCCAAGAAAGGAGAGGGCGAAGGAAGTCTGGTAGAGAAGGAGAATTACCCGCAGAAGCAAAAGTCGGATGGAGATCAAGCAGCGAAGAAAAACAGTCAAGCAAGGAAGAGAGAAGGTGAAGGACAACAAGAGGAAGAAGGGAAGAATCCACAGAAGAGGAAGAAAGGGGATGAACATCAGGAAGAGAAAGAGGATCCAGCACAGAAGAAGAAAGAAGAGAGGCAGAACTTGGAAAAGTCAGCAAGCAGTTCCCCGCAGAAGAAGAAGAAAGGAGATCAAGAAGAGAAGGAAAACAATCCACAAAAGAAGAGGAAAGGGGATGAACGTCAGGAGGAGAAGGAGAATAACCCGCTGAAGAAGAAGAAAGGAGATGGACGGCAAGAGGAGAAGGAGGATGATCAGGAACGGAAGAAGAGAGAAGATAGGGAGAGTTTGGGGAAGATGACGAGCAGTGAAGGAAGGAGTCTCGCAGCAGATGTGGCCCAACAGCAAAAAAGTCAAAAGATAGGAAAGCACACCAGAACTCCGGGGACTCCGGTGATGGATGAGGAAAACCCGATCCCACCCTTGGACTCAAGGCCTGTCCTCATCCAGCTACCGGAGTCTCAACCGTCAACCCTGAGGCAGTTTGTCAATCCCCGTGGGGCTGAACTAGCAGCAGCGGACAGGTCACCGAAGGAAGACAATGTCGCGGAGCGGGAATGCTTGAGCCTTTTACATCCGGCACCGGTGAACATCGGACAAGCGGAGAGACGCCCCTCCCCTGCTGAAACCACCAGTCCGAGAACGGAGTTTTTGGACAAGATACAAGAGATGATGATGCAGACACACAAGGACATTGGGCATGCCGAAAAGGAAAAAATTCCCGTCCCAACTTCCCACTCTAATTTATTTGGACAAACAGCCCAAGTTACGGAGTTGGAAAAGAAGTCCAACAGTGAGGAGTTTGCAAGGCTACGGGCTGACAACAGATAAAGTCGAAATTGCGGGAGTTGGTTCACAATTTCTCCACATTCTGGGGAGGATGCACAGGCACGGAAAAGGATACTCCTCCCAGTGTAAGATGTGCCGTTATGCCAATGATATGTTGGTACATCTCGTCAGTGTGACCGATAGCAAACTTACGGAACCCCTTAGGCCGTCATTTGAGTGACAGAACGAATGGAAGGACTAATTATAATTAATGTGAAATTCATGGTGATTATATATATAAACGATGGACTCAGTAATTAATATCGAATTGACAGTTCTGTTTGACCATTGAATACGAATTTGTAAAAAAAAAAAAAAAAGGCCATGACTGAATTAAAGGGTCGAACAATTGAAGATGAGAGTTGAGTCGTTCCTCCAAATCATCCGAATAGGCGGATAAAAAGGAAAAGTAAAAAAAAAAAATAAAAATAAAAAAACTTCAAATGGCGGATAAAATGGAAAAAAGTAACTTCAGATGTGGATTTCCAAGAATGGCTAACTTTTAGAGTAGGATGGAAAGGAAAAAAATAACTTCAAACGTGGATCAAATAGAAAATAAAAATAATAATAACTAGAAATCGGGTAACCGCGATGCGGTGACAAAACTTCACCTATCATATAATTATTGGCAGTGAAATCAATGTGAGAAAACACAGAAATGATATCGGAAATGACATTGGACATGAACTTGAACATGAACATGAAACTCGCACATGAACTTGCACATAAACTTGTACATGCAATTGCATGCGTCTTGCACATGTAACATTACATGCAATATCACACACAATATCACATGTAATATTATGCAATATCAAATGTAAAGTTACATGTAATGTATTAAATATACAATATCACTTGCAATATCATGCAAAATCATATCACATGTAATATTAATTTATCACCTTTAATTTTGCATGTTACTTAGAATGTACATAGTGTGCACAGATATATGGAAGTACTTAAAGACTATCTGTCCTTGGAGTAGTTGTGATGTGACAAATAGTCAGCAGACAGATAAACCCTTACTGTAACATGTCAATTGGTTTGTGGCCATACACTGACTGATTCGCAGACTGATACACTGACTGATACTTATGATACACTGTCTGATACACTGTCTGATACACTGTCTGATACACTGACTAATACACTGACTGATACACTGACTGATACAAAAATATCTGACCGAAAGCACGTAATTTTGAGGGTTGGGCGTTCCTTTAACGCACCAGAGTTACAAGAAAACATTCAGAGAATGAAAACTAGAGGAAAATTTGATTTGCCGAATATTGAACAGTACATTGAACAGTCCAATGACCAGCGCATTGACCAGCGCATTGACCATGCATCAACCAGTACATCAACCAGTGCATCAACCAGTGCATCAACCCGAACATCAATCAGTACATCATCAGTACATCAACCTTGGAATTTTAGGAATGCATTGGCTAAGACACTTCTAGTCCTGAAAACATATCGAAATGACTGCAATTTCTGAAAACATACATTTTTCAGGGTCCGGCGATCTTTTTAACCGTCAGTGATGCAAGAAATTTTTCAAAAATATAAACTAGAGGAGAATTTGTGCTTTCCAAATCTATTTTCAGATTCTCCGTAACTTTATTAGGACCGGAGATACGGCCGATTGAAATTATGGTACAATTCAGAAATGTGGACTCCAGAAATTTCTGAAAAAATGCAGTTTTTCACTTAAAATTACTCTAGAACTAAAACGGTTTCATGGAAACAAATATTACTTGGCAGGATTATCTGAACAAAAGATGAAAGTATGCTCAAATAGCTTCATTGAAATAAAATGATTATTTCCTTGTCAAAATGATGATAAATTGTGAAAATTTGACAAAAAACATGAAATTTTCAGGGTCCGGCGATCTTTTATACCGTCAGAGCTACGACAAAATGTTCAATATATGGCAACTAGGGGAGAATTTGGCCTTTCCAAATCTGTTTTCAGATTCTCTGTAACTTAATTAGGACCGGAGCTACAGCCGATCGAAATAACGCTATTATTGAGAAATGTGAAAAAATATCGTAAATTTTTCCCTAATTTTTTGACCTTGTGACCTTCACGGTCTAATGTAGGTTAATCCGAGGACCTTGAAAATTTATAAGATGCCTCTAGACTATTGTAGCAAGTATGTGTGACATTTTTGTAACAATATTTTGATTTCTTGTCTGTGTAAAAAAATCAAATGTCAAAAAAGTAAAATTTTTCATCATGTTTGACCTTGAATTTGACCTTGAAAATAATTTTCTAGGTCAAAACAAATATGATTTTCAGAATCAAGATGGGAAAATGGGGGGATAAATTAATTATTGTAACTCTCTCGGATCGATATTTCCATGTCAAAAACGCGATAATTTGTCATTTTTTAACATTATCCGGTTTGCAATATTTGGAATTTTGTAGAAAATTAAGGTAAAATGTTAGAGGACTGTGGATTGCATATTCTAAATGCACATATTTTCGTCTGTCTAGAGATAATATATCAAGGTGATATCATGAAAAAAACATAATTTTCAGAATTTTTGAAAATAAGCACTTTTTGCACTTTGAAGAGCCAAATGACCTTGAAAAATGAGGTCAAGGTCAAATTTGAAGGTGGGTATGGGGGTTTTGGGGGCTACTTTGGGGGGGTTCACTATACATTTTTATGGCCTAAAATCGATATTTCAGGGTCAGACATTCAAGGTCACCTGTTTTGACGACGCGGTCAATATTTAAAATTACGTAACTCAAAAAGTAAGCATGATATCATTATAAAAATAAGTCGCAGACCTAGATTAGTCATTTATGAAACTTTTGTCATCAATTACACAATTCAAAAATTGTTGGTTTCTGAGATCATGTGTTCTCAATTCCAGGAGTGAAAATGGCTCTGTACGACCTTGACCTTGACCTACTTTCCTGAAACTGGGTCAGATTGTGTAACGTATATGTAGTACATGTAATATAGTTGGGAAGTGAAATTTGCCTGTAATTACCTGAGAAGCAATCACTTGAAATAATAAAAAAACTGACTTTGAAGTGGCCTGTGACCTTGAAAAATGATTCAAGGTCACCGATACTTGGTCAGTGTGATAAGGTCATGTAAGACTATGTATGTGAATTTTTTGAAATTTTTTCGAAGAAATTAGGGGGTGGCGGAAAAATAATAATAACTAGAACCCTGTAACTGACCAAGGTCAGTGACTAAGAATTTACCAAGCTTTTACCGGTTCATGCAGCAAAGCCAAAAGACAGCTTGCAACAATATTGTGGTGCACAGTGCCACCGTGGTGCACAGTGAGACGGTGGCGCACAGAGCCACTGCTCTGCACACTGCCACTCTGGTGCACAGTACCACTGTGACTGTGACTGTGACTGCGCTGCTAAACTGCCACTTTGGTGCACACTGCTGTGCTCTAAACTGCCACTGTGTTGCACACTGCCACTGTGTTGCACACTGACACTTGTACACACTGCCACTGTGGTGCACAGTGCCACTGTGGTGCACTCTGCCATTGTGGTGCAGCCTGTCATTGTGCCACAGTGATGCACAGTGCCACAGTGATGCACAGTGCCACAGTGATGCACAGTGCCACAGTGATGCACAGTGCCACAATGATGCACAGTGCCACTATGATGCACAGTGCCATAATGATGCACAGTGCCACCATGATGAAAAGTGCCACCATGATGCACAATTATGATAACCCTAAGCACATTTAACAAGAGTGAAAGCTGATGTTCCAGTCTCTGCAGAGCTACAGTCATTTGATAAGGTGTGGGAAAGTTGAATTTTTCAGGGTTGACCGATCTTTTTACCTGTCAATGTTACAAGAAAATACACAATAAATTAAATTAAGAGGAGAATCTTAGCTTTCCAAAACTGGTTGTGTCATTCATGTAGCTTTATTAGAACCGGAGATACAGCCCATTGAAATAATGGTAAAATTGTGATATTTCATCAAAAAATGGTCTCTGAAAATGTCAAGTTTTGAACTTCAATTTGTTCCAGAAGGCAAACGGTCAAGAGGAGAGACTTGAAATTGCACCAACTACTGTAAATGTGTTAGGACTATATCCACAAATATTATTGAATTTTTTGAAGATGGAGTTCTGAGTAAAAAAAATGTAAAGATGTAAAATCATGACCCAAAATATGAATTTTTCAGGGTCGGGCGATCTTTTTAACTAGCAGAGATACGCTAAAATGTATAGAAAACAAATACTAGAGGAGAATCTGGGCTTTCCAAATCTGTTTTTATTTTTCCTGTAGCTTAATTAGAACCGGAGATACAGACCGTCAAAGTATGGGTACAAGTGCAATATTGACAAATGAGCAGGTCAATTTTCAAGTCATTTCTTGACCTTGTGACCTCAATTGTGCAATGTAGGTCAATCCGAGGGCCTTCAAATTTTGCGTGGGGCCTCTAGGGTATTATGGCACCAAATGCTGATGAGATGAGGCAAATCCCTCAACTGATTCCCTGTTAAGAAAAATATAATGTCTGAAATATCCAATTTTGCCTCATATTTGACCTTGAGTTTGACCTAGAAAAAACGCTTCTAGGTCAAATCCAATATTTTCCCCAGATTGGCAGTGTGTGACTTTGGGGGGGTCATTCAATCGTTTGAACTGTGTAGGATCAATATTTACCTGTCACAGGGGCAAAATAGGGTGTTTTTACATGTCACGCGGTATGCAATATTTGTGATTTTTTAACAAATCAGCATGAAAGGATATCTGAATTCCGATTTCAGGCCTTAAACAAACTGGCTGGCGCCTTCCAGAAACCAGATGATGAGACTGATATGTGAAAAGAATGATAATTTTCAGAATTTTTGAAAATCGCCCATATTTGAACTTTGAGGGGTCAAATGACCTTGAAAAATGAGGTCAAGGTCAAATCTGAAGGTCTGTATGGGGTTTTTGGGGTATCTTAAGGGTAGTTTGTTATACATTTGCATGACCTCAAATGACTCCTTCATGGTGTTCTGAGACCCATACCCCATATGGCGCAGACTCATTTCACTAAAATGGCCGCTGCTCCGTAACCGTTGCAGATATCTACATGAAAAATAAAACGTGCACTGGTCCCAGATACTGGCCATCTGTTGGTGCCATCGGCTTTATTCTACCTATTGCGGTTTCTGACATTACGTCTCGAGACCTAAAACGGTGTTTATGCTGTAGCTCTGGTTCCGCTTGAGCGATTTCAGAATTGTTTGCGCCAAAATACAGCCTAGTACTTTTGAGTAAGACTTACCCTATACCATGGTGCTACCTGTTATGCTTCCTGAATAATAGCCCATGTAAATTTCGCAAATTTAATGTTTGAAAGGCCCTGTGACCTTGAAAAATAGGTCAAGGTCATATCTTTTGTGCATGACCTAGTCCTAGTCCTAGAGGTACCCTGTGCTAAAGTTTCATGAAAATCGGAGCAATCTGAAAAAAGAATAATAAGAATAATACCAAAAACAATAAGAATTTACCATGTAATGGTAAATTCTTAATAATAACTAGTATACTAAATTGCACAGCAATTTAAAGGAAGAACTTCCCTTCCCTTCCTATCCCTTCCCTTCCTTCCAATCCCTTCCCTGCTCTGCTATTCTAGTTCCTTGCATTCCTTTCCTTTCCATTGCTTAATAGTTTGTTTATGTTATCCTGGAGCGAAACATCGATGCTGCTTTGACCTTGCCTGAAATAGTCCATGGAACTGCACAAACAGGCACACATAGTCATATATCGCTTGGCATGGAGCCAGGCCTTTGGTGGGCGATGGTACCATCCTGAAAGCAATACTTTGATGAAACCCTAACCCTAATGATTTGTTATGGACAAACCATAAGAGCTTGGAAGATGTGCTTACATACACACAGAGGGCAAGCTGTCAGCAACATGTCAAATTAGTTTTAAGTGATTTGCAGCAGTATTTCACAAGTTATAATTGAATTATAAATTTAATGGAAAAAATATGAGGTTATTTGCAAACAATAGGGCAACAAATGAGCAACATATCATATCAATTGTAAGTGATTTGAAGCATTATTGGAAGAGTTTAAATAGGATAAAAAAATTCATGGTAGGAACATGTGCTTACATGCAAAAATAGAGCAAAATATTAGCAATATGTCAAATGAGTTTTAATTGATTTTAATTAATATTTAATGAGTTATAATTGAATATGTAAAATGTGATATGTAAAATTGGCTATTAGTGAGAGGTATATGCCCTTGGAGCTCATAAAAGTGCATAATTTTACGCATTTTTTGGTGTTAATTTCATGACATTTGAATGAGTAGAAGCTGAGCAATCTACATTAGAATTTTGAAAGGAAAAAAATTCTCAAGGGAAAAGTTTTTGAAGTAGAAAAATTTCCTTTGGACACATTATGCAGGGCCATAACGGGTACCACTAAAAAAATTAACATGAACATCCATGAAGAGCTTCATATTTTTTTCGGCAAAATAGGTGTCCGGAGACCCAAAAAGTGACATAAAATTTTCAATGTCTGACGCGATTCTATACCGTACGTCATACAGCATATTGCTATATATCAATGAAAAGCTGACATTCTGAGGTTTCCAAAAATGGCCATTTTTTCTTTCTAGGATCAATATTAAGGGAGATACAGTCCATCAAATGTTCAACTTTTGAGGCCCTGTGGCACAAAAAGTATAGGACCTGGGATGCCATACTTTTGCACTGACACTACACCCCAGTAGTAGCAACAATTCCTGTAAGGACATAAAAATCTGACATTTCAATCATGGTTTTTCATGACATCACCCCTCGAAATTTCTCTATGCTCCGATTTTGAACTTTTTTTTCTCCAAAGCTATTCACCGTATAGCCACTAGGCTCCTTTCTGCAATGCATATTCCATTAGAGATTAACAGGAAAAAATTTCATGACATTCTGACTGACAGATTTCCCAAAACCGTACTCGGAAATTTTTCGTGAAGATTGCCCGTAATTCCTATGTCAAACGGAATTCCGATGTGTAATTCCCAGCATAGAAGGAATTTTATAGTGTCTTAATGCTGTATATATGCTAATTGACATATGTCTTCTGATAAAGAAGTTATTCAAAATTTTAAAAAGTCAAAAAGTTGGAAGAATAAGAATAATAAAGAATAATAATAATAAGAATAATAATAATAAGAAGAATACGTACAATATCAATAAGAACTTCCCTACGGGAAGTTCTTAACTAGAAATCGGGTAACCGCGATGCGGTGACAAAACTTCACCTATCATATAATTATTGGCAGTGAAATCAATGTGAGAAAACACAGAAATGATATCGGAAATGACATTGGACATGAACTTGAACATGAACATGAACTCGCACATGAACTTGCACATCTACTTGCACATAAACTTGTACATAAACTTGTACATGCAATTGCATGCGTCTTGCACATGTAACATTACATGCAATATCACACACAATATCACATGTAATATTATGCAATATCAAATGTAAAGTTACATGTAATGTATTAAATATACAATATCACTTGCAATATCATGCAAAATCATATCACATGTAATATTAATTTATCACCTGCAATTTTGCATGTTGATTAGTATGTACATAGTGTGCACAGATATATGAAAGTACTTATAGACTATCTGTCCGTGGACTAGTTGTGATGTGACATATAGTCAGCAGACAGATAAACCCTTACTGTAACATGTCAATCGGTTTGTGGCCATACACTGACTGATTTTCACTGACTGATACACTGACTGATACACTGACTGATACACTGACTGATACACTGACTGATACACTGACTGATACACTGACTGATACACTGACTGATACTGTCTGATACACTGTCTGATACACTGTCTGATACACTGTCTGATACACTGACTGATACACTGACTGATACAATGACTGATACAAAAATATCAGACCGAAAGCACGTAATTTTGAAGGTTGGGAGTTCCTTTAAACCACCAGAGTTACAAGAAAACATTCAGAGAATGAAAACTAGAGGAAAATTTGATTTGCCGAAGGCAGACGTAAGGGGGCGCTGTCAGACTGTCAACACACTGGTTAAGAGCTCTGAGAGAATATAGGATTAAACTCTACTTTCCTGGATATCTTGTTGCTTATTCTAGGTGTAATTGTCGGTAAGCTCCCTCTGCAACTCTTTTGGCAACTTTTGTGGCCAAAAACTGGATATTTGTGAAGTTTTTGAAGATTTTGGAACTCCAATACACAAGCCACATCGAGAATAGGGGATTCCCCTGCTCACCTGGCTGTTCAGCTGACCTACATTCTACCTGTTTCAGTGAACATTCAATACAGAAAACTTTAACTGCTCTCTGTATCTAATAAAATCATCATATTGTTGTGCCAATTGTCTCTGTATTATCAATCTGTTGTCTCTGTATTATCAATCTGTTAACTGTATTATCAATCTGTTAACTATTTTTCAGAAACTTACAGCAGACAGTGAAGAACTTAACAGTGCTCTGCAGCAAACCCTCAGCAACCAATCACTCAGTACCTTCACAAAGCATAACAACCAGTGTTTCACAAAGACCTGTGAAGCATCATAGCAACCATTGTGAAGCATCATAGCAACCAGTGTTTCACAAAGACCTGTGAAGTAACATAGCAACCAGTGTTTCACAAAGACCTGTGAAGCATAATAACAACCAGTGTTTCACAAAGACCTGTGAAGCATCATAGCAACCGGTGCCTTCACAAAGACCTGTGAGGCATCATAGCAACCAGTGTTTCACAAAGACCTGTGAAGCATCCTAGTAACCAGTGCCTTCGCAAAGACCTGTGAGGCATCATAGCAACCAGTGTTTCACAAAGACCTGTGAAGAATCCTAGTAACCAGTGCCTTCACAAAGACCTGTGAGGCATCATAGCAACCAGTGTTTCACAAAGACCTGTGAAGCATCCTAGTAACCAGCGCCTTCGCAACGACCTGTGAAGCATCATACCAACCAGTGTTTCACAAAGACCTGTGAAGCATCATACCAACCAGTGTTTCACAACGACCTGTGAAGCACCATAGCAACCAGTGTTTCACAAAGACCTGTGAAGAATCATAGCAACCAGTGTTTCACAAAGACCTGTGAAGCATCATAGCAACCAGTGTTTCACAAAGACCTGTGAAGCATTATAGCAACCAGTGTTTCACAAAGACCTGTGAAGCATCATAGCAACCAGTGTTTCACAAAGACCTGTAAAGCATCATAGTAACCGGTGCCTTCGCAAAGACCTGTGAGGCATCATAGCAACCAGTGTTTCACAAAGACCTGTGAAGCATCCTAGTAACCATTGCCTTCGCAAAGACCTGTGAGGCATCATAGCAACCAGTGTTTCACAAAGACCTGTGAAGCATTATAGCAACCAGTGTTTCACAAAGACCTGTGAAGCATCATAGCAACCAGTGCTTCACAAAGACCTGTAAAGCATCATAGTAACCGGTGCCTTCGCAAAGACCTGTGAGGCATCATAGCAACCAGTGTTTCACAAAGACCTGTGAAGCATCCTAGTAACCATTGCCTTCGCAAAGACCTGTGAGGCATCATAGCAACCAGTGTTTCACAAAGACTTGTGAAGCATCCTAGTAACCAGTGCCTTCGCAAAGACCTGTGAGGCGTCATAGCAACCAGTGTTTCACGAAGACCTGTGAAGCATCCTAGCAACCAGTGACTTCACAAAGACCTGTGAGGCATCATAGCAACCAGTGCCTTCACAGAGACCTGTGAAGCATCCTAGCAGCCTGTGTTTCACAACGACCTGTGAAGCATCACAGCAACCAGTGTTTCACAAAGACCTGTGAAGCATCATAGCAACCAGTGTTTTACAAAGACCTGTGAAGCATCATAGCAACCAGTGTTTCACAAAGACCTGTGAAGCATCATAGCAACCAGTGTTTCACAAAGACCTGTGAAGCATCATAGCAACCAGTGTTTCACAAAGACCTGTGAAGCATCCTAGTAATCAGTGCCTTCGCAAAGACCTGTGAGGCATCATAGCAACCAGTGTTTCACAAAGACCTGTGAAGCATCATAGCAACCAGTGTTTCACAAAGACCTGTGAAGCATCATAGCAACCAGTGTTTCACTAAGATCTGTGAAGCATCATAGAAACTAGTGTTCCACAAAGACCTGTGAAGCATCTTAGCAACCAGTGTCTCACAAAGACCTGCGAAGAATCATATCAACCAGTGTTTCACAAAGACCTGTGAAGCGGCATCATGCCAAATAAATCAAAGTTGTACTCTGATGTCCTGCGCATCGGATTAAAAGAATCAACCGAGACTGTCTCACTTGCGAGGTTTCAGAATGGAAGTAACTCTTGTCACAATTACTCAATCAGACTTACTAACCGTTTTGAAGTCTTGTCAGAATCTGCTACTCATCGCAGTCCCTCAGACAACCATCCTCTAAACACTTCAAACAACATTTTAAGAGCCTGTGTGTGGAATGCTCAAAGTCTTCGACAAAAAACTCAGTCTGTGAATGATTTTAGGAATGAATTTAACTTGGATATCTTTCTCTTCACAGAAACATGGCTGAAAGCAGATGATAATGTCGAAATTGGTGAACTAGAAAGTAATGGTCAATGCTTTTTTCTTGGCACACCCCGAGAAGGTAGACAAGGGGGTGGAGTTGGCTGCATTGTCAAATCAGGTCTACATGCAATTAAAATGGAAAGTGTGAAAACAAGGACTTTTGAGCATATGGAAGTCCAACTGAAATTGATTGGAAAAATTGTAACAATCCTACTTGTATATCGCCCTGAACCCTCTAACCAAAATAAGTATAGCTTGACTGAATTCTATGAGGAATTCACTAATTTTGTCGCTGGTTATCAAACAAGTCACAATGAAATTATCATAACAGGTGATTTCAACTTTCATATGAACAAAGAAAAAGATAGCAAAGCCATCCAATTTGGGAATATCTTAGAAATGTTTAATCTTGAACAACATGTTACATCTCCAACTCACAAAAGTGGAAACATTTTGGACCTAGTTATAACCCGTAGAAATTCAAATCTCAAAGATTGTGCGGTTGGTGACCTGCTTTCTGATCACCACTGCATCCTTTTCAACATCGAATTGGCTAAAGGCAAAAATCCGAAAAAGAAAATAGCATTTCGCAAAACTAACGATATTAATATACCAAAATTTAAGAATGACATCCGTCTGTGTCTTGCCAAGAATGGTCCACAACTACAAATGGCTAACGATCTGAGCAGTCTCGTGCTTTTATACAGCTCAACCAAAGAGGTGCTCGACAAACATGCACCAATTAAGATCAAACAAGTAACACTTCGAAAACCAACACCTTTCACAAATGCTGATATAAAGAATCTTAAGACCAGCAAAAGAAAGGCAGAAAGAAAGTGGAGACGAACCGGACTTCAGATAGACTGGGAAATATTTAAAGAAAAACGAAATGAGTTAAATGAGAGACTCAATCAACTAAAAACAGATGACCTGAAGACAAAGATTGAAAAAACGAAGGGTAATTCAAAGGCTATGTTTAAGATCCTTAATTCAAGCCTTAACAGAAAACAAGAACTTCCTCTACCACATCACGTAAACGAAGCAGATCTTGCAAATGATTTCAACAAATTCTTTGATGACAAAATCAAGAAAATTAGATCAGGATTAGATGCAAACAGCACAAGCATTGAAAATAATGTTGAGACCCATTCAGGTCAAAAGCTACTTCAATTCAAAACACTCTCCGAGACAGAGATAAAGAAAATCATCACCGATATGCCTGTGAAGCACTGTAACCTTGACCCAATACCCACATGGTTACTGCTGGAATGCATCGATGAATTTCTCCCAGTCATAGCTAAAATAGTCAATACATCACTCAAACAAGGGAAAATGCCTGATGAACTGAAACATGCTCTTGTAAAACCTCTCCTAAAGAAAAATGGACTTGATCTCATTAAGAAGAATTACAGACCAGTTTCAAATTTATCTTTCCTGAGCAAAGTGATAGAGGGAGCTGTCATCAAACAGTACACCAGTCACCTCACACTTGGAAGTCTTGATGACGAAAAACAGTCGGCATACAAGAAAAATTTCAGTACAGAAACTCTATTGACAAAAATCCACAATGATGTCATGTTGAACATGAGCCGTGGAGAAGTTACAATGCTGGTACTATTAGACTTATCTGCAGCATTTGACACAATTGATCATGAAATCCTGTTGAAAAGGCTGAAAGACAAATATGGTATTGGCGGCTCTGCTTTGAATTGGTTCAAATCGTACATCACTGGTAGATCTCAATCTGTATGCATAAATGATACTGAATCAAACAAATTGCCTCTAAAATACGGTGTTCCTCAAGGATCAAAACTTGGCCCAATCTTGTTCAATTCCTATATTGCTCCAATAAGTCAGGTGGCTGAACAAAATAAAGTTGATGATCAAAAGTACGCCGATGATGAACAACTAATCCTATCCTTCAAGCCAACTTTTCTTGAAGAGGAAAATGCAACAAAGAAAATGGAAAAGTGCATCACAGACATACGCAATTTTCTTCATAAAAACAAGCTCTGCAACAATGGCGAAAAGACAGAGTTAATCCTCATTGGCACACCATTTCAACTCAAGAAACTTCGCATGTCAAAAATCAGCGTGGATAATGTTGAAATCAAGGCAACAGAGCATGCCAGAAATTTAGGTGTGTTCTTTGATAAACACATGTCAATGCACAAACAAGTGAACAAAATGTGTCAAAATGCTTATTATAACCTTCGAAACATCTCAAAACTCCGTAAGTCTCTTAGCAAAGAGTCAATCAAAACAGCTGTCAATGCATTAGTCACTCCTCACTTGGACTATGGAAATGGTTTGCTTTATGGTTCATCCAAACAAACAATAAATAAACTTCAGGTGGCTCAAAATTCTGCTGTACGACTGATTGAAGGACTAAAAAGACATGATAAGGTCAGTCATCACAGGAAAGAGTTACACTGGCTTCCGATCCCTGCAAGGATTCAATTCAAACTTATGACATCCACATGGAAAGCTGTGAATAATCAAGCACCTCAGTACCTCAAAAGTCTCATTCAACTGAAACCTGAAAATGACCTTAATCTCCGCAGCAATGGCAAACTGCTCTTACAGATACCTGCCACACAATATCAAAACAAGCTTGAAGATAGAGCCTTCTCCTTTTCGTCACCAACACTTTGGAATGGCTTACCAGAAAATGTAAGAAAATCGAGTACACTGGATAACTTCAAGAAACGATTGAAAACTTATCTTTTTGCAAAATACTACAGAAACCTCAACTAATCTAACCAAGCGCCAATGAGCAGTTTACTGGAATTGGCGCTATATAAGTAATTAATATTATTATTATTATTATATATTATATATGGAAAATAACATGGACCAGTACATGGACCAGTACATGGACCATTACATGGACCAGTACATGGACCAGTACATGGACCAGTACATGGACCAATACATGGACCAGTACATTGAACAGTACATTGAGCAGTACATTGAACAGTACATTGAACAGTACATTGAACAGTACATTGAACAGTCCAATGACCAGCGCATTGACCAGCGCATTGACCAGCGCATTGACCAGCGCATTGACCATGCATCAACCAGTACATCAACCAGTGCATCAACCAGTGCATCAACCCGAACATCAATCAGTACATCATCAGTACATCAACCTTGGAATTTTAGGAATGCATTGGGTAAGACACTTCTAGTCCTGAAAACATATCGAAATGACTGCAATTTCTGAAAACATAAATTTTTCAGAGTCCGGCTATCTTTTTAACCGTCAGTGATGCAAGAAATTGTTAAAAATGGAAACTAGAGGAGAATTTGTGCTTTCCAAATCTATTTTCAGATTCTCCGTAACTTTATTAGGACTGGAGATACGGCCGATTGAAATTATGGTACAATTCAGAAATGTGGACTCCAGAAATTTCTGAAAAAATGCAGTTTTTCACTTAAAATTACTCTAGAACCAAAACGGTTTCATGGAAACAAATATTACTTGGCAGGATTATCTGAACAAAAGATGAAAGTATGCTCAAATAGCTTCATTGAAATAAAATGATTATTTCCTTGTCAAAATGATGATAAATTGTGAAAATTTGACAAAAAACATGAAATTTTCAGGGTCCGGCGATCTTTTATACCATCAGAGCTACGACAAAATGTTCAATATATGGCAACTAGGGGAGAATTTGGGCTTCCCGAATCTGTGTTCAGATTCTCTGTATCTTTATTAGGACCGGAGATACAGCCAATCGAAATAACGCTATTATTGAGAAATGTGAAAAAATATCGTAAATTTTTCCCTAATTTTTTTACCTTGTGACCTTCACGGTCTAATGTAGTTTAATCCGAGGACCTTGAAAATTTATAAGATGCCTCTAGACTATTGTAGCAAGTATGTGTGACATTTTTGTAACAATATTTTGATTTCTTGTCTGTGTAAAAAAATCAAATGTCAAAAAAGTAAAATTTTCCATCATGTTTGACCTTGAATTTGACCTTGAAAATAATTTTCTAGGTCAAAACAAATATGATTTTCAGAATTAGGATGGGAAAATGGGGGGATCAATTAATTATTGCAACTCTCTCGGATCGATATTTCCATGTCAAAAACGCAATAATTTGTCATTTTTTAACATTATCCGGTTTGCGATATTTGGAATTTTGTAGAAAATTAAGGTAAAATGTGAGAGGACTTTGGATTGCATATTCTAAATGAACATATTTTCGTCTGTCTAGAGATAATATATCAAGGTGATATCATAAAAAAAACATAATTTTCAGAATTTTTGAAAATAAGCACTTTTTGCACTTTGAAGAGCCAAATGACCTTGAAAAATGAGGTCAAGGTCAAATTTGAAGGTGGGTATGGGGGTTTTGGGGGCTACTTTGGGGGGGTTCACTATACATTGTTATGGCCTAAAATCAATATTTCAGGATCAGACATGCAAGGTCACCTGTTTTGACGACGCGGTCAATATTTAAAATTACGTAACTCAAAAAGTAAGCATGAAAAAAATATAAAAATAAGTCGCAGACCTAGATTAGTCATTTATAAAACTTTTGTCATCAATTACACGATTCAAAAATCGTTGGTTTCTGAGATCATGTGTTCTCAATTCCAGGAGTGAAAATGGCTCTGTACGACCTTGACCTTGACCTACTTTCCTGAAACTGGGTCAGATTGTGTAACTTATATGTAGTACATGTAATATAGTTTGGAAGTGAAATTTGCCTGTAATTACCTGAGAAGCAATCACTTGAAATAATAAAAAAACTGACTTTGAAGTGGCCTGCGACCTTGAAAAATGATTCAAGGTCACCGATACTTGGTCAGTGTGATAAGGTCATGTAAGACTATATATGTGAATTTTTTGAAATTTTTTCGAAGAAATTAGGGGGTGGCGGAAAAATAATAAAAATACTTACGAAAACAAGAAACTTCACCTATGGAATAGGTGAAGTTTAATAAAAATTCTTCAAGCAATCCTCACACCATCTTGGGTAAAAGTTATGCTTTCCGGGAAAGCATAATTTTAGGAGAGGGAAGTGTGGCGCCCGGCCTGTCAAGACATCGAAAATGACAGATCCAACCTCGCGCGTATTTTTCATCGCGTCTTCAAAGTCGAATAAAATAACTTAAACTGAACGCACAGCAGTGAAACTTACATCAAAATGATTCTAAAAACCTCCATTTTCAAGCGTAGCATAGCGTCGCAGCTGTTAGAACGACCGTTACTTCAAAAACAGGCTGTTTTGTCGGCGAAGTCTCCCCAGAAATGTTGATGTCCGCCATCATGGATTCTACGGCGTCACTGCGCATGCGCCGTCCCAGACAGAGGCGGAAAAGTTGATAAATAGGGGGCACGTACGGCAGTTCTGACAGATTGATCTCAGTCTCTGAAGCGGCAACAGCCCAGAAGAAACAGAAAAACAGGCCAGAACCTTGAATTGTGGTGAGAATTGAACCCAACTGAGAAAGAAAATTAATTGCCAAGCTCTTGAGCTCAGGAAATAACAGTAAATTCTGAAATTGCCAGATTTAAGGAAGGGAAAAATAATTGTTATTTTTCCTTGGTTACCAAGCTTTAGTCAGGGAGTTCTCCTTGATTCAGCTTACCAGACAATTTTATTGGAAATATTTTGACTAAAAAAATCTAGGAAAATTCCAAGTAAACTGTTTTGATCAGATTTTATTCATAAAATCCTTCACATCATTTCCGGAGGGGGGTCCATTTCTTCTTGGGCCAGGATCTCAAGTCTAGGCAGGGTACCATATTCCGGGACCAGGGCACCATATTCTGAGATCAGGACCAGGGTACCATATTCCGGGACCAGGGCACCATATTCTGAGATCAGGACCTGGGCACCATATTCCAGGACCAGGGCACCATATTCCGGGACCAGGGCACCATATTCTGAGATCAGGACCTGGGCACCATATTCCAGGACCAGGGCACCATATTCCGGGACCAGGGCACCATATTCTGGGATTCGGACCAGGATACCATATTCCGGGACCAGGGCACCATATTCTGAGATCAGGACCAGGGTACCATATTCCGGGACCAGGGCACCATATTCTGGGACCAGGACCAGGGTACCATATTCCAAGACCAGGGCACCATATTCCGGGACCAGGGCACCATATTCCGAGATCAGGACCAGGGTACCATATTCCGGGACCAGGGCACCATATTCTGGGATCAGGGCACTATATTCTGAGATCAGGACCTGGGTACCATATTCCGGGACCAGGGCACCATATTCTGAGGTCAGGACCAGGGTACCATATTCTGGGACCAGGGCACCATATTCTGAGATCAGGACCTGGGCACCATATTCCAGGACCAGGGCACCATATTCCGGGACCAGGGCACCATATTCTGGGATTAGGACCAGGATACCATAATCCGGGACCAAGTACAATAGAAACTGATATCCAGTTTAACGGAAAGCAAATTCTCATAAAGACAAACAAGGCTCAATAATCCTGACTCTTTTTGAATTCCATCTCATTTTACAAAGACTCAAAGAAATCAAGGCTGTTTATTTCCGAACTTTCCTCCACAATTAATAAGTTTTCAATAAAGGTTGAAATCTCCCTAAAACTGAGTTTCGTCTCCAGTTACCGCAGCTTGCTCGTAACAATATTGTAAAAAATACCACCCTTCAAGGGCGATATTTTTTAACAATGGTTATGACATCACCGGCATTTCAGATGCCGATGATGTCACAAACCAAGCAATGGCCAAAACAATAGGATTGTGACGTCACCTCCATTGTTGCTCCATGGTGACGTAACATTTTTGTAATGCCAGAAAATAGTCCCTCTTTATAATTGAAAATTTGAGGTAAAACCAGGTGATAAAAACAAAACAACCACTCGTCAGGGTCACTTCGTACAATATCACTCGCTGTTGTGTGAATTAATATCACTCTCACCCTGCGAGCTCGAGTGATATTAATACACACAACAGCTCGTGATATTGTTACTCAGTGACCCTGACTTGGGTTGTTTTGTTATAAAACCAAGGTAATAATGGATTCTGGAATTTCTTGGAACCTGGCAGTTTGCCACACAAATCCTAACAAAGAAAAGGATGCAATTAGAAAGTTAAGTCTGATTATAGTCTCCAACAAAGTCTCAGACCTGAGAACTTTATTGGACTTCACACTTTTATAGGCCTATGAGGAAGGTGTAACAATGGGAGGACAATGCAGCAAACAATAGGCTAAACAATGGTGCAAACAATTGGTCACCTGACAGCAGGAACAGTCGGACAAAGGAGCAATACAGTGGAGCTATGGGGAGCTGCAAATTTTCCAGCAAACTGCCAATCAGGGTGGGCAATATAGCACAAATTGCACTGTGAGGTGTCCCATGTAAGTAGGCATTCACCTACACCGCAAACTAGGCCCTGATCTGCATTTAGGGTCATTTTATATGCCACTGCAAGACATTTTATGGCTGTCCTGGAACCCTAAATAGTCATCACATATGCACATCCTTGTCAGAGTATCACCAGAGGATTTACCTGCAACTACCTCAGGCTAACTGAGAACTGACGTGTTCAAAATACCTGTAAACACCTGAGTCATAACAATAAGACTTCCAGGACTTCAGACTGAGAGTCACAGGACAATCTGAAGAAAGAGTCAACAGTGGATGACCATTGGATGCTACTGATTCTGAGAAGGTAAACATATCCATGACTCAGTAGTAAACAGACTTGTAACCATGTTTGGAAGATATAAAGTTATAAACAAGAGATAAATAAGTTGTAAAGTTTGATGATCTTCCATCACACAACTTGAGTCACACAGATTAAAGGTGCATTCTTGTAAATTAACTCACGTTTACAATCCTGGCCTAATTTCTTTATAACTGGTTGATAATACCTGGCTATTTACAAGGACTACGAAATATGGACCAGACCTACTCATTCAGTAACTTCTGAGACTGCCAAAACACATGAGTCAGAAGGATTAAAGAAATCAAACCAAGCTGTAAATCAAGTTAAATTTATTATCCAATCAGCTGTAGTAAATGTCACTTGATTCCTTGTGATAATTATTGGATGGTTGCCAATGTCTTTATAAGAATCAAGTCCAATTTGATTGCCTTAGTCATGCATACACACACATTTGTGTCCTGTTCAGCTACAATACAGACATGAGCAGTTTTTTTCGTCAGTGTCACACAAGAGGACTGCCTTGAAAGTCTGTATGGTTATAATTATAGAGTCTAAAAGAATCAACAATTCTGCATTAAGACAATGTTGTCATTAGTTAATGCAGTCTTATCATGTCTTAGTTTGACACATATATATATGTGTGTGTGACGAACGTTTTTTTTTTAATGCAGCACTGAAATTAATTTTGATAACAAGAACCTATCTATTTCACTATCATTGATATGTAATGATAGAAACATTGCCCTGCAGTTTGTATTATCACTATTGGCATTTTATCAAATAAATGCAAAAGCCAGAACATTGCAGTCCATGTAGTTTATAAGCCAACAACAATATATTAGGCAGTGCATAGCCAATATAGAGCATGTCACATTTATTAGACATAGTGCAACCCCAATATTTGGCTTTGGAACAGGTTGTCAACAGAAGGGCCTCACAATCGACAACTCACAAATCCACAATTGACATGGCTCTGGGGACAACTTTTGCTCTTGCCTTAACAGGTCACAAATGTGGGGACTGAGGAGACCATGTGACTCTTGAGGCAAGTGCCCGGATGTACATTGTACAAGAGTTGTGGGTTGCTATGACAACTATTTTTATAGTAGGCCTATAGGTGCCAGGAATTCATTTTCCCTGTCAAAATCAAAATTCTTTTTTTGAAAAGCAAAAGTGGAGGAGTTATTCGAATATAAATTGAACCTGGCAAATTTACAACTTTACATTTTCTCCTGATGATATACAACTGGTATATTTTATTCTGCAAATACGCTTGTTGAAAGCCGCAATAATGTTTGCGAAGTAGGGCCAACAAGCAAAACGGTGAGTGAGGATTGAACTGGCAGACTTAGTAAAACTATACGGAGACAGCGAATGGCTCGGAACCAAACATACTGGTCCATATCGCGACTAATTGCGTAAAAAAGTAGATTATCACTATATTAGTTTTTAATTCAATCCATATTTATACGGACCAATATATGAGTATGAATAAACTCTTAAATAGCGATAGACACTGAGTATTTCACTCCATATTAGTCTTCTAGTAACTTTGAATTCAGGTCAGGCCTGTTATCTCAGACGCCATTTTGGAGATTGGCACAACGTGGCGGACCTGTCACACGGGCTGGACAGGCAGACTGCTAAAACACGGCCACAAAAGCGGTCTGTTTAGATTGCGGACCACTTTGTAGGCCTAAACCTGACAGAGTGGACACACCGTCAGAATCAGACATGTCTGACCCCTTCACTTGCTAATATCATAGAAATATGGCAGAGAGGTCAGCAATCTCTGGCAGGTTGTCATGCTGTGTATATAAAGCACCAGGTAAGCCTATTTCAATAAATGGTCAACCTTTATAATGTTCTGTAGTTCCACTAAACTTCATTGTGGAATTATTGTAGAATTATGAAATGACCATAAATGGCATATATTCCTAAAGGATTACTACATAAACTCAACAGTTCAATAAATACAGTTTATGTAGCACTGAATGGGGGCTTTTCTATTTTCATTGCTTCTGACATTGTAATCTTAATGCAATAAGTGGCTGCAGTTTGCATTTCTATTTTGATCGTTTAGAAGTTCAATAGACAGCAATTGTGATTAAACTTATGCAGCGGTTGCGAGTAGGGTTGAGGACGACACCTCACAAGCGTTGTCTGATCAGTTTCATCGCAGTGTTGCTTGAGTTTTTATATAAAATTAATTCAAAAGTGAGCAATTAAGTACAAAAGTTGCTACATATAGAAAGAAGTATGTATGAAGTTGTCATTCCTGAGAATGTTTTCTGTCCCTACAGTTTCTCTTGAAAGTAAGTACAACCTTCAATGACACTGAATTCCATGTTAACTGCATCTCAAGATAATGGCAATAACCACATCGGTATTGCCCGCATCATTGATATGATGCTTTCATGATTTCATCATACCATTGAGGATTCCTATCACATCAATAGCATTGCCATCGAATTATATGAGGGGTCCTTTAGCTAAGTAAGGATCATAATCTTGTGCAAATTTGCACAAGATGCCAAAACAACTGTTCTGACATTGACAACACAGCACTGAAGTTTAAAATTCACTAAATATAGGCCTAATAATTCAAATGTATATTAACTTACGTCTGCACTTGAACTTGCTGTGCCTGATGGAGCCGATCCTCTTCCTCTGCATCCGTCGTGGGTTCTCGCATCTCGCCCCACTCGTCTCTATCGGGTGGCTGTGCAAGTATTCCGACAGCCATCGCAAGTTGCAGTCGCAGATGAACGGATTGCGAGCAAGATGTCTGGAAATAATCCAGATATATGATGAGACACAGTTATAATTCAGGACATGAAAGATGCTGGTTTAGGTACACATAAAGGAACTTTAGTAAAGATTCAGTAGGCCTATAGATTCAGTATAATATAAGATCATATTGGTTTGGATATGGAAAGTATAGCATTCTCTGGCTAGTTCTTGTCAGGTTGATGTCTTTTAAACATGGATCAGATGGAAAGGCAGAGATGGGATGTTCCGATCCACCAAAAAGCAGTATTGGTATCGGTTTGGAGGCACTGCTCTCTAAATAACCAATGGTAGCATAAGAGACTTTGAGATGTGATGTGAAAATTAATGTTTGAGCTTTAAATTTTTAACTCCTACCATTCAAATCAATAGGAATCAATCTAAGTATGGGTGAGTCATCCTGATTTTTAATTATCCAATTTTCCATACAATACAATGTTAAAAAGTTGGAGCAAAAATAAAAGACAAACACAGTAAAACTCTGTTTTTTCAATGGAGGAATAACAATTTTCAGGATGATTCACTGGGGGCTTATATTGGCTGAGCAAATTGCCACAACAATGTACTGAACCTGGGCTACTGTGACTACTGTGGCAAGTTTTTATTGGCACACAACCACAATGGTAATTCAAAGTAAAGTGGCTGTCAACCTTTGTCAGCTTACTGTGTCAACAGATCTGGCTAATACAGAAGAAGACATTTGTAAAAGGACTCAGCAAGAGCACTGACAATGAGATTTTTCTGTAGGTCCAAGCAAAGTGTTTCTTTAAAGTGGAAAATGAAAGGTTAGTCTCCAAATGGAAAAGAAGACACATATTTGCTCAGAGGGTAAAATCCTGTTCCATTCGCTCCAATCCATCAATAGGTAAACTGTAAAATATTTTATTGCAAATTTGCAGAAAATGGTACATAATTAATTGTGAGGATAACATTATCATCGTCTTTTTAATGGTAACGCCCTTTAAGGTTTTAATTTTGCCATCAAGGATCCAGCAATGGTATACCACTGTTTTCAAGACAATTTAATCTATTTTGGACAAAATTACTGAGATGTAATGCCAAATTGGTGAACTAATCTTGTGTCGTTGCTGGATTTTGCAATAGTGCTACATTATAATTTATAAATGCTGCAAAATAAATTGATGGTTTACCAAATGTGGTTAAAATGACAGCCAAGTTCAACCCTGCCCCTCCAGTGGCCTCCACTCACAGGAGATCTCAATGGCCCAATCTGACAGGTTGCTACAAGAATGCTTTTTGTCATTCGAGTGTTTGTTTTCTATTTCCACCAAATGGCCAGGGCAGCCTGGTTCAGCCTGGTTCAGCTCATATTCAGCTCACATTCTCTGTCTGTCTGTTTTCTCCCTGGCTGACTGTGTACCTCTCTGTCAGTTGATCAGTCTATCTGTGGACCTGTGCATTTTTAGCATAATATCTGATCAGCAAATAAACTCTCACATTGAAAGTCACATGTGAAACAGCCATATATATGTATATTACATATATGGCTATACATTTTTGAAGTACATCTTATGAATTTAAACCCATTTTAACATCCACAAAATTGTGAGCCCTTTCCTCCTTAAATATAGCAACATTAAAGGATCGATATCAAACAAAAACTAAACGCAGATTAAAAATAAATATCCAAACAAAGAGTATTTGGATGAATTTCTGATAGGTAAAAAAAAAGTCCCGGTAATTTCCAGCTTATGTTGTGATGAGCTTTGAAAAATTTATAGAGGAAAAAAATTACGAGAACTACTGGAAAAGTAAATTTGATTTTACAGCAAAATAAAATAGTAGACACATTCATCTTAAATAATTCAAATTGAAACAAATCCATTAAAAAAAGTTGAGGGTCTTGAAAAAAGCTTCAAAACAGCTTTATTCTTTAAATGATCACGACAAAAGTAAGACTTATAAAAACCAGGATATCATAACACTGCTGAACACTCCAAAATATCAAGTAGATATCAAGTACCATTCAGATTTCATTGACGAATTCCTGTCAAATTCCACATTGCCTTGTCATATAATTTATTTGCCAATTGCCACCTGGCCCTATTATGATAATGATTCATTTCTAGTCATTATTCAAAGATCCTGTTTGGCTATTCTCATATTTGCACCAAGGCGTTTCATCTAGGATGGTACTGAATCCAGTAAATTCTTATTCAGAAGTGTTGCCATGGAAAAATCATAGGCCTATACTGAACAGATTGAGCTACATATATTCTCAATAATTATGAGTCATCTTTCTCTATAGAGAGATACATTCATGACAAAATCATGGTGTATAATGTATGCTGGTTTCATTTGTCTCTTCAAATGAATACCTTAGAAAATAAAATTAATATATTAAAAGAATCACCTTGGAAATTAAATTAAGTCTACGCCAACCTGGAACATTTTCTAAACATGTTAACTTAATTGAGAAGGCTCCTTTAAATATCCTTGGGAACTTTTGAAATTAATGTCATAACATACGAGTAAGTTCATTAATTATTCTTGGAGCAAAAAAAAAAAAAACAAACTGTAGGGCGTAGGCTAATTATTGTATTTTAAATACTCTATTAGTGTTTCATAGCATTGTAGAATTTGTTCCCTGCTGTTGGAATAACCATTTAACATAATGAATTCAAGGTGCTTCTTTTAAAACATTCAATTTCCTGTCTTTAAGAGACACCAAATACTTTTAAAGTGTTTAACTAATGCACTTGTCTGTGCATATTTCTAAATATTTTTCTTGTCAAAAACAGCATGTGGCAAATTATAAATGGTTAAAGATTCAATCTTAGGTAATTTCTTATTCCCTAAGATACAATGACTTGCTCATATAAGTGCACAATTATTATAACCATAATAATTAGTGTGTCCAAATTCGAAATATGTCTCAGCATGATAATTGATGTAATATAATTATTCTACCATGGACTTTTTTGTCAAATTTACCTAAAATATGTTCTTTTTATATTCTGCCATGCATGAAAAGACCAACGTGCATTTAGTTATTTGGAAAAAAAGAAAAGAAGAAAAATATATTTATTTTTTTCATAAATTATCTTTGCAACCTCATTCAGTTCTCCACATCCACATTAAATTCTAACCATGCAAACTATAATTGGAATCAAGTGGTCTGACAAAAACAGTATAGTGAAACTGGAAGCTGTAGACATTTTGATGAGCTCAAGTCACCAGTAAGGACATCTTACAGGCACTTTGGGGGTAAAAATGGTATCTGGAGACCTTTGAGGGTGAACCAGAGGGGTGAATTAGCAGGGTGACAGGGGTTAAAGCCAGGTACTAAGTGAGTTAAATCGGCCAGAAACAAGCGTGGTCCACCTTTCAGCAATTTTAACTACCCTTCAATTAAAGCATTAGCAAAAGCAAGAAATTGAAAGCTACACATTGCCACATACAGGCCAGGGTGCCCTCAAAAGCCTGTGCACCCCTAAAGCATGCCTGAAGCCAGTAATTTGCTCCACTGAACCATCCCTTAAAGCATGCACAAAGCTACAGGATCAGCCTTGAATGCTTCCTACCACTTTAGTGACTTTACTCTTCCCTCCTTGCCACTTGTCCAACCCTTGTTCACAATCACTTTTTTCTCTCACCATATATGATTTTACGCCTCGCTTCGCCCATAAGTAAAATCGCCCCCGAAGAAACACCGCAATGACAGTGCACAGCGAGTAACTTGTCTGAGAAGATAGTGAAAAATGCTCATTGCCTGAGGCATGATCTGATTTCAACTGCCTTTTGACTCTATAAAAAGGCTAAGCCTAATCTAAGAAAAACTCAATTGTAATGTAATCCGCTACCCTGAGGAATGTTTTCATCTTACAAATGCGGATGCAATGTTCCAAAATGAAGGTTATCCACTATGTAATTGAGCGGGTGATAGAGCTTTGTCACATGTTCTGTTGCACTTTCTTTCCTTCTTTCTTTCTTTCTTTCCTTTTTTATTTCTTTCTTTCTTTCCTTCTTTCTTTCTTTCTTTCTGTCTTTGTTTCTTTCTGTCTTTATTTCTTTCTATCTTTGTTTCTTTCTTTCTTATATTGTGCCATAAAGGACAACAATTGAAGTATGTGAGATACAAAGGTCTGCAACAGTTAAATATGAGTCACAACCTTAGAGAATCTTAGATAAGCAAGTTAATTTTCCATTGAATTTACATTGCCCGTTTGCTTCACTGATACTTAATTACTTATCAAATATTTTCAGCCGTATCAAAATCTGAGTATAGCAAAGATAATTGGTAGTTATTCATGTCAGACATACAGTGGTTATGACACAATATGTTTCATCCCATGGTTGAGAATCTATTCTTTCACAAGCAGTTTGGTTGAGGATGTTTAGCATTGACCCAGTGGTCAAACACCAGCTCTTCCATATGGTACTGTATCTTTCTATCTATCTATATCTATTTCCATGCCATGCTATTTCCAAGGGGAGTGTATCTCTCTATCTATTCTTAGAAAGGTCATGAGGCCAAGGTGACATTAGCCTTAGCTTTGTGTCAAGGTCATTAATGCTTTGTCAGGCCTATGTCATTAATTAACTAAGGTCGTTTGGTGTGCATGTCCTGCATTAAGTAAGGCTGGTGGTCTGATTGACTGATGGTGCAAGTAATGTGTTTGCAACTTTGCAAGAGAATGTCTTCTCTTTGGGATAGTGATGATGACTCTTTTTTACAAGCCAAGCTTGCCTAAGGCTAATGCGTACTCCTTTCCCTGTCCTGCCCCCTCTTGCATGGTGCAACCACATCATATGTTTCCATACCACCCAATAAATTTGAGTAACATCATCAAAACATTCTCTGCATGGTAACTGTCATGATAATATCCATTGAACTGTGACACATTACCCACACAGGGCCACATTATCAATCATTGAGTTTTCTTTTCTTGGCACCATTGATTTACACAAGTCTTTACAAAGCACCTTTGATTTTTGCTTCTCCCCTCCCCCATGCTTGATGCCCAGTGTCTATTGACAGTGGCTGTCCCCACATTTGCAACTGAAAAGGGAGCCTAGTTGGAGTGCGCCAGGGACATCCCATCTGACCAATATGTGCAAGTGGATTGCTTCATTCTCTGGATAAGGCCCTCAATACTAGACCGATGTGTAGGGTGCCAATTATCTCATTTAATTTTTTGTCACTGTAGGAGCCATAAACAATTAAGCATAGACTCAGAAGTTGCTGAAGATGTCACCACGCTACCATAAATAATGCCTAATATTGGTGACATGTCACAATTTAATTTAATGTTTATATACAGTGTGATACAGATAGAGCATGACATGCTCAGACAGTTAACATGTAAGATCACAATCTCCTAGGCAACATTTCCAGGTTGTCTTCAGTAACTTTATATGGTTGCCATGGTGACACCAAGACGCCATGTCAAGGTCACAGACCACATGACATCATGCAAAGCCCTGATTGGCTGTAAATTGGAAATGCTTGAGACATTTAGTTTACTTCAATTACTTGGAAAACCTGGAGTATGACAGACTATGTAGGAATACAAGTAAATACCAGGAATAACGTACAGTGTAGATGCGTCGGTTTAGAACTTAAAACCTCAGCAAAATACACTATGATGCAAAAGTTGAAATATTTCAGAAAGACAGACAGTCATTCGGTCTAGCAATTGGTGTGAATTAACAAGAGCAGGCAGAAGAATGCAAGAAGCCATCAATGGCATATGGAGTCAACATACACCTTTGTGGCTCTGGGTCTACCCACTAGTGGACAGTGGATTCCTCATTCATTACCTGTCTGTGTCTAGTGGCTAGATTCTGTCCATATTGATGCTTCTCAAACTTTCTTGACATTTATCTCCAGACATTCAATATTTGTAACCAAATGTCCTCATTTTGTCATAGTTATTCAAAATTGATTAATAATGAAATTGAAAGTGTCTTAATTGGCTAAAGTTGCAATTAGAAAAGGAAAACGTGAAGTTACTTACAACGTCTGGATGTTCTTCAATGGATCGAAGGTTCCGTTTGCCAATGATTCGATCTTATTGTCATAAAGGGACCTGGAACAAAATGTTTAGAACTTACGATCAGAAATTCTGCACCGTTGAATATGCTAGAACGCATCATAAAACAGAGATGATCATTGAAAAATTTGGAAAAATGCAGATACTTACAACAAATTTAAGTTATGAAGATCTCTGAAGGTATCAGTACGGACACAAGTGATTTTGTTGGCATTTAGGAGACTGAAAGAACAAAATTAATGTGACATCATTATTAAAAGGAGAATGAAACGCACAAATAAGTGTATATACTTCGATCAAAGAATACAATCAGAAGGAAAACTGTAGATTCTCTAAATTGTCGATACTTACAGCAGTTGGAGCGATGTTAACCCATCGAAGACTCCCTCCAGTAATTCAGCAATTTTGTTGCCATATAGAACTCTGAAAAGAGAATAACCATAAAACATCTCAGAGAAAGGAACGTCTGTACAATCTATTCAAATTGTCAATGGATATATCAGTTATTTTATATAGCGTCCTTTCCAGAAAACACGCTAATCATTATAGTGATAATCTCTGGACATGGCCGGTGTTTTTTTACACAGGAGTAGGATTTTATCCCGCATCCACTGCACAATGGATGGAAGTGCTAACAACTATGCTACGGCAGTAGCGGAGCCATTTACTGAATGAATATGTCACGTTGAAGAAATTCAGTTTAAAAAAAAGTTATCATTAAAGATAGAGTATTATCTAAAATGACAAAAATTGATGAGCTTTTCATGGGTGTGTAATATGCCACCTATAATCATTGATAATAAGGTGAATGAGGCTGTCACATGAGTAATATTTTTGGCAACTTTTCACATAAAAATCACCCAAAAAGTGCTAAATATTTTCTAGAATTTAGTATTATCCTGTCATTTTTGTTAATGTTTGTACGTATCTATGACAATGCATGGGACAGGTACATCATTCTGACTTGGCAGTCATACATTATGATAGGAGTGACATTGTTCTTGCAAGACAGGATTTTGATATCAGAGCTGGTTAGGAGACTGGAGGGACAAAAGCCCAGTGTGGTGCAGTAGGAAATTGGGAGTCAGGTGTCATGGGGCTCGACAGGGCTATTTTCTGCCTGAATTCCGACACTGTGGCAGATGCTGGGCAGAGGAGCTCAACTTGAATATAGCTCAGCAGATCTCAGTCAGGGGTTAGGCAGGACACCATCACTTGCATACTCTTCACATTATTGGCTGAAAGGTTCCTCCTATACAGTCCAACTGCTCTCCATGCATTATAAAAGTCCAGGTCTATGAAAATTTTGGTATGCAATGGTTTTAATTGCAACAGGTAGTGAATCGTTATGTCCAGGACAAATAAAAAAAGATTCCTAAATAATTACAAAGAATTCTGTTGGACAGACAACAACATCAAAATGTTGTCAATCTAATCAGAAGAAGGTGGTTTTAAAATTATGCATCTTGATTCTCACCAAAGGATGTACTAAGTCATACATGGGAAGATGGCTTTGAAACTGCTGTTAAGGTCTTCATAGACATGACATGCATTTCAACAAAAGCTCTTCATATTTAAATATAACATATAAATATTATATCTCATGACTATTAAAAATCCAATGACATATGGAAGACTTCAAAGCCAAACAAATCATCCAAAACGGTCTTAAAAGACCAGAAATATTGGTCTGATAAAGGGGGATATTGCCACAAATATGAGGTTTTACTGTACATTATATTTTCCCAACCTCAGTGGACTTCTTATTCTTTGTACCATTCCTTTAAACTGAGATAAACATGTCGGAGGTATTTTGCTTTCTTCTAAAACTAAAGGATCTTCTCAAATTTGACTGGATGACAGCTTGAATCCATCAAAACCCCATACTCCCCACAGGTTTGACAGATCAACTTTCAGTGTACGGCACACTAACTCAAGTCACAGTCCAAGTTAAAGCAGTTCAGACTTTTAAGTCATGTTAGGCCTTGTTATTTTAAAGCCACACTGTTGAAGTCTTACTGTAAAACCACGCCAATATCTACCACAGCTTCTGCATAACAGCCAAAGGAACCAAATACCTCAAATTCTTAATAATATTAACATTAAATAATCCTTCAATGGCAAATTCAACATTAATCTAGATTATAATTCTTCAATGGCAAATTCAACATTAAATCTAGATTATAATCCTTCAATGGCAAATTCAACATTAAATCTAGATTACAATCCTTTAATGGCAAATTCAACATTAAATCTAGATTACAATCCTTCAATGGCAAATTCAACTTCTAACCTAGATTATAATTCTTCAATGGCAAATTCAACATTAAATCTAGATTATAATCTTTCAATGGCAAATTCAACATTAAATCTAGATTACAATCCTTCAATAGCAAATTCGACAATGTCACTCAATCTAGATTATCATTCTTCAAAGGCAAAAACTCAAATTAACGACAACCCCAGGCAAATTTTACAGTTGCATATCACAGCTCAGTGAAGTGATAACAGCTCTAAACGTGGCAAATACATGCTTCCAGTGAAATAAGTCAAATAAATAGCATTAAATAGCTACATTGTAGCAAGTTCTTGTAATATCAGTAGTTCATGGAAGTTTTAATGCAAATAAATCAAACACGTTTATAACTTTGGTACTTTTATAACGCGAAATGTATAAAAGACATGAAATTAATACAAAATATAATACTGAGCATATATCACCAGTTTCACCACTTCAAATTGTCTTCAGTATTTCTTTTGATGAAATAGTGGTGACAGAGGTAGTTAGTAGGATATCATATAATAACTGGATGTAGTTTTTCATGTTTTTTCATCTCACAGTTTTGTTAGATAATTTTGTTTTTTAGTTTTTGCCTTTTTTTCTTCACAAGAGTTACAAGCAGGTAAAGTAAAGTTGCAAATGGTGATAGTTCTACAAACTCATTTGTATGTAGATGAGGTATAACTTATACAGTGTATAAATATACACTACATTGCAGTATAAACGTTCATACTTACAAAGAACTCAGAGACTTCAAGCCAGCAAAAGCATCAGGGGCCACATAAGCGATTTGGTTGTTGCTCAGGTCTCTGAAATAAAGAAGATAACAAAATTAATTTAATGTTGTAAATAATTGTCATTTTCATATACAGTGGGTGGGTAATAGGGCTTTGTGTCCAATAATTTGCATTGACTTGGCTTAATAATGGAACACAGAGGAGCCACAGTAATGTGGTGAGGCATCCTTGTGACACACGATGAAACATTCATCTTTCATCAGATGCCAGCCCAGAATCAGACCCGGGTCCCAGGCACATACTGGTTCGTAATGGTCTGAAGTGGATTTCCAGTAGTGCAATTTCTATTTCGTTAGTCTATCACCAGACCACATGTTTGGATAGGGCCTATATATAGAGACCATGTTTGAAACTTTCAAAATATGGCTTACTATAACAAGAAAATAATATTATATCTCCCCTTCCTTCGGATGGGCTTCTTTTTGAGATTACCTTCCATAAGGATTCCATAAGAATTCCATAGAGTATGTACAGTACAAGACATCATTATCCCAAATTAATGAATAGCAACATTTGGCATATATATATGCCTATGCCCCACATTTCCATGATATGTCATTTAGTTTTGTGGGCTCTGTGATCATGAAACCCTAACACATCTCAATCATGATCACATATCACACCATATCACTGAGTTGCATGCCAAAACATTAACATGTAAGATCACAATCTCCTAGGCAACATTTCCAGGTTGTCTTTGGTAACTTTATATGGTTGCCATGGTGACACCAAGAAGCCATGTCAAGGTCACAGACCACATGACATCATGCAAAGCCCTGATTGGCTGTAAATTGGACATGCTTGAGACATGCTTGCTGATTGGTCAATGGTGATTGATGACGTGTTTATCACGTGTTAAATGACGTTTACAGCTCCTTCCTGATTATTGGAGATCAAATCGTGATTTAATCCGAGTCAGTGGCCAAGCCATAGCAAGTGCACCCATCCGCCGCCTGTAATTGAGTTCAAAGGATGGGGTAAACAAGCGGAAAATCTCTCTGTGTCTCTGCTTTCATTGTTTTATTGCATTCTGGAAAAGGCGCATTCTAATTTATCTCGATTTCTAAACCCCTAAAACTTCTACTGCACTTTTTCACACACAAATTGATTACGTTTGTCTTATTATTAAGTTGCTTCCATTTCGATGTTTTGAAGTATTGGTTTATTCGCTGCATTTTTGGCTGAAGACATATCCCAGGCTAGATGATGAGCCAGTCACAGAGGCATGATCATTTTATGAAAATTTCATGGGACCATGTAAGCTGTAACAGGGATGGCTGAGATGGTGCAGAATACATCATTCCATAAGATGAAGAAGAAGAATGTAACCAAATAACTAGTTGGATTTGTAGAAAAGATAGATAAATATCAATTAACCAAGCAGTAAGTGTGCCATTGAACTACTACAGCAGTTCCTGCATGAGCAGTGGAAACTTCAAGAACCCCCTTAAACTACCAAAATATACAGCCATGATGAAGCAATGATGATACAAGACCTCCAACTGCCTCACCTCAAAGAACTTCTCACTTTCTAACTTTTCTTGCAACTCTTGACATCATTGGTGCTAAGCCTTGCAATAAACCACTAAAAACCTCAAACAACTGACTTGCTAGTGTCATAAATGCCTTTCATGTTGGCTTCTTGTACTGTTGGTTGTAGGCCAGTAAAGCAGTGCAGAGCTCTAAAGTCATTTCTAATCATTGCCTTTCCATGTGAAGTGCCAATCACTAAGACATAATGCAATAAATATACCATAAACATTACGATTGCAATGGTTGGGAGAACCAAAGAAAAAGAAACTACAGGGAGGTTTATGAAGAGCAGAGGGAACTCTGAGAAGGTTCTGACAGCCTCTGTGGAGGTTTCCTTGAATGGAGCTCAATCCCATACACAAGACTCCTGACTAATCTGCACTTATGGTAACAGAACTAGAAGGCAAACCAGTTTGCTATGGCCGTACGGGAGCCTTCGTCAGACCTAGAGAGAGAGATTTAAACTTATTCGCAGACCTCCCAACCTCAGGAACGTCAGTTCCAGGGTTCCGCATTCCTTTTTAGAGGGTTTTCACCAAAAAATCGGGGTCCTAATCAACAAAATTTCTGTATTGAGAAAAATGCAATTATAGCCAATTGGTTTTACAGTGCACTTCCTGTAGTTCATAAATTCAACAGTCAAGGAAATTACCATCTGCTCATGACAACCATTGTCTTCAGCCCCACATGACACTCACCCCAGCACTGTCATCTCTCTCCCATGACCTTCTCAAAGTGTCATGGCCCAGCCATGACTTAAGCAGTGCTCAAAATCATCTTTGATAGGCTATTTAAAAAGAACTGCTGCTACTATCACTTCCAAACTTGGCATAAAATTGTGTCACAGTATCAACTAACTCTATAAATTTTGGCAGGCTTATCCATTACATAATGAGAAAAAGAACCCGAAGGCTCCAGAGAAATTAGGAAACTGTCATCAGCTGCTGATGACTTCGCAGGTACCTCGCAAAATGGGATAGAATATGTCCCGCTACTGTCATGCTGCTGTGTGATGAGGATGGGTGCACAGAGATCAGACTTCCTTTTGATACCCAACTGATCAACCCCACACACTCAATCATCCTGTAAGGGCCAGGACTTAGCTGGAATTGCAATTGTCATCACCTGATGGTAATTTCCCAATTTCAATTCAATTCAATTTCAATTTCTTTATTAGCTCACCACAAAATGGCATGGAGCCAGAAAATATATACACACATTTAACAACAACAATGATAGTGAATAAATAATAATAGTATAAATAATAATAGTACAATAATGACTTAAATATGATATAATAATATACAATATAATATTATATACATATATATACAATTTTATTAAGAAGTACAAAAAAAATAAATAAATAAATAAATAAATTGTAACTAAGAAAATATATACCTTCATAAACTGATACCTTGTAGCTTGGACATAACAGGTATATTTTACACAATACTATTTTTGCAATTTGAAAGTCAGTGAAATCATACAAATTTTGAGATAATTATTGAACATAATTTGGAAAGATTTATGAGCACAGTCTGATCATTTGAAGTAAACAATTCTTTTAATTTTGACCGGGTTGTCATACCAGCTCAACAATTTCGGAGGACAGAAAGTTATTAAATCACCATTTAATTTTTTTAGAGGGTTTTTAAGTTGCCAAAAAAGAGGGTTTTTGCAGTAATTTGTTAAATACTAATAGTAATTTGTTAAATTAACTTAAAATTCAAAACAAATTTTTATTAAATATTTTATTCTTGCACTACTACAGCAACATTGAATGGACATGTGTCAACAGACAATAGAATAACTCAATTTGCTGTATGGGACAATGCCCACTGCCCAACTCAATGGCTAATTGCATTTCAAGTAATTCACACCTTGACCAAAGGAGAACTAAACCCCCTTTATATTGTAATTACAAAGAAGAGCCAGTCACTTATCCTTTCCAATTGCTATTAGATCAGTGTGATTAATTCTTTCATCAATGTTGCTATCTTCCCAATTAATAAACTAGTGTGTGCTGTAGACACTAGGGGCGCTCCAGTATCAAATAGCGCGGCGCCATCTGTCGGAAAAAGCCGAACGTCCGTTCTATGTATTTCTATGTAACCAAGACAGCAAGATGGCGGCGAGGCACTCGAAAAAATGCTTGAAAGAAAAGTCGGTTTTGAAATCGCTGCATTACGGTGCCAAAAAAGGATGTACATCAAATTTTGCAGCACACAGCACGAGAGCATGAGTGATTGAGGTAATATGCCAAGTTATAGCCCCCGTGGGCCGCTAATAAGTGAGATCTCGACGTCAGACGATCGTGAATGGGATCGCGGACGACATCGGACGACGTTTTCTCTATCTGCTAAATGGCCGGTACCACCAGGGTGGTACGGCCATAATTACACCTGCTGTATCAGAATAAGAATAACAGGAAGGAGTGAATTCAGGGAGTGAATTTCTCACAACAGAATTGCTTTGAACTCCTGAAGGATAACCTCCAGAAATAAATGCATGTATCAACTTCAAGCCATAATGAAGAATTGTATGACAGAAAAAGACATAAGTGAAGAAGGGGGAGGATAAGGAAAGAAGAGAAAATATCAGGAAGACACAGAACAGTCACAATTAGAAAGAATTCTATAATATAACAATTCATTTTAGTAACTTTAAAATAACATGGAAGCATTTTCTGCTCCATGTCAGAATTGAGATGTTCGGGTCAATTCGCCTTGTGACAAAAGTGGCCACAAGGAAGTAGTCCACAGTATCAGCCAAAACAAAGCTGGTCACAGCCAAACAGACCAAGTGGCCCACTAAAGAGTAGACAAACTGGACAGTGACAGAGGAACCTAGTGCAGGAGACCCTGTTTGTTAGACCACCATGAGATC
Source organism: Platynereis dumerilii (assembly GCA_026936325.1). Taxonomy (NCBI): domain Eukaryota; kingdom Metazoa; phylum Annelida; class Polychaeta; order Phyllodocida; family Nereididae; genus Platynereis; species Platynereis dumerilii. Next base: position 53,379,439 of record JAPTHN010000005.1, read on the forward strand.
TGATTTTGGCTTGAAGAGATTTGTGATGTAGACCAATTGGTTTGCCTTGTAACCTGACACTTTGCAAAGAAGTTGTTTCAAAGGTGCTGCTAACATTCTGGCCAGGTTTTACTAAGATCCCCTACAGATACATACGAGAACACACAGAAGAAAAAGAAAGTTGAAAGTATAAAGTTAGAACGAAGAAAAGGTTTCAGCAAAAAGAAGTACACAACAAGACACAGCTTGAGATTCCTTCACATCATTTGCATCCACTGTGAATATTTGCTGCAGTTTCTGCTGCACCAAGTGGAACCCAGTCTTTGGAGAATTCAGAAGCTCAGAACAATTGCACGATGAGTGCAAGACTGTCGTTAATGCCAAGGTTTGTAGAATTTTATAAGGAAACATCACAATTTCTCTGATGTCAATAACAAAACCCATAAAATGTTTCAGTTATTAAATCCACCACATACATGATTCATAAGGGACTGGACATGCCTTGAAAATTGTGATAAACTTTCAGCAAGAAACTGCAAGAAGGAATACCACAAAATATCGGACTTCACACACTAAATATTGCAGTGTCATAGAAGAAATGCCATCAGCAAGACTGACCAAGCAAAAACAAGTTACCTTTTACCTCAAATTAAAGACCTCCAGTGAAGAAACCTTCCAGAAGGGACCTTTTTACTTTATACTTCCAGGACAAGCCTTCCTCCTCTCTTTCCACAGTGCATACACACAATGACCAGCTGAATCTCGTTAAGCCTGAGGAATAAGCAATGGGCCATGATTCGTGCTATCCCACCCTTTTTGTCAATAGTAACAGAGGGCAGGGAGATGGTAACAGTTTACTGGACACATGTAACCCATGTAACACTGTAGCTTCTGAGGAGGGGCATGTTTATACCTCCATGTAACATGTGACTGTGCTAACTAGAAACATGTCTGCCCAGCCAAGTTCAATATTTGCACAAATCAGAAGATGCTAAAAGGATCTCTTAAGACCCCATGGATGGAATCCCACATTGTTTGCCCATGAGTCTGGAGACACTAAACCTTTTGGCCAAACAACCCTAATTGGACCACAGTATTTGCCTCAACTTGCAAAGCCAGCAAAGGATTATAATAGGCCCACCCTCAACAGATTACCACACCAATCTAATCCAGATTCCAAGAAACTTTGGATTAACACCAGGATGCCTTTGTATTCACTGAAAAGTATCAGGGTAACACTGGATGTATAATTGGGTGATAGTTTCCAAGTGTTGTCGATGGAATAATTTTGGTTCAACTTTCATATTTGATACCACAAGGAGCAGTCCTTAGCCCTGCATTATCCAGTGAAACAATGAAAAGCCAATCATAAATGGCAAATTCCTATTCAGTGAGCAGTGGCATTGGGTTTTATGTGGAGAACCAATCCACTCAGACTCAGCTCAATTGCCACTGATGTGTAGTTCTGTTGAGTAAAAAACATTCTACTGAAGTACAGCTGTCCAAATCTTCCTTTTATGCTGTCAAAGACAGGATGGATGACCGGGCTTTATAGCCTGTATCTATGCACTTTATCAAGCTAATTAGGATGACATCATGGTAATGATGTGATGATAATTGAAACTACTGTCTGTCATAGATCCAGGTGACCAGACAAGAACTGGTATCGAACACGGTACATAGTAATTGGAAGCCCAGAGAGATATACCAACTAAGCCAGCCCCCTTCTTATGCTGTCAATGATTAATCCACTTGTTGGTGGTTTTTTGCAGCTAACCTGTGACATCCGACTCAGGACCGACTGAATGGAAGAGCTGATTTATAAGAGGTTGATAGGAGGCGCTGATTGGCCAGCTGGCCTTATTGACATTTTGACGGAGTATCAGGGCAGTGGCTGAGTGAGCAGTAGCATTGGGTTTTATGGGGAGAATCAATCCACTCAGTCTGCTCAATTGCCACTGATGTGTGGCTCTGTTAAGTTCCATTGCTCAGCTCTGCTCTCTTCTGCCCGGCCCAGCCCAGGCCCTTCACTCAGTCCAGCCCATCCCTTTAGTATTCCTGGCATGCCCCTCAGGGTGAAGAAGTAGTCAGGGCCACTCAGAAATTCCTGAAGGATCGCAGACAATTGTGTCCAGTTGTATCCAATTGGCCACAGGTGTTGAGCTCTCTGTTCGCCCTGTCACACTCCCCGCGAGACTTGGCGCGAGATTTCACACGAGAGATTTGGCGGTTTCAGGCCTCCTTGTCAGCCCATTGTTCTTCGTGGCCTCCTGGTGGCTATTGTTAATTGAAAGGTCCCCAGATGCTTGTCTGCCTTGTTCCGCCTCGTTCCGCTTGTTGTGGGGTGTTTAACTGCAGCAATTTGGTGAATCATCCCCCGAGACCAAATGCACCCTATTCGGGCCCATTGCTCCCTTGTGTGGTTGTAATTCGGGTTGTGAATTGTGATACGACAGGGAAAAGGCTCACAAATTGTGCTCATGAAATGTTGTCATCAACTAAGCTAAATACAGAAGAATCAGTCAGAAATTTATCCATTGGGGCTGGCGCCTTACTAAGCGGCAGCGCAACAAACTGCTCATGCTGGGATTCGGGTTCGGTCCTCGGTTTGAGCAACAATGTCGGAATGATCTGTGTTACACTTTTTCCTCAGACTGGATATCCAACCTGGGTCACAGAGGCTAGCTACCACTGAAATAGTGGGGCTCCGTGGTACAGTGGGTGGCACCCCCGCCTTACAGGGGATACAGGGGGGGGGGCTAGGGGGCGGGCCCGTGAATGGCGAAACACGCCCGGGCTCCCCCCCCCCTAGATGACCGTGTCTGGATCCGCCACTGATATTATATTATTATAGACCCTTTTCTGAAAATAATCCCTTGTTCAGATATCCTGCATACATACGAGAATGGCGAACCAGATGTGTCGTGATGTTGAAATGGCTGCAATTACGCACTCCAAATTTACAGACACAATTCTGCCAATCAGATGACCAACATTTCTAAAGTAGTAGCAAGGACCACAATAACAGAACCAAATGATTCACATAGTTTCAGAATATCCTCTTGTTTACAATATATCAGCACCTCATGCAGGAAGAAGAATATTGACCAATGCCTTTTTATAGCACTTCAGAAATCTCCTGGAACTGCCATCCCAAAGTGTTGCAAAGACAAATCAATTTATTGAAAGGTGACCATGAAAGATGCACAATTCCATGGCCCAAGTTTCTATTGAACAGCAAAGGCATTGGATGACTCATTGAAAACTCTAAAAATGTGGTAGATTGATTTCTGAGACATTCAATATTTTCCTCTCTATTCGGAGAACTTCGCTGATCTAAGATGCGATTCTAGTCTTCGCAAATCACAAGTTTTGCAAAACAACACGGTTGGACAATCGTGCACAAAGATAGAAATTCATAATGGTATATTCTAAATATCTTTCAGTATTTTTAGCAAATACAGGAATGGTACAAGTTTTGTAATTAAACGAGAAACTATTTTAAAACTAATGCTTCATGGCAGCCACGGACCGTTTAGAATATACGATGGTTCAAAATGCCTACGGGGAGTTAGGATATATACCACCTCTGAGGATTAATCTTCCAGGGTATTTAAATTTATCATGATGCTTTAATTTGGGCAAATTTATTGCACTAGAAGGAGTTTCACTCATTCGAGAGTAAAGATACTTGTTTGTCACACAGGAGTTATGGTTTCTCACTCTTGAATTTTCAAAGACATTACTGGCTCACTGCTGTGCACTGGCTGTATCCTGATCACTGTCAACCAGGTTTAATTTTTTCTTGGAGCTTACATATATACATCCAACCTACAAAGTAAGTTCTTCCAACACAGACATGCTATGTGGACAATAAACAAAGACAAATAAGACCTGAGCAAGCCTCGATATAGCCCAATAAGGTGCTGCAGAGGCGTAAAACACAAACACACACACACACACACACATACACACACACTTACATATATACATGGACATGTTGGTTGGCTTACACTCTCCCCTCATCGCTTTGATTGTGCATTTTGTTCTTCTGAACCTGAAGGAGGTGGAGGATAGATATGGTAAGGTGCAGCCCTCTAAACTCAGTTCTGGGTTGATTGATGAGATGGGAGAGAGAGCAGTAGCCCTCAACGAGTTAATAATTTACCACATGTGAGGGATCTTTTTCTTGCTCAGCACAGACACTGATACAATTTGCCGCCAATTTAAGGACTAATCCAAATGACACCCAGCTAGGATTTTGCTCATGAAAGTCCACTGAAAATTTTGGGTTTGTCACCCGGAGTTTCAAACCAATGCAGGCACAGACCTCTAGGTTTCAGCAGGGAATACCTCAGCCATAACCAGTCATCCACCCTGCTGCCTGAACAGAGCAGCTTGTGGAAGACTATACAGCAAGCATTACTGCAATTAGTTCAATAACATTATCATTATGCTCCATGAAAAATTCCAGGTTAAATTTAAAAGACTGATCATTTGCCTTGTGCAAGTATGTTCAATTACCCATGCTTAAAATTAACTTGAAAAAGGAAAACAAAAAGGTGAGAAAAATCAACATATGCTGAAACTAATTGAAACCCATGTAACCTCAGCTTAGCTCAGTTGCAAAAACAAGAGATCTCACATTGTGTTGCTGTGGATGAGTAATAGTTATAAGAAACACCTTTGGGCATTATTCTTCATGATCTTAATTGGCCTGTCCTTTTTTAACAACTTCAACAAATGTTTTACTAAGATTTGTGTCTAGCAGCTGTTACTGTTGTTACCTTGTTAAATATTTTTTAATGTTTTGTTACATTTTTTGGCAACTTTTTTTCAATTCTTCTGATGGAAGTGCTTAACTTGGGTGTTCGAAGGCCTACTCACTAATGTACCATTGTTCATAACACTTCATATATTGGTAACAAAAAGAAAGTGTCCAAAAATGGGATTGTTCATCAGTTTGACAATTATGTTGTTAGCATTTCTTAGCTCTAATTACATGCCCAAGAAAGGCCTCTTGTGCTGTTCGTAAATTAATGAGTAGTCATCTTTCAGAAAGAGATATTTTAAATAATCCTCTTAAGATAGGTATTGACAGGGAAAAGATGCTGTGACACGTTGTAGGATGATTGACAAAGAACCCAAATGTTGGTTCACAGCACATTCGCTTGAACAGCGACTGCGATGTTTTTTTTTGGAAATCGGCGGACAGTCGGCAGACAGTTATGCTCAATGCATTCTGCGGAAGTCATCACATCGATAAAACAAACATGTTCAGAAATTTGGATTTTATATTTTCTCAGCATTAAGACTACCAGTTCCAGGCCTATATATCAGACGTATAAAAAGACAATTTTCGGTGCAGAGTTAACGCATCCCAGGAGATGGTTGTCATTCGGAAAGAAATAACTATTTAGGATCCAACAGCTGAGTCGAAATTTTTATGTACTATCTCATGCAAAGCCATTAAATCTTACATACACTGTGGAGCAATTCCTTAATGTTTTTTGTACTTCAGAGTTAACTGTGAAAGGAAAACTGTACAAAAACTGATAATAAAAACCTAAAACGTGCTACATAGCATATGGAACTGCCTCCTGTTAATTTTTGTATTTTGTTGCTTTTTGGTTGTTGTTTTTTTATCTCCATTTTCTTTTGTCTATGTTCTGCCAGTGGCCGCCTGGCTGTATGCGGCAGATAATTCACCCAATTAGTCGTTAACAAGAGAGGCGTAGAGGCAGGCAGTTTATTAACACACAAATTGAGTTAGAACTGTCAGCTGGGGTAGCCAGTCCCTTGAGACCACTCGGTGACATTTTGTGGTTCCTGCCCGGGCTAACAGCCCAGTAGAGTATAGACTCATTAAGCCTCGTGGAGGGAAGATGGTGAATTTAGTTGTATGTCCTGTGTTCCAACACCAGTTAATGTGCATTGGTATTGCCTGTGGATACAACTGCATGGAGCCTGTGTGGTAATCCTGCAATGGGAGTTTTTAAGCGTAACACAGAAGTCGAACCATACACGCTATCAATGTTGCTTTCAGCGTAAGCTTCATGATGCTGTCAAGCATGCAGCAAAACAAGATATTTTGTGATGACATTGACTGCATTTAAGTTTTAAAATTACTTGATTGCAAGCTTTTGTGATGACAGTGACTGCATTTAAGTTTTGAAATTACTTGATTGCAAGCTTTTGTGATGACAGTGACTGCTTTAAGTTTTTAAATTACTTGATTGCAAGCTTTACTCAGCTATAATAACCGAATGCTGTGAATGACTCTCAAAATGCAAGAATCTAATGATTTAACATCCTGTGTTTGGCATTTTCCAACTTCTTACAGAGACATATAGAACATAGAATAACTTTTATTTTCATCACAATAAGTTTGTTTGATGAAGCTTCCTTTGACACCATGTTTTCTCTTGCTTCATCAAAGAACAGACCTTTTAAAGGAAAAGGCAGAAAATCTGAAGCAGGCCCATAGCCATACACAAAATTAAAGTAAAGCAATGCACAAAATTGGAAGTAAGGTAATGTCCCTCCCCACCCTCAGCTTTACAATTCTGGCATTCCGACTTGTTTTGATGGCTTTTGCTAATATAAACAGACAAATGACATGTCAATGAGGTAAAGAATGGCAGAAACAGGTCAAGCCAAAATCAAACTTCTTGAGAACTAGACATAGGCTACAGAATAACAATAAATGCACTGTGCCAGAACTGCACCGTAAACAGAACTTTTCACTGCGTAGAGCCATCGGCATCCAGTGGCAGCCGCCTCATCACTCTTCATCATTTCACCTCTGTGTCTCCCTGTGTATTCATACGCCATATGCTGGTTTCCACATAATCTAATAGGACTCCATAACTCCTTGTCTATTACTGAGATTAGCTGCCATCCCTGGAAATATGCGTCCCCAGAGATATTAGGCCTATCACGGTGACATGGCGCCTTCCAGGTTTCGGGTAAACCACACGTAGGCTGGTGTATTTGTGTTGTTGTACCTGTATGTTTGCCGTATAAGATCTTTATATGCATCAATAGAATGATCTGGTTGTTGGAGTCTCTTCGGCTATGGCAAATAGGCCCAATTATTTTAATAAAGTTATAAACTATCTCAAATCTCAAGAGTAGAAGACCATCTTGACTGGAAGTCCAGCATGAACGTTCCACTTTTTCATGTATTAAAAAATACAAAAATAACAAATGAAAGATTGCGTAAAAGTTGTTACTTACATCCGTCTCAATCGCTTGAAATTGATGAATGTTTTCGATTTAATTTCGGTGATTTGGTTCTGTTCAAGTCGCCTGCAAAGAAATAAGATTATCAAATATCAGAAATTAGCCCTCATCAGGAACTTGTTCTCCAAGCAACCATCTTTCAGACCAAATTTAGGCCTAATTTGATTGGAGGAAGCGGTAACTACTATAAACAATATAATTTGGTATGTGGTTGTAGAAGGTCTTTCTTGTCAAAGCCAACTCATTTTATCAGTCAGGAGAGGAAGCTAAATAACAGTCAAATCAATCAAATTGAACTGACCCATACTTGAGTCCACTCAAAGACCAACAACACAATACAATAAGAATACAATGGTGTGGCTATCACCTGCACTGTGACGTCATCATTGTTCCATCATTACGTCATGAACCCATTATCCTCTCACAAAGTTCTAGAACCCTTTTAATGGAACAATGAGGGTTCTGCTACAATATCAGGGTAAATATTTACCCATTAAGAGATACAATTTTGGGGTTGACAATGTACTGAGAAATGGGCATGACCCCAAAATACCATAGTATCTACTAGTAATAGGATTAGTGTCAGTAAATATTATCTTAGCAATCAAAACTATTGGATAATCCACCAGGTGTGGAATTGTGCTTATGAAATCAGGCAAAGGGCCAGGTGGCATTATGTTGGTTTCGCCACAATGGAACACAAAGGAAGATGTCTGTGAGTCCTAAAATTATGCAAGTTATTGTATAGGTTATTTATAATATAAGCTGGTAATGGTAGAAGATCAATCTATTATTGTAACTAGAAAGTGTTGCAAGATCCTGTTCATAAACTGTATTGGAACATATTTGAAAGTTAACTTATAGCTTTAGTCCAACTACATCATGGAATGATCTTTCCATGCTACAGCAGCCAAATGTTTACTACACCAATTAAGAATCCTAGCTCAAATAAATGACACAAACTTCAAAAGGGAAAGTCCAAATTAGGGTTAGTTTTCCACCTTAATTGCTCTCCACAACATGCAAATTTTCAACTTCAGAATCATTTAAATAGATGCAATGTACATTTACAGAATACATTCATGGAATAATAACTAGTACTACAAATTTAACTCAGGAGAAAGATACCATCATCAGGTCTAACAGGCAAGTGATTGGTTAGACTCACCCAAGCAACAAAGCTGAGAGAATGACATTATAACCAGATCTCCAGATATCAGACTTCAAATTTTAAAAAGAAAAATTACCATGTGTATAAGACACAATAATAATCAAAATTTATTAAATGACTTACATTTCAGTGACGGTATCCGGTATGTCCAGCGGGATCTCAGTAAGTCCCTTGTCCCTGCAGTCGACGATGCCATCCGTGCAGAGGCACTGGGCAGGACACATGGGGGGCACTATGCACTCTTGCGGGTGGAGGGTGTCTGAAAAACATAAAATTTTATGAAAAATAGTTCGTTAAAGATTCTCACTCTCTCTACTGTCCCATCGATCAACCTCCGCTAGCACCTGGGACTGGCCTAAGAGGGCTGCACTTATCATCATATCTGTATATATATGCAGATATCTGTCTATTTATTAACCTGTCTTTTTAATCTGATGTATTTTTACATCTACATTATTTTTTGTCAATAAGGTGTTGCAATTGTAAGAAAGTAGGTCGATGGCGTCCTCTGCGGAAAAGCAGTCAAGATTCTATTCTGTTTGGTTTCCATGAAAACCAAGGCAAGGATACTTTTAGTTTCTTTTCTGATTTATACTACAGTCAGTGATGGTAAAGATCCATGAATGGATCATCTGTTATGCATCCATGCACACATGATCTGCATTGACTGATCTTCTTTTAATGAATTTTTTTTAAACACCAATTCAATAAATAAGGCATGATAATTATATACTATTTCATTTGGTCTATCGGGATAACAATGATAAATCCATGGATACAAGTATTCAAGTTTTCTGTCAACATAGAAACGTAAAAGAGCAAGAAAATGTCATGATTTTTGACACTTCCAACAAATATATTTGCCAACCTAAAGCTTGAAATTTTGAACTTTTAAAATTTTAATTCATTTCACGATTTCATCAGGTGCTGTATCTATGAAGTATGTATCTATGAAGTAACCTGAAAATGGCATGACCATTGACAATACAGACAAGAGCAAATTAAATTGTACAATGAATGCCACAGAGACAATTAGAAAGTGGTATATGACCTTTTGAATACTTCGTGCCAATTAACACATGGAAATATTCATTAATGTCACATCTATTTTAACCCTGGGGCAAAGTCATACAATTTCAATATTTTGCAAACAAATGTGAATATTATTCACAAAATTAAACATCAACAGACCACCCACTAAATTATGTTCTGATGAAGCCAAATAGGCCTGTACAATTTTGGAATTAAATTCAGAACTTGATAAATAATTTATTGTGAATTCAAGAAAATCATTAAAACATTTGAAAACAAATGTGAACAAAATAGTACCAGACCACCCACTAAATGATGTTCTCAAGAGACCATAGTATAATTTTCTATATATGGAATTCAGGACTTCAGATATCTTAGGATTGACTCTTGAGAAAACTAGGGAATGGACAAAAAGGCAAGGTGCAAAATATGGAATATCATTAAAAACATATTTTCCCAACTCCTTAAGTGGGCTGCATTGGCAAGAATAATATTTGCTAGACAACAAAAATTAATAAGCTGCAGGTGACCATACTGATATTTTAAATTTTTGGTTCCTTTGCAAATATGGAAAATTTGCAAATGCATCACAAAATATTTTGGCAATAATACAGCGAAGTATCACTACTAAGACCCTGTATATTTTTTTCATTATTTTGCAATTGAATTCAGCTAAATTCAATCCAATGTTTATTTTCAGACCATCACTTGCAACACATATAAGAATACTTAATATGACCCTACATATCCAATATCTCCACAAATGAAAATTGTGCTTTTACTTTACTAAGTCCTGCTATGCATAAACTGTTGTAATGACAATGGCTTAAAGTGTACGTAAAATTTGCATAATACTATCATTAGCTACATTGCAGATACTGATCTCAATACATTTATGGACATATAGATGAAATATGAGGTGCTGGGCATCATGGTTTAGAATAAAACAATAATTAACAATCAGGACTGTATCCTGTCGACGTATTTAGAATTCATCAGCTAAATTATGGCCATTTACAATGACGTGTACATCTAAAGGTAACACAATGAATGTGATGATGTTTGTGACAATGAAAGTGTCATGCTGTCAATGCTGTCACCCTACAAGTCCACTGTCAATAGATAATGGCCCATTTAGTATGAGGACTAGTGATGAATAGGGCTTAATGTATGGACCTTGATTGCGCCTTGAGGGCCTATACCACACACAGAGTTGATGAGGTCATTTCTAGGCTGCCTGGAGCTTCTGTGGAGGTACGAGGTCCCCACATGCAAGGACCTAGTTCTGTTCTGTTCTGTTAAGTCAATCAGATGGGTAATTAAGCCCCCATAGTCTTTGTTTGGTGTCTGTCTTTCTGTCTCTTTTCATTATTGTGGACTAATTAATTAGGTCATGTTGGTTCTGATAGATACATATTGTCAGTCACTGATTGATATATGGATGACCTTCCCATCAGGTTTTGATCCTTGGGTAGATATATTCAGGGGAACTTTTGGACAGGTATAAGAACAGATGCAATTTAGATTGATAAACTTATATACACTTTATTTATCATCGATGGATGGATGGATGGAGGGATGATTGGGGCTTTACGTCCTGTATTTTTGCACTAGGCTATTTAACGTCGAAGACCCAAATATGAAAGCTATTTGACGACAAGATGAAATGTGGAAAACACATGTGACTATCTAAAATGACTATGATATGAACTACTTTGATATAGTTTTGAAAGTGCTATAGTAGGCTTATAAGTTAGGTGAGTGTTTGTTTGTTTGTGTTTTACGCCTCTGCAGCACCTTAATGGGCTATATCGATATAAGTTAGGTAAGAAATACAACTTTATGGTAATTGGTGAGATCTATAACTATCCTATGGATAATGCATAATAAATTCAAGCAACAGGGATATATCACAGGTCAAAAGAGTTGGAAAATAACTGTATTCAACACACAATAAATTACGTCTTATTGAATGACCATAGGTGGCTTCTGAAATTTCCCACAGCAACTGTCAGCCATGTTATCCACTCTCATACAGCTCTGTAAGTGGACAGGGAGTAACACAAAATGGCTTTCTTTATTATTGTTTATGGTAGTAAGTCCTTGTCACAAAGTATGACATAAATTTAGTCAGCCATTTGTCAGCAATGGTCACCAATGCAATTCTGCACTGTTAGCTTGGGAAAGACACTTTCCAGACTTCAGCATTGAATGGGCTTGTGCCTCATATCACAAAATCATCAAGGGTGATTTTGATTTGTTTGCCTTGGACTCCTCAACCACTGCTGGCCTTCTACAGTTGCTCTCTGGTTTTTCTATGGCCTCTCTATGGTTTCTCTATGGTTTCTGTAGGCTTGGTTAGTTCACCATGAATGTAATGGACATTTAATTTGACTATCTGACAATCACCTGCTAACCTTTTCAGGACCCTATGGAGACCTTTAGGGGATCTTTTCAGGGTGTTTTGTTCACACATTACCATGACAATGCAACAACACCAACCCTAGAAGCAAGCCTTACCAAAGACCACAGAGCTCTGATAACAAGGAGTAACCTAACCAAAGGAGATCCAACCCCCCCCCCCCTTGCCTTCCTTTCTTCCATGATCTTTTAGTAGCCCCAAAAACCATAAATCATGTTATTCAGCAGCTCAACACACACCAACGTGGTTTTGCATATCTTAATAGAAAAATCCAGTTTTCTTTTACAGATTTTTCACAAGTTCCTTGCCCCTAAAAATTCCTGACATCACCTCAACAATAACCCATACATATGAACCTTTTCCCAGGAATAGAATTACCTACCTTGTCAAAATATGTCTTTTATGGCCAACTCGCTGCCTATAATGATATCCCCTTTCTGGTGATATATTTGTGGTTGACTTTTGTGTAATTCAAACCCATAACCACTAAAAAGTGATCTATCTATTTGTCTACCTGTCTACCTGTTTAACATGGCTGTCTGAATGATGTCTGTCTATCTACCTATCTATCTATCTATCTATCTATCTATCTATCTATCTATCTCTCTATTTATCTATCTACAGCCATGGCCGTTAGTTTTCACTCAGCTGCCATGCATCACCATGGTGCTATTGTTGTGATATATCATAATTTATTAATTTATAATCATCATACTATTAATTCACGGACCCCTTACGCTACTCCAACCAAACTACTGATTGCCCAGTTATGAAAACTTGCAAGCAGCTTTTCTGTGTTCTCTACAATGTCCTTAGCCGACTTTTGTGTTCAAATTACAGTCACAGAAATTTAGGTGATGTTTTCCCATAATCTAACCATAGGCCATTTCAAAACACCCTTTCTACTCTCTGGTTCATTCACATGCATGCTTACACGGGTGTTATCCTAGTTATAATTAATTTATAACAAAGCAAATACTTGCTCAATCTTCACCAAATTGTCAGGATTTATAGTCTGTACACAGTAGCAGATGTTCTGATAAAAAAAATTGAATGGAATGATGTTACAAATGATTGTATGGCAAAATACAAAATTAGAGGAAATTTAAGCATATAATCAGTTCTGATACCATATGTCACAATATTAGTCACCAAAGTGTCTGAATGTGTTAGGTACATATCAAATTAATCATTCATGACAAAATTACAAAAAAATACATAGCTTGACTGTTGATTCGTCGGATTTTACAGAAACCATTTTGGCTTTAAATATGGCCAAATTCTAAGTAGGTGTAAAAAGATAGAACTTCACCTTATCTGAACAGAAAATTGTGTTAAACGCTTACAATAGATGTGGAATTTAAAAAAACAAATGAATTTTTTATCGGAAGAAAATATTTTTCCTACTTTATTCTTACTTGAAAAATTAATCATTTTTGTAATTATAAACAATTCCAGCAAATCCGATGAGAAAATGTTAAATCTGCAGAATTAATTGTGATTTTGTCATGAATGCTTAATTTGATGTGTGCTAAACACATCCAGACACTTTCGTGACTATTGCCATCATGCAAATGATAATTTACATCAGAATTGATTATACGCTCAAATTTTGCAACTAATTTAGCATTTTGCTTTACAGTTATTATATAACATTCTTTCTTTCAACTAAATTTTATCAGAGCGCCTGCTACTGTGTACAGACTATAATTCCTGACAATTTGGTGAAGATTGAGCAAGTATTTGCTTTGTTATGAGCGGTCAAAATGATAGGACCATGGTGAAGCATAGCAGCTGAGTGAAAACTTGCGGCCATGGCTGTATCTATCTATCTATCTATCTATCTATCTATCTATCTATCTATCTATCTATCTATCTATCTATCTATATATCTATCTATCTATATCTATATCTATATCTATCTATCTATCTATCTATCTATCCATCTATCTATACCACGGGATGAGCTCAGTGCTTTTGCGTCGAGCTCCTAATCTCAAAACCCCCATTCAATTCTGGCCCAGGCAACCCATGTTAGACAGAAGTTTCATCCTATGCCAAGAGTGCACCTCACCTCATTACCATGGTCCTTGCCTGTCCTATTAAGCCAGTGCATAAATACAGAACATAAACCACTGTCACTTTCCCAACCAACCCTACCAGCAAGTCCTACATGTACCCATCCAGTATCTATGCATAAACCTATCTATATAAACATGAAAAAAAATTTCTTGAGTGTAGATTATCGAGATTATCTAGAATTTAACTACATCTCCTGAAAGTAAAATTTAACTTGAAAAATATTAGTTTTTATTTTCTCTATCTTGTACTAGGGTAAGATTCCTGGAGTCGGACACTTAGATTCTGTGCATTTTATGTTGTTTTTTTTTTAAAACTTTTTTCTTTACTGTTTTTTTGGTAAATACTCATAACATAATCATTACACAACCAAATGTCCATACATACAGTGTAATCCATTGGTCCTACAAACAACCATGTTAAACAGAGTCAGTGGATGTCAGTGATGGGTGATTACTCTCACATAGTCCAGTAGAGCACATGCACGGAGTCAGCCAATGACCTTGGGGCCATTTTCAAGGTCAAGACCTCAGCTATTTATCTGCTGATGACCTCTCAAAGTTGCTGACCTTTGTCTCTTTGGTATAAAGAAAGACTACACTATTACATTGTACTTACAGCTGTAGGACTTGTGTGATTTTATATGAATATGTGTCATAACCAATGTCATATGACTTGATCTGTCCTCTCTTAATATGCCATATTAAGCAATGCCTGAGGAATAGAGAATATTAGCATAAATGGTGAAATTATAAATGGAAATAAAGTGGTAGTTGGTGACATTCCAGAATTCAGCAAATTGTCACCGATATTATAATATTGTTTATGACTATTTTGCAGAATCGTCAAACTTTCATCGTTCGAACGTTGAACTTTATTTCATTCGGAGTATTTTTGCATATCAGATGTCTCGATGAAGTTGTTGAGTTTTCAAGTTGCAGTAACACTATTTAAGAAGATTTGAAAGCACTACAAGTGCAAGTTCGAAATTGTCCATTTGACGATATTAACAATTGGCAAAATTCTACCCCTTTCGGATCCCTGTAATCTTCTTCGAAATTGTTTTCACCTGTTTTTACATTTTTCTGGTCTCAAAGTCAGCATCAAAGATTTTTTTCAAAACTCATTATTACCTGCAAAGTCTATCCATATTGCATGAGAGCAATAACCCAGAATATTACATGAAATTCTACACAGTGTATTTCTGAAGAAACAAAAAAGTCATTGATGGCTAGCAAGTCTTCTAAAGGTCCTTGGGGGCAAACTCCACTGGTCGAGATCTAAAATATCTTTCTCAAGCTACCATGTACAATCAGCAACAGGGAGTCAGCCTGGTGACTCCTGATTTTGTCAGAATATGTCAGGGAGCCCAGAACACTGAGAACAGACAGCTTACTGCAATGTTGTGCTGATGTGGAGTTGACAGGTAACTCATGGACAATCCACAATGGCTCTCAATCATACCCTGATGACCTAATAGGTCAAAAAGATGACCTCAAAATGACACATGGCCTATGTCTGAAGATGGCCCCAGGGCCCAGCAAAAGTAAGGCGCGACTCTTACCTATGCAGGCCCCGGGCCAACACATAGTCTTGGCTGGTTGGTGTTTTCCTTGATCAAAAGATCCAAACAATAATTTGAATGACTTAGGATGACACCAAGATCCTGAGGGGCTGTGGCCATCTTATAAATATTATAAATGTCATAAATACATTGCTGGAGGAGTTGGTGAAACCACTGAGAAAACATCATATCTATATTGAAGAAGGACAAAGAAACACGGTTGCAAGATTGATATAGATGAGTGGGTGGGGTAGGTGATAGGGCTTTACATCCTATAAACAGTGTATTTTCATTGATTAAGTTTTTAAACTAGACCAGGCAGGGATTACAGTAATGAGGTGAGGTGCACTCTAGGCGCAGAATGAAACATCCGTCTAACATGGGTTGCCCGAGTCGAGAACTGAACCTGGGACCAAGAGGTTATCAGCCCTTTTGCTATAAGTTATAACCACTAAGGGGCCGACCAGATGATAGTTGGGGGGGGGGGCTATGGACTTTACCCCCGGGAAGAACTTTTTTTTTCGTTCGCGACGCGTCAACGAACAATTTTTTTCGCATGCGCACTCGCGACAAACTTTTTTATCGGAATTTTAACATTACGGTACCCTAGCTACAGGTGGAAACAAACATTTTTTTTAAATTTCCATGTGCTAAACAAACTTTTTTTCAGTGTCAAGTGGGAAACAATCTTTTTTTTTCACCAAATATCCATAGCCCCGCCCCCCTCCAAAGATCATCTGGTCGGCCCCTAAGCCAGAGACAGGCCTAGATAGATTACATAGATAACCAAATAGATAGGATAGTGCAATACATGAATAGGTGAAGGTGGAGGAAGAGGATGAGGAGGACAAAATGAAGGCGGTTCAAGTCCAGTATCCGGACCAAATAGTTCCAGGGTGTAACAATAAGTGTGTTGTTTGGTTGGTGTCGTCATTATAACAAACATGTCAGCCAGTGAGCAGGGGTATGGGAGCTGTAGTCCCCATGTGACGCCATGACAAAAGTTGTGACGCAATGATTTGAAAGAGTAAAGAGTCTCACTGGAACTACATATCTGGATATAAGACTTGAGCCACAGAGGCTTGGTAGGAAAGCAAAGGTAGCTACACCTACGAGTACAGAGTGAATATTTCATTTTGCAAAAGAATTGAGAACTTAATAATAAGCCAAATCGTTCGGAGCGTTTTTCACACATTTTCTCTTGACACGTAACAAGTTTAGCTTTGGGGAGAATTAATCATCACGTCAAGCTGCTAAAGTGAATGTCAAAATACTTGACAGGCTGAAAAGCCTGACAAAATATCAACATGGGTTTTTATAGTTGAGATGTATTCAAAACAAAGAGATATTTGTGAAAAAAAGAAGATACTATAAATACTGACAAAGCCTGTTTGGAATGTATAGATTTTGAGACTTTTACAAAGCCAGTTTGCTTGAAAATACCAATTGAAATGAGGAGCTGATTGTGATTGATGAATTGTGCAGGAGTAAACATTCTTATCTCATCATTCCTCCATCTTCTGAAATAGGTTTACTACACCTATATGACAAAAGCACAGTCTAAATAATATGTTCACAAAATATTGTACCAAACAATGACAAGTTGATAACAAACTTGGTCAATGAAAAAGGTATCTAAAAGTACAAGAACGAGAAGCAGAATTGCAACACACTTTGCTGAAGTCAGCATTAATCTATGCATGGAGGTAATCCTAGTCCAATCTGCACTGACAAATGGGTAATCGGGGCAGCTCATTAGTCACTTGCTGATTAAGTGCAGACTTGGCAAGAGAGACTGTGCCAGGAACTGTTATCTGGCACTCTTTTGCACTGTGCCTCTTTCCTGGCACTTTCTTTAAACAGAAGCCATCCACAATGTTCTGTTTATGTTTTCATTTCATTATTTTTGTCTCATCACGTTTGTGTTACTTGTTTTGCCACATCACTCTTCAGTGAACCTCATTTGTTATAAAATGTTTTCTACACTTCAATTTTTGTCACAAAACCAATTAATGTGGTAATAAATCAGTTTGATAGAGTGCTACTAATGCCTATCCTATCCTATCCTATCCTATCACCCTACCCTATCCTCCCTACCCTACCCTACCCTACCCTATCCTATCCTATCCTATCCTATCCTATCCTATCCTATCCTATCCTATCCTATCCTATCCCATACTTTCCTTACCTTACCTATCCAATTCCCTGACATTAAATGAACCACCTCACATCTACTTCCTATAGGCCGTACCAGTCAGCGAAGCAATAAAAGAAAGCAAATGCAAAAACAGTCTTCCTAGAATAAAAGCAAATAGTGCAAAGCAATAGACATTGGTAAACAGAGCTTGGCCAGTTACACATTCTTGTGATATGTAACATTTATGACAATAGATATGAAGTTACACACAACAGTATACACTATGAATTATTGAAGTAAGAAAGTTAAAAGGTAAGAGAGCAAGGAAGGAAAGGAGGAAGAAAGGAAGAAAGAAAAGAAGGAAGGAAGGGAAAGACAGAAAAAGTGAGGAAACAACTAAGATGTGAGAATTGGGGGAAGATGAAGAAACGGGAATAGATGAAAACACAATAAAACAAAGAAGGAATGATGGAAAGAGGGACAAATGAATAAAGAAAGAAAGTATGGTTGAGAACATGAAAAGAAGAAATGGATTGTAGAAGGCGGAAGGGAATGTATCTAAAGAAACAAGATTTGCAAAGTCTCTGCGTTCATTCTGTTTTAGAATTCCAAACCATATTTCCAAGCCCTCTTCACAAAGGGACTGCTCTGAGCATTCCAGGAGTAGCCAGTCGGTGCTGGAGGCACTATGGTAGCACTAGTGTGCAGTTGATAGGGCTACTGTGGGCTAATCCTTGGCAGTCATTAGCCACCTAGTCGGGTCATTACTGGTGCCTGGGGATCACTTCCAATCAGGAGGGATTAGCTCAATTGACAGGGTGTTATACCCCAGCACACAGCTCATGTAGTCATGCTACAGCTCATGCTACAGCTCATGCTAAGACTCATACCCACCAAACAGCTAACATTTCCGTAACATCACCAGTTTCTGAGCAGGGTGTTACAAGATAATATGACACAGATGATATTCTTATAATGTTATATTAACCTGACCAGGATCTAAAGGAATAAGATGATTTGTCCAATATTCTTGTAATATTGCCATAACATTATCAGTGCTAAATGACAATAATATTAGTGGCTAATCATTAGCATAACCTTTTCCAGGAAACTTCTCACTGTATTTCACAATGTTACCATATAACATAACATCATAATGAGGAGGTAAGGTTAGGATAATGTTATGTTATAACATTAGCAGGTTATGTTAGCAAAACGTTTCTGAGGAAACTTCCCATTTCCTTGTCAGAATATTAGCATATTAATGTTACTGTATAATTAAGAGATAAGGTTGAGATACACTGTAAAATTGGAGGCACTAATTCAGCTCAATTGATTGAGTGAGATGGTTGCACAAGTTGATTGAGCTAACATAGATTAATGTTTTGAGTTGAGATAACTCAAAATACTGAGCTGTGTTGACTTAGGCTTTCAAGCTGAGAAAACTCAAAATATTGAGCTGTTTTGATTTATTTTAAGTTGCTTTTGGTTTTTATTTGTGATATCCTTCTTATAAAGTTACTATGAATGTGGGTAATAATCCCAAAATATTGCAGTGATCTTACAAGCGGATCCACCTGATCCAGTGTGCTTCATTTTAGCACATCGCAGACAGGCCCAAGATGCATTCGAACGAAGAGTGAAGTTGTAGATCTTTTGAGATCCACGGACTATCAACAGCCAGGCGGCTTTTCCACATCCTTGCATTCAACACAGGCAATTGCATCATAAGGAAAATTTAGAAATTAATTTTTTGTGAAGAAATCCCAATGGCCTGAGGCTCATCTGTAGCAACTGAAACTTTCATGTTTTCGCAGCTTAATGTTATGACTCGTTTGGACAACTTATAGCAGTGAGCCATCGCAGCTGGAAAATTGTGAGCATTCTGAGACAGCTCAAAATATTGCTGCAACACAGTTTTCAAATTTCACAGTGTACCAGTTGATATGGATTCGTCATTGTGTTGAAGTGTCAATTTATAGATGGAGCCACATGGCCTGCGCTCAGCACTTGCTCCGTGCTCTGTCCAAATGTTTACCACAATCGAGTGTAAAATGTATGATTAATTAAAATATAAAAAATTTACTGAATTTTTTATTGCATCATTGCCTACGAACTAGGTAATATGTCAATTGATATTGATATCAATTGCTTGAAGTGTGTGTGAAACATGTATGGCAGCCAGAAGCTAAGAGAGATATGTTCTTCCTTGAGCACAAAGACTGATCCTGGAAATGCATGACACCCTCCAAGGTGAGTATATCAGCATCGCCAGAGAGACTTGGGCTGTTCTGTAAAAAGAACAAGCTGATAATTTTGGTGACCTGGCAAATTGCTGGGCCTGGTCTCTCACTTTTTATATTTGTTTCTCTTTTATTACTAACTCACTAATCCTCTATTTAATCTGTATTTTTATCTGTTTGTCTGTGACTTCTTCTTACAACTTTCTACCTTTTCAATTCCAGACAGGGATTCCGCATCTTCATTTACCCTGGCTGCAGTTACCGTGGACAGTGAAAGGCAGAAACCCCTGGCCAGTTCCAAGCATTACATTGGTTGGACATAGAAGTCCATGCTTGGAGGACCTCTGGAAACAGCACAATTACAATGGGCCGCAGAGAAGCCCATCCAGCTCATTCTGGCTCCTGGGAAAGTTCCTCACTTGAAGCCAACTGATTGTGTGATATAACTGATATCTCTCTCTGCATGTGCTGTATAAAATATTTTTTTAAGTGCGCCAATCTGTGTCTCATCTGTAATATTTCTGTGATGTCAGGGTCATATGAACAGAACATTGCAGTTGAACTGTTATGATTATGACAATATCAGCTGAATATTACCTGTATATGTCATCCAGTAACACCAGGCAATCATCTTAAAAGCAATTACCACTCCATATCAACCAGTATCTCAACCTTACATCTTTATTATCAAGTAAATTGAAGTAATATTATATGGTAATATTCTGAGAAGGAAATGGGAAGTTTCCTCAGAAACGTTATGCTAACATTACGTGCTAATGTTATGTTATAATGTTATCCTAACCTTACCTCCTGATTATGAGGTAATATCATATGCTAACATTGTGACATAAATTGGGAAGCTTCCTGGAAAAGGTGATCCTAAGATTGGCAACAAATATTATCGTAACTTAGCGGCTAATATTGGCATAAGCATATAGTCACATGAAATTGTTTAGTGGGTAGGGCCTTTATTAGAGTCTCATGGCAGTTTGGCTGCTGTCTAATACTTATGCAAATGAGATTTTGATGAAATGATGTGTTTGTCACACTCTGTGGGTCGCCAGAGCCAATCATCAAATGCAAAATGTGACAAACTAAAGACTGGGAAAGAGGCTGTGTGTGGCTCTGTGTGCAATATTGGGCACCATCAATGGAAAATGAGTGGCAGAAGAAGTTGCAAAACGATTAAGAATGGAAGAGCTCAATAAAGAGTAAATACATCAAGACAATAGATCTGTCAGACTATCATCCCAATTAATATAAAGTGACATGTCAGATCATCCAATGATCCCTTGACTCCTGATACGTCAAGTAGTCAAATGCATGGGGTAATGCCACTGAACAGATCACTGCTTACTCATCAGACATCTAGTCAGAGTGGTTATGGTTGCCGCCTGCTCCGCTGAAGGTCTTAACCTGCATGGTTTCGAACCCCGGGTAGCAAACTTAAAATTTTCAGTGGACCTTCATGAGCAAAATCCAAGCTGGATGACATTCGGATGAAACATTAAATTAAATTGACGGCCCCTTGTATCTGTGTGTTTGCTGGGGCAGGTATCAGAACTCTCTATCAGATCACATGGGGTAAATGTGTGACATGTTGAGGACTCCCTCTCTCTCCCATCTCAACAAATCAACCCTCGTGAGCGCCCAGAACTAGGCTTAGAGGGCTGCATTTACCATATCTATCTATCTATTTATTTATCTGTCGATGCATGACTTGATTCTCCTCTATCAAACCCCAAATTTGCTCTTGAAATGACATAAGACAGGTTTTCCAAATGAGGTTCACTCATAAGTGGGGTGCTCTGGGGACACAAGCTGGACTCCTGAAGTGGCCCAGTAAGTGGCCTCAAAAGTCACTTGGTATTTCAGTGAAGTGTACCAGCTGCCATCCATGGGACTCCATTGGACTTCTTACTCATCTAAACATGATCCAACTATCTTAAACATGAAGTAAATATCCTAAACATGATCCCAGATTACCAAGAATGAAGTGTGGAAGATATACAATGCCATATATGCCCGGATTTCAGTGGTTTTGTGACATTTGGCCACATGCAATGGTTAACCTCAAGAAATGCAAAAATGATAAAGAAATATCCTACAGGATACTCTGCAGTCAAAATATAAACAGACTATATTTACATTGTGACAAATTGAGGTATATGAGGTTTAGGAAGTACATTAGGGAGTCCTACTAAAAGGTGCCAGACTGTAAAAGTGACTTTTCTTTACAAGTAAGTCCCTCCGTCAAGATTTTGAGTGAGTGGGTGAATGAGTTTGTGTTTCAAACCCCCTTCAGAACCAGTGTGGACTTATAGAGGCAACTCAAGATTTTGAATCATCCATTGAAATTCTGGGTTGATAAGAAACTTCAAATTGAAAAAAATATTAATTTCCAATTTGAAACAAGCAATAGCACATGTTTTTCTCCGAGAAAGTACATCTATAGAATATCCATCAGACATCAAATGTACTGAAATATCCTGCACACACCATTTATTTGGTGGCAAAGTTGTAATTGTTTGGAAAATCAAAAGAAAACAATCCCAACTCACTATAATCTCAGGCAGTTCCTTCTGGGAACCAACTTTCACACCTTTATTTTCCACCACTCTCCTCCCAGATCAGAGCCACCCTCCCCAGTGCTAAGCCTTTAACCTATATCTCAGGCTGAGACTTGGTGGCATCTTCTTTAGATACTAAACATTCTGGGCATCAGAAGGTTTTCAAGTGGAGAGATAGAAGGATCAGTGAGACAGATAGCACAGACCTATCCCTCCTCAAAATACACAAGATCACCTAACATAAACACAGCAGCTATAAAGATATACTCAAAGAGATACTGAAGGTATTAAAAGAATTCCTACATAAAACAGGTTGGGTTGAACCCGGATAGACATAGATAGATGGATGGTTGGGTTTTAAATCCCGCAGGCCTTTTTATGCACTAATGAGGCTAAATAGACAGGAGGAGGACACTGTGATGAGACAAAAGGATGATTGAAACCACAGTCCAACACAGGTCCAGATGACCCGGCCAGAGAAGGTATCCAACCAGAGTCCCACCGATTGGCAGCCAACAGCATTACAAACTGAGCTACCCCCTGACACTTTATAGATAGATGGATTGTAGCTTGATGGTGAGGTCTCTGCTTGCGTGGAACCCCGGGTTGGGGACCCAAAATGTTCACTGGACTCTCAAGAGCAAAAATCCCAGCTGGATGTTGTTCGCATGAGACATTAAATAGGCGGCTCCTTGTATTAGTGTCTGTACTGGGCAAGTAAAAATCCCTCACTTGGGATAAATGTGTAACATGTTGAGGACACCGGTTCTCATCTATCAACTTTAGTGAGCGCCCAGAACTTCCCATATCTATCAATCTACCTAGATAGGAAGGTTGATAGATAAGGTAATTTACCAATATAGAATTTGGACATATAGGGCCTATCTCATCTCATTTTTGCCATAAATGCATATACATTGCATGCAACTCCTTGCTGCTTGAGTAAGCAGAGCATTGATCAGAGGGGTGACCTGATGTGTCACTTTAATTAGGGCGATAATCTGGCGGGGATCCAAAGGCATTGTGGGTAACAGGATCCTTCTTTGAAAAGGCCACAAAATCAACACTATTGCCTATTCAGGTTTTCGTCAGATGCAGTGATTTCCAGGTCAAAGAGGCCATCTGATTTGCATAAGAAAGAATGCCAAGGGAATTCCTGCATTGTCAGGGGCATTGGTCACACTTCCCGCCAAATTCCCACTCATTGATCTCCGATGAATCAATCCAATGGCCAAATGCAATGGCTGTCGTCTGCTTAAAGGAATTCAGGCGGCAGCCATCTTGTTGCATCAGTATGCATCAACAAATTGATTGTTAGACGTACATATTCATTTACCACTGTGAGGGATCTTTTACTTGCCCAGTACAGTCACTGATACAAGGGGCCGCCAATTTAACGCCTCATCCGTGCGTCTCATCCGAACGACATCCAGCTGGGATTTTGCTCATGAAAGTTCACTGAAAATTTCAGGTTCCCCACTCAGGGTTCGAACCCATGCAGGCAAAGACCTTATAACATGTTAGATGGATGTTTCATGCTGTGCCAGGAGTGCACCTCTCCTCATTACCATGGTCCTAATAATAATAGTCTAGTCAATGCATAAATTCAGGACGTAAAACTTAAATCACCCATCGGCCCCAAATATCAGCAAGCACAGCCTCATATTATTAATGTACAATATATATATATATATATACATATATGTAAATCTGTTCTTCTTGAAATGGTTACTTGATAGACCTCACATGCAACAGACAGAGCTCAGGTGCATAACAAAGTTGGAGGATTGTTTCCAAGTTTCTGCATTAACTGATATTTCACCTGAGGAACTTCTGTGATGATATGTCAGATATATACCGACATGAGATTCGTACATTATGCACAGAAAAATGTGTAGTAAATCATTCTCAAAATATATGTTCGAACTTGCAGCGTTCCAAATTTATGGAACGCTTTTCTACAGACTATGGAAGTGTTATTGTGCATTTGAAATGAAGATGTACATGGTAAATTTATTTGGAATTCATTAAGACATATAGAAAACCAGTGTAGTACAATCTCTCTCTTTTATCAAAAGCCAATTCTCAAAATAACCAAAAAATCAGCTATTCATGTATTTATATGAATGCCCTTGTGGTGTGTAGCATTACATGTCACGGGACAAATTTGTCAATTGCTAAGCAACTTGGCAAGGGATAAAAGGGCATTTATCATTCGATTTATCACTTGATTTATCCTTTGGTATGGATAGATTATGTTGGTATGGTGGCTACAAACTTAGCTGCAGATATCACTAAGAACTTGCTTTATAGTTCTAGGTACTTTTTTTGTATTTTTTCAGTACTTGCCAATATTGTTAGGCATTATTTCTTTGATGTGAGGCAGCACCAAACAAGCAAAAAGTATGGGCCTCCCTGATTTGAGGGAAAACTAGCTGATACAGAAAATACTGCCAGGTATTGGGTTACTTCCTAGCCATGCCAACCATGTATGAAAATGTTTAACAAAGATTTAAGGGTCTTTTCTAACACTTAAACCCATTTAGGAGAATTTGAGGGAATATAATAGGGCATAAAGTGACTGACAAGGTGCATAACACAGCCTGAAAAATGCCCCACATAGAGCTAGAAAATGCACAAAACCTTTAAAACTCTTATCCCATATATTTGAGTATTGTTAAGTCACAAGCCAAGCTGAACTGAGAAATATTACAGACTGGATTCAGATGAAAATAAGCCCAATGCTCCGCGGCTTAAATATCCCTGATACAAATTTTATGGCCATGCTGGAAATGTAGCATGAAACTTCAATAGTATGATACAAGCATTGTATCAAAGATGCAGGCAATATCAGTGCTGTTAAAGCCATTACTATGAGACAATTTTAACATGGATTCCAATGGCACATCGCTGATATGAGAGTGTACTAACTTTCAACTTTTTCGAGAGCAACTGTTTGTCCTTGACAGAAAATTTTGTCGAGAACATATGTGATACACCTCTTAGGAGTAAAATTTCATGAACAACTACAGAAAACTAGCTTGGACAAATCAATGAAATTTTGGAAAGCTTGGTAAAAAATGGTAATATGACATCCTTCATTAGAATTTAGAGATGTTCATGCAACTATTCAACACCGTCATACCATACCTCTTTCGCATTCACTCGAAATGCCCTTCACCACCAAGAGCACGAAGACACCAAGGTAAACTCCAACCGGTGGCATCCTGGGGGTCTTCACTCGCATGTCACTCAATTGGTAATCCTATAGTCACATGACCCCTGACCTAGGGGTGACCTTGACCTTCAGAGGTCAAGTTTCAAGGTCATCTCGAAGGTCAAACTGTCTGTATGTTACTGGTGACCTCACAACAGCCCCCAGAGTATCACAGACAATGTTGTAATGGGCAGGTACACTGTTATGAACAGGCAAACAGTGTTCTAAACTGTTCTACAACCCAGGCTCTGATTATGAGTAGATTATGAGCTAGTCTGTACAAGTCTAATCACTTAATCCAATCAAGTTATCTAATCCAGAGTGGTTTTTCGATAATTATAGTACTCACACATAATCCACTTGATACCAAAAATACACTCTGATAAAACCATCAGGTAGACAATCTTCAGTAGATAGATAAATACATAATTGTCGAGTGTCCCAGTCAAATATTAATATCCATATTCATAGTTGACATAACAAAGAGTAGCCAACATGTTAGTAGGTCTAAAGCCAAAGCTAAACTGGAACTCTTAGACTGAGCTATCAGTAAGCCCCCCCCTATAACACAGGCCAATCAGTGCTGGAAATTTTGACATAGTCCATACCACCCTGTAGGCTGGCAGGTCTGGTGGCTTCTGCATGGCTTGTAGAAATTGGGCAAAACATAAAGCAACTATGGAAACTAGCCAAATTGTCAATTAAAGCAGGGATAAAAAGATTATAAAAAGCTTAGAAATAGCTTGAACCCCTCAGCACTTGTTGAAAGATCAGAAATCAGGTTTGAAATTAGTAAGTGCCATAATTAATTCAGATAAATATGGGAAACTTGGAAGTTGGGGTTTATGATAATTTATCTTCCATATTGACTGATTGACAATATGTTATGTACTCACTACTCAGCCACTAAGATAAGTCGAAGTGTCATATTATTAGGAATGGCAATGTCATTTAAATAGCTATGCCACCCCGAAGAACAAAATCATCCCGAAGACAATGCCATGATCCATAGCAGACCCAGAAGGCAAATGGTGCCACAAATGGGTTTGGATTCGAACCCGGCGCTGCTAGAAAACAATTTTCTATCGCACAATGCTATCTTCTTTAATATGGTTATATTCAGTACCTCATCTATAACATATGAGGTACTGACATATTTTCTACTTCAATATGTATATTATTCAATCTTGAAGTAACAAATATAGAAATATCACCAGAACTACTAAATCTCTCTTCTTGTTTAAAAAATCAGGCCAAAAATAAAGTCCAACTATGGAAACAAGCCAATCTGTCAATTACCAGCATTTTGCACAGCTCAAAAAGCTTTCAAAAAGCTCCAGCACAAATTGCCATTAGGAGTCGAAAAACTTTCAACCACCAGCTAACACCATAAGTGGATTCCTTCCAGTCAAAAACACAGGATCACTCATTTTTCAAAATGAAACTTCTGACATATGTCAAAACGGGGTGTTGCAACTAATTTGCAACAATTTACAGACTTTTTTGTACTCCAAAACACAAATCTAGTCGAGCTTAGTGACAACTTCCTGAAAGCCACACAAAAAGAAGTCCAGCCAATTGCTTCAGTAAAAGTCATACAAATTGATACAATAACGACTACATCCCAGCTATAACAAACAAAACTATCAGAAATGACCAAATAATCTCTGTATGAGGAAATTCTTGCTTTGAGAGAATCCTTTCTTCCAGCAGCAACTCAATAACAATGCCAAAACCACTTTATCTACTTCGGATTAATTCTAGTACAATTTTACCCCAGTCTATGATTTTACAGACCGATCCTGGTTATACCGGCACAACGTGAGAAGAAGACGAGGAACAATTTCATCAACACAATATTCTTCGTTGTCCATCCTTCCCAAAGATTTTCTCCAAAATACCTTTGTGGAAATATTCATCTACTCTCGGTGCCAACCACTTAGCTAAACCTGATATGTAACAGTTACATTTGTCAGGCAATACAAGTTAACAAAATGTGTTCTTAACAAGATGGCTTCCATATTTCTTGTTATCAAGTTCTTGTTGACCTTTTTGATCCCAGAATAAACCCAATAACCCCTGCAGCCTGCACTGATGTGAACATAATACACTCAGCATAAAACAATAGAAGTAGCCAGGTAACCTTGTACCTAACATGTAACAAGTACGAAACGAATTTAATTCAAATCACAAAATTGCACAATAGTTTATTAAATGTTCCATTTTGAGGTCAGCCAAAAAAACTGAGTAAATTTAGGTACATAAATACTACATCTATGTATATGGAAGTTCATAACATCCATGGCCTTGGAGGCTGAAATAATGTTGGTTCATCTCTACCAGGTACAGACAATTCCATTTCATTAAATTTTATAATTTCTTTCTCTCCAGAATAGACTACAAATGAGGATGGTGAACCCAACATGGTATAAAAATTGTGGTTCACTGGATACAACAGAAGCTTGTTTTGCACACTCTTTGTATTCTGTATTTCCGTATTAATTTGTGTGATTACATTGTAAGTTGATAGATGCTTGGGAAGATAAATGTAGATGCTTGTCAAGTTGTCTATGAAGTTGTCTGTCTACTAAAGGTCTGTCCAGATAATTTCTACTACCAATCTCAGACAAGCTACATGATAATCCATCCAAGCACAGAAATTCACTTATTTGAGTCACTTCACATAATCACCCTGTCAGTAAGTAAAAGTTTTAAATCATTTTACATTTTTGGTGCTATTGCATTGTATTGTTTTTATTCACTGATGTACATGTTCTGCTTTATTGTTTATTTACATGTTTTTATTTATTCCTCACTTTGTGGGGGTTATAAAAAAAAATAATAAAAATAAAATAATAATAGAAAAGATCACAAATGCAAAAAAAAAATTCATGAATAATTGAATATATCATATAAATAAAAAATATGCTATTTTAATATTCCTACCTGTGCACTGGAAGTCAGATTCTTGAAGCTCGGCTATTTCGGTGTTTCTCAGATTTTGCGGATAGTGGCATTTGGTGAAGAGGGCTAAAGTCGGGTGCATCCGGAGCCATCGGGCCAACCAGGCGAGGTGACAGTCACACACGAGTTTGTTATCTGCGATACGGCTGAATAAAATCAGGAAAAAATAAGGATTTTGAAAAATGTTGAGTCCTCATCGTTGTGTCAGATTTTGAGTCACAAAATTTCAGCGAAACATCTGGAAACACATGTTGTCTGCCCGTAATTATATGCAAATCGCGAACATGACGATTATTCTGATTCTTTAAAAATGGGAGAGATATTAACTTTGATATAATCAGAGAATTATGCTTCAAGATATGAGTGGCCTGATAGTACTCCTCATCAGACACAAAATTATACGGCCTAATTTGTATTATATTACATTTACATGTTGGAAAATAAGCAGAATCTGAATCTGCATCTGAAAAGTTGCTTTTGTAACTGGATGTCAAATCAGCTACAGAAAAAACAATGTAAAGGTATAATTAAGTTGTTTTTTTTGGGATGGGAACAATTAAGTATGAACCATTTACTTACACAACTCGCAGTTTGTTCATTGTGTCGAAAATATCGTCCGGTAACGTCGTAATGTTGTTTTTATTTACAGTTCTGAAATAAAAATCATCACTCAATTAAAATCTTACTTTTATCCATGTTTGTACATTACAAGCTGGGTGGTAGAACTGACACTAAAAAATAGGCGTCTGTCCTGTTACAACTTAGCATACATACATTTTGGGTAGAAATTGGAAGGTTGTTCCTTGTTCTTGGAGATCTTTCAACTGTCAATACAAATTGATGATATGTCTACAAACTCATCCCTGATTGGTTTAGAAGGGTTTGTTTGATGGTCTTTTAAAGTAGTCATGACAACCAGATTTGATAGCTGACAGTAAGCTGCAATTATTTTCGAATTTAGGATTTCAAGATCCAAATTTGACATTTGTAGCAATTTAGATTAAAATAAAACTAATAGAAATTGGCAAATCTACACAGGTCAAAGATGACCTTGGCATGACCTCAAACCAAAGGTCAAGGTCACGCTTGAGTTGTCATGGTGATAAGGAAGCTTTGACAATGGCGCCATTTGCAATCTAATTACTTTCGAAGTGTTCCCATTTGTTAATACTCAGCGGTCAGTGGTTCTATTGACCGATGGCTAATTGTGTTTATTTTGACGTTTGACCATTAAACACTTAAAGTACTGGCCCCTGTTCAAAGTGGGATGAATTTCCACCAATGCCTTTGCCAAAGGGTATAAAGAAGCCATTTTTCAGGCAGCATTTAGTCAAATTGGCCATGAAAGCCGAAGCTTCGCCCTTTTGTTTAAGAGGAAAGTCTTACTTTGCACCGGTTCAGCCATATTTAGGAAAAATCTGGAGGAAGATGTCCACTTATTGATGAAATGAGGACTTAAGACTTGGGAAGGTTGACATTTATTCTTTGGTTCCATTCAAGAGCAAAATGGTTGGATAACAGCTTCATACTATGTTCTATTTGACGTACAACGACCAGCGATTGGCAGCGAAGACGCCAACGAAAAGGACCAATGTTTAATGTATCAGAATGACACTAAAACTTTTCTCTACCAAGGGATTTTGATTTGAAGGGGCCACTATTCAACACTGCTGAGAATAGATATTTAACATTAATGTTATCATTACATTCATTTTACATTTGATCACCAGCGAAGTGCGACTTTTAAGTATCCAAGCGACATTCGACTGAAGCGTTTCGATAGAACTTAGAAAATACTCACAAAATCTCCATATCTTTTAAGCCTTTGAGAGCCACATCACTGATGCAGGTAATTTCATTGTTGTCTAGTTGTCTGGAAAGCAATTAAAAAACCGAAAATTCAATTTAAAGAAAGAAAAGTATCATTTAAAGAGGGAAAAATCATGATGAGTGACAACAACTAGCACTTTATGAAGCAAAGAGCCATGAAATTAGAAATAATCGTTGTCTGAAAAGTGCAAATTGCATAGTTAGGCATTACAAGTGATTTGCACAGAGTTATCACATGATTATGTGGTTGTTAATTGAAAACAGAAGAATATAATTATCTCAACTCACAGGTTTCTCAGTAATGGAGCTCCTTTTAAAGTTTTTCTTCCTATAACTTTTATTTTGTTGTAACTCAAATCCCTGAAAAGAGAAAAAAAACACTCATTTTAACACAAAATTGAAAATTTACCTAAAAAATGTCATCTTTAAGAACATAAAACATGTTAAATAAGGCCATAAACTTCAATAATTATGGCCACCACAGGCAAAATATATCATTAAAATATTTTCTTTTTGTTTCTGACACTTTTCTTGTAGCCTACAGCAAAATTCTGCAACTATCTTGCTCAAAATCTCTTTGGCCTAGTATATAGAATGCAAAATTACATGGTAAAATAACATTCATAAATTTCTATATTCATCACTTCCAAATATGCACTTCTTTGAAAATATTCACTTGAACAATATACGTATAGTCAAATAAATATCTAAGATATGACTACAATGTTATGTCCAAAATGTTTGGAATTAATCTGCGAAAGCATTTTATTTATAAGACAATACAAAAATTTAACAATTGACCAAAGACAACAACATCAATATAAACAGAGCAGGGAAATATTTAATTTCCAACCAATAAAAATGATCAAATTGTGTAGAGGAATGCATTGCATGATCAAAACAACCAATTGAACAATTCTCAAGGGTGTCAAATCAGCAAAGTGGTCTGTATTGGAATAAGGAGACAGAAGGCTGCTTCTTTTGTTCTTACATAATTACTCCATTAGTTAATTGCTTACAACGAATTTTAGGGAATTTAAATTGAGTAATTCTTAGCAGAATTGGCAAAGAATTCCCAATCCCCCTGATAAGGCCCAGAAAAGCTGAGAGACGGCCATTTTGGGTTAATCTGTAAATTGCCTAATTAGGAAATCTCCCCTTTGAAGACGTATGCAACGTCACGTAAGATGCTAAAACGCAACGTTGTGCAAATGAAGTGGCTCATTTAGGTTAAAAGAATGAATTGAGTCAGAAATGGCCAGTGACCGAGTGACACGGAGGATAAGGAGAAAATAGTTGTAAAAAGACTCATTTTGGTAGTTAAAAGGACAGAAAGATAGGTAGATAGATAGACATGGTAGTGCAGCCCTCTTAGGCCTGCAGTTCTTGGCATTCGTGTTGGTAATAAAGGTCCTCTGGAAATATTCTGGATTCACCGCCCTAAGTTCGAACTAATCCAAATCCATGGATCCAAAACCATTCAGGTACAGACCTTTAGTGGAGCAGGTATGAACTGTCAGCCACCCAGTTGTCGTTAAGATAGATATTTAACAAGCTACGAGAGACTTTCTCTGTTCTTAATTTGCGAAAGGGAAGAATGACAAGACAAACAAAATTGGAAATATTCTTCGATGAGAGGAAATTCAGCACTGTCCTCCCACTTCATAAATCTCAGCACCAAACTGCCGGAATATACAAATAATAAGCCAGGATCTAGTTAAAATGATGGATGACTCATATTATGATTTACATATGTCCTTTTATATCACTGACCACGTGACCAGCCCTACAAGGTCCTTTAGGGATTCACTGTAAGTGAGGGCATCCAGGGAGGACCTCTTGAAGCCCTATTCAGGTCCATTATTCATCACATTCCAAGACGCATAGCAATGCACAGGACCTCTAGTTGGTTGCTAAGGAGTTGGCGAGAAACTGGTTAATATACACTGTAAATAATGATTCTTAAAACTACTACAAGACTCTGAGATTAATCCTGCATTCCTGCAGTCTTCCAGAAATAGTCTGAATCAAGCACTCTGAGATTGATCCTTTCAGGAAAAATTTCTTAAATCAAAATGGTAAAAGCTCTGAGATCCTGCCAGAAGGACCTGCCAAAGACAAAGTGTTGCACAAATTAGGGTAGTCGACATTCCTGTCATGTAAAGTATAGCCATAGGACATTTCTTTTTACCTAAGTTAAATCGATTAACTTGTTCATATAGCTGTTACCAATCACACTGTATCAATATTTTACAGCAACAGACTTCAGCAATCTTTGCAAATCACAGCAACAGACCACAGTGTTTTTCTTGTGATATTTCTCCAAGAGGGACACCCACTCTCCGCCCATGAGCCTCAAATCTTCATGGTACCTCCTTCCAAAGAAAGTCTGACTACTATTAGTCAAATTTCAGTCAAATATTTGACTATCAATCATGTCAGGTTGTCATCGTCCACAATGGCAGACGACTATTAAGTGAGGCGCGAAAATATCCCGCTCAAAAATGAAAGGTTTCATAAAAGGTCTTAAAAAGCATGACGGTGTTTACAATCAGCCTTAAGACAACTGTAAGAAGTCCTGCACAAGTTCCTTTCAAGTCCTTAGCCTTAATTGTGTAGTCATTAATTCCGAATGAGTTCACATTAGTCCAGCAGGGTATGGGTTCCACCCTCGGGCTGTTTGCTTAACAATTTCAAGGTCAAAGGGGCAAGAAATCAAATTAGGGAATCGTTAGTTCACAGCACCATACTGTCAACATCAGTACTTACTATCCATCAATCCACGAGGAAGGCTTAAAAACAATGCATACAGCAGAAGTTAAAAAAAAAAAAGACTCTAAAAGGCAGTCGCCATTTTTTTTCACAAATTTGTAACATTGTTACAACCTCACCTGACTATCCATAATGATAGCAAACTGCCTGCTTAGTACTACACTGCTTTTACAACTAACTTCCATTCTATAAACTGACTTCCACACATGTACACACCTTTCCCTGGCCACTATCCCTTCCCCCACTATACCAAGTATCGTGTGTTGTCCTTTATTGAACATTTGACCTCTCGGTGCTAAAAGGCCCTTGTGGCTGTGGTAACCCTACCCTTGTGGAGAGAGGTCTTTTCTAAGAGGACCTTTCTGAGGTGTGATAATGAGGCCAGGACCTCCAGGGCATCTTGTGACCTCCAAGACAAGCTGGCAGCCATTGGCAGGGCCCTGGGTCTATCTTTTTGGTCTATGGGCTGCCTCTATACATTCTACATAGCCTAACATAGGTTGTCCTTTCACCAAAGGACAAAGAAGGGCAAAGGAGAAAACTTGGTTATATTTATGAGGAAAAAAAATAGGTAAAAACCTCTATACACTTAAAAGGCTTGTTTAAAATAGACAAAACTAACGTAAGCTGGTGTCCATCCAATCTCCTTGTCTAAAATAAGGCAAAAAGTTATGTTTATTCTCTTCATTTCTCTGATAATATTACACGAAACTTTGTTCAGGATGGATAATTCCCTTTGCTGTTTCACAAAACAATTTTGCCTGACAGAGACAACATTCTTGGCGGACACCTCACCAGCTAATGCTTTTTTGTCTGTTTTAAGCAAACTTTTTTTTTTTTTTGCCGTAGCGTGTTGTAAACCACATATACATGAATTTTAACCAATACAGACACAGACCTCTTGAAATTGACAAGAATAAGATGCAACTCCTCCTGGCTTGTCTTTAGCTTTTGGCCAAGGAACTGAAGGCTTGAGAAATGAGTTGTGCACTGTAGTTATTTGCACAAAAGCAATGAAACTACAGCAATGACAGACAGAAGGATTTAGCCTCTAAACAGTCCAAAACACTTCCACTTAAGTTGTCCAAAAGTGCTATTCTCTTTCACTGCAGGAAAGTGTATGGGGTGCTGTATTTTTCACTTAAAACAAAAATAGCAACAACAAAAAATCTTGAGGACAGCTAAAGTATGTTTAAGATGTGGAGGCTTAAATTGCTCCATGTTTATGTGTTTAGTTGAAGAAAGAGTTCATAAGCAGGTAGAAATATACAGTGGCACTTCTTACAAGTGACATACTCCTTTCAATAATGGTGGTTGGGTCCTTGGAGTGGATGATTGGGGCTTTGTGTCCTGTATTTATGCACTTGGTAGGCTAATCAGGACAAGAGGAGGACATGGCAAAATGAGGCGATGGATGATTGAAACTTCCGTCCAACATAAGTCCAGATGACCCGCAAGATTTGACCTCGAGACTCAGAGATTGTCAACCTAGTGCACGACCAACTGAGCTAACCCTTCCCCCAGAATTTAGCAAGAATCTCCACTAATACTGGAAGATATATAAGTTCATGGAACCAAAGAGCAGCATCATTAATATAGTAAGCATTCATAATGAAACGGAGAGGAAATCAATGTTGCTATAGTTTCAAATAATAAAATATAAAGAAAGGTATTCAAACTGATATCTTCTGAGAACACAGATATTTTTTTAGGCAGCTCTACAATAGTTAGAAAGACCAAAGCACTTAGGAAGAGCCTTCGTGGGATGATCCTACACCTGGCATTTTCCTAAACGCCCAGAAAAAGGTGCACATGGGGGATCAAAAGTGGGTTTACCTCTGCAGGTTTTTTACCCTTTCTCAAAAATAAACAATCTTTAAGGAGGTGCTGGTTGGGTTTCAGTGTTATACTTCTGAGTTCCAACCCACACCTTCTGCTTGTTCTGGCAGATCTGTCAGAACAGACTATACTTGTTATCTGTTTGTTTTCTCACACAATCTATATCTTCTTAAATGTGGTAAGACTCAAAAGTTTGCTCCTAATGTGAGACCGAAATGTTCTGAACTTTTGGTAGCATAAATATATTTTACTAATCAGGAGCGGTATCCCAGTACCCAACTTGCGTGGTTGAGGATCGGAGGATGGATGATGGATGGATGATTGGAGCTTTACGTCCGCTATTTATGCACTTGGTAGGCTAAATAGGACAGGAGGAGGACACGGCAATGAGGTGAAGAATGATTGAAACAGCCGTCCAACATAGGCCCAGATGACCCGGCAAGAGCTGGATTCGAACCCTGGACCCAGCGATTGGCAATCCAGCACGCTATTACTAGACCAACCCTCCCCCCTTAAGGATAGGAGGAAGACACAGCAAGCCTTCAACGTATCTCGGCAAGAACTGAAACCTGCACCCAGCAATTGGAAGCTTATAGCACTACTTTGTTTTTGAGCTAACCTCCCTCTTTGACTCAAAAGAGAAGGATGGAAGCCATTGGAAGGATCAGCCAATTCAGTTTTGTATCCTCTGTTCTTGCAAAACCACACACTATACAAAAATCTATTGGATGTGCTATCAGTCTGTGCTCATTGCTTTTACATAGCCTGAACAAGAAATTTTGTATGAACTTTTACAGACTTTTTATACAGTGAACTTGTCCTCCAAATTCCAATGCTTATGTACCTTCTCTTCTCCACTGCCAACTCCACCAGCTATGGCCCAGCTAACCATATAGAGGTTGTTTTGTGAGAAAGGCATTTCACACCTGATATGTTTTCAAATCCTCTCAGTAAACTTCTCAGAAATTTTCAGAGTAGTAACACCTTTGGCCAATTATAGGGGCTTTCATGGGTTAATCTTTTGTAAATACTTTCTCAAAATAATCCGGCTTCTCTTGAAAGTAAACTCCCCAAAAAGAAAGAGAAGTGGGGAGTGTTTACTCTTCTTTGGTTTCGATAGCCAGATTTTGAAATGGAACTTGAAAAAATGTGAAGAAGTTGTATGACACCATCTAGAGGATAAAATTCTATTGTATATCTACCTTTTAAATATGTATGTGAAGTAGTTGAGCTTAGCCTGGAAATTTTCTTCAGACATACATGTAACACATACAGTCATAATAGGAGAAATGACTATGTGTTGGAATGCTACTTTGTTGACTCTTAAGCTTAAGCAATGTTAGTATATATATTTATGACATTTTGCTCTTCTGCAAAAGTTGATCTCTCAAAAATATGACTTGTCAATATTTCATATACACAACATACTACAAATATCTACAAGACACTAAGGTATATAGTATTGCACCAAATAAATCAAATAAAGCATTCGGTTCCTGGTGGAGTATACTTTTTCTGCTCTGCACGAATGTTTCATGACAATATGGAGTGTTGGTAGGGAGCATAACCAGCAATGCAGCCCAGTTATTATCAGCCAATCACAAGCCATGACACAAAACTCCATGTCAGAGTCTCAGAGACATCTGATCCCACATGTCATGGGTACAAGCCCATATTCTGATAAATCTATATTTGCAAAGAATATAAACTGCAGACCTCAGTAAATATGCTATATATACAGTGTCTTGTTTACATTTGCCCAAGAAATTGGGGCCAGCAAATGTAAAGGATAAATGTAAAGGTCTAATGCAAAGGACACACTCCAGACAAGTCCTAAGACCACAAAGTTGAATTAATGTCAGTGCATGTTGCATATATCACTAACCGTAATCTGCGATGTTACTCCGATGTTACAAGTATGTTCTCGCTATGTTTCGCAAAGCTTTGGCTATTCGCTCGGTCGATAATTCAGAAGCAAGGAATTAAACCACCTTTTGAGACATCTTCATTCGCCATTTCTGTTAATGACTTTAACCAATAACCCGGACACAATAATTACTATTTCAGCAAAGAC
Source organism: Platynereis dumerilii (assembly GCA_026936325.1). Lineage (NCBI taxonomy): Eukaryota > Metazoa > Annelida > Polychaeta > Phyllodocida > Nereididae > Platynereis > Platynereis dumerilii. The sequence goes on from JAPTHN010000005.1 coordinate 53,416,577, forward strand.
TACCAAAGAGTAGCCGCAGAAGCTACAAACTTATCCCGATGATATAAATATTACTCCCAAGATATCATACAGAGAGACTGAGTTCCAAAAGTGCTCACAAACACGACAGGAGAAGGAGAAATGTTATATTTAGGTATTGTCTATAATATCATACTTATTTCTCCAAAATAGAATATAGTTGTTAGAGCTTTCCTTCATTTACCTTATGCATATATATACAGAGAATCACAAGCCTCAAACAGTTATCTCTTTTAAGATAAGTCCTTATTGTCTGAAGATGCTCAAGAGTTTTTAACTCAAAAGCCAAGAAGACAACAATGGCCTCAGGACTGTGGAGAACAACCCACAACAGAAGCTGCTGCTAAAATTGAACAGTTACTGCTAAACACATGCTGACATCTTGCTCCTTGGGGGATTCCCCTACTTAACTCAGCTCTCCTGGCAAGAAGGAGGAAATGGAGACGAGGTCATGTGACCCAGGAAGTCCCACGTGACCTCTAAGGTGACCACGTGGTCCTCTCACACCAGAGGGCGTCCTCCTTACTCCCATGATGCTCTGGGCCAAGCTGCCATGTGTCAACTCAATTATCGCCCATCCTCAAATTTCCAATGTTTTCCCTGCCCTTCGTCAAATATCTTCAATATGCTACATGCGAGACTGTTGTAATACCAAACAGGATTTCATGTTTTTGCGATTCACCTAAAATACTTGATTTAACCTGAATTTGGCTCATAAAGCAACGATTCAGGAGTTCTGGTTGCGACGATAAGGTTTTGGTTCAGAATCAAAATGACCATTGTCCAAATTTACACAGGTAACACAGCAGTTGAATTGTAAAAACCACAAAAACTAGAATCGAAGGCGCACGATGCCGCGCATCATTTAGAACCACAAAGTCAACACTATGGAAGCGATGTAACAGTTGTCTTAAATCGTACATATAAGACATAGTAACACGGACAGACATTCCATAGAACAGGTGTATACATTCTTTTTGGGTTTGGAAATCTTTTGGGATAAGCCAAGGCTCCCCAGTATCTCCCCTATCAACGCTGCATTCCTCGCTTGGCACAATAACGTGGATAGCCCCAAGTGTGATAGGTAGGAATCCATTTGCCTAACAACTGTGCATAAGCAATAGTAAAGTGTGCCTATAAATAGCAAGTGTTTTGGATTGAAAAAAGTAATCAGAAGGCATGCATTTTTTAGTTTCACTAAGAGTATTTCAAGATTATCTTGATAGTCGGGATTCTTGAAGAGAATACTTACCTAAGCCCTGTATACTATAACAATAGGATTCCTCTAACTACCTCCGAATATTCACTGCTCCCTCAAAATAATGGACGCTCCCCGCGCTCCCCTCACATCCGGGTCATCGCGCATGCGTCGTCAGTTTCTTCCTAAGCACCTGTCCTAACCAAAAGAACTAGTGTGCATGGGTGGAGGGGAGGGGCAATGCTCAGGGCTTAGGTAAGTATTCTCTTCAAGAATCCCGACTATCAAGATAATCTTGAATTCTTAGTCGTTCATACTTACCTAAGCCCTGTATACTATAACAATAGGATAGACTCCCAAAGCAGTACTCAGGAGGGTGGATAATACACTAGTTCAGGTAAAATCCAATCCTATAAGGATTCCAACCCAAATTTGAGGTCCTTACCTCAGGGAGGTGGGTGGGAAACCAAAGACAAAGTCAATTCAGCCCAAATTTGAGGTCCTTACCTCAGGGAGGTGGGTGGGAAACCCAAGACAAAGTCAGCCCAAATTTGAGGTCCTTACCTCATAGAGGTGGGTGAGGAACACAGAAACCCAGACCACCATCAAAGGAAATTTGAGGTCCTTACCTCACTGCTTAGATAGATGGCCCAATGCCAGAAACACACTTCTGAACCAGACTAGCTGGCAAGGTGATCTTGGAAAGACACCAGAGCGATTAAAAGTAGAACATGCCGACTGTGATCAGAACAGAGGGAATTGAAAACACATGGAAGCACAGCACTAGCAGTAGGCTGAGGCCACGTGGACAGAGACCAAGGGAGGGGCGAATGTACGACCGAACCATAGGTGAAGCTGCCTTGAGTACTCAAGTGAGGCAGACAGCAAGGGCCATGCAAGGAAAGGAACCTTGACGAGGAGGCCTATACCAAATAAGGAGAACAGGCTACGTTCGCTAAAGAACGGGAAAAAAAGTCACCCCGGGAAACAACAGGGGACAACACAGTGAGAATGACGTAAGATTGCGGAGAAGCCTGCCAAGCAAGGGAGGAACCGCAGGAAAAGGTATCCCAACAATGAATTGATCCACAAGCAAGAACCAAGGGCATATAAGCCTGGTCAAACATGAGTAGCGAAGTACCGTGGCTGCACCAACAGAGCACGTCAAGTGATGGAAGGTGACTGGAAACAAGAGGTCGAGGAGGGGACCTTAGTGAAACAACAAGAGTCTCACAAAAGAAAGCCAGGCAGAAGCCGCAAGCTGGAGTGGTGGTAGACTGAGCCATACACAGCCATGGAGGCAATGAGCATGGCTGACCTGCACAAAGGGACAGGTCAGAAAGTCAGGTCACTGTGACACCAGAGTGGCAAAGGCCGAGAGTTTCAGACAGGTGGCCAACAAGGTACACTGCTGATACAAGCAGGGCAGAGGAAAGCCGGAGCCCTGACCGTCCACTATGGGAAAGGTGACACCCAAGCAGGGACGTAGCCAGTCATAGGGAAAAAGCAAGGGCACCTGCAAGCATGTTGAGAGTCAATGCAGGATCCCGAAAGGCTGAAAACCCCAGCCAAAGGGGTGTCAGGAGGATCAGGAAAGCAACAAGGCACGCAAGACAGACCACAAGGAGGATGTTCAAAAAAGAAGCTCCTCAAGGGGAGAGAGACTGATCAGTGCATATAAAAAGTCGGAGCGACCGCGGGCCGGCTGCACGAGGAAGACCAAGCTTCCGGTGGTAACTGAGAAAGACGAGAGTCGCCCAACAACGGAGACTACAAAGGCCCCAGTAAGTGAAAGGCTCCAGAGCTGAGCACATTGCCGGCAATGCCAGGAAGAATGATCAGAGACTAGATTGAAGAAGTCAAAAACTTGCCCACAGGGCATGAGTGACTCTCTGCCAAGAGAAGGGGAAGAGGAGACAACTGCCAGAGTGTCACCAAACTATCACCAGGAATGGAGTCATGGCAGGGTGAAGGCGTAGCACAGGAGACTGGTGGGAGCCCTGGGTCAATGACAAACCAGAAAGACATAACCAAATCAAGGTGACCAGGAACCGGAAAGGCCAACGATGGGCCACCGCCTGGTAAGGGAAAGCAAAATACACCTGGGAAAACCATGGCAGGAAGGACCAGTGGTGCCAGGGGAAAGCCCGAAACACATCATGAGACATGGGGCACCAGAGCAGTTGAGGCATCGTAATCATGTACGCAGCAAGGCATGCGCAGAACATGAATCACCAAGTACGCCCGTTGACTGCCTGAATGACATAGCTTGGCATGGCGCACCATCGCAGTTGAGACATCAACGCTTTCAAGAAAAGACTGTCCTCGAGGTTCCGCAAGGGCGATGCCACTCAGATAAGAGGACAGAGTATGGCCGGAGCACAGGCAGATCGGTAATAGCAAGGAAGCCTGGAAGCCATAAGTCGCACTAAGTTCCGGGCTGGGCTGCGACAGCGCAGCCAGCAATACGGAAGAGAATAAGAAAAGTGGTGGATCAGGACAGGCACAAAGCCTGTAGCCATGTTCAACAGAAACCCCGGTGACATCTGCACTCGGACGAGAGGCACGGTCAACACGGGAAGGAAAACCGGCATGAAGCAAGGGTTGCACATTGAGAGCAAAACCCCAAGACGTGGATACCCATGGTATCGGCATAACAAAAGGAGACAATGAAGGGGCACAATTATAGTGGTCCTTCCTACAAACTACTAATGAAGCAGCATTCCAGATGCCAGCCAGAGGGGTGCATGGGGAATACATGTAAAGGAAAATACAAGATGAACAGTGAGTACTGTAAGTGTTGTATGCAGAGCGGTGGCACAGACGGCCATGGAAATATGGCAGCAGCTGCCAGCGGTAACCCAACAAGAATGGCAAGACAAGTGCCAGACTGTGAAACAGAACAAGCCCAGAAGATCGGCTTGAGAAGGGCACACCCAAAAGGCAAGTGTGTCCCATATATAGAGGCAAGAGCAACGTACAGGACGGCCAGCGAGGCAGTCCCAGGAGAAGCAGAACCTGCATATCGGTGAGAATGGTCATGACAGTGTACATTAGAAGATACAGCTGACCAAGGGAAGACAAAGCCACGGACACACCCTAGGGGGCTGGGTGAGAGGTGGAATGAGGCATAAACTGGATCAGACATAAATTGTCAGAAACAGTGCAGCATGCCAGTGAGAAAGAGCTGAGCCTGATGAATGCAACATCTTGCCAAGAGATGTGGCGTATGGTGAGCAAAACAAGCCAGGGCCAAGTCCCTCCAGAGGGGGGCCCCAAGACACAAGGTGGCAGACATGGAAATAAAAGTAAGAAGTGCTGCCAGCAAACCATGACACAGAAAAGCTGGATCAAGGGAAGTATGCACGTCATCGGGTAGAAACAACTACCAAGATACACAGCAAAAGTGGAAAATAAAACCATCTGGAGTAGGCATGTCCAGGGCAAAGATGGCAAGTACAAATGCAGGCCACTCTATCCGGAGAGGGGACCAACAGAAACCAACACCAATGTTGCAGGCACCAGCAGCCCAGGGGCATGAGGGACCAGCAGCAAATCAACTCAAGGTTGGCTAATAGTCTGGATGTAGCCCAGCATGAAGCGGGACAAAAAGACAATGAAGTGGTCAAAAAGCCATAACGGTATGGGGCATAACCACAAGAACACAGAACATCAGAGTGAGGAAAACACTGCCATGTTCACACAGTTCACAGCGAAAAATCGTGAAGCTTCATCACCACGGAACAGCAAATGCAGAAAACCTGGTGAATGAAACACCTGCATGGTGCCACAACCGTCAAGTTGGGAACACCAGCCAGTTCCAGCATGGCCAAAAAGGACATGCAATCACAACTCCACAGCAGTACCAAGTGTAGCGCTGAGATGTGTGCCAAGATGCAACATGATGGGAAGAAACATTCCTCAAAACGTGCAAAAACGTCAGTAGGGCAGGTCCCAACACAGAGTGTGGGCCATGACAAACCACAACTGTTAGTATACTCCCAGTAGAACAGTTTGTAGAAGCAAGGAGAATATGTGACATTGCAGGAATGTACTAGAGCTCCAGACAAAATAGCAAAAGGCAAGGTGCAGAGGGGAACTACCACAGCAGTCACCAAAGTGCAACACTAGTCAAGTCAAAAAAATAATAAAGCCACAACCCCTGTATTATACCCCAGTATATATACAGTTTGCGTAAGCATGGAGGAGATGTACCATATCCAATATGTACCAGAACTCCAAACCAAAACAGCCAAAGGCAAGGGGCAACCACCAAAGTAGCCACCAAATTGCCACACTTAAGTTCAGGAAAAATGCAATCCACAACACCTGCAATACACCTCAGTAGAGACAGTGTGTGGAAGCAAGGAGAATATGTAGCATTCCCAGGAATGTACCAGAGCTCCAAAGGCAGCAAAAGGCAATCCACAACATTTGCAATATATACCTCAGTATATAGGCCTACAGTGTGTGGAAGCAAGGAGGATATGTAGCATTCTCGTGAATGTACTAGAGCTCCAAATAAAAGGCAAGGGAGATTGCGCCAGCAGCCACCATAGTGCCAACAATGTATTTGGAAGAGTAAAGAAATACTCAGGGCAAAAATAAAAGCCCTACTTACCGAAAAGTAATTTCCGAAAGAAATACGACTAGTTAAAAAGTACAATGGAGCCACGGCACCATGCTTAATGAACTAGAATCGATGAGACGAACAAATTGATAGGTGAACCGGGTCTGTACGACCACTAGAACCAGATATACCATGTCTATCATGTCAGCCATGCTGTTGAAGCATGTGAACATGAGACCGGCAGAAAAACATCGAAAAAATCGGAAAAATACCTCGGAAAACGGACGAACAAGTCGCCGTAAACAGCGGGAACGCTCGCCGTGGTATTCCAGGCATTGTCAATGCCATGAAAAGCAGAAAACTTCTTCTAAACTTGCTTTATAAAGCACAAATTCGGAGGCGTGTGTACACGCAAAGCGTGCTTAGAAGAAACTGACGACGCATGCGCGATGACCCGGATGTGAGGGGAGCGCGGGGAGCGTCCATTATTTTGAGGGAGCAGTGAATATTCGGAGGTAGTTAGAGGAATCCTATTGTTATAGTATACAGGGCTTAGGTAAGTATGAACGACTAAGAATGTGAGATTATCTCTCACTTGTTTAGGAACGATGATAACTATACTTGTTTTACTTTAGATTGGTTTCTCCGTTTGGTACAATGGGTAGTATAATGGCGTCAGGAACTTCCCAGAGCCCCATAGGAAACCGGAGGTAACATTGTGTCTGAGGTTTAACTAGCCGGAAATACATTATCTTCTCAACACCTGCGAAACAATAATATTATGATTGTTGCTTTTGGATGCATTCACCAGATTATATCTATCTATCTATCGCTATCTATCTATCCATCTGCTATCTATCTATCTAATGTTTTTCACCATTGACAGACTCCCCTGACAGACACCCTGACCGAAACATTTCGATGCAAGTCTCGCTGATTCTTGGAGGGTCTCGTAGCAACCCGGGATCAATCACTGGCCCTTTGAAGATCCCGGATGTAAGGAGTCTTTGTATAGTCACGTGACCAGCCAAGATGTTCCAGTGACCTCACGGGGTGACCACACTGTATTTAGCTGCTGTGGTTTTACAATAAGCAATAGGATTTTTAAAAATATAAGTACAAGAATGTTGAAGTACAAACTACGATGCAACCAAGGGAAGGAGAGGAGAAGAAAGGTAGCAGAGCATGAGGCCGCGAGCGGATGATAAGAGTGGATCGGAGTAGAGCGGAGTAGAGTGGAGCAGACCGGAGCAGAGCAGAGCGGCGTAGAGTGGAGTCAAGCGGAGTAGAGTGGATCCATGCGGAGTAGGGCAGAGTGGAGCTGAGTGGAGTGGAGCGAAGTAGAGTGGAGTCAAGCGGAGTAGAGTGAAGGGGAGTAGAGTAGATTGGCGTGGAGTAGAGCGGAGCTGAGCGGAGTAGAGTAGAGTGGAGTGGAGTAAAGCGGAGTAGAGCGGAGCGGGACGGAGCCGCCAGACAGAGTTGTGTAATGCAGGTTGGAGTTGAGTAGAGCGGGGCTAGAACAGGGACTACTCGAGTGGAGTGAGATAGAGCAGAGAAGAGTAAGTGGAGTAGAGAAACAACAAAAACTGATACAGCAGAGCTCAGTTCAACAGAAATGCGATAGTGGATAGACACTATTTGACAGTGTTTAGAAATCTAAGAATTAGGATATAGCATAGGGATATCATAAGGATATCATAAGGATATATATCAAAAGGAGAGAGACTACAGACTGTGGAAAAGAAAGATTTGCAGGAACTCTTCTTACAGTTCGACTTTCTCCAGGAAGTCCTAGACTGCCAATGGTTTATGGGGCTCGGTGTTGTACAAAAGCTATGATTTGCCCCACTCTCTATTATCACCTCAAGGACAAGTTGCTTTTATTTGCACCCAGCTCACTAATATCAAATCTAAAGGCCTTTCATGCTGGGAGATATGGATTTGTATTCTGCAGCCTCTGACACAGCCTCTGACACAAGAGAATATAAACATGAAGCCTCTAAACAATTTTCCTTCTCTTTTGCACCGAGCATTGTGTGAAAAGCTGGGAAACATCTTCACAAACAAATTGGGCATTTTGTGTCATGGAGTTCACACTTTTCATAGCACAAACAATCAGTACAATCTGTTTATATGATGTTTCCAAGAAATCTAAATGGGTTTCATATATACATTGCCATCTACTTCAAGAGGGCTGATCTAGACAGGCAAGGGACTGAGCAAGGAGAAGGCAACAAAATGACCAAAATATAACAGTGGAACTAAACCTTGATTTTAAACTTTGATTTAGAGACTGCAGAAAATGCAAAGGAGATATGAAGAAAATTATTGACACTGAGTCAAACCCAAAGGAGAATGAGATGTTGAGGATGTTCAAAAAGAAGAGAAAGAAGAAGAAGAAAGTGAAGAAGCAGCAGAAGGAGTAGTTGAGGCCAAGAAGAAGATAGTAGAATCTTAAACAAGCAGACAAATCTCTCAGAAGATGAATAATCCTGAAGGAGAAAAAGAAGATACAAAGAAGACGAATTGAGAATGCTACAAATGAAGACGAAAAGGAGAAGAACCAGAAGAAGAAAGAGAAGATGATAAATTGACGCCACAGCAACAACAGTTAACCACATGCAAGATTAGGATAGAAGATGCAGCCAGAGAGATGTAAGTGGCCTCAATTTGGTAACTGTACAACAGAAGAAGAAGAAGACAAACCAGAAGTAGGTTACACAGAAGTATCAAGAAAAAAATAGAGAGAGAGGAATGATGGAATATAGAGAAGATGATTAAGACGAAGAATTGAGCAGCAGCAGCAGAAGGTAAGATGGTGAATTTCAATGATGAGAATTATAAGAGGAAGACGGGGAAAGAAGAAGGAGAAGGAACACAAGAGAGGGTGAAACAGAAGGAGGGATGAAATTGATGAAAACAGACACTGAACAGATTGTGGAAGTCATACTGTGGAACAAAATAGCAAGAAAAGAAGAAGTAACAAGAAAGATGAGAGGCAAGGACAATACAGTTGACAGCCCATTCATTACAACTAACAAGACAACTTGATCGTTATCATTACCCGGAGATCTCATTTTGACAACATTGATCATCCCAATAACACTAAGGACTGTATAGCACTACATGAAACCCAGCCCTAAATTGCTTTTCTATCATATTTATTGATATCACATCTTCCCCACCTCATGCTTGATTTTTGCGACATTGGATCTTCCATTTGGTGTTTGCGACAACCGCAAAACGTGAATGAGCTGTGAATTATGGGTAGCCCACGTGATAATGATGATTTAAACGAGACCCATAATGCACCTTGACGCCTGTAACAGGCAGATAAACGCCTGTAGAAGACCTGCTAGGCTAATATCACATCTGAGCCATAAATCAAGAATTCAGGCCCAGTCTGTCATTGGGTATAGAGCTCTCCACTGAACCGCCAGGGATGATGCCATAACTAGGCAAAGAGTCCCTTGGCTCATAAGGAGCTAGGAGAGAGTCTGAGTTTCCTCAAGAAATTTGCACTGGAAGCAGCTGGAAGTAAGCTATATACTACTACATGAAGTATATGGAAGATAATCTTGAGTTGATTTTGATATCATGCTTGCAAATCTCAGGAGCAGCAGAGATAAATTGTTGCTTCTTGTGAGTACATGATCGAATTTGATTGCCTCAGAGGGTTCTTGGGTTTTAAAAGTTTGATTGGATTTCTTTAAAAAGTCTTCAGGATTTATAACCTAATATAACATAATGAAGAAAAAGATTGTCACATGTGACATGTCATTCATGCCTCTCTTGCCATCATTGCAACAGTATTTTCTCTTGAGACCAAAATTGAAGAAGCACATAGATAGGTAGAAACTAGATAGATACAGATACTAGATAAATAGGTAGATGAGCAGCTGGGTGGTTAAGGTTCCAATTTTTTCCGCCAATGGTCTTTGCCGGCATAGGTTCGAACCTAACAAGAATTCTTAGCGGACCTTCATGAGCAAAATCCCAGGTGGATGTCGTTCAGATGAGACATTAAATTGGCGGCCCCTAGCATCAGTGTCAGTGCTGGGCAAGTAAAAGATCCCTCACATGGGGTAAATGTGTAACATGTTGAGGACTTGCGCTTTCTCTACCATCTCATCAATCAAACCCTCGCGAGTGCCCTGAACTGGGCAGAGGGTTACACTTACCATACAGATAGATAGATAGATAGATAGATAGATAGATAGATAGATAGATAGATAGATAGATAGATAGATAGATAGATAGATAGATAGATAGATAGATAGATAGATAGATCTGTGTTTCTGTAGGTGTATCTTACCAATACAACACTACTGTAGGAGGGTGCTAGAGGAGTATTTGAGAAGGGCCTTGGCTGTAGGGGTGCGTGGCCCTACCCCCCAGGAGGCATATTGATAGGTGCCTGTCCTTTTTAGCGAATCATGTCAAGCAAGTGCTGTATTCTTCCGCCTCAAGGAACTACTTCTAAAGGAGTCCAGTGGCGCGGAAGGATCTATCAAATTCCTGTGTGTCCTCTTTACTTGGGCAACAGCTCAATTGAATAGCAGCTGGTCGTCTGTAGATGGTGTGTCTATGGTTATATAGGAGAGGAGATCTTCAAATAGACCATTCACAGGGCAACAAATGAAGCACCAAGCAATCCAAGCATCAAAGATGGTACATCAATATCATCACATGGCATGCACTAGTCTATGGTTACATGCAATATATTATTATGTCCATATGACTTGACTCCAATGTCAAATTGTGTGTCATCCATATTTTTACTCCTACAAATTTTATATCCGAAGGGAGTCCAACTTTTATTACGTCTACCAGATATCCTGGCCTTTGATTTGGGTCAGTCAAGTGTAAAATTGTTGATGTGCAATTATCTCATGTCTTCATGAAAAGAATGAATGAGCCTTTGCAGGGTCATCAAATGTTTGACTTCAAGTCTTACAGAAATTCTATTTGGGCATGACTTTCCATACATTACCAATTTCATGGATATGGTATTAATTCAATAATTACAATATTCATTTAGCACAACTAGAATCGTGTGTTGTAAGCGAGTCGTTGCAATATTGGTGTCTCGTAATAATTATTGCTTGACAATGCTTGCTCTGTCAATGATTGGTCTGGGTAACGGATTTTACGTCCTGTATTTTATTTTTCGATGCAGCCTCATAGGACAGACGGGGATTGGCAATGAGGAACGATTTATATGAACAAAGGTTCCACCAATCCTAGAGGTGCAGAGGTCAGCAGTTGAGATGGAAAATTGCACATGAAAAGTCTCCAGACTGGGATCTCAACTCAGACCTTCAATCTTAACACTACATTATTTCAGGAGCCAAGCAAATGATATGATGAATTGAAGTTGAAGAAGAGGAAGAAAATGAAGATGAAGAAGAATGACAATGACAAATAGTCGAAGACACAACAAAGCTCTGATTCTTTGACTTCCACAAAACCACAACAAAAACACAAGCATGATCTTAAGACCACAAGTGCTACACACGAGACACCATTCACACCAATATACCCATAATTTTAGTGGCATACATATTATCATGTAAACATTGCACATTTTCTCCAAGCAGTGGTGCAGAAGATCGTGGAATCACATGTTGGCCACCCATTGAAGTTCATGCCACATTTCCCTTGATCTTTCCACTTCTCACAACAGAAGTCTCACAGACTGTATCCATCTAGGCATCAGACTGACCTCTCCGACAAACACACCCATGGCGGATCTTTAGAACCTGAAGGAGGGCAATAATCTAACCCCAAAAATGCCACATGGTGCCAGACCATTGAGATTGGTCATTTGCCCCTGCTGGGCTTCAGCCACAGGATAAGTGCCCACTAACAGGGTGTGTGATTGGTATGCACAGGAATGTATTGGTATCAAGATAATGTGTTGCTTCACTGGTGGACAATACAATTAGGATATTCATGAAGTGCCCAAAAATCTCTATCTCTATCTATGTATCTGTCTACCTGTCTATCAGATTCAATCCATCACAGGGATGGGGATTAGTTAAAATGGTAGCGCTCCGGTCTTCGAATCGCTTGGTGCTTGATTTGATTCCAGATGTGGCCGGGTCAACCAGAACTATGTTGGACGGCTGTTTCAACCTTTTGTCTCATTGGCGCGTCCTACTCTTGTCTTTTTAGCCGACCGAAGTGTATAAATACTGGACATAAAGCCAAAACATTCAACAATATATCTACCTAGTTATCGACCCATCTATTTATCTATTTGGTCTGTCATCGCGCACCTGTAGATTTCATTGTATTGTATTGTGCTATCAGTCATGCACCGCAATGATCTCCAATCTTTCAATGCCCATCACCAATAGTGGGCCAACCTATCTATCTATTGCAAATCTACTAAATGCAAATCTCCTATCTGGACACTACACAGAGCAATGTTGTTGTGTATAGTTTAGTGAGTGACCACTAGGTTGCTTGCATATCTCGTTATATCTCGTGGTCCTGCGTGACCTGGCAATCAAAACAAGACTTCTCTCAGCCATGCTCTTGGTCTGCTCCTAGTCAGCTTCTGTCTGCTCCTAGGTGTATGTTTCACTTCAATATCTGCTCCCAGCCAACCCAGGGGCATATCCATAGCATGCATGACTACAGGGCATTCTCTGATCCTCATCTTTGGCCCCAATACTAAAGTAAATTCCCTCTACATCAAGTTGATATTATCAGGCTGGTCAACCATTTTCATGCAGGCATGCCAACATGCATTTAATCTATAGTACTGTAATAGACAATACATTGCATGTATCCAATTGAGCGGGGTATAAAAGTTGCATCCAGGAAATCTGATAATACCAAAAGGCAATCTATCCAATTGTTATAAAACCTGGAAATACTGCAGTAACTTCTGCATTTTGGCAAACCCATTCACAGGCACATAGTAATTGAGGAAATGTACAAATATTGCAATGCAGATAGTCAATCAAAACATCACAATTAGTCATCATTGGTTGACTGGAAAATCATTGATTGCCTGGAATTGTCTCAAAACACAACAGATACAGGGATTTCCTGTCCAGATGTCTTGGCATAAGTAAGAAAAATCTAAAGCCATCAGACAACAAGTTCTCTCATCAGCTCATCTATACATAACTGCAACTTCTTTTTATCCTCCCCTCTATATTACCTCCCCCACTTGGACAAACTTCCTAAGTACACCAGACATAGCACTGCCACTGCAGCCAAAACAGCTGAAAAAGCCCCCAGCATTGGCTAGCAAAGACCATGATAATGCCTGATAAGATGTGACAGTTTGTTTTTCTGGTAATTTAAGTTCAGGCATGAGTTACATAATGCCTGGGGGTGATCTTGTTGTGATCTTGAGTAAGCTGCCCCAAGCAGAGTAGATCTTAAGACCCCTTCTCATGCCTCTGTACCAATGTAAGGAAGTCAGACATCACTTGCTAACCAGACTGACACTTCACATGTTTGATCAGCTGAGGGTGAACGAAAAGACTGGTACTTTCTCATGGCAGGTTGAATCTTGTGTATTCTAATTAGTAGTGTAATTAGTTACCACTGAAAATGTTCCTTAACTGCAAGGTAAGGGGTTAATTCAGTTTGTAACGCATTGAACTACTGATCGCAGAGTCCTTGTTTGATTCCCCTGGTCGCCTGGACTTATGTTGGACGGCAGTATCAATCATCCTTCGCCTCATTGCTACGTCTTCCTCCTCTCCTAATTGGTCTCGAAACGTACCCGGAGAAGGAATTGTACAGGTCATAAGCATCAATCATCCAATCGTCAATTTCTCATTGAGCTGATCAAGTGTGGTTCAAATTAAACCATTAATAATTTAGTTATTATATATTTCCAAACATGCTTTGAAAGTCAGAACCAGGCCCTTTAGCCTCGACTGCCAAATGCTTCACTTTTTTTCCATAATTCACCTGAAAAATATCTGGAAAATTGAGTTTTAAAACTTGCTGCCAGGAATATGCTACTAAACACTGTTTTTCCATAACAATGTCACAGGTAGATAGCATATATCTCTTGTAGGACTCAAGAACTCACTTTAAATAGGTGCAACGAGATGCATGTGTTTGAGATCAAACTGCAGAATAAATCTAGAATTTTGTTTGTTGATTGATGGCCATGAACTATAAGAGAACAGGACCAACCACTGGCTGGAGTGAATAAATTGGGGTTGGACTTAGTGCTGGACTGCTTAATGGTGATATAAGATTGTCTGATGTAGTGGCTAGCACTGGGAACTGACCAAATGACATAGGTAACCTTTGGATTGGAATTTGAAGAGTGGTTCAGAGGAGATCAAGAGAGGGCCTGAGAGAGAGTGGAATTTAGTGGGAGGGTCCAAGGGCTCAAGGGTAGCAGGTGAATCTATGAGAATCTATGAGAATCTATTGGAATCTATGAGGAATCTATGGGGTCCAAAAGAAGTCTGAAGAATTTTATAAATTTTATAGGAATCCACAAGAATTCATTGGCATTCAGAGGAATAGGGAGGAATTTTACGATTGTTCTGATCCACCCCCTGATAGCCAGTGGTAACCAGTGATTGGAGATAATGAAATGTTTGCTTTCCTTTGCCCTTTCACAGCCATTCACCCTCATTGTCCCTCCCCCTTTGTATTATTCACAGAATGAATCAGTGAATATTGGTCTGTTTCAAAGTGTGTTTGTGTTGTTCATTAGCCCATTAAGCACCATGCCTGTCCTCTGCCATGCCTGGGGGTGTCTGGGGGTGCCTTGGTCATCCTGGGGTCATTCTATCACCCCCTGGGGCCACACTGCCTTCTTGGGTGCCCCCTCAGATCATGATTTAAAACCCTCCACCTCCTCTGCTCATTTCCCTTGTTAACATCAAAGAGCAGAAGCCTCCCTACTCATTACTTGTTGTCTAATAAAAACCACACGAGAATTGTCTGACCACTAGCCCCAGGCTATCACCTAGACTCAATGGTTTCTTCAATCGAATTACCTGATGTTTATTTGTGTTTCAGAAGTGTCCAAGTATTCAATTTGCATCCCCAATGAGCTTGATCTTCCACTGATATATAATGCTATGTTGTATTGTATAATTGCAGTTCCAGTCTCAGGCAATGAAATAAATTTAAACCTTGATGTTTGTCGTCTGCGTCGCATTGGTTGACACTTGCAGTTCTTGAATCGATAAATATATCGGAGTATAGAAGCGTCTCTGTTGACTTGCCGATCTGTTGATCTTCCGATCTACCCATCTAGTCCCAGAGCTACGGGGGTTTTATTTATGTTTTTGAGGCTAAAAGGTTCAATGGATGGGTTTTATGCAGAAAATTCTCAGGATTTCAAAAATGCAAGTCTTATACAACTGTAAAGGTAGACACGACTTCACAATATTCATTTTAAGTAGGGTACCTCCTTATCTCATTTTTCAGATTATTGTGGGCCTCGGTTTCACAAAATATGTTCCTAAATCCATTCAGAGTGAGAAAAATACATTAGAATTGACTTTCCTGGTCAATTTTGTGATGCTGATTCCAAATCTGTGACTATTTTTACTCTAAATAAATTATATCACCCCCTAATTTGCATTTAAAGATGGCCGCCAATCTAAATAAAAAAGGCGAAGGGTGTTTCAACGTTGACTATTCCAGTAGGCATCTATGAATTTCAAACCAATATTGTCAATAAGTCATGTGGAAAGTAAAAATTCTCAGGATTTCAAATATGTATAGCATGTGAACCTATCTATTCTCTTTAGCTCCCTGCATTAGTTTGAAACTGTAGAAATGTCCAACGTTTTTGTGAATTTTGCAGCTAAAGTACAGAGAAATACCACATTTATGCATTAAAACAGACACAATTTCACATTTGACATTATCCAAAGTTGTAGTAACAGGGAAACAAAGGCACCAAATGAAAACTGACATCAAGGGCTATCCATCCATATCCATTTTGGTTGGTTAGAAATAAGTCATGTAGTGACTAGAACTTGTGGAATCGAAAATACATGGGAGGATATTGAGTTTCTGAGGAGATTTTTGACGCTGATAGCAAAATTTATTTAGCTTTTGGAAGGTTGACAGTAGCAATAACAGGGAAACAGAGGTACCAAATGAAAGCTGACATCAAGTGCTATCCATCCATATCCATTTTAGTTGGTAAGGAATGAGTAATATAGGGATAAGGAAATTAAGGATAGGTGAATTTGAAAATACATAGGAGGATTTGTTGTTTCCGAGGAGATTCTTGATTCTGATAGAAACATTTATTTAGCTTTTGGAAGGTTGGCAGTAGCAATAACAGGGAAACAAAGTTACCAAATTAAAGCTGACATCAAGTGCTATCCATCCACATCCATTTCGGTTGGTTAGGAATGAGCAATATAGAGATAAGAACTTGGCGAATTGAAAATACATGGGAAAATTTTGTGATTCTGACGAGGTTTTTGATTCTGATAACAATATTTATTTAGCTTTTGAAGGTTGACATTACCAATAACAGGGAAACAAAGGTACCAAATGAAAGCTGACATCAAGTGCTATCCATCCATATCCATTTTGGTTGGATAGGTATGAGTAATATAGGGATAAGGAAGGTGGATTTGAAAATACATGGGAGGATTTGTTGTTTCTGACGAGGTTTTTGATTCTGATAGCAACATGTATTTGGCTTTTGGAAGGTTGGCAGTACCAATAACATATCAACAAAGGAACCCAATTGAAGCTGACATCAAGTGCTATCCATCCATATCCATTTTGGTTGGTTAGGAATGAGCAATATAGAGATTAGAACTTGGGGAATTGAAAATACAAGGGAAAATTGTGTGTTTCCGACGAGGTTTTTGATTCTGATAGCTACATTTATTTAGCTTTGGAAGGTTGACAGTACCAATAACAGGGAAACAAAGGTACCAAATGAAAGCTGACATCAAGTGCTATCCATCCATATCCATTTTGGTTGGATAGGTATGAGTAATATAGGGATTAGGAAGGTGAATTTGAAAATACATGGGAGGATTTGTTGTTTCTGACGAGGTTTTTGATTCTGATAGCAACATTTATTTGGCTTTTGGAAGGTTGGCAGTACCAATAACATATCAACAAAGGAACCCAATTGAAGCTGACATCAAGTGCTATCCATCCATATCCATTTTGGTTGGTTAGGAATGAGTTATATAGGGATTAGGATAGGTGGATTTGAAAATACATGAGAGGATTTTGTGTTTCCGACGAGATTTTTGATTCTGATAGCAACATTTATTTAGCTTTTGTATGGTTGACAGTATCAATAACAGGGCAACAAAGGTACCAAATTGAAGCTGACATCAAGTACTATCCATCCATGTCCATATTGGTTGGTTAGGAATGAGTTATATAGGGATTAGGATAGGTGGATTTGAAAATACATGAGAGGATTTTGTGTTTCCGACGAGATTTTTGATTCTGATAGCAACATTTATTTAGCTTTTGGATGGTTGACAGTATCAATAACAGGGCAACAAAGGTACCAAATTGAAGCTGACATCAAGTGCTATCCATCCATATCCATTTTGGTTGGTTAGGAATGAGTTATATAGGGATTAGGATAGGTGGATTTGAAAATACATGAGAGGATTTGGTGTTTCCGATGAGATTTTTGATTATGATAGCAACATTTATTTAGCTTTTGGATGGTTGACAGTACCAATAACAGGGCAACAAAGGTACCAAATTGAAGCTGACATCAAGTGCTATCCATCCATGTCCATATTGGTTGGTTAGGAATGAGTTATATAGGGATTAGGATAGGTGGATTTGAAAATACATGAGAGGATTTGGTGTTTCCGACGAGATTTTTGATTCTGATAGCAACATTTATTTAGCTTTTGGATGGTTGACAGTACCAATAACAGGGCAACAAAGGTACCAAATTGAAGCTGATATCAAGTGCTATCCATCCATATCAATTTTGATTGGTTTGGAATGAGTTATATAGGGATTAGGATAGGTGGATTTGAAAATACATGAGAGGATTTGGTGTTTCCGACGAGATTTTTGATTCTGATAGCAACATTTATTTAGCTTTTGGATGGTTGACAGTACCAATAACAGGGCAACAAAGGTACCGAATGAAAGCTGACATCAAGTGCTATCCATCCATATCCATTTTGGTTGGTTAGGAATGAGCTGTATAGGGATGAGAACTTGCGGAATTGAAAATACATGAGAGGATTTTGAGTTTCCGAGGAGATTTTTGACAAAGAGAGCAGCATTTATTTTGGTTTTGGAGGGTTGAGAGTTGTAGGAACAGGGAAACAAAGGTACCGAATGAAAGCTGACATCAAGGGCTATCCATCCACATCCACTCTGAATGGTTAGGAAGGAGGATCCTGTAATTAGGATAGGTGGAATTGAAAATACTTGGCTGGATTTTGTGTTTCCGAGGAGATTTTTGATAACGACAGCAATATTTATTTAGCTTTTTGATGGTTGATAGTTATAGTAACACTGGAACCATGATGCCAAAGGAAAAGATGGCATCAAGGGCTATCCACCCACATTCTGTTTTGTTTGGTTAAGTATGAATCATCCAGTGATTGATTATGTGATCTCCTGATTGGCAAGATGTGAAAAATGTGCTTTTTCCATTTGCTTAACATTAACGAAGCTGGTAGGACAATAAATTTGAGTTATTAAGGACATGTAAATAATTTTAATAATGTTACAATTCCACATTAGGCCAATGTATATAATAGTACTATTGAACAATGAATCATTTAGACTGTGAACATATTTGAATAGCTATATAATTTTCCACGCTTTTGCAGTTGTTGACCATCTTCTTTTAGTTTGTGCGCATGGAGAACCAGCATATAATAGTACATCTTGGAAACTTCCACCTGCTATAAAACTAAACTTAAAAGACATCCATAGTTCCCTCCCCTCTCAGGTGAAAGAACAAGTCAGACAACTTTGGATAATTTCAAATGTGAAATTGTGTCTATATTAATGCATGAATGTGGTATATCTCTGTACTTCAGCTGCAAAATTCACAAAAACGTCGGACATTTCTATAGTTTCAAAGTAATGCAGGGAGGCTAAGGAGAATAGATAGGTTCACATACTATACATATTTGAAATCCTGAGAATTTTTACTTTCCACATGACTTATTGACAATATTGGTTTGAAATTCATAGAGGCCTAGTGGAATAGTCAACATTGAAAACACCCTTCGCCTTTTTTATTTAGATTGGCGGCCATCTTTAAATGCAAATTAGGGGGTGATATAATTTATTTAGAGTAAAAATAGTCACTGATTTGGAATCAGCATCACAAAATTGACCAGGAAAGTCAATTCTAATGTATTTTTCTCACTCTGAATGGATTTAGGAACATATTTTGTGAAACCGAGGTCCAAAATAATCTGAAAAACGAGATAAGGAGGTACCCTACTTAAAATGAATATTGTGAAGTCGTGTCTACCTTTACAGTTGTAAGACTTGCATTTTTGAAATCCTGAGAATTTTCTGCATAAAACCCACCCATTGAACCTTTTAGCCTCAAAAACATAAATAAAACCCCCGTAGCTCTGGGACTATTAGTACTGATTAATCAGTTGTCCTCTACATTCACATTTACTTCAAATATTGACGCATCGATGTATCTATGATCAGTCGGATCAATCTTTCTTTCTGTCTATCTAACTTTGTAAAGATCTATCTTCTACATTCATTGTAAGTATTGCTCATGAATTGATAAATATATTGATGTATCAGTGCATGTATCAATGATGCGTTGGCTGCTTTGTATCTACAGTTTTCTTTCCGTCGAATTACCGCAGCTTCGATCGACCGATATACTAATCTACCAATCTGCTGATTTACAGACCTATCTTCTAAATACAATGTAGCATCTATACTGATATATTCATCTATATATCTACATCTCTATCTATTTATCTTGCAATCTATACATCAGCAATCCATCCTTGACTTGTAACCAAATTAAAATGTTATATTCACATTTTCCATTTCTCAGTTCCACCACAAGCTCTCGTTGATATATTGGTATATTCATTGATATAAAAACTGCAAGTGTCCACCAATGCAACACTGACGACGAACGTCAAATTTAAACTCATTTCATTGCCTGAGACCAGAACTGCAATTATACCATACAAAATAGCATTATACATCAGTTGAAGATCAAGCTCTCAGTTCCAACACAAGCTCCCTACAACAACCTTACACAGCAGCAAAGAAGTGCATGTCTGCAAAACTTGAGGCTGTTGAGGCCCAGGGTTGGTTGACTTGTCTCCCTGTCTAACTAAGATGGATGGAATGGTCAACTCTTAGTGATGTCCAGTTAGGCAAGGGATGTAGGGCAGGCACCTTTTCCCTCTTAATGTCACATTCTTGCTCTTACAGCAAGTTACAGGCTGCTCTTACTGGAGCTAGGGGTCTTGTTGCCTGTTGTAGGGTCTTGTAGGTTCTTGTTCTTAGTGTAGTTTCAGGCCTAAGTAGCACAGAACTAGCATTAAATCACCCACACTGCCTTATAATCAATTCAAGCAGGCTAACAAGCCCTTTTATTGGGTTACCCAGTAATACTTGGCCCAAAACATTGCCCTGCCCCATTGCAACTCATCTATGAACAATACATCAAGTCCATTAACAATCCCTCACATTGTGAAGAAACTGAGCAAAAAGAGCAAACAGGAGCAAAAAGAGCAAAAAAGAGCACAACAAATGAAACAATAGAGCCAAAAAAGTGTGATGTTGTGAATGCAGTTTACTGTCCAATTCACAGCCAGCGTTTACTTCCACAAACAAAGCCCACACACAGTCAAGTGTATTTATTACAACATATTGTGTAATATGTAAACAAAATATGTGGATTCAAGCAACTGTAGATATCTAGGAGACACAACTGAGAAGAGGCTGGAGGTTAGCTCGGCGGCTCAGTGGCTCAGTGGTAATATGATTGGTTTCCAATCACAGCATTCAGGGTTCAATTGCAGCAGATCAGAGAATATGAGGTTCATGTTTGACAGCTGTGTCAATCATCCTTCAGACCTCCACCCAATTGCTGTGTCCTATGCCTGTCTCAGTTACCAATTAGCTGGCATGGTGTAGAAGAGAAAATTCGAAATCTGTAGAGACAAATAAAGTAAAATTTATCCTTCCATCCACTTTCTAAAATTTTTTTGGAATTTAAGGCACTTTTTTGTTGTTGTAGGAGTAGTAAGTTATTAAGAAATCAAAAACAGTTCACAATTAACTTATTTTTTACATTCAGCATATCTTCTTTATAATAATATCATATTCAAGGGAACTGCATCATGAACCTTGTTATATAATGCATGGGAAAAAATCCAATAAAAAGGGAATTTATTACAAGATATGCCATTAACCTTCCCTAGCATTTACCCAAGCATTTATGGAGCATTCTTGTCAGCATTTTGCATGATAAACCTCCTTCTTTATTTCTTTGATAAACTGTAACTTGTAAGGGATTATACAGTTAGCCTCTGCCCTGAAATGTTGATGATCTGACAGGGCAATTTTTGCAGACTAACACATCAGCCTTGATCAAGCAAAATCTAGATCATCCAACATGCTAACCAGGCACCAGACAACCCAACTACACCCTCTCCACAAAATATAGGCTATGATGGTTAATAAGCATGGAAAAAGCAACCTCCAAGGCAAGATACTAAATCTGCTGCGGTCAGAAAACTCCGAAAACATCATCCTCCATTCGAATCCTGGGTTGGTACAATCCTTGTTTTGGAGACTTTTGACTGATGGTTCCTCGTACTCATAATTTTAGTCGAAGGCCTTCAGGAAGATGAAAAGAATGGCCAGACTGACTTTGAAACTTTCGCACTTATCATTTCATCATTACATTTGTCTCTTCCATCAGGAATAGACAGAATTAGCTATTCAACTCCGTGGCACAGCGTTCGCACAGAGACAATGTGCCTGAAAAATCCATTTGTTTAATCGTAGTGTCCTCCCTGGTCTTATGGACCACTGTAGTTACTACACAGTTACCTCAGCACCTCTCTTACTTCTTGAAACTATTTTAACCTCAATAGAGCAATATTTATTTTGTGGGGTGTAGATGCTATAGGTGGCACAGTGCAGGGGGAGGGCCACCCTAACAAGATCTATGCATCTTCAGCCCAACAAACACAGCATGGTGCTGAGGCCGCTGAAGCTGGGAGGCGATTGACAGTTGATGAGGGAGGCATGTGATGTTTTTACAGACCCTTCCACTCCAGTTATTCACTGGAG
Source organism: Platynereis dumerilii (assembly GCA_026936325.1). NCBI lineage: Eukaryota > Metazoa > Annelida > Polychaeta > Phyllodocida > Nereididae > Platynereis > Platynereis dumerilii. The sequence goes on from JAPTHN010000005.1 coordinate 53,438,638, forward strand.
ACTCCAGTGGAGGTGGAGATGCCCGTGCAGTTGTAGGCTACTTGTAGCTATGAATGTGAAGGAAGACTGAAGATGTACTCATGCAGTGGTGGCAGTGCTCATGAGGTGTACGTTTTACCAGGATGGCAAAAGAGCACAAGGAATTTGACTGTAGTTAGTCTTGGTATAGGGCACGAAAAATACAATTGCAATCGCATAGGATAACTTTTTACCTTGATAAAATCCAGTCGAATAGATCAATATCTTGAGATATTTAATTGTTCCTGAACTCAGATGTTGGAATATACGAAGAAGAACTATGCTAAGATTGAAAGCAACAGCCTAAATTTTCAAAATTAATTAAATCCTCGAAGATATCCAGTTTTATAATAATTCTTAACTGTCATGACTTACATGTATTCATATCCAAGAAGCAAAAAGCAAAATTCTATAAGATATTACAAAAGAAGTTACACACAAAACAAAGGCCCCACATTCTCTTCAGAATAGAGTCTATATAGACCAAATTTTCAGCATTTTCTAAGCAGATAGGTTGTCTAAAGAGAGTATATGTCTCTATTATAAAGCAATTGCTGTATCAGCCAGCATTTTTGGGGTGTTGTTCTTATCAGAAAAACTAGTTACTGGACTAGTTACTAGTCTCAGCTATGCTTGAGTAACAATGTGTGGTATCAAAAAAATTACAGAAAATACCGTGCAAGCACGTAAACCCCGCTGGCTCTATGTGAAGCCATTGAGACCATTCGGATCCATGTGTCCATCCGTGTGTCCGTGTGTCCGTCCGTCCGTGCGTCCGTGTGTCCGTCCGTGTGTCCGTCCGTCCGTGTGTCCGTCCGTGTGCCCGTCCGTCCGTCCGTCCGTGTGTCCGTCTGTGTGTCCGTCCGTGTGTCCATGTGTCCGTCCGTGTGTCCGTGCGTCCATGTGTCCGTGTGTCCGTCCCCCCGTCCGTGTGTCCATCTGTGTGTCCGTCCGTCCATGCGTCCGTCCGTGTGTCCGTCCGTCCGGCCGTGTGTCCGTTCGTCCATGTGTCCGTCCGTGTGTCCGGCCGTCCGTACGTATGTCCGTACGTATGTCCGTCCGTACGTCCGTCCGTCCGTCCGTGTGTCCGTCCGTGTGTCCGTGCGTCCATCCTTCTGTCCGTGTGTCCGTACGTCCGTCCATCCGTCCGTGCGTCCATCCTTCTGTCCGTGTGTACGCCCGTGTGTCCGTACGTCCGCATGTCCGTACGGACGCACGGACTTGTCATTCCATCTGCATGACAAAATAAGATAACAGGCAAATTTGAATGAAATATGAGCAACACAACGTCCGTGTGTCCGTACGTCCGTGCGTCCATCCTTCTGTCCGTGTGCCCATGTGTCCGTCCGTGCGTCCGTGTGTCCGTACGTCCGTTCGTCCGTGTGTCCGTACGTCCGTGTGTCCTTGCGTCCGTGTGTCCTTGCGTCCGTCTGTGTCCGTGCGTCCGTGTGTCCGTACGTCCGTACGCCCGTGTGTCCGTACGGACGCACGGACTTGTCATTCCCATCTGCATGACAAAATAAGATAACAGGCAAAATTTGAATGAAATATGAGCAACACAAAGTCCGTGTGTCCGTACGTCCGTGCGTCCGTCCGTGCGTCCATCCTTCTGTCCGTGTGTCCGTCCGTGTGTCCGTACGTCCGTCCGTCCGTGTGTCCGTACATCCGTACGTCCGTGTGTCCGTACGTCCGTGTGTCCGTACGTACTTGTGTCCGTACGGACGCACGGACTTGTCATTCCCATCTGCATGACAAAATAAGATAACAGGCAAAATTTGAATGAAATATGAGCAACACAAAGTGAGTTATGCTTGACGAAATCCCCAGCACATTGAGGCATTGAGGACTGCAGTACCCCGTAGGCTATTACATAGCCAGCGGGGTAAAAAATGGGGTAAGAAATTATTTATGACATAGGAATATCATTTGGGCAATGTAGTGAGCTAACTGTCTGTGGCATTGCTAGATGTTTTGACTGCTTTCTCAACTAAGGGGGATAAAATACTGATGGAGGAAAAGGGTAGGTTAGAATGATGACAGGATAGACATAATTTAAGGGTTATCTCCAGTGGTGAAAGTTAGAAATACCTCCAAGAACACTTGCTGAATTGGAGTATAGTTGGTCCTGGAGAGAAACTCTGATGAATAGACTTTCGAAAAAGATAGACCCTTCTCTTGAATATTGGAATTTTACGGGAGAATAGAAAAGAGTTTTCTTACTCTGCGAAGCAAATTATAAAATTTCATTAAGTGAACTTCCTATTTTTTAACATAAGTATTACAACCGAAAGACTGAGCACTTCAACTTGAGAGTGCATGCATATTGATATTATTATTATTAAACATGAGTTACATGTCCTTCGCCTCATTGCTGTGTCCTCCCCTAGTCCTAATTAGCTTATGAAGTGCATAAATACACAACGTAAAGCCCCATTTATCCATCCATCCATCTTGCGACAGACCGTCCCGGCAGATCATCGAAAGGACCTTCACATCCCCCTCATCAAAAGATTACAATCATTTCAGGACTATAATGTCCGACTATTTTAACAGAAATGCTATGAATCTGATCCATCCAAACTGTATCAGAAGAAATAGAGGACATTTGCCTTTGCATAATATTGCACATAGTTCTGTATACATACTCCAAACTTTCTTGCACCAATATCCATTAACACAAACATGCTATGATTGTGTACCTGTAACTACTCATTTGTGTAGCATGATAACTGTCTAAGTTACATGACATGCAAACAGGTTTAGTATTTTCCCATTAGAAATATCATGCAATCCTTACAACTTAGTACTCCTAACTTGAGAGTCTTGAGAGTCCTCAGGCCATCCATTGACACTTGGTTTTCTAGTTGCACTGTACATATTTCCTGCAATTTTGTTAAAGGAGCAGAATTCCTATTCTATTTTGCAGCAAATACATGTTTGCGACATCGCAGACATTTTGGGTCATTAGACTTGTTACCACGGAAAACTTCGCTCGTAGCAATTGTAGTAAAGTTCTTTCGGTGTCTTGCGAACCCAAAATCTCTGTTGCAGGAAGTTTCAGAATCAGACAAACACATTCAAAATCAACAATTATGAGAGAACAACAGTAAAAGATTTCACTATAATTTGCTGTATACTTTACTGTACATCTTTACAGAGGTGCCAAAGTATTTTGTTAGTACACACGACGTTTGGTTAGTCTACATGAAAAATGGTTGTATTACCCAACAGTGTCTTTTCCATACAAAACTGCCATTATGTACACTCTCAAACTGTCAATTCTAATTGAGTCAACCATCAACACATGCTTCCAATGATTCTGTGATCGATTATCTGCACTCAAGATGCTCTACATGGAAGACCAGTACAATATAACATTAGAGACCTATTGTATCACAACTTGAGGCCATCGTCATGTCTTAGCAAAAACAATGAAAGAAACAAAAGAAAAACCATGCGGTTAGATTGTTTAGATGTACCGCAATACATGCAATACTGTACAAGGCGATATTATTAAAGCAAGCAGCGAGAAAGGATAGATGAATAAAAGGTTCTTTCGATATCTCAGCAAATCAAAGGGTTCAGTTCAGGGGTAGCGCGCTGGAATACTAACCACTGGACACGGCTTCAATTCCGAACGGGCTAGCCATGTTGGAGAGATATTTCATCCTATGCCAAGAGTGCTACTCATTGCAATAATACAAGACATAAAACCCTAACTCCCATTCAGTCTTCTCATTTCACTACATTGACTCCTGACATGTTATTGACACAGAACTTCAATATTATATTTGGATTACAAAATTGTACAATAAATATATTTACACAGTATAGAATTACACAATATGGAATGATGCCATGTGATTGTCATGTGATTGCCATGAAATCATAACATGTAATCATAACATGTACATATGACATGCTTTGCAAACATAATCAATCTCCATGCATCATCATCTATAACTTATTAGGCTCATAACAGAACCAGGCTGGCAGGTGCCTGGGGATATGGGTCAGTGATGGCATCTAACATCAAATCAGAACAATTAATTACTGAATTACTAAAGTAATTGTCATTTGTGTGACATCATTGTTTTGATATCATCACCATGACCTGAGAGAGACAGTGCTTGAGCTAAAAACTTCCATATTCTTCTTTGTCAAAGTGACCATAGCCTGTGTATGGTGTCTCTCCATTAAAATGCATTTTGACTTCACTGCTAAAGATAACTTTTCATAACAGTTCATGAGGAATTGAGGATGAGTCCAGGATGACACACTATATATGACATCTGCATAATCTGACACCATTTATAATATTATTATCCATCTAATAACTATGTATCCTCCAAATTTTCTTCATTGACTGAATGCATGTTGTCATGATGAGGCAAGTTATGGATCATCCTTGTGTTTGTCAATTCACAGTTAAAGATCACTAAACTGTGGAAGCCAATAATCTGAAGAAGCCGCATAAATTTTGTGACTGGATACACAATACGCCTATGCATTTTATTAATTGTCACAGTTTGGCTTACTGATCTGTAAGTGCCAAATACAACGATGATCCACAAACAGCCTCAGCTTGATGTCATGCTCTTTTTCAATGAAGTAAACTTGAAGGATACATCATTAATTAACCTGATAATTAGGTGCTCAAAGCTTCCATTTGTATTCCTTTTCATGACGTCACAGTCTGGCAGACCATTGTGAGCAATTGTGACATCACAAGCCATTGTAGATCATTGTATTTCAGCAGACATGGTTGTTGTTATTATTGATTGGGATGTAAACATTGTGTACCTCAGTAAATAGGAGACTGTTTGCCTATCAGAAATGGGCCTATCAAATCACTATGTGCACACACTCCAAGACCTCAGACTGAGAGAGCAGTAGATTTTGTCTGTGTGTGCAATAACTGTTGGCCACCAACAAACTAGAGTGGTTCCTTGGAGTGGGGGAGCACACTCTTCCACTTGGTTCTGTTGTCCTCAATAAATGGATCCACATGCATCTCACACACTCACACATGCTTATATGATTATATGGACTTATAAGACTGACAAGACACCACATTTACCAGAGGTGACATGTCCTATTATGATTGTGTACACCAGATATTAGAGGCACATTAGCCATTACGTACCACACAATTTACTAGATCTGCAGATAACTAGAATGTTTGCAGCATTTCAGATTAGATAGGGTCGCATGCATGAAAGGACATTCACAAAATCGAAAGGTTCCAGTGTCAAACATACATGTACCAAAGATGAAAATATGACCTTATCGGTACAAATTTGTTGATATGAGGAATTTCGAAATCAGAGCTAAGTTAGAACTCAGCGATAACTTTGAGAATCAGAAAACTGTATGAGGGAACATCAAAACCGACTCCGGGAGTTTTATTTAGTCTAAATGTTTCACTCACTAAGTTAAAGTTGACTCCGGTAATACCAAACTTTGACCAAAGCCCACACTCAAAAAAACCAGTAAACTACAACAATATTTCACATTGATTATGATTAACTTTTATTTCAGTCAACTTCCTGACAAGAGTGATTAGAGTACCCTCACAATGGAAACTTATAGATGTAAAGACTGTGGGATACTTCAAACACTGTGTAAAACATCCCACTTCAAAACGTCTTTGCTTCGCAAGATATATTTCTTGTAAAATTGGTAATAAGTAACTAACGTGTCATTGTTCTCAGTCTTTTCATTCAGACAAAATGACATAGGGATCTGCTATCTCCCAGCCAGCAGCACCCACCCAGTCTATTAAATCTCAGTGGCTCAGTCATGATGTCACTGTCAATTAATGGCCATATTTGCCCCCAGCCTGGGCGATAATGGATCAATAGTGATATCAATGGACCAGTCAATGAGTCGCATCATTGCCCCAGTCCAACAGCATTGGGTAACAAGTTATTGACTGGTCCTTCGACACCGCCACCACAATATGCTTCTGTTACAACAGGCTGTTGCCAGTCAATCAAATTGGATGAATGAATCATCAGCAATCACTGTTATTCTATCATCGCCTCATCAATACATCTGCAGTCGCAACTATGCTTCATTAATTGGCTTTATTCATCGCCTTATTCAGTCTCGACTAGCTGGTCATGCCGTCGCAAGCCGAAGCTGACTACGCAGTTAGTAACGGCTGATATTCTGTCATTCAAGGAATTACTTCACTTTTAATCATCCATTAACTTCTTCATTTGTTATAACTAGTCGTAACTGGCAAAGTCTTCTATTTAATCATCCAGTTTTCAGTGTGACAAACTTTTAAAAATGTTACAAACCATTGAATATGCATTTTCTTTGAAACAGAAATCTTGAGACAGAGGCAACAAACATTGCTAACATCTGTTAAGTTAAACAGGTATCTCTTCACTATTAGTGAAAGTATACAAGATAATGGAATTGTACTGAGTCACTATATTTCATACTGAGAAATCCTTGAGCCAATATCACATCCCTTCAAGAAGCTGTTGGAAGCATGGCTGTCAGTAGTAGCAAAGGCACAAGCCACAATCATCCCAATACTACTCTCTAGCCTTCAGGGGTGGATGCTAAATATTTGCCTGATCAAGGAGGCAACTGCCTTTCAGCCTCACCCAGGAACTACTTTCTGCTGATTAACTCAAGGAGTAAAGAGTCTTAGGGACTATACGTGACACAAAGAATAGATTCATGCGCCCGGTGCATCCACTTCCTTTGGGTAACGTTGAGTAATCCGGCTGCGAGTCGCGACTAATTCCCCCAACAGAACTGCGCGTGATAATTACAGGATCGGGCATAATGCATGAAAGCCCCTCGTACAAAAACCTCATGCACTTCCAAGTAATAATTTGTCTTCATGGCTTCTGGGCAAACAATCTCACATGTAGAATCTCAGCAAGGCATTCTGCAACTACATACAGTAGCAAGTCCATACAAATCTTCACAGAGCATGTACATTTGGTCTTCATGTTATTCTTGTCTACTATTGGTCTTCATGTTGTTCCTGAGTCAGATCTGGAATCTTCGGATGGAGAATTAGATGCAGTAGCTTTTCGTTTTTAATGGTAGTCATTTAGTGGTAATCACAAAAGCACGACTTTTGTAAGACTTAAAACATAACATTGTATTTTACCATATTTTAGTGGTAATCTAGTCCAGCTGTAATGAAAAGAGGGAAATTAAGCATCTGACAGAAGTAAAAAGAGACATTTGTTACAGACAGTGCAATTATAGGCAGACTGCCAGTTGCTCCTCATCCTTTATGATTTTCCACTTCTCGTTTCTCTCCTCGTCTGTATTTCGGTTCTTTATTTTCCTTCATTTCCACTTCTCATAATCATTCATTAAATCATTCAGACTCCTTTGATATGAAATTCTATTCTCTCTGATTGTTTGTGCCTTTTTTGCTTCGCCTCCATCAGATAAAGATATCAGCATTCAATGAGTTAAAGCGCATATCAACATCCCTGTTGTCACTTTGCGCCTTTCAGACACAGAAATACAGGAAGTTAACCCCATCCTTTCCGGCATACATCCATCCTCTCACCATTGATAAACGATTCCACTTCACTCAGCCACTCATTTGGTTCCTCAATACATCTTTCTTCAAATCTTACATTAGTTACATAACCTGGGGGAGGGGGTGTTGAGTCCACAACTACAGAACCAAGAAGCAACATCTCTGACCCCTTGCACACATGGCACCAATTTAAGGAAGAGAATCCTGGAAAAGATCTCAGAATTTGAGAGAAAATCTCAAGAGATAGTCTCAAGAGAAAATCTCAGAGGATCTCTGAAAGAAAGCTTGTTGAAATCCAGTAGACTTCATCAGACAACATCATCTGCCCTTCAGGTGAAATAACATTACTAGCAGGTGACCTGGGCTGCTCCTAAATTGACTGCTACATCTTGGCACCATTGGCAATGCCTTTGGATTGCTTGGGATTGGTGGCTTTTGTCTGTCTGTACATCTGTCCATAGGGGAACAAGGGGCAAAACGGGCCGCCTAACTTCGAAGGCTCGCTGCACGAAGGTGGTATATCATGCGAATGCCAAATAAGGTCTGATCCATGGAGAAGTACCAATACCACTTGCTCAAACACAGAAAAGTGCTTTTTTAATAGTTCCAATTCAAATTTTTCCCTATTTTCAAAAATGCAACTTTATCCCGTTTTGCCCCATGCTTGGGGCAAAATGAAATTTCATATGGGGCAAAATGGGAAGAAATAAAGTTGCAAAATTTCTTCAATAAATCAGCTGTTGTCATAATAGCCTAACTAAAAAGCATGTTTACAAACAAAAATGCATTAATTCATGCCATTGCAATGTGAGAATATTGCAGAATACCAAGAGAAAACATAGCAATAGATTATGAAATCAACATCTCCATACAGGATGCAATTATAGCTGGGAAGTGATGCTAGTAATTCTACATTCTATGTTATTATTTGACAAATTATTTAACCATAAACACTAGGTTACAAAAGAAACAAAATTAGTTAAATTTTGTGGAAATGTGACATTTTTATGAATATTCACATTACTCTTATTTCTGAATTTTCTTAATAATTTAACAATTTAAACTGGTATTGGATTTGACTATGCTTTTTGAAAGGCAGTTACATTCGTTTCAGTTTCAACAATACAGGGTTTTACCACAAAGCCTAAATCCTCAAGGTATTACTGATGACATGGATTAGATCCACAAATCTCTTGTGATTTTTTCAAATTTTGCCTGTTATATGGCCAGAAAGTGTATCAAATGTCTCAAATGTCATGGTTGAATTGACCCAATATCAAGCTTCAACCTTTTCTAGGCTGGGATTGCTTTTTTGTGCTTCCCATTTTGCCCCAGCAGGAGGACTCCATCTTGCCCCAACCATGCAGGGTAGATTAATACTGACCTACTTACTCATCACTAAGTGCCAGACTACATTTTTTTGCTTAATACGCAAGCTTAGTATTCCTGTAATAACACTGACTATGAATTTTTTTTGGCTGGGAACATCATTGGAGGTATTACACCATTTCCAAAAATTATGATTTTTTTAAGAAAATCGATCAAAAACTTCAAATTAACATAGCTGCATACCTGTAACGTTCTCATCAACGAAACTCTCAGGAAAAGTTGGTCATGTATCCTATTTTATTTTCCAACCAAAAAATTAGAAGGTAAGTCAAAACGTTCCGAGAAAACTTAAAAAACCATTTTGCCCCACCGCTCCGTTTTGCCCCTCGTTCCCCTACATCTGTCTACATTGGTGTTCCCTGTCTGTTTGGTTAGGCTGTTTGGTGAGGAAATGTCAGCTCAAGGTAATCACTTCCAATAAAAGCATTAGAATGCTGGATTGGGATTGAATCGGCTGTTTGAGAACCTGTCTTTCGAAAGAGAAAGAGATTATTGTATCCATCTATGTATCCATCTATGTATCCATCTATGTATCCATCTATGTATCCATCTATGTATCCATCTATGTATCCATCTATGTATCCATCTATGTATCTATCTTTACAAATCAGAAGGATTGTTGACGCTGGAACTGTCCTTATTGTATACAGGTCTAGAAAGTAAATAAAACAGGTGATGTTTAGCCCTTGAGTCAATGCTTCAGATCCTCAACCAAACTGCTTGTGGAACCATGGATTCTTATCTGATGAAATTAAAATGTATGAGAACCAATGCTCCCACGATCAGTTCGGTTGAGGATGTTTACTGCTTAGCATTGGCCCAACAGTAAAACATCAGTCTTACTTTCAGCATATCATTAAATTTTACTCTCATTGTATCTCTTACTTTTAGCATTTCACTTATTTCAAGCTACACTGTATCACCCTTACAACTATTCCTGCTTTTAAAATTGCAAATTTACTTTGAGACAAACATACCTTCAATATCTTCTTATAGTTATTGAACAAATCTTCAGCATTTATTATTTTTTCACATAAATATTCTTAAAAATACACACAATCACTGGTGTTTGCCTTTATTTGGTGATATACAACTGGTCTTACACCTTCTCTTGTGAAAGCACAGGTATTAAGTGCCTTGCAGATTGCAATCTGTTGCAATTTAATATATTAGAATGTAAGTTATAGCTTTGAGTGCAACAAGTAAACTCCATTTGATTTTATCTTACTGTTTCTGGTAGGAGATTGCTAGACTATGTCAGATTCAATAGCAACAGACATTTTTCTTTGCAAATAGTTACTAAGATTTACAAACTGTTGAAAAATCGTAGAAAATTATTTGATGACACCCCCAGGACATAAAACTATTCAAAAGCTTATCTGTAATAAAGATCACCATAACAGCCAGATATTTTTTAGTATTATGAGACAATTTCAACTGTTCTCAGCTCTTACCATGAAACTTAGTGTTATAAATATATTGTAAATTTCAATGTTTTTTGATGTAGCCAATAAACTACTACTACTACCGAAGATAGCCACATCACATTAGTTAACAACCAGAACAGCCACTTGGTTAAAACAACCGATTAGTTTTTATAGTTCAGGCTATCATTCATAAAATTGTTTATGATTAGTTATGATGTTGGTATGCAAAATGAAACCTCCATTTAAAATACCATGACAAATTAATCTTTAAAGTTTTAAGCCTTAGTACTCAGACTCTTAAAAAATAGCATTCATAAATTTATTTTAAGTAGCTAACTAGTTCCATAGTGTCATGTATGGAACTAAATATGTAGTTATAAAAGACATGTGTTGAAATGCTATTTAAACAGGCTTATGTATTTCCAGTCTGTATTTCAAGTACATTATGTAATAAATAAAGTAAATGAAGTTTACACAGTTGAATATTTCCGCAGTTTTGTCAAATTAATGCAATTGAATGTGTATGTACTGCCATGCTGGTAAGTATAGAAATGGCAAGTGAAGCCCTCTACACTGATAACAAGGCTGGATCTTACAAATTCTCGAGGTTTTGCTGTGGTTGGATTTGTGAGAACATTGAGAGACTTGATCGAGCCCATTGGTGTTCATGTCATCAATATCTAAGATTCATTGTAATATGCACTACATGTTTTTGGGTGCAATTTACAGCCATTTTCTAACAGTAAGTCCATTCAACTTGGAAGAACTCAAAAGAAAACTTAGTGTAAATTGTTTACAACAGTCTCCTAGAAAGGTCTGCAAAATGACTGGTAATTTACTACAGCACTTGGTATACTCCAAGTAACTCAATCTGCCTTAGAATAATAAAACTAAAGTGAGTTTAAGAGGAGAAAAAAGTTTAAAAATTAATTAAAAACCTCCCATTTGTCGACATTTACCTATAAATCAAATGAAACTAGTTTGTATAAACAATACTTACAGCTTTCAAAACTGAATGGGCCTTTTAGTATTTTAGTATGTAGGGTTCAGTAAAACAAATTTCCTCTATAGAATACACTCTGTATACAAATCCAATACACTAATGTAACATAACTACACTAAAGCTAAATTGAATGCATGGCTTTTGAAAATTTGATGATAATGCTAAAATGTATACTTTGTAGGAACATAAAGTTCAAGACTACAGAAACTAGGGCTCATCAGTTTATAAATATGGAGATTGGAGAATAATCTCAGAATATGATATAGTCGTAAGTTTTTGAGTGAAGAACCTTTTTTGTGATTAAAGTTGATTACTTCACAAAAAACAGTGCTGATTTTCCAAATATATCTAGCGATTTTATACAAGACTTGTTCAGAGAAAATATACCCAAAAAATAACAGGAGTCCAGCAGATTCCACCACTGCTGCACATGTTCATAACCAACTCACAAGATATTTCTTGAGCCTGACAGATATTATCTGCATGTAGTCCTTTGGCTTCAGGCAAAAGGGCACTGAACTAGGGACCTCATAGAGTTTGGCATTGTGCTTAAACAATGGGCCTTTATGCAAGACATTTGTACAGACAAGGCCCAGAAAGACACAGTGAAACAAGGCTGAAAAATATGCAATTGTAAAATTGTGCATTGCTTTTATCTCATGGTTTTTTGGCATAGACAAATACATTTGGTATCAAATCATGACTTGTTTTTTAAAATGTAATTTGTTTATATTCAAATTTAATTTCACTACAGCAACGCAACAACAATTTATATTCTCTTTGTATCAATAGATGGTGTTTGTTTTTACATGTATTTATTTTCAAAACTATATATTTTTCCCACTGGAGCAACTGATCTGACCTCAGAATAATACCTTCACAATCAATAAATACCTCAACTAAAGGTATGACTGTTTGCACATATGTGTTTTGGTATTATTGAATTAGGGTGGTTATGCAACTTATTAACACTGCAAAACACCAAAGGGAAAAAAGACTCATTATGTCATTAAACAATTACCACTCAACAGCTGCTCTGGGCCTAAGGGGTGATAAGGTGGGAATAATCATTTAATTAAATATCACAATACTTAAAGCTAACAACATATGCCTTTGATATTATATTTAGCCATAAGAGTTATCTGAACATTCTATCACAAATCTACATTTCAGCCTGATCACGTTAAATAGATAAATATTATGTACATGTAGGATATTTTATTGTTCATTACACAGACATATTCCGTCTCAACAGACTCTACAATTACACCCTTGGCAGGCCTGTTCAAGCATGGGCCTTTCTCAACTCACTGAGGAGTATACATCCAGGAAGCCGTTTCCAGCTCACAAGATGCTTTGTCACTACAGTTGCCATCACCGCCTATAGCCCAATACTCATTTACACCAGGGTGAAGCAGATAGTTATGGAAGACCTGCTCAATTCCTCCTTGCCATGGTTGGGAGTCGAACCTGCAATGTCTCAGTTACCAGGCGAGCACCTCATCCACTAGACCGCCATTGTACCCCTCAAGCTACGAAAATAATTCAGCCTTTTTCAAATTTTGTAGTAAAACTTGTTACAGATGTCTTATATATGTGAGAAAAAAAGTAGTATATTTACTGGGGTTCGGCAATTTGTTACAACATTAGTTTGTTGTGTATAGCATTAGTGCATTTGTAGAGGAATTCCTCTATATTACAGGAAGTACTTGAGGCCACTTACTAAAACGTCTTAATGTTGATGGAATCCAGACCTACTTTCTGGCGGGTAGTGATACGCCATACAGCACTATTTGTCAGCAATAAACTCAGCAATCTAAATGCGCTGCATTAACCATTCTAAATCTGATAACAGCCAATTCATAATGTCCAAAAATGCAATTTAATGCCACGATGAAAAGTTCTTTTCTTAGGAATTTGGAAGTGGTTTTGTAAACAAAAACATTGCTACTTGCTACCCAGTGCAACCTGCCCACATACCTGAGAATTACTAAGATAGAGTTAGTTGTAGTCTTTTTGAAGAACGACTGTTGGACTGACTATACTGGATTTTCTGATTGGTTAATTGATTAACTGACTGACTGACTACTTGCTTGACAGCCTGACTCACTTCAGGACAGATTGATCTTGAACAATACATATACCAAGACATGCAGTTGTCAGATTAGTAAGTGCCTTTTAGCTGATTTTTTCTTCAATTTTCCTGAGGTCTCACACACTTTGCAACATTTGAAATTCGACTTCCTACAAATGACCTTCTTTCAAGTGTTTGATATAAAACCCAATAAAAACACCAATATAGGTACGTTTCAAGTGAAACTTCAGGGCTGATTTCAAGCTGATTGAACTAGCAATCATAATATTGAATAAAATAAACCTGAAAATCAGCAAAAAAGTCAGTAAAATTGAGGCCGATGAATAGATTTTTATGAGTATTTATTGCCGAGCTCCAGAGACATAGCCTTGTGACTGTAACTAATAAAGTATAACAACAGATTTTGGGAATTTTATCAAACAAATCGATGTGAATTAATGCCAAGACAGTGGATATTAGGAAGGATCCTATCGCGAATGTGTCAAGTTCAGCCCCTTCAAGGAGTGATCACTTGCTTGAGTACTGCTTCTTACTCCGACACTTCTTGCTGCATAATAAACCTAGATCCTAAAGTAACTTCAGAACAAGAATTCCAAGTGATCTAAAAATATTTTTTCTCGTGGGAAAATCACATGTGGATGACTGACTTCACGTAGACCTACATTCAAACATTTCAATTATAGCTACACAAGCCATTAGATAGACTAGCAATGATAGAGAATATTCTATGATCCTCATGTATTAGTTTTTTTGTGCAATGCATTTCCAAAGAGCATTCATAAAAAGAACATGCAGATATTCATGAGAATCAATTACTTTTGTGGATGTGAATATTATAATGTAGAATTCTTCCACACAAATCCTTACATATTAATATAAAATGTTTTTTGTTTGCATCTGAATATGGAGGCAACACATGGGAAGAAAAGAGGGTAAAAGTTTAAATCAGAGCTATACTTGTCTCCAATGAGTTGACAAAGTGTCCACACTCTGTTTGGTATCATTACTTTATTATTAACAAATCATTACTGCTTGTAAGCTGGGGGATCAATTTACACAACAAACACCATTCCACAGCAGAAAGTAGAGATACACTCTAAATTGGAAATGCGTACAACCTAAACAAAACCTAAACATTAAACATTCCCGCTTTGAGCGCGTTTATTGGTGTTTAGCTTTTTCTTTATAAACACTATGTTTAGGCAAATTAAACAAGCTGCGTAAGCGACAGCGCAGATACAACCTAAACAATTATGACAAAAAACATTTAATTTTAGCGTTTTATTTGTTTAGAACACTAAACAATACCTAAACAATTAGGTGCATAGTCTAAACAACCAATTGTGTAATGCCTAAACAACTAAATGTTGACAACTTAAACAAAATCTCAACATCTAATGTGCGTACAAAATTCCCGCTTTGAGCGCATTTAAAAGTGCGTACAAAAAGTAAATGTTTAGGCTGTAAACAAATGCGTACATCTTCAATAAAAGTTTATATTATGTGAAAAAAAGCTATTCCATACTTTTATCTATACATCGATAGTGACTGTACAGGCAGCAGTTCTATGCTTTACATACCAAAAGTATATTTCCAAATAATCACACTTTTTCATTACTTACGATCTGTCGTAATTATGAAAAATTAATTCAGCATTTTATAGATTATATTCTCATGCAAAAGACACAATTCATCATAATTGTATAACACCTCCTGTCCAATAGTTTACCTGCCTACATGCCATATCTAATGATAGTGCCTAAAAAAATGTAGCAATTTAACTTCCCAATAAGTAGCATTGACAAATATTCTGCACTTGAAAGCACTTTATTATAATGACTAGCTAAATCGATGACTGTTTCTTTTTTGTAAATTATATTTTGAGACTTAACATTTACAAAATTACAAAATTGTAATAGATACCATTTTGTAAAAACCTAACGGGAAACTTCACACATCAAAACAAACAACTCTTTGGACTACAATTAATTAAATTTGGTACATAATTCAACTATTTTGCGCTAAAACTTTTACTAAAATATCAACAACATTTATTATTCTATTCTAAATACAATTACAAAATACCTTTTTTTGTGCAGTTTGCATTTTTCATGGTGTAGTTTCACATATCATTTGTGTGATTTTACAATTTCTCAAAGCGTCCCAGTTAGAGCGAAACTGCACATGTGTGCATGAACAACACATAACACAGCCTATAAATATGTGGTCCTAATGATTAAAATCAGTGCTTATGTATAACAACATTTTACGAGCTGATGAAGGTTGTGTCCGTTGTCCACGCATGCGCTTAATCCCCACTTACAGGCTTTGTCTCTGTGTGAAGTTGGGCAAGTGATCCAGACATTCTACTTTAGCATCAATTATTTGTCCTTGGAGACCATCACAGTTTGTGGCACATATGACAGCTAGTGCTTCTGACCTTTGTGGAAGTTCACTTTGTGTGTGTATTTTTTACTTTCGTGATTTCTTTAGGTCCTGACCATTCCACATGACGTTTTCATAATTTGAATAAATGCAATGTGCCTGAAAGTAGACACACACACCATGTACGTGAACAGCTAATAACAATGTCAACTGGTATTCAGGCAGAAGGCCATCATTACCTTCTGAGTTATTATACAGAAGAGACAGTGTTAACAATTTTTCATCAGTATTTTAGAATTAATTTCAAATGATTGCAAAAAATCTAAGTCTGACAACATATCAATGGCACTTACTACTTTCTGAAAATCTGTGCTGGTCCAACTCAAATTTTAAGGCAATGGCATTTATAGAAAATTTGCTTTTAACTTGGTCCAAGATTTTCTCTTGACATGTCCTTTTGTGAAGTGATTACTGATGGCATGGATGCCTGGAATCGATAATTTGATCAAAGATTGGGTAAGTTTGATTGCATGTACTCTAACTAGGCCTACTCCGGAAATTATGTTTCTACTTTTAGAGTAAATTACTTCAAAATTGTCCAATTTATAATGAAAATGAGTATGGAATACCCTGGCCGGTGGCAATTCAAACCATTATTTGACATCTTCAATTGACTGACTTAATTGTTTCAATTGAATTACAGCAATCCACATCATAAAAACAACCAGCCACTAAATCAGAAGTATCAGCTTTTTATGTAATCAATCCCATGTCATGGGATATCCCAATTTCTAGACTCTGATCTACTTCCGGAGATGCAAAAAATGATTAAGAGTAAACTACTATATACCAAGAATACCAAATCAAATCCACTCAGCATTCACAGACTGATTGATATGATATTGTAGTGAAATATGAAACCATTCTGGTCTGGATGGTCTATAATGTGCCATTGCACTGCCATTGTTACCTGGACCATTGATATACTGTCAGCATGATGAACCAATTATATAGCCATATGATGGACATTGTCAAAAATAGCAATACTTGTTTGTTTTTAAGTAGTTACCTGAATAAAATTCCAGTAGCACCAAAGCAAGGATTCAAGGCCACTATTAGTGTCTGTCAGGTGGAGCCACAGCAACTGTCTTCCAATAATAAAGTTAGGTGGCACTGCCATCAAGTTACCCAGTTCAACAACTTGTTTAGTCTGTACAAAAGATCATGTAGATATCTACAATTCTACATAATGTGTTTAGGAGCTCCACATATTCCAATTCTGATTCCACAAATGTTTAGCAAAGCTACGCAGTTTGTTTAAGTGAGATATACATGTTGTTTAGAATGCTCAACAACCCATTTAGACTGTAAACATCATGTCTTCATATTGAACATGCTGTTGTCATTGACAACATTTGAAAGCAACATCCATGGAGAACCTAAACATTAAACATTTGAAATGTTTAGAATTTGTTTAGGTCAGTTTAGAGTGTACTGTAGACTGTGGAGTCATACTGAGTATTTGGGCCTCATGACTGACACTGAAAGTAATATGACCCTCTTGGTCACTTTTGGTCAGTTGTGAGTAAACTGATAACCCCATGGAATTTCACACCTTCCAAGGTCAAAATATTGAGGATTTGTAGCACTACTGGTCATTCAGTGGTATTCAGTGGTCAGCTTGGTCAAAGGTTGTGGAGTCAATGTGGACACCAGCAATTGGTACTTGACTATTTCAAGTGAAATGCATCAGGAAGGAGGAAGAGAACAACTACAAATTTATGACATAATTAATTCTCATGAGTAAGTTTCTGAATGTTGGGCAAATTTATAATTGCTTCTGATCCTGTTTATTTGTTATGGCAAAACTATTTTCTTGCAAATAAACTTTCAAAAGGTCTTTTAGATCCTCCCCATGCAAGCCTGGGACAGTATGTCATTCAGGGAGTATCGGATCTTTGTTTCTTGGTGTGGTGATTGGAGAAGAAATGCATTAAACAGAAATATTATTCATAGACCTATACTACACAATAATAATCATGCAAATTATATTTTGAATAAATAAAATTGTGTAAACTTCATTCAAGTTAATTCTATTGATACAAAAAGTATTTCACATAATAAAGTTCCATGCTCTATGTCCTTCCTACTAAGTTGCAAAGACCAATATGACTATACAGTACAACAACACAGACCTTTCGTTTTGGGATCAAGCTTTTTTCCTGCTATTTATCACATGAATAATTGGAGGAACTAACCATAAACATCATAGAGGGCACACACCCTTAAACTAACAGCCCAACACTAAAATTTACCAAATCTGAGCACGTATTTAAACCTTGGAACTAACAGCAATTGAAGTCCCACAGGTGCCTGAACCATTTCTGCTCTAAAAGAACTCTTTGTTTGGCTAATTGCAAACTGGTAGATTTGCATGTTTCCATGTTATTTACTCCTCCCAGCTCTTTAGGCAATGTAGACCATGTTATCATGTCTTCCTTCAAGAAAAATTCACGAAATTTAACAATTAATCATTTTGTTGTAAGAAATTCCTGTGTTCGAAGAGTAGACTGAAGTTACTACACACAATGGGTAGTAATTTTTGGTTTATTTACTTCTTTTTTGCTCATACCCTACAAAAGAAATCACTGTTGTCCACATGGCACTATTGCAAGGCTGCACCTTTAGCTATACAATGCCATGTCATTACAAGGGTTAGATATTGTCTGGTAGAAAATATATCAGCCTGAGGAAGACGTTAGTGCCTGGTAAAAAAATTCACTTCCATTCCATTGCACATAGTTACAGTTGGTGCCAATGCACGTCAAGAGAAACATCCAAAATGACAGATATACCCTAAATGATCTAAATATCTAATTGTGTGCTCCTTGCTCAATTAATCAAGGCACTTAATCTGGATATATTAATGAATCCGGACCAAACACATTGGAAGAATATGTATACATATGTGGTGAAAGATAGAAGACTGCTCTCTGGATTCTGGAAAGGGTTCATCGCACTACCAGACTCATTGGAAATTATTTTTCTAATTTAACCTTGGTGTAAAAGTTTCCATAAGAACTTCTAAAAAAAAAACACCAATACTCCTGAGTTTCAAAATTTCAACCAAAAAAAAAATTCCTTCGGTAATTTTGACAATACGAACTATACCCAGTAAAGTTCACAAATCCATCAGGTGTCGTTTACGGTTTTGTTTGGCTTGGCACCTGTGTAGGAATGCTGCTGGACAAAATGCTGTGAATGAACAATAACTGAAAAAACAGATGACGAGTAAAATCCTCACAAGTGCCAGTGTTTTCCTGGAAGCTCCAAAGGAAACTCTTACACAGTAACACCAACTTTGGAACAATTTGAGTTATTTTTCTTAAATTTCCTTGTAATCTTAAATTTGTGAAGTGCACTACAGCACCTGCATAAGTTTGCCTAATCTCCATAGCAACCTCTCAAACTTGCTGGCCTGCACGTGCACACACCTTGATCCGGGAACCTGGGCCCTTGGCAACGCGTCTTAGCAACAGCATCCGGGCATTAAGCAAATCCCTCGTACAACTTGCTTGTGTTTGCTTTGGAGGTCTGAAAACACAGATTTCGGGGCAGAAAGCTTCATCTGCTTACGAAAATGTTTTCTTTCAGCTCCTTCCTCCTTCTACCAACTTTTTTTCTTGCTTTTCAAACACAGACAACCACAAGACCCCTCAGTGAATCCTCAGTGAATCCTCAGTTCAACCTTTGAGCTGCAAACTGAAAATCCCCAGCAAAACAGAGCAAAGAACACCATCCAAACCCAAGGCAATCAGGTAGTACTCTTAGTGCTACTACAATGCCTCTAAGAAGTTTGTTTTGGCCCCCATCTCTCCATAATAATGGCATAATGTCCCTGGCAAGCAGACCTCCATGGCACTACCTGCCTACTTCCTGTCTGCTGGCTGTCTTTCTATCTATCTCTATTTCCCTATTGCCATATCTCTCTATCTATCTCTATATATCCATATCTCTCTATAGATCTATGAGAATACACCTTATCTATTGTTTCACAGTGTGTGTTTATTCCTATTGCACAATATTGTAAACCCCACATGAACCAAAATGTCTCATAACATTATCCTGCAGCAAACATGGTATCCAAATTAATAATATGATAGTGAGGTCTGACCATTTTACATTTCAAATGGACTTCAATTTCTTTAATGAAATTCTGTCTGTTTGCCATGACATCCTAATATAGGCTTCTTGCAATGTTGACATGTACACAGTACTACATTGAGATGTCTTGTGTGTGATTATATGTTTGTACAGTTGAAATGAGGGATATGGGACTCTCTGCAGACTTGAATCAAAATCTATTTTGATATTAAGAGGGAGTTTTGAGTTGTGTCTTGTGAGCCATGCCTTTGAACTGCCAGTCATCTGCCTCAAAACTGTCAGGTTCTGTCTGAAAGAAGTCCATGTAGACTCTCATAGGCCTCTCACAGAGCTTTAAGAAGACTGTCTGATGCTCTGGTAGAGTCTATACTCAATTTCTGATGGATTTGGCTGAGATTCCTTCCACCAGAACTTCTAAGAGAAATGAGTGAAAGCCTCAAATGGATGGCAGGCAGCTTTCTCAAGTGACAGTTTGTAGAATGTGGATATTTGTCATGGTTGAGATTTGGCAAATATTGACTTGCTCCAAGACTCACTTAAAGTCTACAACAAATTTACCCATCTCTGCAACTCAGCCCAAACATGGCATAGACAACAGCTACATACTGCTTTCATTAGAATGACTGGGGAAAAGCAGTAAATTCCAGTAAATTTTGTCAAGTGCAGCACTTGGTTGGTAGTTGCTGCCTCTAGCTAACCTTTAGTCCAAATAGATGTCAAATTGTCTATTGGATTGTCAAAGGATAACAAGGAATCTATCTTGGGGAATTCTTTCTATTCGTTTATGCACCACATTGTGTTTGAAAAAAAAACAAGCCTGGAAAATACTCAGAGATAGGTTACTTATTAAGAGAGGTATGTATGCAACTTGTGTAATGTTCAGTATGTCTGACTTGATGACAAACTTCTTTTGGTAACAAATTCTTATCATTTTTTAATGAATTCTTTTATGGAATTCGTGTCCTTTTTGCAATGGACATGTAGAGATCACATACAAACAAAACATCAGAGAAATGTACAAATACTCTGAATACAATGACTATACAAATATGTCTGACAGTATACCAAATAGTATACTAAACACAGTTGGTGTAAAACAGCCTTCACTTTCATTCAGTCGTGAGTGCTCTGGCTGCATAAATCATGAACTACCTGGGGTCATAGCTTGGAGGAAGGTCAAAAACTCCATATTTGTGATGCTAATAATTCTGTAATGTCTAAGTGCACTAATCAGGGATTGTTGTGTGCTCCCACCAGTTCATCAGACACTTATCCTCTGCCAAATTTGGTGGTTAACTCTTTTTGAAGTGGAGGCCTGCCCTGACTACATTTGTGCAGGTAGCACTCAATGTTGTATGGATAATACATTCACCCACTGGGCATGGCAAGGGCAATGCAGACCTTTCAAAAATTCTAATTTACAAGGTTTACATGTTGTCCTCTTCCCTAACACTAACTGAAGCCAAATACCTGTCAAGAGGAAACATCAGAGAACAAAATAATAGGGGAATAGAAATACGGAGGGAAAACAAAATCAACAGCACTAAAACTTTATTTCTTACTGGAAATATCAATTGTACAGGGCATCGTTAGTAGACACTTTGGGATCTCTACTCAATCGCAACTTTGTATCGTGAAGACTTGATTGCATTTGAAGTAAAGATAGAGGATACATTGTACTAAGTGTTCATTGACGAGGCCAGTAAAATACCACATCCTTTGGAACTATGAGCAAGTTGGTGGGGCTCACAGCCTTATCATCTCACCATTAAATTTCCTCTGGCAGGTGCTCATATAGGCTGAAATAGCTTAATAGCCAGTACCATTGTGACACGACATGTCGTCCGAGACCGAGGCGTCTTTTTGAGTAAATCCGGATGACACGTCTGGTGTCTTTTTGAATAAATCCGGTATATATTTCCAGAGGGTGGGTTTTTGAAGTTGCCTGCCGCAGACCCAAACATGAATGATCACTCTCTCTCCTTGGCTCGCTCGCTCTTAATGCAGACCCCGGGGCCAGTTTAAATTGCACAAGAAAAGTCACCAGGTTTTTGTCGCTTCAACTAACTAGATGCTAAGTTCTTGATTAACGATGTGATGAAAATTCAATGGTCCCATTTTCTTATCTCTTTTCCCTTTGAAAAGAACTCTGAAGAAGTGTAAAAATACCTTCTTAAAACTTATTCTAAAGTAGCCACTATAAATGTCTATGTGTTTAAATTACACTCTGTTAATTGTCAGAGTAATGTATATTCATTGTAGAGTATGTCTGCACTTTATGCTTTCACACTGTCATTAAAATCACCACTAACACTAACAAGGTCGAAAGCTTTGTCCTGGAATTTGGGGAGAACAAGATCTCATTATGCAGGGACTCTACACAGTCAGAGGCCCCAGCATATCTATAAACAAATCTTTGACCTGAAAAGGTCAGATTGCACATAATTCTGACAGTTGGGGACAATAAAACATTTCTAGAACAATAAAAAAGCAGCGTCACCTATCTGGCTAGAGACCAGCGGAGAGGTACAACAATCAGCAAATGATAAAGAGTTAGTCTGGGTTACAAAAGTCTGAGGCAAGCCAATGACATAGAATAATTATTATGACTGGTAGTATTGTTGATATTCTGGCCAAAACACAAGAATGCTGTGTCAGTCATTAGTACCAGTCAGAGTTCTTTCCCCAGGCAATATTTTGTGGACCTCCTCCAAAGCTTTCTCAGAGTCTATTAAGCGCAGGACAAAACAACCCACAGAACTGCAAGTGGACATTGTCAGAAGCTTTGTTGCTGTCAACAGGAAAATTGCCTCAGACAAATATACTGCAAATCTGCCAAATTGCCGATGAAAGCCTGAAATAGCACACACAGTACTTAGGTTTACCTCCAGTAGTCACTTCACATGTAAACTTTAATGAATTCGTGTTAGTTTAGCAATGTAACCAAAAATGATGTATCTCCATATATCTCTGATAAAAGTTTCTCAAACTTTTTTCTTTTACTTTCACTTTTTAATGCACAATTACTTCGATACAAATTGCAGTTTACATTTTATGACAAGGACATCATTCATAGGTGCATGTTCACAAAATGTAGCTGTTGAAAATATCGCATTAATTTTGTCTCCTACTGGGAGAATTGCCTTATAGAGACTAGTATTTAAACCATGTTTTATGACATTAAAGTCACTTCTTATTCACATAGCAATATATAATCTTTGGATCTTTTGAGAGAGGACTACAAAACGACTTGTCACTAAATTCTAAAGGATGTTTTAATGTTTTCTGAAAAAACCCTTGGAATATCAGTAGAATATCTTGGAGCATGAATAACTTAGTGCCTCTCTAAGCCGCTGTAGTTTCCTCTTAAATCTTCAAATTATCTCAACTAAGGTTTGAGTGACATGCTCTGAAATGTTAGCAACAGTAAAATGTTGTAGTATGATTGATGGGTGGCTGTGCATTGCATTAGATATAATTTGAAGTCTAGAAGTTTGTGAAAGAATTAAAATCAGTTAGATAGCAGTAGGTATAGATAGATCTATGGAAAGATACACCTGGAAAGTGCAGCCCTTTAGGCCTGGTTCTGGCCATTTGTGAGCATTGATTGATGAGAGGAGAGAGTGGGAGTCCTCAACATATTACAAATTCTCCATGCATGGATGTACTATTGTGCAAGAATACATCTATAGACTATGGATGCTAGGAGCTTTCAATCGCTGGGTATCACAGTTCCATTCCAGTTCTTGCCGGGTCACCTGGATCGATGCTGGTGGGTAGTTTCAATCATCCTTCGCCTCATTGCTGTGTCCTCTTACTGTCCTGATTAGCCTGCCACTGTGCATGCACACAGGATGCAAAGCTCCAATCATCCATTATTGTCATAGAATAGACAACTGCTCATGTTTTATTACAATGTCAAGTAACATGAAAGTAAAACCAATATGTTGCTACCATGTCCCTGAACATGTCTCCCCCATGTCAACAGTTCCATGACACGTAAGCTAGCATGTCTCTGTGAAACTATTGACACCTATTACGCAATTAAATCCCTCCAACTATTTTTGGAATGCAGGTGTTCCCTGTTTAAACAGCATGTGAATTACTTAACTGTAAGCCATTCACAGATTACTGCAATTATCTTCAAACTTAATTCCAGACAAAGTTAATCTTGGTTCACATGAAGGAAATTTCAAATTATTATAATTTATAGGTTCAGTATGTCCTCAGTGAAGAGAGACAAGAAGGATAGGGGAATGGATGAATAGATGGATGGCTGGGGCTTCAAGTCCTGTATTTATTCACCAGTCCTGAGGCTAATTAGGACAGAAGGAGGACACAGCAATGAGGTGAAGGATGATTGACATTGCTGTCCAACATAGCTAGATAAATATATAGATATTTACCCACTAGTTATGCTGATAGACATAACTAACTAATGTTTAGAGGGGATCACTGACACAGCTAATATAGTCCCATGATGCTGTGACGTGACGCTTCATCCCAACAAAGATGTTCTGATTA
This sequence comes from Platynereis dumerilii, assembly GCA_026936325.1. Classification (NCBI taxonomy): domain Eukaryota; kingdom Metazoa; phylum Annelida; class Polychaeta; order Phyllodocida; family Nereididae; genus Platynereis; species Platynereis dumerilii. The sequence goes on from JAPTHN010000005.1 coordinate 53,463,171, forward strand.
CTCTATGTCCAGCGCCATCATGCAATGTCAGAGCATAAAACGTCACGTCAAGGGGTGCGTGCCGCGTCTTGGGAGCAGCCGAAGTAAGTGACAGACAAGAAACCTGATTATTATGTCTCATCAATTACAGACAGCAGATGATGCCATCCGCCTTTCTTGCATACTAAACACAATTTTTCTTTAGATTAAGAAAATATCCCACATTTATATGACATGCTAATAGATGGATGGATGATTGAAGCTTTATATCCTGTATTTATGCACTTAGGTCGGCTAATAAGGACAGGAGAAGGACACAGCAATGAGGCGATGGATGATTGAAACTGCCCAAACCCACCAACATCCGTCCAGGTGACCTGGTAAGAGCTGGAATCAAACCCACAACACACCGATTGGAAGCCATCTATCTACTGATCTATCTGTCGAACTATCTGTCAAACTATTTGTCGAACTATCCATCAAACTATCTGTCGAGCTATCTATCAAACTATCTATCAATCCATTGCTCTATCTCTCTGCTTATCTCTCTGTCTACAGGCTATATCTGTCTATCTCAATGTTTTCACCTACAGTTGATCATATTCAATATCATGTATCTTGCCCCTTCTGGCATTACTGTGGTAAAAGGGGAGGCGGTGCTTGCTTGCAGACTATTTGTCAGTGAGACATCATTTTGTATTTCTACACCGGGCAAAAAGTCAACATTATGTGCCAGAAAGAAATGTATTGAAAAAAGGTTTTAAAAAGGGACAATGTTTGAACAAGTTTTGTCCACAAATAGTCATGACTGCTATGCCACTGATGCTATGAACTGGCAATTACATGAGACGAAAATGCGCCCTGATCAAGTTACATCAAAAATTCTTCAAACTTCTCATGCAGTCCTGAGCATACACACTTGGGTGTACATTACACACCAGGCTGAATGATATGTTTATAATTGAAATGCAAAGCAAAACTCAGGAAATGCAGAGCAGTGCTTTGAGAACAAGTTATAATCATCTGCCAAAATATATATCTGAACACATATGGTTATACAGTCATTATAATAAATTTATGGAGTATAAAAGTTATATTTTACCAATCAAATGGTATCTTAGAAGTCTTAGTGTCAGGTAAGCCATGATAAATTACAATTACCTTTTTGACTCCAAAAACATACTTTATATGAGTTGTCAGCCATAGTCTGACTTGAATTTATGATTGGAGTGTTTCATACAAAGTATCTCCAGAAAACAGTAACCGAAATGAATAAGTGAATAGATTATAATTTTACAATCTATATTTCTGCTTCATAAGGAGCAAAATTAACAGCCATGAGGCTCTGAGACTGACCCATAGATGCATAGGGAAAAATTAATGACCTCTGACACAGATAACTCAGAACAACAACCTCTAAATCAAACCAGGGACCCAACAAAGTATAATCAACCAAAGCAAACACTTTACTGCTACCCATGTTGTTACTCCTTCTTACACATGATGTATTAGGGATGGTGGATAGCTATCTGACAGAACATATTTTGCTTGTTATAACTCAATTTCTCATAGTCTAGTATTCTTCAGATGTGGCTAAGAATCCAAGCAGTGGTGCCTTGCTAAATACCTCTGTGAAGAACTGTTTCGTCTCTGGTGGTCTCTGTCAAAAACTTGAGCATTCCAGCTCACTTCAGAGTGGAACTTCTCAATGGAACTCAGAAGTAACTTCTTACAGGTTTTGCTGCTACTTTGATGAGGTTATGTTGGAATAATGTTGGAATAATGTTTGTCTTATGTTCTCGGTCTGTGGTTGGTGGTTTCTTGATGTCTGTGGTTGGTATAAAATAAGTTTGAACCTTTGGTTGGACATCTTTGGTTGCATTGCATTGAAGGTTGTATATTCTGACAACCAGCAAAAATTTGACCACTATATTTCTAGTCTATTTGTTGGTAGAATTACATGTACTGAGTGTAGCATTACAAGTATTGGTCTTTTGGCTTTGTCCATACTTGACATAGGACTACAAGGAACAGTGGGACACGTGACAAAGGGCATGGAACTATCAGGAATAAGTTTAAGCACTAAGGAAAGCCATAAGAGAGGACTATTTCCAGCTCCATATAGTCCAAGAGAGTTAATACTTCAAAATATGTATGGAATCTAGTTGTCAATCTACATTGTACCTTATAGTAACTAACTATATAAAACTAGTTCTACAAAGAAATTACATTGTGTAATTTTTTTTTAAAGTTACTCAAAAAATTACAGTCAAGGAGCACCTGGAATAAATTATTATGGTCTGCTGTTAAACAATTATGCAAAAAATAATCTTGAACAGGTATTCTTATCATAAATTGTTACCAAATAACCATCAGACACAAAACACCTGGATGTATCACTGACAACATCAAGATGCCTCTAACTTACACATCCACACTCTAAAAAAATTCAGACAAAATTGTTTTTTTAGATTCAAAATGGTTTTTTTAAAAACCAAATTTCAATGCAAAAAACCAACATGGATTTTTTTAAAAATCCATGTTGGTTTTGCATTGAAATTTGGTTTTTCAAAATACTATTTTGAATCTAAAAAACCAATTTTGTCCTGACATTTTTTAGAGTGTAAGATGGCAGCAGATTGAATAGCAAAGAGTTTGAGATACCTGATTAAAATTCAGATCACTTTTTCAGCAGGTAATTGTAGAAATTGAGGGGCAGGGAGGTGAGGGAGTAGTGAAATGAAATGGGTTTAATTGAGGTGCTATTGAAACATAAGAACACTCACAACAGTGGCTGGAAGTTAGGAGACATTATGGAATAACCATTAGAATATAATGTCACCAGAGATGATAGGACTAACAATTCCATAATATGATATTCATGACATGAGTTAATAGCAATGGTGTTGTTTACAAATAATTTACACAGGTTAAAGTCATAGAAAGTGAGTGTTTGCCAGCCAATGCTTGGTCTTTTCATAGTCTTTTGAAGCAGACTGGTGCCTTCCCCAGGTGTAAGATTTCTCCACCAAAGGCATTTCTTTTTGGCTTACAGCTCGCTAGAATGCTTCTCCTCACATAGCTGCATTTATTTGAAATACGATCAAGTTTATTTGCTGCTATCAAATTACATGCTGAGGCCACACAACCTATAGAGCTCCATTGCTGGTCCACAGCAGTATATGTATAGTCCCCTAAAGGTGTGAAGTGAAAATATCTACAACTTTTTTCACCCCCAAAAATCTTGAAAAATGAACTGAACAGCACATATCAAGATCAACCAGCACCTCAAAAATTTCAAAACGTTTTGAAGTGCTGCTGAACACATGTGCATATCATGTTGAAAACACACACAAACAGAATTAGAAAAGCACACAAAATAAGAAATTTTAGTTAAAAGTGATATTATTTGTCTTCCCTCGCCACACACAAAGCTGGCATCTTCTTAATCATTGTCTAAATAGTTATAGTTGCAAAAATGGTCTAATTAAAACCAATTACAAACTGTTTATGATAATATCAACATTTCTTATTACAGGAAATCAACTCCAAACTTTTCAATTTCTACAAAATATATTCACCTTGAATCATAAGATGACAAATCAGAATTTCTTTACTGAAATGCACCCATAGGTACTTGGGCACAATATTTTCCATATATGATATCAATTGAAATACATGTCCCTCAATTTATTTTGTCAGCCCTGGTATCAATGCTTGTGTACTTCACAAAACTTTTGAGTTTAGGGTCTTTGAGAAAAAGAGGGCATACATTATGCTTCTCATTCATGTTCCAGATAAAATAGATGATTTATCATTCAGGACTGTGCTTCACACTTTTATGCAATCCCTATTCAATCATTTCAATGTATCCTGTATGCAGAACTCAGAGGACCTTGCCTTATAACGGCAAGAGGGCCAATAGAAGCCACAAATTATTAAAGAGGAATAGAGGCAGGTGTACGGTTTAGAGAGGGCCTTTGGAGAGGTGTTCTCACAATGAAAGGTACTTGAATATGAAGAGGCCTCAGTCACATGTACTTTAACCTTCAAAAGGCATTCGAACATGAGCCTCCCAAGTGCCAATGTGGCTAATTTTAGCCTGGTAAGCATGCATATCTATTGAGGTTTTCCTAAAGATTTAGATTCATGCATAATTCTGTGTATGCTTCTTTTCAGAGGTGAGGGTCTAAAAATGTGAATTTCTCACCAGAATTCAGATATCCACACTAAGTATGAAAGGAATTGCCTGCAAAAAAATAAGACTCTAAACCTTTGAGTCTTTGATTGACAGAATCAATCATGAAACATGCAAAAAAACAGGTTGGAATGGGTTCAGACATTAATTTGGATTTCCGCTATGTTATGGCATATATATGGGAGATATCCCAAAGGGCCTACAATGTAAACACAACATTGCTAATTGGTGGAGGCCCCGTCTGTTGGTAACATACAATGTAGATATGAATGGTAGAAATTACATTGCCACAACTTGAACATGACATGGAGTTTTTTTTCTCAACATTGCATACAGTCTTGCCACAACATTGCGTGCTAAATATCTTTGACATTGCTTCGCAACATTCTGACAACGTCACTTCTACCATACAATTCTACGTAATTTTCACAAACATGGCGATGTTGTCACAACGTTGCTGCAACGTAGATGTGCTCATTGGGTATGCCCTATATGGTGCATGGTCAATTTGGACAGGCTCTGGTCAATAGTGCAGTGCTTATGACTATAACACTGCCTTTACCCACACTGTTATACTTCTGAGTCTTGCCACAGCTCCCACACAGACTATTCTCCAGCAGTCTTGCCCCTTTGATACAGCTTTTGATGGCCTTGCAAGAGTTTCCATTGAAGACCTTTCATAGCAGAGCTCTCCTGGGTTGGCAGGTGGGAGGGCTTCAAAGGGGTCATTTAATGCCAGGGTGTAATCCGTAGACAAACAGGGTGGACATTTCAACCCCCAATTTGTTACTCCCCTGCCAAACAATACAGGCAGACCTCACAGTGAACACAGAGAATACAGTGAACAGTTAAGGCTACCCTAGTAGAGTCCCTAATCATGGATGGAATTCCCTAATCAAGACTGTATATGGCAGTTTTGAAATTTTTACTGATATGTCTCAGTCCAGACACCCTCCCAACAAAATCCCTGTGATACACAACCTCCTCCTACTGAAGTTAAACTAACAACTTGTACTTCAGAGCATCTATCGAAAGGGAGAATTGCTTGTCGCAGCAACTGTAGTGTTATGAAATTTGTGATTGCAAGCTACTGCTGATCTTGGCTGGAAAAGCAAAGAACTGGGGCATGTCATAGCCTGGAAATTACTAAATCTCAATAGAAATTTTGGCAGGGGGTACAAAATTTTCAAAAACAGCTTGTCATTCTTGCGACACGATGCTATCGACACGATGCTATCGTTGAAGGAGTTCACTCAGTTCAGCCTGCAACCCAAATCTCAAACATTCCTCACAGTGGTCTCTAAAAGAAGTTGTCCTGTAGGTTGAATTTCTTTGTACTTTTTGACTATGTTTGAGAGTCAATATTTGTGTGTGGTTGATTGCCTGAGAGTGTCTTTGTCTAGCTCTGGTACTTTTCAATGTATCTGTACTTTGTCTGGCAGTCTGTCTGTGTTTGCAGCAATCCTTGTCCATTTGTTTTGTGTCCACACTGGGACAGGTAGGAAACCCCATGTTGAGGGTAAGGTAAACCACAGAGAAGACCAATATTTTTACATAGGTTTATCATGCAGTGCTGAGGTACTATAGATCGACCAATGAAGTGATGATCTATAATATTAATATTATATGGTATAACGGTGGTTACGGCGAGGAGCGCTTTCTCCGATCGCAATCTCGCTATGATATGTAACTTCTTCCTTCCTCAGTTAGTTATAATTTCCAAATGAAGTTATTTCAATGAACTCTTCATTGCATCATTCCATCATTACTAAAATTAAAAATTATTCTTTGGATCAGACAGAGTCTAATTATTTCTAGGGTTTTCCTTCATTTCAATTGGATGAAATTTCCTTGAAGGCAACCGCACTCCCAAAGTAACCAATCTATAGAACAACCCTCACATGGTAATTTGAAGTCACCTTGAATTACATTTCCTTTGGTTTACCAACATATCTTCTATTTTTACTCACAAAAATTTTGTTGGAAATCTACTTTTGAGGACAAAAGCATATTGCAGTAAGCTATATATTATTGCTGAGACACATGAAATATGCCAGTAGTAATGTATACACTAGTCCATATAACATTATTTTCTCTTTTTTTTAAGACATACTTTTTATTTGGGGCATAATTGTAGGTTTCCCTTTACAGACCACCCAGCGTATAATTTCTAAATTATTCCAAAATTATTCAATTGAATCCCTTTTGAATATTTCAAGTGCCAGTCTTTATTATATTCTACACAATACCAAGTATTTCCTCAGACAAATTGCAAGTTCTAGTGAAAGATCCAAATGTAAATTGACAAGAAAAATATCATAACTGACATCATGTGAATTCCCATAGTAGTTTTCTATAAAAGTCCATCAAGTTGTCAAATATATTTGCCTCTAACTGTTAACTGGGTTTGAACCCATTCAGAAAAGGTTTTAAAGTCAGATATGTTTCATTATATAAATAGACAGGAATAATTGAAGAATAAATAACAAGTGGCACCCAAAGTGAACATGAAATTGATAAATTGATGTAGTTTTTCTCTAGAATGTGAAATATGTTTCACTATAGAAAAGCCTGTAAATTTGGACATTTTGGAGATTTATGAAAATAGAGTGGATATAAACTGGATTACCTTTACAAATAAATATCAATGGTACCAGATGAAATTCTTTTGAGTAAGACTGCAAAGATAAATACTTCCAGAGCCAGGCCAAAATGGCTAAAATTTCCACATTGGAAGCCAGAAATTCTGTTGTATGCTGCTTTAAAGATTTTTCTTCACAGCCCACTGCCATAATAGCTGCAATAACAGTAATAATAGCTGCAAAAATAGTAAGAATAGTTGTAATAATAGCTGGAAAAGGTCCTAAAATCTAGATTCTTGTAGATATTTGTCCAAGATACTTGATGACAAGAGTGAGATCATATTTCTATATGGTGCAATTCTGAGCCTTCTCGAAATGTTGTCACACAAAATAAACTCAAAAATATTCTGTTCTCCAAGTAGAACAGACCCAAAGACATTGTTGATGTTAGATTGAAGGGTTCTGTAAGGGGCTTTCCCTATTTGGGAATTTGGGCTTTGCATGAAACATAACACAATGAATGCAATGTGTATGTACAGTGAGACTTGGATATTGGGGACAGCAAAATAATTGCATTATCATGATGCAATTACTGACGACTGAGGATATCAGGTAATTGCAACAGGAAAAGTTTAGCGTTGAATGAAACAACCCTCAGGAAGCCAAAAGGGTAGACGTTCAACTTATTCAAGCTGAAACCCAACTAAAAAGCTGAGAATAGAAATTTAATTCAGATACTCAGTATTATACATAACTTAACTGAACTAAATACTGAATTTACATTTAAGTCTATTTATTTTGCAACGCCGTCTAACTTGTGATCCTCATGTGGGTGCCCCTTTGCTTCATTATTTATATGTGTGCAATATTTATGTATTCTTCAGGGTCCACTCGATAACGACAAAGACTTGTCTTTGAGTGGGCCCTGGTCTTGAATGATATTAATATATTTTAATTTTCTTGATATTCATTAATTAATTTGTTTTTCCTTCAAGACCAAATAAAGATAATTCTGATTCTGATTCTGATTCTGATTCTGAATCTGAATCTGCTGGTGGCTAATTTAGCTTTATAAACAGGGTCTACTTCTTATGTCAAGGCTAAACTGCATTTCAAAACACAATCTCATTCATTTGGCATAAATTCTAAATCGTTTCTCATGTATCTCATATTTCTGCACTTCCTTCTTCCTACTTTTTTTTTCTTTATGCCAATTTTGACAACAACAAAACCAACATTAGATTTGCAGATTCAAAGATAAGAATTTGACCAACCGTATGGAATAAAAAAAAGTTCAGAAAAAAATATATGTAAAGAATGAATATCTCATTGTAGACCCTAATGGATTCCTTGCCTATGTTATGCATTCTATATCCTAAAATGCACAATCTAAGACATCTAATGCTAAATATAATGCATTATAAGCTCTGAAATGCTTCAATAAATGCAGAATTTGCTCCAATCTTACAATTTCCAAAAATCCAAGCTTTTAACATACATTATGAGGCTAAACATCAAAGAACAGAATTCATTTAAAAGTAATCCCCACTTCAAAAAGCTGTTGGGAAAATTCTGAATTTAAAGTAGAATTGAGAATTACAGTCTCAGCAAAAATTCTATGGTATATAACCTCCTCTTACAAATCATGTATAGACATGAAAACTGGTGACACCTGCATTGTGCAGCAGGGAAAAATACTTGAATTTGAGATAATCACAAAATTGCCTGTACTTTTATATTATATTAAGTTATAGCAAAAATTCTAACACTGTCTTTGAAATAAAGTTGTTACTTTTGAAGCTGTTGTACTTGAATACAAGTTGACTGCATGCTGTTGGTGCAAATACGAAAATTACATATTGTGACAAGTGATTATTTCCTTAGCTAACCAAAATATCAACCTCTTGGATAATGTAATATCATTCAAAGAAAGTTCTTGCAGATCTATTTTGCTATTATAAGAAGCTAAATTTGGTCAAATGCTTTTGAATATAACACATCTTAATTTTTAAATATTGAAAAATGTTGACAGATACAATCATTGCAATTTAATTATCTAGAGCTTTAACATCACTATCTTGGTTATTAAAGAAAAATCCAAAATGGTCTGTATAACCTCTAGTACTAGATTGGCTGCTCTCAAAATGTTGAAGTATGAGATTCAGTACTTTTTGGCCCTCCTTGATATTTACCCTGTCACTCAAAAGACAATCACCCTCCCATAATCCCCCTTTACCCCTTTCAACCTCGTTTTGACCTTGCTGGTCACGTGGGGTCTATTGTTCCATTGTTATGCACTGTTTTACCCTCATTGTTTAAATGACACCACAAAACTTGCCTAAACTCCTTAAACAATGGTCACAAAAACCATAACAGAAAACAGCTTCATTTCCCTGACAGTTTAAGACACTATTCCAAACAGAGCAGCTCTTTATAAATAGCACTTGTCAGGAACAAGCATTCTATAGTATCTCTGTTATGTATGTGTATGGTATATATACACACGGTATTCCAGGTCAGAAACCTTTGAAAAAACCAAGAAAATAAGAAAAGGACTAATTTGTTTAGACATTCTAAACAAATACAATCAATCCTCTGTGTACACCTGGATCTGCTGAGAGTAAAGTCATTGCCCAAGACCTGCTATGCAATTTATGTTACAAATATATTCCCAACATGTATCTGAACAGTTGCTCTTTGGAGTTTAAATCAAAAGCAAGAAAGCATCCAAGAAATTTAGAATTGCTGATTACTTCAATTTTCTGAAGAATAGCCTAAATGACATCTAACCATTTTTTAGAAAGAAATTTAAAAAGTATACATTCCAGGAGTACACCTTTTTCTGTCAGTGACTTGAGAGAGATAAGAACCCATTTCGGCTGTATCGGATGATTCCTCATTTATGATGGTTACCATCACTGTTTTTCCAGTTTCGATAAAATCCTTGTAAGGCGATAAAAATCCTTGTTTGACCTAATTTTATCTCCTCATTCAGGCAAAATCCTTGTAAGACCTAATTATATATCCTTATTCGGGCAAAATCCTTGTTTGACCTAATTGCATCTGCTTGATCTGGCAAAATCTTTGTCAGACAAATCATTATTAAACTTAACTGTATCTCCTTATTCCAATACAAGACCACATACCTTCTTGTCAGCAATTGACAATACAATTCATCTCTTTCACAATCATACAAAAAAGTAAAATAAAACAAAAGATAATACTTTGTACTCACAGTCTGTAGAGCTTTGGCATATTAGCAAACAAGTTGTCTGGCAGTTGCTGAAGTTTATTTCTGTTCAACCGTCTGGAATAAAATATGAAATAAGGACATGAGTATGAAATATACTTCCTGACAAGTACATGGAGACAAGAGTACTATTGTCATGGTAAATATGTATACATTGTGTATTATATACTAAAAGAGCACAAAGCCTATGTTGCTAAATGAGAGAATGTCATTTTGAACTTATTGGTATTGAACTAGGAGAACAGAAAATTGATAAATAAATAATAAAAGCGTAATCATGTGCCCTGGGAATATCAAATTTGTCAAATCTTGTCCAATATGATAATGGAAGTGCTATTTTGTTATCTGTATGTTTTAAATAATATTGTGTAAAGCAAAAATATGATGAGGCCCATTGAATATATCTATTGTAAGAAACCACATCAATAAAGTTTTTTTTTCAAACAATTGTCTAGATAGGAACCATCAGAACAGTAGGAAGTTATGCCTGCCTCAAGATAACATCAAAATTATTTTAGAGTTGACATTTGGGGGAAAAAAAGGCCAAAAAAGGCAAACAAAAAGATGAAACATTCTCTCTTTGTACAAATGTTTCAAAAGGGAAAAAAAACACAAAAGAAATTGAAAAGACATCATGTATCACAAAGTGATCCACTAATTCCATGTAAAAGGTTCTTTATGAAAAGACAGATATGAAAAAAAGAGCTTTTGACAAAGTTTTCATCATGTAACACAACAGCAAAACTTTCCAAATACCTTCAACATTTTAAAAGACCTTTACAATTTTTGTTAGCAGTGCATTGTTGAAATTTAGAAGTCTGACTATCTTTGTAACCCACGGTGAAAAAAAAGCTTCATAAATAGACCACTTGCTATGGAGAAAATAAAGGAGAAAAATAAAGGTGTACCTGATTTTTAAAGTTTCCAAATTTTTAAACCTACTAAAGAATTCTTTAAAAATACTTCTTCTGGACATATGAAACCAATGTTGTACATATATTTATATATCTGACATTACCCTGCCACAACATATAAATCTAATATTTTCTATTTATATTAAACAAACTCAAGTACTCCATATAATCTATTATTCAAGTCATGTCCACATGATGTTCAGGGCACAAAATCAAAACTGCAGGACACTTTGTCATATTTATATTACATGCTTTTTGTCATTTTGTCTTCTGTATGTCAGTCAAGGGCTTAAGAAAACAATGTAAGTCAAACAAAGGCTTAAAATAAATGTACATAAAATATATATATTATATTTTATTTTGAAAATTTAGAAATTAAAATTGTACTCACAATCTCTCCATTGAGTGCATGTCGTCGAAGGCGTTTCTTTCGATCGACGTAATCTCATTGTCAAGCAATTGTCTGGAAAAGAAGAGAAAAGAGAGGAAAGTAGATGTTAAAATTGAGGGAATATTACAAATGGGCTAACAAGTTAATTTATTCTTATTTATTCACCCATGATTAGTGTATTAGGTGATTAACTGACAGACAGATCGGATGGACTGACAAACCAACCAACTTCAGACTCCAAGATTCACGTATCAATTGGTATAGTTTTGCAGGTTAAACTGCATTGCCTTCTGCAGATTCAATCAACCTTCCATAAAAGTTATCACTGTGAATTTTTTTTTCATACTTCCAAGGTCTTTATAATTACACACCAATCTACCTTGCAAAGTAATCTTATGGGAAATCATGGAGTTGAGGATCGAGCAACCAGTGCTAAATTCTTCAACCCAAATATTTTTTTTTCTCACGACACTTTCACTTCAACCATATATGAGTCCAAACGTCAGGGTTGAGCACAATATACAGTATACACTGCAGTAGTATCTTGTTATATGCCCACATATTTATCCAGTTTCTCCCTGAATTTACTTACTTATTAATTGATGAACATTCTCTGTTTGGCAATTAAGAACAGCAAATAGGAATGTGGAAGTATTTCTACCTGAAACATCTTTCCTTTCTCCTTTCTCTTTCGAAATGTTTAATTTAGCAATTATGTGATGAATAATTGATTTGAAAACACCTTTGAACTGCAGCTGTAAACTCTGATTTTGTTTCATTGTCTAGTTAATAAGGACAAGGAGGGGTGTTATTGATTGAATGCTCTTTTCAATTACAGGCTAAGTTGAAATGAAATATTTGTAGAGGCAGCAACAGTTGGCAGAACCAGAAGGAGAGAAAGTATGATAGAAATGATCCAAATCAATTAATTCAATTGGCAAATAGCAACGGATGACAGAGTGCAACCCTCTGCCTTACATTCTTGATGCTACAACACTCATTCTGGATCTATAGGAAATGAGTCGAAACCCAAGACCCCTCTGACAAATTGTCAAATATATTTGCCCAGGACTTCAGAGTATGAAGATCATTGCCACTTAGGAGGTTTTTAAACAATTGTATTGTAATCAGTGGGAAATCAAACCCAGAACAGCAGAGCATTTAAGATCTTTACCATTGAGCCATGAGCTGGAGAGATCTCTTAAACAGGTATTGCATGAACATCTTGATTACTGAGGTCACATGTCTTCCTGTGGGTCCTTTGAGGGTTGATAAGTCTTATTTCACCCCATTGTGGGTATTACAATGTGGGTGAAACCTTCATATTTTGTTGGGGTTGGTAAAATAGTATTCTGTTTCAATTAGTGTCCTCAGTGGCATTGGAGGAAACCTTAAACTGGCCAGAAGCAGCAGGGGGTTTCAGAAAACACCCCCTATGACATTTAGGGCTCTTACAGGGCCTTACAGGCTGAATGGGGTAGTCACCCTGGCCCCATCACTTTGTACAACTAAGGCCAAGAATCAAGGAAGGGGTTTAGAGAAAAAATTGCCCTTTACACATCATTTATCGTGGCTTGGGAGTCCATTCCAGCACGCCCTGCCTCACAATGTTGATAAAATCGTGCCTCACTTCATTCACCAGTGATTGACTCTACTTTTTTTTGCCCCAACTGAAATTTCCACCTTGAATTTTTGCTAGAATTTTTCTGACTCCAGTCTGCTAACATTGCTTTGAATATATATATACATGTACATGGTGTATGATTTTTCTTCACATACATCTCCAGTTCTTCTCTTGCTTGTCATAGTTCTCCTAGTTCCCCAAACAATGAAAGAATCACAAATTCACAACCTTCTGTTTGCTGAGCTCCCCTCACAACATGGTGGAGAAATTGTCCCCACAATGTGCATAAACAATACATCATGTCCCAGTACAATGGCCAGTGTATTTGGTGTACAAAAAACACCCTAATCACAATTCATGTTTTTCTTGCAATATAAGGTTATTGCCATGCAGGTGTCAGGCAATTGGTGTCAGAGTCACAGGTGCCACAAATTGATGTCAAACATTTAGGATTTTAGTGTTGAGAAATGACTACCATCCGTGATCTAACACAGTGCAACTGTACAGCAGAAACATATTACAAGTTCTATGTTAGAAAGACAGAGAGAAAATACCACAGAAGGGAGGAAGGAAGAAAGGAAGGAAGAGAGAAAGGAAGAGAGGAAGGAAGAGAGGAAGGAAAAGAGGAAGGAAAAGAGGAAGGAAAGGAGGGGGAAAAATAAAGAAAAAAGGGAAAAGGGAAGGACGGAAGGTAGGCAAAGGGAAGGAAGAAGGGAAGGAAGAAGGGAAGGAAGAAGGGAAGGAAGAAGGGAAGGAAGAAGGGAAGGAAGAAGGGAAGGAAGAAGGGAAGGAAGAAGGGAAGGAAGAAGGGAAGGAAGAAGGGAAGGAAGAAGGGAAGAGAGAGGAGAAAGAAGGGAAGGAAGAAAGAGAGGAAGGAAGGAAGAAGGGAAGGAAGAAACAAAGAAAGGAAGGAAGGGAGATAGGAAGGCAGAAGGGAAGGAAGATAAGAAACAAGAGAGAAAGGAAGGAAAGAAGGAGAGAAGAAAGGAAGAAAGACAGGAAGAAAGACAGGAAGGAAGGCTGGGAGGAAGGAAGAAAGAAGGGAGGGAGAAAGAAAGGAGGAAGCAAGAAAGCATGGGAGGAAAGAAGTAAGGATAGACATCAGATAGATAGAATGTATAAGTTTGACTTCCAAAGTGGTCTTTGAGCATGTGGATTCCTCTGAAGTAACTGGTCAACTGAGAAAGAGTGCAGGTCTCTAAATAAGGAATCACTGGGATTCGCTGAAATGTATATGTATCCATATATCAATGGTGATTTCCAATCCAATTATTGGGGGTCATTCCTCACAGATGCAATGTTTCTGGACTGTGTCCACTGATGACAAGCCAGCCCACCTGGTTTATGTCAAAGTGGGGACAGTTAGGTGCATTTAAAGACCCTAATTATCCCATTAGGACCATTTGTGAGGGCCAGTGGGCAGTATTTAGCAGACCACAAATTGACCTTCACTTTGACCTATCATTTAACCTTGATTTCTGACCTTGAGACCACATTGTTTTCGTAAAAGCATACTTATACTACATTTAGCCTCGCGTGACAGTACTCAGTCATGAGAGGCAGAAATTAACCTCTAACCTAAATTGCTGCGGTGTTTAGAGGCTATCTGATTGAACAATCGCTGTAAAAAGAAACAGCAGACAGGGGGCAGGACTGTTGTGGCAAGGAACAATGGGTGTCAATTGGCCCTTCAATTGTTCCCTGCAATTTCCTTTCTTATTCCAACTGAAAGTCCAGATCTTATCCCTCACCATGAAATTCTTCAAGACTGCTAAAAAGTGCACAACAAAAGATTACGTCATCATAAAAGGGGCATTGTCCAGAAGAATTTCATGCCTCGTGGCTGTTGGGGTAATTTAGGGGTCAGGAAAAGTGGACTGGTCAGTTTTAATAGTGACCATTACCTGCCCAATATAACTGTTTCAATACATTTAGGCTACTTATTAACTCAGTTGAAATCTAAATTTAAGCAACAAAACTTAGGACCATCTATAGATGCAAGTATTTAAGTCCAAACAATATCTGGAATAACAAGTTAGCTTCTTTTAAAAAGACAGAGCATATTTCACATAATTTTACAATATTGTGGATTTAAAAACATGATCTGAAATAATTAAATCTTCGAAGTTTCATGAAGATTGAACTACAAAGAACAAGTACAGAAATATTCACATTCTAATCAAATTGAAAGAGAGACAAATGATTAATATCAACCATACTTACAATATTCTTAAATTCTTCAAGCCTTGGAAATCTTTCCGCCGAATTACTGTTAAATTATTTCCTTGTAAATCTCTGAAACAAAGAAAGAAACAATGTCATTATTGAAAGACAAAGCATTTTAAATGTGCCTTAAAAGGCTCCATGAGTCATGACCTGAATTTCAACAACAGTGGTTGCCTTAATTAATTGGCTGTTAAGTACCAGTTAAGCGACAACAATGTGCAGTTAAGTCATTAAAGTCAGCTGAAACTGACAATGTTATTGAATAATGCCAAACAATCACATGGATCCAAAGTAGGGATAATTTAATTGAACATACGTGCAGTTTACTCATGGGCTATTTCCAGAGTTATACATCATAGCTAAGCAATGCATTTTCAAAGAAATAGCAGGAAAAAGTTCAACAACTTGTTTCATCGACCACAATTTGAACTGACATTTGGTAAATAGTTCTGTGGTGAGAGGTGCTAAGAAGAATGTATAGGATTTTGGGGGGCAAAAAATATAGAACCTTATAGCCACTTGGGTTGTTGTGGCTATGCATAGTATAGGGGTTACATAACATAGCATCTTACAAGACTAGCTAAGACATGATCAAGAAGTGTGTAATGGTGACATAACAAATCCTAAACTAAGTTTATTTGCATGATCTGATCATACATGTAATACAGTAATATTTTTTAGTTAAAACGTAATAAGCTCGTTTATAGGTGACAACTAATTCAAGGAACCACACTTCACATCAATTGTCATTGTTGCGGCCTTTGTTTTAACTAATTAAGTTTCACTGAGTTACGTCTGTGTTTACGTTGTTGAAATACAGGCCATAAAGAAAAATTCTGAATGTTTTGGGCCATAAATTAGCCCATAATCCACCAGAATCCAGACAGTAGAATCCCACAGCAAGTCTCTTTTCTAGTACACTACTTTCCGAGTTGTTTATCTTTAACTCAAAACCCTTGCTGATATTAGCTCGTATCAAGTCAGACTACAATTGGTACAACAAGACAGGAACACCTTCATCAACAGAAATAAGTCACATGTTTAGTTTCACTGAAAACTTTC
Source organism: Platynereis dumerilii (assembly GCA_026936325.1). Lineage (NCBI taxonomy): Eukaryota > Metazoa > Annelida > Polychaeta > Phyllodocida > Nereididae > Platynereis > Platynereis dumerilii. The sequence continues at coordinate 53,479,397 of JAPTHN010000005.1, forward strand.
ACCATCCTGCCACTTTTAGAGGCAAAAAATATGAGCATACCTAACCCACAACACAGACTGCTCATGGTAGCATCATAGTAGCATGGAATGTTTTGTCAGGTGAAGAGGGGATCACATTTCTAAAGCAACAAAATTCACACCATTCTAGACTCACCCCCGATGCATGCCAAGTGTACTCATCTGGCACACATTATGTTTTGGGTAAAACACTCAGAAATGCATTATACCAACGTAAATTGTGTGCAATGTATATTGTATATTGTATATGATATATACACAGGAAATCAGATGGAACTAAGTTGAAATGGAGGTAAAGCTATTCTCCTAATTCAAACTTCAAATGACAACTTTGCAGTAATGTTCAGTTTGTAAGTTAGTTATCTTTCTAATTTATTCATCGAGCACCCAGGAACCTAAATTCGTAATTTTCTAATATCATTGAATGCAGTTTTCTCTTTAAGTTTATTCACATGATAGGGCTCTATACACACTGAAAATATATTTATTTATCAAATGTGTGAATGTCTACAGAGACAGACAGTAAAATATGCCAGTTACTTTTTGGACATCACCATAAAATGTTCAAAATCTTTTGTAAGAGACACAATGAAGAGATATCTCAAAATGCAGCCCCCACGATTGCTACCTGTTGGAAGGTGAAGTTTTCTACAGCTAAATGCTACAACTAAATTATGACTTAAATTCCTTTTGTCCAGATTTACCTTAAGTCCAATTCATTGAATTGAGCAAAAGTTTGAGCTTAGGTTTCAAAAGATAGCAGCTAGAATTTCTTGTAGGGTTATTCTGTGAAGCATGTAACAGAAATAAAAGTATCAGGTTTCAGAAAAATACTCCTCTCTTTATATCAAAACTACAAGGGGTATAAGCCCATATACTTGAGGCCAAGTGAGGGACACATTCTATCAAAATCTGTGAAGTACTGTCCAAAATTGGTTTGAGTATAATGGTTTTGTACTGGGTCTGCACTGCTTATAAAAGTTGCAAGGCAGATACCCAATTTGAGAGCTATTTATTAAATCAGCAAAAGTTCAATCTCCAATATATTATGCTAAACTGAAATGGTTAGGCCCACACGAAGAGCTTTTTTGACATACACAGGGAGATTAATCCTATCAAGTTATCAATATTGGTAAGAAAGATACTTGTTTTATTTTTCGTCAACAACCATTTTAAGTAAATGTGTCATCCTAAAGTTTTTCTATGTGATAACTCCTCCTATGAGATGATTATATGACGTGTTACTACTTCCCAAGGAAGAATATCTACTGTGCAATATATACTTCAGGATAATTCACAAATTGTAAATCTAGAACTTAATTTTACATTTTGTACAAAATTACACAGACACAACACCTCAAAACTGGAATTGATGTTTATATTATAAGCCATCAATTTCTATCAGAAATGGTTGTTTCTTCAGCTATTGTCATGGTTATTTTCTTGGCTATTTTGATAGCTATTTTCACAAGAACCATGGCCTGGCATGACCCACCTAGAACAATAGGCAGTCAATAGAAGGATAGCCCCACAAAGGATCACAATAGATAGAAGAATAGGCTGAAAATGGGGCAAGCTTTTGAACCAAAAATGCACCAAATTTTCAAAGGGGAGGGTGTTCGAGTGCTCTCAAGAACTCTTGAATCACACCACCCCTTCTCCCAGCCCCAAAGGGTAGGCCCAACTATTAGAGCCCCCCCCCCCCCAAAAAAAAGAAGGGGTAGTGACTAGACCAACTTATACAGTCATGTGTTCAGCCTCAACCCAGGGGATGTGTTATAGTCCAGGATCTCTATGAAGGGTTACAATTTATCCATCTGAGCAGCTTTTTTCAGCTTCAACTTCTGGATTAGATATACATAATTATTGTGGCAAGAGATCATAAAGCTAACTGACAGATTAACTATAAAATAATTAATTTCTTAACAGATTGTATTATCGATTGATTGACTGACTGGTTGATTGTTGACAATATTCATTCATTAACTGACCATTAATTGAATGACTGATTGACTGATTGACTGATTTGTCAACAGGCTTAATCAGTTGATTGATCGATTGATAAAATGACATTAATTTTCTTAATAAATATAATGATTAAGTGATGCAAGCTGTCACATAACCACAACACCAATGTAAGTACAATGTATGTGGAATCCAGATAGAAGGAACCATCAATATTGATGATATCTAACCGTTCAAAATCCAATATCTATTTGATTGACAGCTGCTGCCTCTGTTCAACTTCAATGCCCTCAAAAATTCAACAATTGAAAAATGGGCAACAAAACGTCAACACTCATAATTGATTCAATGAAGTTCATTGTTAAATCATGTGATCTCATGCTACTAGGTGAAATGCATGGCAGCAATGCAATCATTATTGTACCAAGCAACCAGGAGGTTTTTTTTGTTATGGGCATAATAATATTCAAATACCACAGTAATAAACACGAAGGCAATTGATGAATTAAAAATGATTTGAACAATAGCAACTTAGCACGACTTAACAGCTGGAATTTAGTTCTGTGGGAAATAAAATTAAATTGGACTCATAAAAAGCTCAATGCAAGAAAAAGGTAACTGGAATTTAACTTTTTCTGTCAATTAATAACCATAATGCGTTGCCCGGTTGATTGATTGATTGGTTGATTGATTGATTGATTGGTTGATTGATTGTGATCTGATTTGTTGGTTGAATAATTGTTGAATAATTGAATAATGAGATAGCTGTTCCATATTTCGACAGTTCGACAAAAAACAATTTTGCTTCTTTGGATCAATGCATTTTACTGTCTTTAAACAGCAATATCTTTTTCCTGTTGACATTTATACACCCAGAACACACTGTTTAGCACCTACTACATTAACTATAGTGACTGGTTTCATTACTACCAGTGTCTCAACTGTATTATAGTGACCAGTGTGTATTACAAATAACATATTAGTGGCAATAGTACTCCAATTGTAAGGCAAAAATCTCTTTGAAGTTGGCAATACCTAGATGACCAATGGCGACCTGTCCAGTTCATAGAGTGACCTCCAGGTTCAAATTTCTTGACCACCAAAGTTAGTGATTAATAGGCAAAGTGACCTCATTGGTCAAAATTCTGGGGGGTATTTCAACTACAACTGTTTCTGAAGGTTTGTTTGTTTTCTTGCTGTTATGTACAAGCCTTTGTATGTGTGTGTTTATGTGTTCTGGTGTATACTGGTGTAACTATAACAGGTTATGTGCACAACAATGTATACAAGGGGTGAAGACCTGACAACATTGGTGGAGTATTCTGAAAGTTTTTGGATAGAACAGTTATTTTCTGCATTGTGAAGATATACAATGTATCTGTCATAACAAAACATATCACTCAATCAATTTAAATCAATCTATCAATCTATCATTCTGATCAATCAATGGCTATCTATCTATCTGTCTATCTATCTATCTATCTATCTATCTATCTATCTATCTATCTATCTATCTATCTATCTATCTATCTATCTATCTATCTATCTATCTATCTGTCTGTCTATCTATCTATCTATCTATCTATCTATCTATCTATCTATCTATCTATCTGTCTATCTATCTATCTATCTATCTATCTACCTATCTATCTACCTATCTACCTATCTACCTACCTACCTACCTATTCATTTTCATATATCATGAATCTGAATGTATATTTGTTACATGGGCCACCATTGAGTACTTGGCAAACATTGACAATACAACACGCACAGCCTAATGGATATCAATTCCAATGCTTACAAGCAGTCATACATTAAAAGCTAGGTAAACATCTCTCTATATGCATTACATGTTGAGAGTTCCGTTGATGTCTGCTACTTGGGTCTAATGTAATGTTGGACATCAAATTAGTTATTTGACTATTATCATGAACTGTGTGCATGGGCCTACAAGTATGTGCCATGGGGTGTTGACTGAACGATGAGTTATAGTAAGTGGATGTACAAAATGTATATATTGCCACCACAGACTGCACAAGCCCTCTGTATTTGTGGTGTCACTATCTTGCACCAGTAAAGCAGACTTGTGGAGACTGTGATGCAGAGCCTATCTTCTGGATTCCGAATGAAGTAGGCCTATACTGTAGACAAAACTGCGAAGAAAAACTTGTGACTATGATGCTTGATTCAGTGATGAGCATATTGTTTGGCACAAAGGCAAAACTTGCACAAACTGCATGCTCAGGAAAGTGCTGCATAGTTCCTCAAAGTTTGAGTCAAACGTTGTGACAGTAGATTTAATGGTGTAATTGTCACAACATTGTGTTGGTATTTTGTGAAAGCCTTTTGCTCTATTCGAAGTTGAGCCGGGCTTGCAGTTGCAGGACCTTCTTTTGCTTATCTGAAACAGCACCAATTACAATCCAACATGTTTCTTACAATGAGCACTGTGCATACACGGTTCAGGATTCTGGAATACAACTGACAGTGGTCATCAGCTACATTGATGGGTGGATGATTGGGACACTTTGGTAAGCTAATAAACCAGTTGACCACTAAGGCATGGGTGGATGTATTTATGCATTTGGTAGGCTAAATAGGACCAGTGGAGGACACAGCAATGAGAAAAAGGATGATTGAAGCTGGTGTCCAACAAAGGTCCAGGTGACCCGACCAAAGCTGGAATCAATCCCGAAAGCTGTGGGGTTGAAAGCCAGGAGTGCTTCCATCTCCTCTTCCTGTGTCAATTATAATGCATAGTTAGTTGTTGTATTAAGTAGTTGTAGTAGTTGGTAGTACATCCATGGAATTTTGACAGTGCTGACCAGTGCAATATCAAAAGAGGGAAGCACACATGTGGTTTATTTACTGTGTATGCATATACCAGACTACCACTGGCAAGTGGTGGCTACCAGCTTAATAAGGACCACACATCATGCAGGGGTGCCTCAAGGTCCAACATTTTCCCCTCAACTGTTGCACGTTACTTCTAGCCTGTTGCATGAACAGAAAACAACTGCTCCTATGAGCCTCCCAAAAGCAAAACAGGTGGTAAAACCTCAGTGGAAACTCACAAGAAACACATACTCTCCACTTTGGACCAACATTGTTTGGCCATTTGGAAAATATACAAAATGACACTGTTTGGGATCAGCTATCAAACCAAAGGACTGGATTTCAAACAACACTCTACTTAGGGTCCCCCATAGGTGCTCCACTGGCCCCTTGTATGCCAAAAGTCAGTTTATTTGAAATATATGTTGTAAACTAAAAGTCAGTGTTAGGCAGCCTGACCTTTTGGGCTTGTGGAATTGTAAATCTACTAAAACCCCACGACCTATTACTACTAAGAATTCAGGTTAGTCCAGGAGCCAAGGAGATAAATTGGGCGGTTGGCTCACCCCGAGAGAGGAATGGACAATCTATACATCGTCGGAATCGCAAACTTCCGTAGATTATGAAACTGGGGGATGCAGTTGGGAAAAGTGGTGCAATTTTTCACAAATTGGTTACCATGGCAACCAAGTCAGAATATTCTATAATTCACCTTTATATCAGTAAAATTCATTATTTAGGTATTTAATCAACAGCCAGACTTCATTCAACCAACCAGATATGTACAACCTCAATTAGAGATTTTAATGGTCATGTGACCTTTGGGGTCACATGACCATGCTGACTGCCATTCATGGTCGAACCTCAGAAATATGCATTTTTTCACAATTCTATACTACAACTTTAATTGCTGCAGCCACAATATTGACACTACAGGCAAAAATCTGGTCTCACTGGAAAGCCCTTTTAGTAAGCTTCAATCTCACATATAATTTGTATAGGTATCCATGGTAATTGGTTGCCATGACAACGAAGTTTAAAAAAACACAAATTTCATCTGAAATATAAAAAATCAAATTTTAGGGATTTACTCCATGACCAGACTTCATTCAGCCAACCGAGCATGTATATGTTCAATTATAGATTATTATTGTCATGTGACCATTGGGTCATGTGACTATGCGGACCTTCATAGAGGGTTGAACCTCAGAAATATGCTATTTTTTTCACAATTTTATGCAACATATTTAACTGCTGCAGCAACAGTATTTACACTGCAGACACAAACTTGGTCTCATTGGAAAGCCCTTTTAGTATGCTTTAGTCTTTTTTATTATTTATGCAGGTATCCACAGTAACTGGTTGCCATGGCAACAAAGTTTAAAAATGCACAGATTTGACCTGAAATTTATAAAATAGAATTTTAGGGATTTACTCCATCACAAGACTTCATTCAGTCATCTATGCATGTGCCAGCTTAATTATGTATTTTTATGGTCATGTGACATTTTGGGTCACATGACCATGTTGACAGCCATTGAGCGTCAAACCTCGGAACGTCCATTTTTCCAAACTTTTCTGCAACTTCTTTACCTCCTACAGCAACAATATTATCACTACAGGCACTAATTTGGTCTCATTTGTGAGCCCTTTTTATAAGTTTTAATCTCACATATACTTTGCTAATTTTAGCACTGACAGGCTCTGTGGTTGGTTATTATTTTGAGCTTTTTGAGGGCTGCACTGCTACTTCTTCAAATGCTGATCTATTATTACTAGAGATTGCATTTTTCATCCAAATTTTTGGCATCAGAAAACATGTTAAGGAAAAAAATGTTTGGGGGGGTCACTATATTTTTTTCATGGTGACAAATGCAATTTTTAGTTCAAAATCGAAAAAAAAGATCTCATTTTTAACATTAGAAAGATGGGAGCATATTTCCATATGCAAGACTAGCCGGGGGTCGGTCGGCAGCTTTTGCCCAGAAAGTGAGTTCACCTCTGTGACTCCAAGACTAATTTGGTAATGATTCCGCACCAAAATAAGATAATCCAACAAAGACTAACATTGCTGCCCATATATTTCCTCATTGTAAGGTGCTGTAAATATTGACGAATATTGAGCCTAAATAGAAAAACAAGCCTGTCAATTTTTAGGCTATAATGTAATTGATAGACCGTATGAAGAGATGATCCTCATAGATTGGCATCATCGACTGATATCATCCAGTGATATGATTGACCGATGTCTTTGACTGATATAATCCAGTGATGTGATTGACTGACTCACTGATTTTACTGACTGACTGATATCACTGACTGACATCACCGGCTGATGTCACTGGCTGATGTCATTTACTGATGTCACTGGCTGACGTCACCAGCTGACATCACTGGCACCAACTAGCTGACATCACTTGCTGATGTTGCCAACTGATATCACTGGCTGACATCACTGGCTGATGTCACCAGCTGACATCACGGGCACCAACTGGCTGACATCTCTTGCTGATGTTGCCAACTGATATCACTGGCTGACATCACTGGCTGATGTCACCAGCTGACATCACGGGCACCAACTGGCTGACATCTCTTGCTGATGTTGCCAGCTGACATCACTGGCTGACATCACTGGCTGATGTCACCAACTGACATCACTGGCTGACATCACAGGCTGACTTCACTGACTGATGTCACTGGCTTACATCACCAACTGATGTCACAGGCTGGTGTCCCCAACTGATGTCACTGGCTGACTTCACTGGCTGACTTCATCAGCTGACTTGGCATCACTGGTTGACATCACTGGCTGGCTAACATCACTGGCTGACATCACCGACTGACATCACTGGCTGACATCACCGACTGACATCACTGGCTGACATCACCAACTGACATCACTGGCTGACATCACTGGCTGACATCACTGACTGACATCACCAGCTGGCATCACTGGCTGACATCACTGGGTGACATCACTGGGTGACATCACTGGCTGACATCACTGGCTGACATCACTGGCTGACATCATCAACTGACATCATCAACTGACATCACTGGCTGACATCACTGGCTGATATCACTGGCTGACATCCCTAGCTGACATCACTGACTGACGTCTCAACTGACATCACCGACTGCCATCACTGGCTGACATCACTGGCTGACATCACTGACTGACATCACTGGCTGACATCACTGGCTGACATCACCAGCTGAATGACCAGCTGATATCCCTGGCTGACATCACTGGTTGACATCACCGGCTAACATGACTGACTGACATTGATTGACATCATTGACCATATATCATAACTATAAATAGGAGAGCTCCTGAAAACAAGAGAGAACTCCCAATAAGAAGAAGAAGAAAGTGGAGCCACCTTGTGTAAATAGACAGTACTACTACTGTGGTTGCCATGGAGATGGTAGAATTGGAACTGGACAACACCTAGTATCCCCAAAAAACTAGCCCTGCTAGTCTAACTAGCCCTGCTAGTCTAATGAGGTATCAAATGAATGCAGAGAAATAGCACTGCATTGTGTTCCACAGAACTTTAGTATAAACTGAGTAATTTTTGTGATTTTTGAGGAAGAAGAACAAAGTGCAAAGACCAAACTTCGAAAAGTGCTGTTCCTCCGCTTTCATTTGGCAGCTTATTTGTATTTCTACTTTTAAAATAATTATTGAGGTCTCTATTTTTGTTTCAGTTATTTCGAGCTAAAATTAGCGCTTTTTTGCTATAAGAAAATTTTGCCCATCCCATAAATATTTCTTCTTTTCCTTGACATATTAAGGAGCATTCTGGTCGATATGCGGCTATAATTAAGCCAACTGTCATAACAATCGAGGTATATATTTTTCAATATTTTGCATGTGCACAAATTTGTAAACCTGCAAAAACGAACATGTACACAAATTTGGCATTCGTATAAGTGTCAAATATTGTCATTTACGAATTTGTATAGGTGTAATAACGAACATACTAACCTCAAACCTACTCTAAACCTAATTTTAACACTAAACCCCAATGATATAGCACTTCCACGAATGTAAGTGTTAGCAGATATACGAATGAAAAATAAAGCACATTCACGAGTGTTAGTTATTACATACACATGAGCACTTATGCTCATTTTTACACATCCACAAATTCGTACATGCTCGTTTTTACACCTAAACAAATTCGTGAACATGCCAAATAATGAAAAATATATACATGTAAAAATCAGCGATGAAATCTTTGAGATATTCAAGTTTATCCAAAGGGGGACTTATTTTTGTTGGACTATTTAGACAGATAGCTGACGTTTTCAATTTAAAATGTCAATAACAACCTTGGGGGGAGGGAGGGTTCATGCATTGTTTGGCCAATGGGTCTTAATGCCAAATAATTCACGCCTTTGGCCAAATTTAATGTCAATTTACAATGCTGCCAGATTTTCAGACCCCCGGTTTCTATGTTGGCATTCAGTATGGAAGTGTTCATGCGCTGCTTAAAGTGCTAACACGTTATTTTAACTTTGATGCTATGACGTATGTTACCATGGAAACCTGTATGAATAATATGTGAGATTGAAACTTACAAAAAGGGCTTTCCAATGGCACCAAGTTTGTGCCTGTATTAGCAATATTTACGCTGCAGCACTTAAAGTTATATAAAATTGTAAAAAAAAAGGCATATTTCCGAAATTCGAGTCTGAGTGAGAGTAAGCATAGTCATGTGACCCCAAAGGTCACATGATCATAAAAATCTTTAATTGAGGTGGTACATATAACTTTGGTTGAATGAAGTTTGATTGCAGAGTAAATCCCTAAAAATCAATCTTATAGATTTCTGGTAAAATTTGTACCTTTTCAAACTTTGTTGAGATGGCATTCAGTTGCCATGGATACCAGTATAAATAATAAATAATAAGAAAGACTGAAGCATGCTAAAAGGGCTTTCCAATAAGACCAAGTTTGTGTCTGCAGTGTAAATAGGTACTGTTCCTGCAGCAGTTAAAGATGTTGCATAGAATTGTGAAAAAAATAGCATATTTCTGAGGTTCGACCCTCAATGAAGGTCCGAATAGTCACATGACCCAATGGTCACATGACAATAATAATCTATAATTGAACATATACATGCTCGGTTGGCTGAATGAAGTCTGGTCATGGAGTAAATCCCTAAAAATTGATTTTTTATATTTCAGATGAAATTTGTGTTTTTTTAAACATCGTTGTCATGGCAACCAATTACCATGGATACCTATACAAATTATATGTGAGATTGAAGCTTACTAAAAGGGCTTTCCAGTGAGACCAGATTTTTGCCTGTAGTGTCAATATTGTGGCTGCAGCAATTAAAGTTGTAGTATAGAATTGTGAAAAAATGCATATTTCTGAGGTTCAACCATGAATGGCAGTCAGCATGGTCATGTGACCCCAAAGGTCACATGACCATTAAAATCTCTAGTTGAGGTTGTACATATCTGGTTGGTTGAATGAAGTCTGGCTGTGCATTAAATACCTAAAAAATGAATTTTACTGGTATAAAGGTGAATTAAAAAATATTCTGACTTGGTTGCCATGGTAACCAATTTGTGAAAAATTGCACCACTTTTCCCAACTGCATCCCCCAGTTTCATAATCTACGGAAGTTTGCGATTCCAACGATGTATAGATTGTCCATTCCTCTCTCGGGGTGAGCTAAATCCTTAAATAAAGCACTTTTGAAGTCTTGGCTCCCAGACCAGGTTGGATCACACAAATTCTAGAGGAAAACTTAATACATTACAGTCCAAATGCAAGGTAAACAATCAAAATTACAATTAATTTTAAAGCACACTTGTTTTTATGTTTTGTTTTATATTCTCAAACAGCATGATATTCTCTGGAGTCAGAGATGAAACTAGGGCAGAGTGCCATGTTGGGCTCCGGTTTCTAATCCAGCATTGGCCGATCACTCGGACCAATATTGGACAGTAGTTTCAAGTATCCTTCGCCTCATCGGCGGAGTCATCGCTGTGTCCTCATCCGGTCCTAATCAGCTTGTAAATCAAGTGCAAAAACACAGGACATAAAGCCCACATCATCCATCCATCCATCACCGATGAAACCGTTACACGCGGCTTCATCTGTATTGCACTGGACATCTTGGCATATACCTGAAATTTATCAAGAACTGTACAATCTGGTGAATCCATAGCAAGTAGTAATACGTTTAAATGTATGCTTGTTTCAGAAGTTCAGAACAACTTTATTAAGGGCAACTTCAACCCTGACCCCACGTGGCCTGGAAACACAATGCCTGATGGGAAATACTAACTGTCAAAGATCCTTCCTTCCGGTCTCAAGGGGGACTATCATTTACAAAAGTTAAGATAAGTTTAAAGGTTAACTATATTATTTTAAGACACATGGGTCTGGTTTTATGTCAAGTTGTCTGAAGCTCGCAAAAAAGCTCTTGTAGAAACACTTTGGAATACACGAAACTGAAAAAACCTTCAAAAGATGTTCTTTGTACCTTAAGACTGTCCAATGCAGTCTCTCACTGCAGCAAAGAATGTGCCTAATTCTTTACTTAAATCCACATGAATTTGCATTTAAGCTCCTTTTATACCACCAGTGCTTTTACCAGACCTTTAAAAATGAAGTTAAACAATTTGTCTCTTAAATGTTTCAACTTAGAGGTCCAAAGTTACATGCAAAAACAGTTGAAAACACCATCAACAATCAGAACAGACAGTTACGCTGCCACAGGAGCACTGGCAATCAGAGCTGCTGATGGATGCCAATTCAACTGCTGCCCTGTCTTTCACATCGGAGAATTCCATGAGCGGAGTCATGGATATCTTTCAGATCTCGTGAACGGAGTCAACCTCTTCACATCAAAGGATTTCCATAGAACACTTGGTCCGTAGTGACGGATGGGCCCTGTAGTCACTTAACAGAAGCTAGACCGAGATTCTGACAGGTTTACCAACTTTCATGGTACCCATGGAAACACTACCGTAATATGGGGTGAATTGGGACACTGGGGTGAATCGGGACAGAACAGGGAAACATTTTATTTGCTCAAAAGCACCAATTTCTACTTGCCTTAGGAATTTGAGTTTTGGAACATATTAAGACAACATACAAGCGCATAATGTGATAGAATTTTGTATTTCTAACTGCAGGCAATGAGGAGCTGCAGCACCTTAAACTTGGCGCTGCAGGAATGTCTTTTTACAAGCTGGTCAAAACTTCGCTTGTACCAATTCAAGTATAAATACTAGAGCTACTAAACTTGCAGCAAACTTTAAAATCTGTCTAATGTGCTTTTAGGAGACCATAAATAAAGACTGGATATGGGATTGTGTATGTTTGGTCCTGGGTTCAGATCCAGGTCTGTGGAAAAGTTTCGGGATTGAACAAAAGGACCCTACTTATTTTCATTTGAGTGTATGAATATTATTGAACTTGGCGTCATTTATTGTGGATTTAGTCCAGAATAATCAATCACTAGCAAAATTTGAAGAAAATTAGAGTTTCAAACGTCTTCTGCCATTTATCATATTTTTATAAATCTGCACATAATCAATGAAATCGATTTCAGGTTTTCTTCCAAAAATTATTTTTTGCATATTGAATGTCTTTTCTAATGATTATTCATAAGTTTCAATCACTCAAATAAGGTAGGGACTTTTGATTGTGGAAATAATGTAGTGTCCCGCTTCACCCCAAAGTGAGGGGTGAATTGGGACAGTGGTTTTCTGGGCCCTGATCATTGAAAATTTAAGATATCACTTAAAGCTCCAAGGGATAGTTAGACCCATTGCTCTGACACAATTTCACACCATATTTTGATGTCTGGGTTGATTTGTGGCCATTCTATAACAGAAAAATGGCCAAAACTGTCCCGATTCACCCCATATTACGGTACAGGTCTCGAGGCTGGCCTGAGTGGCCTCAGGGCAATATATTTTGATGGCCTCAGCCTTGGCTCGGTCTCGGGTCCCAAATCATTGGCCTTGGCTCAGTCTCGAATGCCAAATCCTTGGCCTTGCGGTCTCAGGTGTCTTCGGGAAAGTGTTGGAGGCCACATTTTGATGGTGTCGGCCTTGGTCTCGCAGGCTCATGCCTTGGTCTTGGCCTCGGCCTCAGATGTCCCAGCCTCGACTACATCGATCACTGATTACAGAGTCAAGAATCATTGCATGTTGAAGTGAAAACCTGTGATTCCGACATATAAATGATTTACGCCTCTGGTTTAACTGGTACATACTACATAGGCCTACAAACAGTGGTCCTTTTGACCAACCTTCCGACGATAAGCATTTTAAAGCAAAAGAGATCTGCCTTCTGCACTCGGGAGAGAGAGCTGTATCAGTCCTCAACATGACAAACATTTACCCCATGTGTGGTAGGGCTCTATATCGTTGCGGACATTCGATACGACACGTATCATCAATATACTTGATCAATACACGATTCGTACCGTCGATCCGCAAATTCAGGCCAATCCGCATTTTAGAAATCCGTAAGTCAGTCACTCGGTCTAAGCACAGTTTGTTTCCACTCTTAAAACTCATGTTTTTCCACCTTTCAACTTAAAAGAGATAAATTACTCAACATCAAGATTTTGAAGAATACAGACAGATCTTGAAGAAAACAGACAGATCTTGAAGAACTTAGACACATCTTGCAGAAAACAGACAGATCATCAAAAAAGCAAACAGATCTTGAATAATAAAGATAGATCCACAGATTTGGGTATATTGTTTGTGATCTATAGTTTTCATCTTGATGAAGCTCTGACCAGTCTGCTTTGGCAGACATAATGAAGAGCTGATGTGCTGAGGCTGAGTCCAGTCCAAGGTAATCCATGTGTAGCTTTCCAGTTAATTCCTGTAAACCAAATGACTTCAAACAAGATGAACAAGGACTCCACACTTTCAAAATAGGCAAATTGTATGCACGAGATTCAAAGCACAAATTGTACAATATCACTGTGACAAAAAATTAATTTCTTTCATGACTCATAAGGAGATTGAGGAATATTAAAGACTGATAGAGATATTTGATAAACACATAGCCTACATAAGATAAACTCATAATGATGGTCCAATGCAATTCCCATGTTTCATATGAAAGGAATAATACATTGCTGTATCTGGTAAAGACTGTCAGAGAATGTCGAAAACAGTTTCATATATAACTAAACTTGTATAAATGCCCAAAACACACCTTCACATTAATTAGAAAAAATAAACCAAGAAACCCAGGAAAGATCATAAAGCATATCTGAAAACATATTTAAGAAGCACTGTGGCAATAATTACCATGTCTTTTTTATGAAGATTTACAGTTTCCCTTTCCTTTTCTCAGTTTCAAGCAATTGTACGTTTCATTCAGACTTATCTCAACCATCAGTGCTTCCAGCTATCTCTTTATTTTTCTTCTATCTTTTTTTTTTCTGGGAGATTTTTGCTACCTTTCCAGCTGTGCAAAACCTGAGTTTTCCACACTCTAAAAAATGTCGGGACAAAATTGGTTTTTTAGATTCAAAATGGTTTTTTGAAAAACCAAATTTCAATGCAAAACCAACATGGATTTTTAAAAAAATCCATGTTGGTTTTTTGCATTGAAATTTGGTTTTTCAAAAAACCATTTTGAATCTAAAAAACCAATTTTGTCTGAAATTTTTTAGAGTGCACTGCACAGCTGCTCTCCATGTCAAGGCTCAAGAAGAGACCTTTGTTGACTTCCCTGATCTTATCAGCCTCTTATCTGACTAACACAATGTAAACATGGCAAAAAAATATTCACAAAAAATGTAATATTGTAATAAAAATTGTATAAAAAGTTACATGTTGCTTTTACTGCAAGTTTTGCAAGAATGATATGAAAAATTGGGACAATAATTTCTTCTCATAGCTTTTTATGCACAGCACTTAGTCTGGAATGTAGTACATGAATCCAACACACTGATGCATTTATTGTATTTCTACACAAAATCTTAGATTGGCATTTTTTGTCCAGGTAATTTATAAATCTGGTTGAGCACTTTTGAATAAGAAAAGTGCATGTTCTTGTTTGGTCAAAAAATAAATTTAGTCAATAGCTTAGCATTGGCATGCACAGTTTTAAAGCTTATTAACTTCTCACCTTTTCTACTTCCTTTAAACATTATTTTTAACATCTAACATATAATTTTTATAAATACACACATTTTACACCCAAATGTTCTAGAATGATTCTACCAATCTGCCATCCTACAAATACACAATTAGACAGTCTTAAAAAATAGTAGACATATAAATATCCAGGGAGAGTATACTTGATCACACAGAAAGCCAAAAAATGTCACTACTGGCCAATTTGAGGTTACAAAAAAGGCCTAAAGAATGTCATAGGCCTTAGGCAAAGTCATTTGCTCCCAGGTATGGGCCTAATTGCCTAAAATGACCACCGAGATTCTAACCTATGGCTCTAATAGTGTCCTGTGCACAAGTGTAATATCAAAATAGTGAGAGTTGGCCCCTGGCTAAAGTAAATGACCATGACAGTCACTGTCCAGACAGTGCAGCCCTCCAAGGCAGGGCATTGCCTGTGGCAAACTGAACACACCAGTGAATAGCAATTTAGCAAGGTTGAATCCCTTTCAAACAGATCAGATCATCAGATCCCATTAAACAAGTAGTGACATTGCAGTGTCCAAGGAACATACATGTATATCAATAAATGAGTATTCATTATAAATTAATCAAATCTTTTAAATATCTTTCTTTAACCATGAAGGGGTTTTCCTTGAGTGCAGACTGCAGCATTTCTGATAGTTACTATTTGTTTGTAAATTACTTTTTTGTAAAAAAAGTCCTGTCAGCATAAATGGGTGTAACAAATGCAATATCAGAGAGTGGTTGATGCGCCACAATTAAGTCATCATTCACCAATCATTTAGCACTCTGAAACATCCTTGGAATGCTGAAGAAAGTGTTTTATCATCTTCCAAGGTTGTCTAACAATCAAATCATAATTTCTTGGTACTTCATAAGTTGGGGGGATTTGCTTGGGAACCATGAAAGTCTATGCTCAAGAGGGCAACAAATTTTATCCTTCCTCAAAATAAAGGTGGTTCCCTCCATATCTTTGTCATTTGCAAGCACCATGCACTGAAATACAGCACGTTGCATTCCCATATCTCCACATTATCTTCTCGTATGAAGGGTACACTTGAATCTGAATTGCTGTGAAAACTCACTTTAATCCAATTAAAGAGGTCTCATAAATTTCTCTGGGAAACATACAAGCACCCTCAAAGTTTTTGAGAGAGACTTTGAGCAAATTTTCCTGTTTAAAAAGAAAGTGAACACGTCATTATAAAGCTGTAAATGTAGCATGATGTTGGCATAAATGTTGCTTAAATGTGGCATGAGAATAATTTAGCACATACCCATATAGCCCCCAGGCCTGGGATTTGTCACTCAACAGTTGCATTTAGCGTTTATGCTTTCAAGCAAAAAGGTCTCGAGTTTACTTTGAACCAAAAAGTGAAAGAGGGAAATATAGTCACTCAACAATGTTGAAAAAATTGAAAAGAAAGTTTATGAAACCCTAAGGCTGGGTGGAACATGCACATCTAATACTTTCAGTCTTTTTGCTGAAGAATTTCATAAATGATTGTATTCATGTAATGTAATAACATTAATTACTTTATTTGTGAAAAGGAAATGGAGATTTATGATTGTATTGGCATACCTTGTTGGGTGGTAGCTCTTTTTTGTTTGCAGTCATTTTGCAAACATTGGCAAGCAGGTGGTCAACCGTCACTTAATAAGCTCAAATAAAAGGCAAATTATTCCACTGGTGTCTGTTTGTGTGTAAGAATAAAGAGCATCAACAGAGTTCTGCAAGAATGGTTCTGACAATGATAATCATTAGCTAAGCATATGCAAAATGCATGTAGATGCAAACGAGTAGAAAGAGAATTTGGTTGTTTCTTATTTGAAAAAGATAGAGCTATAAGGTTAAGTTATAGATCCATGGAAAAAAGAAACTTACAGAACCAATTTGTCTTTAGCCAATGACAACTATTATATATCTATCACAACTTAAAGTATAACACCCTTCAACCTTGCAGTCATCTTCCAACTTTTCCAGTGCAGTTGTTGCATCAATTGTTTTAACACCAGATGATATCTTTCTCAAATTCCTAAGGACCTCAAAACGTTTCACAACACTCCAGTACAATGGTTTCAAGTGTCAGCCACAATAGATTTCTAATGTACATCAAGCATTTCTTCGGGAAGCTCCTCAGTGCAGATCATCCATCACACACGAATGCAATGCTATAGGAAACATGTGTGACTATTTGTGTGTGACTATTTGACACCATATATTTGACAGTGTCAACAGGGTTATGGTGGTGGGTTTTGCTTTGGAATATAAAATGGGTGTACATCTATGGTGTATCATACAGTATCAATGAATCTATAAACATCTATCTATCTATCTATCTATCTATCTATTTATCTATCTATCTATCTATCTGTCTATCCATCTATCTATCTATCTATCGGTGTTGTAGTCCAGGCCGCGACATCCAAGGCCGAGACCGAGGCATGACTCAAGAGCCTCCGAGACTGACACCAAGGCCATCAAAGTGTGGCCTCGATGCCTTGAACACTGTCCCAAGGACACCCGAGACCAAGCAAAGGCCAAGGATTGGGCATCGAGACCAAGACCATCAAAATATGGCCCCTATAGGCCGGCCTCGAGACCTCCAACTTAGCTATCTATCTGTCTATCTATATTAATCTAAGTCTTCATCTTTTTATGCATGAGTGTATGCATGCATGTGTTTGTCTGACTGGCGGAACAATTCAGTAAAAGTTTGATGCAGGTTTCACAAAAATTCCAGTCAGTCATTCTAACACGTTGAGATGGAACAAACAGTTTACTCCATTATAGAACATTGTAAGATTATGAAGTTGTTTAGTGTAAAGGTGTGAAATATATATCTAATAAAAACAAATTAAACCATTTTAATCCTCAGTTCATCAACCTATCCAGAATACTATCTGGAACATCTCAGGCCTGTGTGCATGCAGTCATGTGTCTTTGGTGCAGTACTGTGTAGTGATGCATTTGTAGCATACAGCTGAGCTGTTTCAGTCCCTCACTCCCCTGGGAGGTATCCTGCTCCATTCCTGGGATATTTGATACTTGGAACACACTTTCTTGACACTGGCAAATGTTAGAAGGCAAAAAATGTGTTTTGAGTGAAAAAAAGGAAAGTGAAAAAATGCCATGGTTGATACTTGGGTGTCACAGTCAATCTTAAATAGCACCAACTCGCCAAAGACAACTTGAGACAACTTGAGAAAAACTTGAGACAAGTTTGAGACAAGGCTGCTAAATGAATGATACCTGCAAGCATAAGTAGCCATGTTGTAGTGCAATGTGTTTGTGGTGCAGTTAACTACACCAGGTTGCAAAAGTTTGGGTGGTTTTTGGATGATTAGATTGTTGCATTGTGAGTTGGTGGAGGTTTTATCTTATCTCATATCATTGGCTAGTGGCAATGACTACATATGCTCATAAATAATATTTTGAACCATTTTCATGGCTGCATGATAGCTATATATGCATGTGATGATCTGTCAAAATTTACTTCACCAAAAAAGACAAAATATCACAAAAATTGTAATTCGTCAGACACAACTTTAAGATGGTTATAGAAATACACAATATTTCAAATTCTTAATATTGCTTCATGGTTGAAGATTATGATCTAACAGAAAAAATATTGAAAACAAATTTGGCATGGGAATTGCTTATTTATATCCAGGATGTCAAAATTGTCAATGCTTGTATACAAATGAAAGTGCATGCCATACAAGTAGGTGGCCAAAAATGCATATATTCATGAATATCCATACATCATATGCAGGTTTCATGAATTTATGTCATATCAGAGAGTTGTCATGCAAGCATGCAAAAAGTTAGCTACTCACAAAAGTTGATATCTCTCTTTCATGTACAGGTAATAATGCCATGCACCTGTTTGTCATTGTGACACAGTACACATTTCTTGTATAATTTTTCTGTCTGTCAATCTGTCAAATATGTGTATATCTGGTTTGATAATGTGGAAATTCAGGGAACTAATTGTCTGATATTATCTGCAATATCTATCTATCTATCTATCTATCTATCTATCTATCTATCTATCTATCTATCTATCTATCTATCTATCTATCTATCTATCTATCTATCTATCTATCTATCTATCCCTCCCTGCCTCTCACCACTATACACATAAGCTTCCATTGCCATCCAACTGAGAGAGTTGATGACTTAGATGACTTGAAATTAATAAGTCATTCAGTTCAATCTCCAAGCAGATTTTGAACCCATTGTGGTGTGAATTGAGTCAAAACCTTTCCCATTACAAGTATACATACATGTACATGTACTAAAATGTGTAGTTTTAAGGTAGACCTGTAGCAGCAGTCAATTTCTCAATCCTCTACCTCACAGTAGTCAGTACCACCTCCTCTCGTCTTTCCATGCTATTGCAGCTGGACAAACACTGCACTGGGTGAATGAAGAGAAAAAAAGTTGAGAAAATAGGAAAAAGGAAGAAGAAGAAGACTAGAAAATAAAGGTCAGCAACATGTAGAGGTAAATTGCTTGCTCTCAGCCAACTCTCTTGATTTTTTTGTTTAGGTTTTTTTCTGGATTTCTTCTTAACTTTTTGTCCTGATTTTTTTCTCAACTCTCTCTCTCTTCCAAATTGTGATATTAAATCAAGCAAAAAGAGTACAATTCTTGAGTAACATTTCCCAGATCACATTAGCAAGAAAGTGGAATACCAAACAGAGGTGATAGACAGAGTAGCTACCTTAGCAGCTCCAAGATATGCGATGAAACAATAAATAAGACAAGTAGAATGCGTTACATTTCAGCTACAAAGTACATTCCTGGCAAAAAGTAAATTGAATGTGTAGTACTCTAATGCAACAGACTGATTGACTGCCTGGCTGCTTGACTACCTGCATAACTGACAGACTGATTGACTTTCTGAAAGATTGAGTGGTTGCAGCAAGGAACTGTTAGGAACATCAGTACAATGGCCTCATGGCTGACTACCTGGTTAGCTGACTGACTACCCGGCAGGCTGACTGAATGACTACCTGGTAGGCTGACTGACTGACTACCTGATAGGCTGCTGACTGACTACCTGATAGGCTGGCTGACTGACTACCTGACTGAGTGACTACCTGATAGGCTGCTGACTGACTACCTGGCTGACTGGCTGAGTGACTACCTGATAGGCTGGCTGAGTGACTACCTGGCTGACTGGCTGACTGACTACCTGATAGGCTGACTGACTACCTGGCTGACTGGCTGAGTCTGACTACCTGACAGGCTGACTGAGTCACTATCTAGCTGACTATCTGGCTGACTGGCTGAGTGGCCACCTGACAGGCTGGCTGAGTGACTACCTGCCTGGCTGACTGACTGATTCTGGCTGGCTGACTGACTACCTGATGAGTGACTAATAACTGGTTGATTTTCTGAAAGATTGAGCAGCAAACAGGCTGTTGAGATGCCAGGTAATCTCTGGGACTGACTGACAAGTTGGCTGGCTGACAAACTTGCTGATTGATTACCTTTTTGGATGATTGAGAGATTATTTGATTGTTTTCAAGAATGATTGACTGGTTTGTATTTATAGTTAACCATGACTGAAAATTCAAGGTATGGAAAGTGAAGTTGTTCCAATTCAAGCATGGATCAAATAAAGTTGCAATGAAATTGAATAAAAGTCCCTTCCCCTCTCCTCCTTTTCCTGAATGACATGACATAATGCATGCCATATACAGGAAATGCTTTGCTCAATACAGGCAATAGAATTTCATACTAAAGTGTTTCTTTTCTGTTAAAAAATCTCATCATATTCAAAACTGATAAAGATCTGACAAATTTCACCCTCTTTAGATATCAGTCCTCCATCTAATGTCCCAATACACTATCGTGACCACAGCTACCTTGCTTTAAAATGCTTTAAAAAACTTTTCAGAGTTGATATTTTTGTTGACATTTCATTTTATTCATCTTCATGAACTGGGAACAACATAAAGTTGGAATTTCAGAGGTGCTGTCACGCGATCCAGCCATTCTACAACATGTCGTAACTTTTGGGGAGCATGCAAACTTTTGAGGAGAGAACTCCAACAGATAGTGTGTCAGACAAACTTCACATTACAAGAATGGTGCCATCACAAACACACAATTGGGTAAAGTTGTAATAGGAAGCCAGTTGTCTGTTATGAAACAGAATTCTGAAACATGAAAAAATGTATAGGTAGAGTAGGCAGGCCTGAAGCTCAAATATTTCTTTCTCATTACAAACTTTATTGCACCGTATCGACAAATTCGCTCGCATTGTATTTGGTGGTATCGATGTGTACCGAATTATATTTATTGATTGATATCGAATTGTATCCTATTTCATTTTATCTATCTGTCAGATTCTATCTATCTATCCTATGTCATTGCACTTTTGATTTTCATCTCTCTTTTTATTTGTTCGCGTTCTTTCCTCAATGTCAGCCATTTGAAAACCACCTCGTCGAATAATTACTATATTATGTGATGCTAATCAAATGGTCCAGTGGTATAGGATCTATATTTGGCAGGAAAATAGTGCCATGATTGCAGTATACAGCATTGCTTTGTGTGAGTCAAGCATTCATTAATTCTTTATCACCTTGCTAAACAACAGTGCTATCAGTAAAATCTTAAGCTGTGAAATTACATGCCTGTGGGCTCTGAATTAGCTGACTATTTTGGACTCTGCTCATAGTATATAAATATAGTAATTAGCAAAAAGCAAGATAATGCATGCATACCTGCAGTTGACTAGTTTGTTAATCTGATATAGTGTTGATATCAGTGATATCAGCATTTGTTGATATCATGCTCTGATAGCAGTTCTTTCTGGTAACCTAACACCTTATTGGAGGGCCATACAGCTAGTTTAGATATGGGGTGCCAGTGCCTTGCCAACTTACCATACATGAGTAGCACTTTCAACCTGGGCCAGTGCACCTCAGTACATGAATTAAGTTCAATTAAATAAAATTAAACCAAATTGGACATATCTCAACTGCTCTCAAGTTCAGTGTGTCCCTATGATAAAAATCATTGCCCCTATCAAGGCTAAGATGCATGAGTCCTGTCTGGATTTCACAAAAGGGTCGTTCCAGGGCAGACATAATGATGGGATGGTATTACATTGAGTTCAGACAACATTTGATCAGTAAATTTCAAATGACATCACAGTAGCCTACTTATAATATACTCCAACCAATTTAATTAGATACAAAAAAATTTGTAAAACAGGGTTTTATGCCAGGTAACGGAAATCCATCACTATCAAAAATTCAATGTGCAGTTTCCCTTAAAATTTACAGATTCTAGTCCCCTGTAAGATTCCCATCATCATTCTGTAGAGAAACAGCAAAATTTTGCCACAACAACTAAGACATCAAATATACTGTTGTTATTTTCTAGATTTTTTTTCTCGTTTTTGTTTTCGTTTACAATGTATACTGATTTATATAAAACATTTACAAAAATTGAGTTGGGTATATAGAGCACTGTGAAACTTTTTACTTTGGGAATAACTCTGCTTCTACTGCCCATTCATTCACTGGAATCATTTGTTTTCTTGCTTTTTACTGCAATAGGCATACTTAAGAAGAAGAAGGAAAAAAGACAAAATCAACAAAAAGAGGCAAATGCAATGTATAAATACTGGCCAAGTATACATACACACTTGGATTCCTGCTGCCATTAGCCAGTGGCCCTCTAGAAATGCTCTGCCTCTAAATATCTCCCATTGGCTCAATGTAAACAATGGGGCCACACTCTTTTTGGGCCATTTAAATGGGGTGTTTTGTAAACAGAGAGAAATTAAATGCAATCTTGGAATACTTCTTTCCAGAATGTAGGCCTACAATGTAGGTCTACCTGAGCTATAACAGTGCTCTGTGTCCTATAGTTGTTGGCTTTGAAACCATTGCTGAACAGTTAGGTTCCTTTAAAATTTGACTTTTTTGTTCAGATTTAAATTAGTCCCAATCTCTTCATTTTGATTTTAGAATGTCTAACATTTCAAGTCATATAATTATAGAAATATCTCACATTGGTATTTTCCTGTTGGTTACTTTTTTTGGTTGACACATAATTAACAAAATTTCCATTTACCTACATGCATTTTAGGTGACTGGAAAAAATTACAACAATCTGGCAAAAAGGAAACGATTTACAGTGTCATTTTTACAAAAGATATCAACTTATTTCCCATTTAATTTTAAGCATGGTGCCAAAATCTTAGTTCAGGCCAATATTCTCCTTTTAAAATGAAGATACAAACATGTAAGTAAGTTGATGTAACAGACAAAACTTCAGGAGAATTGAGAGCAAGCCTGAAGTCTCAGAAGCCTGTCTCAGGTCTCAGATCAGATCTCCAGCTATCCTGACAAAGTTATAGAGACCTCAGTTATGCTAGAGATAGGACTCACACAGGAAGATAATGTTAACACAGAGATATGGCCACTTATGAACAGTCTAGCCTGTGAAACAGTATACAAATATATGTATACACAAAGAGCTATTTGATAGCAAAATATTGGGGCAACTTCTCATATTTTGGCTGCTATTGGAACTCAGCTTACAGGCTTTGTTTGTGATTTTTGTCTGGGTTTGTAGGTCCAAGAACTAAGTAATAGTTATGTGTGTCTTTAAATATTAGGTCATATTTTCACAGATTCCCAGCAACCAATAAGATGATCGACTCAGAATGATTGGTTCATCAATTGCATTGGTCGAAATTGCTGCAAAATTATTTGTCGACAAATTGTCGCGATCAACCAACATTACATTACGACAATAATAACCTTTAGCGGGATAAAATTTAGCTTACCAAAAAGCAATCAAACATTAATTTTTGTCATTTTCAACCAAATTCCAGTGCAATTAATCATTCCAATTTCCAAGAATTAATATTCAACTAACTGAATAAATATTTTGCACCTAACAGATTGCACAAGCTGCAGTAGTTGGCTGCAGTGCTTCGCCTCAGTGCAGTGAACTCAGCTCAGCTACTTCCAAGTACAAAATTGTTATTTGTCATAATTTAATTACACCGAAACCTGTTTAGTGCTTTGTTATCAGGCCTAATTAATTTTGGTGCCAATTAATAAATTACCAAATATCAGGGTGGTATTTTCTGGTTCTCGCTTTATCAAAAATAGTACCTTCTGCCTAAATTGACTGGATTGGGGTGCTACTCTGTCAACTTTTGATTTTCAGAAAATTAAAAATATCTTTCTTTTTTGTTCAGAATATTCAAATTTTTTCTGATACTTTAGGCTAAAATGTTTGCTATTAGACTACAACTTTCCAAGCAAGATAAGGCAGTCTTGGAAAGTTGTAGTTCCTCCAAATTTACCAGTAGTTGAACTTCACCTATCAAAGGATTGTATTTTAAATTCAGTTCAAGTAATCAATTTAGACAGGAGTTACTACTTACAATGCAATATTTGTAGGCTTACATTATCTTAGATTTTATCACAGGGCACATCATATGCTTTTATCTACTAAATTTATATGAAGTCAAAAGTTGGCAGGAATAGTAATTGTGGCTCAAAACACCACACACTTCTGTGGCTACCAAGTTGTGATCAATGGCATAGCTGACAAGCTGGGGAGAGATTTATTACAAGAAAGATCTCTGCAACTTGTGTGATTTACTAGAAAATGCTGTGTGGTGTCATGATACCCTTTAAATATGCTTTTACATTTGTTTTGTTTTCCTTTTGAAATATTACCCTTGCTTTCTCACTGGGTAAAAATGGGGAAGAGGGGTGTATAATGTGCACATGGGTTCTCTGTCTGTCAACATAGGGCCTTTATAAGTACCCCAGTCTGGGGTGGGGGCATGGGGAGGGTAAACCTGGCCCCTTTTAGGCCTACTAGTACCACAATCAAATTAACCCAAAGATATCCTGTATCCTATATGCAAACTAATCAACACATGAATTAGAAATCTGATAGATTTTTGGAACTTGAAGTTTTTCTTGAAGTGCATATTGTACCAACAAATTGGAAATACTTGACAAGTTGTGCACGTTTTATCAGAAAGCTAGAAACAGGACGTAGGCCTAAGCTAATTTTGTGTTCAATATTGGACCTCTTTGTTATCATAACTAGCACAACGGTGAAGTAATTATAGTGCCTATTTATAGAACATTTTAAGCTGCAGAAATGGCACATCTAGGCTAAAATTAAACTGGGAAATCTTCAAAATTACCTTTAATTTGGTTGTTTCATCTTTAATGTATACAATCAATATGCCGACAGGAGTATTGCATACAATCATGGTATGTGTTTATTTACACAGAACCTGACTTAATTTGTGCATGATTGAATGTTACGCAATGTTTGTTTATGGCTTCTTAGAATTATAGGGGGTGGTTCAGGGCAATTAACAGCAGGCCAAAACAAAGAGGGGTGAATGTAATTAAGTCAATAACACACCCCTTTATCGCAGTAAATGAGCCTCGTGTCTTCAATATATTGGGGGTACAGGAATGTAGATAGCCAAACACAGGGCAGATAGATACATGAGATAGGCCTAAATTGTCAGATATGCCTGCTTAGCATGAGACTGTGTTTCTTCAGCAGCTTCTTATTGAAATGTGATGATGGATAGATAGACAGTTAGATGGAGAGATAGATAGATAGGTAGATAGGTAGATAGATAGATAGATAGATAGATAGATAGATAGATAGATAGATAGATATATAGATTACCTTTAGACAACATAGGTAGAGAGATAGATAGGTATATTCTGGTCATACGAATTTTTAAAGATTTATAAATTACATGACAATGAGATAGATATTGAAGTATTTCATTATAGATGTAAAGGCGAATAGCAACATAGACAGATTTGGAAATGGAGGGAGTCACTCAAAGCCAGGGTTTACCTAAACTTAGAAGTTAGAACTGGGATTTGGGATTTGGAGATTCTTTATGATTAAAGAGAGAAACATAGTGCTCTATCACTTGCTTAAATAGGCCTAACTCGGCTAATGTATCCAGATAATTGGGATTTACTTGTAGATCTACTGGATTTGAAATACTAAGTTTTTATTTTATGTTTATTGTGGTTATCACGATTTCAGGCCTGCTTCAGGTCCATAGGTAATCCATGCAGTTATCTTCCGACAAGCCAAGGATTATGTCGGCCTATTGGTGATTTCCAATCTGGATTTTAGTTAAAATTAACTTGCAGGTCACATTTCATGTTTAAAATTTTTAAAGAAGAAAGTATTATGAAAAAAATTAATAAGTGACTTACAATCTTTCGACATCTTTGGGAATGTGGGGTGGTACATGTTTCAGAGAACGGTAACTGCAATCCAAGGAAGCCCCCTGACAAACACACTCCTGGGGACATCTCTGTGAAGAAACAGTAGTGGCTAGAAAGACCACCAAGACAGTTAGAGCCCACATCTTGAAAGTATCCTTTGTCCAAATGGTAAAATCCGAGGTGTATGTTCAAACTGTGCCCCCGGTCTTGAGACGGGGGCTAGACCATGTCTACTGCGGCACCCAGGCCGCTGGCGGGACAAGATTACCCAGGGTTTCAACGTACTCCTCACCCTTGTCCAAAAGGGCACAAATCATCAAAGAAATCCACTAGAATTTTTTGTAAATTCGCCACGTAACTCCTGCTCAATATCTAGGGTGATTATCAATCCTCAAAGAGTGTATTAAATGCTGTCACAGAGGTTTATATGATAAAACAGACGCTCCCTGCAATCCATGACATATTCCTCATGATCAGCTGCATGAGACTGAAGCTCAACTGACACACCAGCGCCTCCCAGCCAGCCATTCAAGTGCACTCCCCCTGCCACCCCCACCTCACAAGTGGAACGGTCGAATTTCTTCACCTGGCTACTTGAGTGGTTGCAACCATTTCGCAACATGGGGGGAGCAGCAGGCAGTCTCGCTTGAATGAATTCGATTGATTCGAAGAAAGTTTACATTGGAGGCAGAACGAGGTATCTGGGTGTCGTCTGCTTATCAGACAACAGAGCAGACAAAAGAAAAAGATTGTCAATTTGAAGAAAACTGAAGAAGACAGAACTGTAAAGGTAAGACTAGACATTTTCAAGAACATTTTTGTGGTAACGATGCGGTTTCTTGGCAACGACATGACCATCTTGACATGAAAGAAGGGGAGGGTCGTAAAACCACAGACTGGAACGGAACTGGAGGTAGAGACCACTCAAAGACACACAGAGAGACCAAGACAGAGAGAGACTGGACAGAGATAGAGAGACAGAGAGACAGAGAGATGGAGTATCTGAGACAGCTACAGAGAGGCAGAAAACTTCTGGTTTAAAATCCCAGTTCCATGAAACTAACAACAATCAAACTCCTTTTGCAATTACTTTAATATAGGCCTAAGTCCTTATCAAGTTATCATGTTTTACTGAGCTTTTTTAATAGATGTTAATCTCTGTAACTGTTCTGGGCATACACAGAGACACCAATAATGTAGACGATCATAGTAATTAATTCTTGATTCAGAATATAATAAAGATGCCTAATTTTATCAAAAGGGTCGTAGTCCTATGAGAAAGGCTAATTACTGTCAGTGGCGTATTTAGGGGGGGGGGGCATTGGCCCATGTATTGCCCCCCCCTCAAGCTATTTCTAGATACCCCCCTGATTACTGTTTTTACTGAATACTAATTTGATGAAAACTATGCTTTGAATCATTGACTTATAAATCTGAAAACTATAAACACTATACACATTTTATACACAGATATGGGAGACTTGTATTGGTTGTGCAACTTGTGCTTCAGGATAAGTTAGTTGTTACACCTTCTGAGTTCTGAGGGTGCACACTGTTGAGAACTGAGAACACAAGCTGCTGAACAGACAACAGCGCCTCCTGTCCTCACGTGAGTCCAAGGAATGAGACTGACAAGCTGACACGCACCCTTGTGAGCAAGTTGGAAGAGTCAAGGAAAGAAGATGTTCTGCAAAATGCACCAATAATTTTCCTGCTACATTGACTACCAGTGACTGCACAAAATGAAATTACATTGAACAAGTACCTTCTCTGGGTAACCTTCTCAATCATCCAGCCCAATAATGATGATTTTGCTGTGTGTGTGTCTCCATATAGGCCTATAATTGTTCATTAGATGAAATTTGCCATTTTTGCAGTAAAGAGGCGATGGCTTTTCTAAAAATCGGAGATTGAAATTTTGGGATAGGGTGTGCATATTGTCCAGTGGCGGATCCACATACGGTGGTCTGGGGGGGGGGCATGGCGTTTTTCGGCATTCGTGAACCCGCTTTGTTGCTTTTTTCTTCACAATGGTGTATCAAATCTCAGTGGTCTAGGGGATCCCGGGCCCCCTAGGCCCCCCCCCCCCCCCGGGATCCGTCACTGTAATGTCTAACATAAGAGTTCTTTGTTTCAACTATTCCAATGCAACAGTAAGTAATAGTTGACAAGACAAGCAATGACCAGACAAAAAGTGATGAGACAAGAAATGGCAAGACAAGAGATGACAAGACAATGGATGACACAACTAGAGATGACGAGACAAGAGATGACAAGAGATGACAAGAGAAGAGAAGACTAGACTATAGATGTCAAGACTAGAGATGCCTGACAAGACAAGAGATGATGAGACAAGAGATGGCCAGATGTGAGATGATCAAACAAGAGATGGTGCAACAAGAGATGACAAGACAAGAGATGACAAGACAAGAGATGACAAGACAAGAGATGACAAGACAAGAGATGATCATACAAGACAAGAGAGGAGACCAGACAATAGACAAGAGATGGTGCAACAAGAGATGACAAGACAAGAGACAACAAGACAAGAGATGGCAAGACAAGAGATGACAAGACAAGAGATGACAAGACAAGAGATGATCATACAAGACAAGAGAGGAGACCAGACAATAGACAAGAGATGGTGCAACAAGAGATGACAAGACAAGAGATGACAAGACAAGAGATGACAAGACAAAAGATGACAAGACAAGAGATGACAAAACAAGATATGACAAGACAAGAGATGACAAGACAAGAGATGACAAGAAAAGGGATGACAAGACAAGAGATGACAAGACAAGAGACGACAAGAGAAGAGATGACAAGAAAAGGGATAACAAGACAAGAGATGATAAGACACAAGATGACAAGACAAGATATGACAAAACAAGAGATGACAAGACAAGGGATGACAAGAGAAGAGATGACAAGAGATGACAAGATAAGGGATAACAAGACAAGAGATGACAAGACACAAGATGACTAGACCACAGATGACAAGACAAGAGATGAGTCAGATGACAAGACAAGGGATAACAAGACAAGAGATAACAAGACAGGAGATGACAAGACAGGAGATGACAAGACAAGAGATGACAAGACAAGGGATAACAAGAGAAGAGATGACAAAACAAGAGATGACAAGATAAGGGATAACAAGACAAGAGATGACAAGACACAAGATAACTAGACCAGAGATGACAAGACAAGAGATGAGTCAGATGGCAAGACAAGGGATAACAAAACAAGAGATGACAAGAAAAGAATTGACAAAACAGGAGATGACAAGACAAGCGATGACAAGACAAGGGATAACAAGACAAGAGATGACGAGACAAGGGGTGGTAAGAGAAGAGATGATAAGACACAAGATGACAAAACTAGGGATAACAAGACAAGAGATGAGAAAACAAGATATGATAAGACGAGCTAAGACGGGATGACAAGACAAGAGATGATCAGGCAAGAGATGACAAGGCAGGGATAACGAGACAAGATATGACAAGACAAGAAATAACAAGACAGGAGATGACAAGACAAGACATGACAAGACAAGGGATAACAAGACAAGAGATGACAAGACAATGGATGACAAGACAAGAGATGACAAGACAAGGGATAACAAGACAAGATATGACAAGACAAGGGGTGGTAAGACAAGAGATGACAAGACACAGACACAGGATGACAAGGCAGGGATAACGAGACAGTATATGACAAGACAAGAGATGACAAGACAAGAGATGATAAGACAAGGGTTAACAAGAGAAGAGATGAAAAGAGAAGAGATGACAAGACAAGAGATGACAAAACAAGAGGTGACGAGACAAGGGATGAAAAGACAGGAGATGACAAGACAAGACATGACAAGACAATAGATGCCTGGACATAGAGTATACAAAACAAGAGATGACAAGACAAGAGAGGTCAAGACAAGAGATGACTGACTATACAATAGTAATGAGACAAGAGATGACAAGACAAGAGATGACAAAACAAGGGATGATAAAACAAGAGGTGAAAGGACAGAAGATGATTAGACAAGATATGACAAGACAAGAGATGATGAGACAAGAGATGATAAGGAAAGTGATTACAAGAGCAGAGATGGCAAAACAAGATATGAGATAAAGAGATGACCAGACAAGAGATGGCAAAACAGGTGATGACTAGACAAGAGATAATTAGACAAGAGATGAGATAAAGAGATGACTAGACAAGAGATGACAAGACAAGTGATGACTAGACAAGAGATGAGATAAAGAGATAAGGAGACAAAAGATGACAAGAAAAGTGATGACAAAACAAGAGATGACAGGATGGTGAGACAAGAACAGACAAGACAATGTATTATGAGACAAGAGATGACAATACAAGAGATGACAAGACAAGAGATGATTAGACAAGAAATGACAAGACAAGAGATGATTAGACAAGAAATGACAAGACAAGATATATATAGTTACATCTGAACTTTGCATGAATTAATCAGGACGAAATCATATGTTATTCTTTATTACCCTCACATGTCCCATTATTGATGTAAATTATTGGCTTTCATTGTCATGACAAAGGCCATTACTAACAGCCAAAAAAAAAAAATAGGAAAAGCATGTTGTTGGATGACATATGCTTATTTATTGGCAAGACGCAAAGCTATGCATAGAAAATGGATAACATATCTTGAAGATGTTTGTCTTCTTTTTTCATTGAGATTTGTTGTGGTTATTAGGATGGTATCGATATGACGATCAAAACATCCCTTTTGTGAAGACTTTCCTTTTGAAGACCCTCCTCAGCCGGGAAGCGCAAATGGGGCCAAGTCCGAGTAAACGTTTGCGCTTTGTTGCCTTTCTGCGGGGTGAGGGCTGTCTCGGAGACTTGGATGAAGACCTTTGATAATATAATTTGGTATGGAAAATTAAAATGTGTATACATGACTGTATTTACACGTAAAATGTAATTGAATGTGTGTAAATTGTAATGTTGAAATAAACAAGAAAAAAACAAACATCAACCTGTTTGAAGAAGATGACAATCCTCTCCTTGGACGCCTTGACTTGCTCTGTGGATTATTGCTTAACTTTGTTGTGGCTGGTGTTGGTTTATTGAAAATATCTGTGTTGTTGGACAAACGTACTGCAGATGATACCGGAGCGGAAATGGTTGGCCGTGACTTTTGTATATTCTTCCTTTTAATGATCCTCCTCCTCAGCCGGGAAGCGCAAATGGGACCAAGTCCGAGTAATCGCTTATGCTTTGTTAACTTTCTGTAGGGTGAGGGCTCTCTCGGAGACTTGGACGGGACCCTTTTGGGAGAAGATGACCGCCCTCTCCTTGGACTCCTGGGAATCCTTGGACTCCTCCGACTCCTTGGACTCCTTGGACTCCTGCGGCTCCTGGGAATCCTTGGGCTCCTGCGGCTCCTGGGAATCCTTGGGCTCCTAGCGTTCCTGGGAATCCTGGGAATCCTGGGAATCCTGGGACTCCTCGGACTCCTCGGACTCCTCGGACTTCTTGACTTGTTCCCTGAATTAATCAAGTACGCTTTTATAATTATAGTAAAATAATGATTACATATATTCATTGATGCAAGAAAGACAGGATAGACTATTACTGAGCTCTGCTCTTCTGACCTGTACGGGCTCTTCACAAATTATGTGATGCTATCAGAAGAGGAAGTGGGCGGGGGATGGGGGATGGGGGATGGGGGGATGTCGCAATATTTTGACTCTCACAAAGCATTGTCTGAAATGTTATATTTTTGTGATGCTTTAGTTTTAATGATTTGGTAAATTTTTCCGCATTACATGTAGCTTCTCAGACAAAGACTTCGGGGGACTTCAGAAGAAATGTCGAAGGAACTGTGAATGAACTGAGAAGGCAATTCAACGTGTAAGTGGAACTATCCGTTTTACTGCTCTCTGGCGTCCAGGAGCACAAATAAAATTTTTCCGGGAACACGCCGCCATTTTGTACAATTTCGAAGTCGATGGACGCTTGGATCCCGGACTCCAGGACAGTTGTTAAACCACTAAAACACTACGGATTGTAACGCCGAGTCTTACTTGGAAGGTTTACCGTGATTCTGGCCATTATCCAGTCGATTAACGATGTATATCTTCCGTTACGGCCGGACCAAGACCGAAAAATGTGGCGGGAGTCGGTCTGACGGACTTCATTGGGCGAAATATCTGGATTAGTCACAGGTATGTCTTATAAAACTGGCGGGATCCACGGATTAAATGCAGAAGTAGACTCGATTGGGCTAATCCAGTGTTGTCAAGCTGATTTTACAATTTTATGGACCTCGGAAAACCCTGCCCCATTGCATTGTACAGGCCTACAAAATGGTGGGGGGTTCCCGGACAAAGTTTATTTCTGCAGGGCGACGTCAGAGAGCAGAAAAAAGGAGAGTTCCACTAACACAGCTATGACTGCACTTCTCAGTTCAAATCCAGTGTAAGTACAAATTAGTTCCAAGTGTATAGAGTAGGTCGGGGCATGCGGCCCCCCTTAACTTCGAGGTGCGATTTGACCTACTTTTTATGGGTGATTGTTTGAATGCTTTTGCTGTCAGGAAGGGATCACTTGGCTCTACTAATAGCTAGTGAAGCAAATGTCTACCAATTTTAATAAAGCAGTTATGGCCATTTTTGTAAAAAAATTAAAATGGCCTTCTTACCCCACCCATCGGGCAAGAAGCCCCCTATTATAATCCTATGGCAATTTTTTTTGCGAGCGCATTCAGCCTAAAAGTTATTTCTTAGGGTTCTTCTTTCATTTTTAAGGCATTCTATTCACTTTTTCTGAATTTCAGAATTTTTCTGTTCATACATTTATTTTTTAATATTTTTTGCCCTGTTTCAATTTCGGCCCAAATTTTTAGATCTCATAAAGCAAAGCTTTATGAGATCTATTACAATTCTGAAGTTCTCTGTGCTAATCTGTGTCTAGTTGTCAATGAGGTCACTGTGACCTAGATATTGCAAAGGAGTGTGGAAAAAGCTATCCGCTCAATTCTTATTCTGGAATGGAGGCAAGTCACATGAGAGTTTCTTTTAGTTGGATTGATAGAGGACCATGACAGCATCACTAAACAAAAACCGGGAAATTTTAGTTTTAACATTTTTGAGTAATTTTACAACACTTGTCTAACATATATATGGCATGGCTCTCATTCCTAAGTAAGTCACCAGAGCATTGAGGCGTGACAATGTTATTATTGCAGCAATGCAAACATGTGCACAGATCTTTGCAAACTGTCTGTGCATCATGATTGCATGTGAATTCACTTTTCAGTTTCATGTCAGTATATCTGTGTGAGTGAATCTTCAGCCTCATCAAGCTACTGATCAATGTAGAGACATACATTTTTGTGCCATCTGCTCCTCAGACGCACTAAGGAAATCTGCTCCTCAGACGCACTAAGGAAATAAATTGGTGATAATATTACTTTTTGTTACTGAATTGGTCATGATAGTCACTGGTATCAAAATCTTATTTCAAAAATTCTGATTTTTTGGTGGTATTGACAATAATCGTGATCAACATCGCTAACACGGCAACAAGGGATACTTCCTGTCTATTGATCAATTAGAGGGGATTATTGTGACAGAAAGCAGTTAGGAAATCGACATAAAAATGCCACAAGGTGTTGCAATGGCTGAAATGGAAACATTAACTTTTCATAGTGAGTCCGTTGCTTTCTGTTTTTCGGTAACGAAAGAAATAATGTTTTGAGAAATTCACGGGCTATCATCATACTATTAATTCATGGATTCTTGACGCTACTTCAGCCAAACTTCTGATTACTCTACTATGAAAACTTACAAGCAGCTTTTTTATGCTACCCACAAGGTCCTTAGCCGGGTGTGGTATGTGTAATTACAGTCAAAGAAATTGAAGTGATGTTTTCTTTATTCCTCCATCCTCTCCCATGTCTTCATGGGCGTAGTGCTTAAATACAAAATACCTGTGGTATGTGAATTTCATCAAAATCAAATTTAATGCTTTAAAAAGACCCCTATCACTCAATTTTTGCAACAACTTAATAAGCTTGAGTTTCTGAGTCACTTGCCAAGTGGCTACCATTTAAGCTTCAACTGAACTGTTGAATCAGTGTTAATATCCATATGTAGTAGGCAGCCCAAAAACTCATGCTTATCAAGACTGCTGTGAATATCACTTTGTCATTCTCGGTCTTGGAATATGACGTCAAGAAGTGTGATTAACAAATTAAGAATTGATTGATCTATCTGTTAGTATGTATAATTGTATATTACACTGCAACTTTTACATGCTGAGCAAACAGGCCAAACATCAGCTCATTTCCACAGTTGACTATTGGAAGTACATGTCTGTTCTTCCTTGATTTTCACATCATTTGAGACAGGATGTGTCCATGACGACTGTTCTCCATCCAACCAATAGACTGAGGATGGGACCATTCGACTTCGGGGAAGGCTTGCATTTCCTTTCACTGTGCATGTTGCCCGAAAGTAAATACCTGGACACTTGCGATTATATTCATTTCTGTCTATTGTACTTAATGTCCCTACCTACCCATTCTTCACTGTGCAACGTTTCGCACTTGCAAGTGTCCAGGTTTGTTTTCTCTCAAGACTCTCACTGAACGCCGAAACAATAGGCCTCCCAACGGAACCCAAGTTGCCCATTTAACTGCTGTCTTTATGAGATCTTTGAAACCGAAAGGTTCTAGTTTCTATTTTAATTAGCTATTCTATCAATATTTAAGGTAAAGTACACATTATTAAATGGTTCCTGAAGCAGCTTCGACCCCCAGTGAAGGGGGCCTCATGCCCCATATCATGTGGGGCCTCTCGCCCCAAACCCACATATTTTAATTTGACCTCTATATTTTGAACTAAAATGCAAAAATCATGATCCAAATCATATTTATGTGATGGTCATAAAGTGAAGCAATGCAGATATCCATTATACTTTTAAAAATTTCCAAAGCTATTTCTGACAACCCCTTTCAAAGAATTAGTCAAAGTTACAAAAACCATGCACATTTTTTTGTTTCTTTAATTTCTACTATGGTTTGGTGCTGTGTTGTCCTGAAAATTTGTGACGTCACCTAAAACGCCTCTAGCTTCAATCCTATCAATAGATAAACGCACAAAAAATGTAAGTTTGGGGGGGGGGGCCTCTCACCTAACCCGGGCTTCTTGCCCCGACCTACTCTAAAGGTGTGTTATTCGGTTGACGACTTCATCATAACAATAATTTCAGCCACTGGAACTACTTATTCTAATATTGGTCATGAGCCACAGAAATTTTACAAGCATGTGAACATAGTTTCAATTATTGGACAAATTCAGTACTTTTCCTTATGGAGATCTTCCTCAGTCGGGAAGCGCAGATCGGGCCAAGTCCAACTAAATTCCTTTTGTGCTTTGTTGACATTCTGCTGGGTGAGGGCTCTCTCGAAGACAGGGATGAGGACTTTTTGGAAGAAGACAACAACCCTCTCCTTGGACGCCTTGAACTTCTTGACTTCTTTCCTGAATAAATCAATCACACTTTTATAATTATAGCATAGACCTAATAATTATTATATAATCATTGATGTAGGAAGACTGGGTAGACTCTTACTGAGCCCTGCTCTGCTGATCTATCATGACATAGATATTCTGGTTCTGGAAAAAAATTCACTATAGCGGGGCCCTGAAAATGACCATATTTGGCAAGTGAAGTAAAAATTTAAGTTGTCAGAAGAAGTAAAAATTTAAGTTGTCAGAAGAAGCTAGAATTGCTCGTAAAGCTTATCATAAAGCCAAAAGTTTCAATAATAGGCACAAGAGTGAGAATTCAATCGCGCAGTTAAGTGAGAAAAGTAGAGCCTATAAGAAGCTAATCCAGAAGGCCCACAGGGAACAAAAGCATGACTTTATTGCCTCGTTGCGGCAGAATAAATCAAAGGATCCAAAGCAGTATTGGAATGCTTTGCAGGAAAAGAAAAATGATCCCCCTCCGATCCCGTTGGAGGACTTTTTCAAGCACTTCCAGTCCCTATCTCAAGATTGTGCTATGACAGCCGATGACAATGCAGATACAAGGGATAAGGAAAGCCCTCAAACATTTGACACTGGTGCTTTAAATGCTCCATTTACTGCAGAAGAAGTATGTTTGAGAATCCTTAAACTTAAAAATGGCAAAGCAGCTGGAGTTGATCTAATTACAAATGAATTCATCAAGAACTCTTCTGATCAACTTGTGCCGCTCTACGTGTGCCTCTTTAACAAGGTCATGGAGTCAGGCAAAGTCCCGGAAGAATGGCTAGTGGGAATGATCAAACCTCTGTTTAAAAATAAAGGTTCTAAAACAGACTGTAATAACTACAGAGGCATAACTCTACTGAGTTGTGTTGGCAAGCTTTTTACTTCTTGCCTCAACGCTAGACTGTATGATTTCTGTGAGACTAATGAAATCATCAAAGAATCTCAAGCTGGTTTCCGCAGTGGTTATTGTACAACTGATCACCTATTTGTACTTCAATGCCTAATAGAGTTATTTCTATCAAGAGGTAGGAAGTTATTCGCCGGCTTTGTGGACTATGCCAAAGCCTTTGATACTATCTCACATACAGCATTATGGCTGAAGTTGGGTAAAGCAGGCATTGACGGGAAAATTCTCAAGGTTGTGAAAAGTATGTACACTAACATTAAGTCCTGTGTGACTCTTAATGGACAGAAATCGGACTATTTCACGACCTCACGAGGAGTTAGACAAGGGGAAAATTTGTCTCCACTTCTTTTCTCTTTGTTCATTAATGACATTGAGGAATTTCTAGTCAGTCACAATTGTACCCATATTACCTGTGATGATGCCATCCTGGACAGTTACATGAAATTACTTGTCCTTTTATATGCAGATGACACCATCTTATTAGCAGATACGCCATCCGGTCTACAAAAAGCCCTCAACGCTTTAAATGATTATTGTTCCAAATGGCAACTGGATGTAAATATTTAAAAAACCAAGGTACTTATTTTTAGTAGACGCAAAGTGTCTCAAGGTAAATTTTCTTTTCAGTACAATGGCACTGATCTCGAGATTGTCCAGGAGTACAAATATCTTGGACTTACCATGAACTTTAATGGGTCCTTCAAGAAAAGTACTAAAGCTTTGGAGGACCAGGCTTCCAGAGCCATGTTCGCCCTCCTATCTAAGGCCCGTAAATTAGGCCTTCCTATAGATTTGCAACTTGAGCTATTTGATAGCTTAGTGCAGCCTATACTGTTGTATAACTGTGAAATTTGGGGAGCGGCTAAAATAGAAAATGTTGAGAAATTCCATCTGAAGTTTCTTAAATACATACTTGGTGTGAAGAAATCCACCTGTAGCGCCATTGTTTACGGCGAGCTTGGACGCTTCCCGCTTTCTATAAAGATTAAGAAACAAATGATTGCGTACTGGGCCAAGCTTCTGCGCGGAAATCCATCAAAATTCAGTGCTGCCATGTTGCACTGCCTCTTACAGCATAGCGAGCGAGGGCTCCACTCCTCCAGCTGGCTTAATTACATTAAAGCCATCCTTGACGAATGTGGCCTCAGCAACATCTGGGTTACCAGGGAATTCCCTGGTATAAACTGGCTTAAACTCAAAGTCGAGCGAGTACTGAAGGATCAGTTTCTGCAAAATTGGAGGAATGACCTACAAACTAAGTCTTCTTGTCTTTTTTATTCAGAAGTCAAGGAGAGATTTGCTCTTGAGTCATACTTGTTATTTGCAAATACTAAAATTCGCAATGCGATTTGCAAACTTCGTACCAATAACTCTAGACTTCCAGTTGTTACTGGTAGGTATAGGAATATTCCCCGTAATGATAGATTTTGTACTTTATGTGCCGAGAATCTCATTGGAGATGAGTACCACTTGTTGGTTGAATGTTGTAATCGCGAAGTCTCTACTAAGAGAAATTTGTATATACCACAAGGTATTCTTTTACGGCCTTCAATGCACAAATGTGTCACTTGGTTAAAGAGTGCCCCAATTAGTGACATTAAAAAATTAGGCTGTTTCCTTAGGGATATTCTCCCACTATATTCGTAAATAAATATGACTGTTTAAAGTTCCTTTATTTATACCTATTGGAATATGAGTGAATTTGTGCTCTATTTAGCCATTTGTACTGTTTACTGAAGTCCTTTGGTTAGGTATATTTAGGGCACTCTTACAATACATGTACATGTATAATTTATATATAATATGTATAATATATGTGATATGGACTCCTATATAGGTATTTACTTATTTAAATATGTTCATTGAGTCATTGATAATAATGGATGACTTAGAATACTTTGTTCTAATGTTCTTATTGTAGATCTATAAAAATTGGCTATAGAGTCCTATATTGGTATAGATGTGTTATTGTTATATTCACTGTTTTATGGTGCTAGTCGAAACTGTATCTATTCATAAGTGACTTATGTATAGTCGCATCTACTCCGGTAATGTAAATGCAAATGAAGGATAAATGCTGTTATTTCTAGCAAAT
Source organism: Platynereis dumerilii (assembly GCA_026936325.1). Classification (NCBI taxonomy): domain Eukaryota; kingdom Metazoa; phylum Annelida; class Polychaeta; order Phyllodocida; family Nereididae; genus Platynereis; species Platynereis dumerilii. The sequence goes on from JAPTHN010000005.1 coordinate 53,518,173, forward strand.
GTATATAATTGGAATTATCATTGAGACTTTTCATTTGACATTATTAGCCTGTGACTACTTTTGAACTTTTTATTAGTACAAATGAATACATTCATGAAGAGACTTTACATCTTGAAGAGACAATGCAAAGTGGTCTAGATGAAAGCCACACACTCACTTGGTGGCAGTAGTTGCGGTTGAGGCGCCACCTGTTGCAATTTATGCAAAACGAAATAAGCATTTGTCAAAGAAAAATTTTTCTTTATTTTACTGTGCTTAAAATTTTTAACTACTTGTTACCTATCTGGGTATGTACATACTGTATATATGTTGAACTTGTTGTGTATTATTTTATTTTATTTAGTTGTTGCTCTATACCACAAGCAGTGGCCTGAGCGTAAATAAAAAACCTTGAAACCTTGAAACCTTGAAAAACGATTGTTTTTTAGTGGTAAACGTGGAGCTGCCGTCCCCACACCCCCGCCGATTGGTTTCAATGGCATTATTTTAACAAACTGTAACAAAAAAGTGACTAAAAATTAAGTTTTTAGTGGATTTTGTACTTCGTAGCATCACCAAAATAAGATTGTGTTGATGGCGTCATGTAAACATTTCTTGCCTGGTTACAATGACATGACGTCACGATTCTATATTTCCAAATATGGTCAATTTTCACCAGGGATGGGCACGAGTACATGCCAATGTACTCGAGTACGAGTACAAGTACTTTGCAAGTAACGAGTACAAGTACAAGTATCAATGTAATTGAATTGCAATCTGGATTTACACTTTTTTGTCAGGATTCAGCATTTATCAAGAATAATCTCAACCAAAATAACTATTTTCACCATCCATCTGATTTAGATCTGAAGACTCTAATTGGGAGTTTCCAGCTATTCTGAGTGGAGCTCTATGCTATTGAAACTGATTTCAAAATCGAAGTGATACTCCAAAATGAGAATTAACAAAGAAATTATCAGAAAATTAAATATAAAAAATGTAACTTTATAAAGGCAATAATAGAACTTTATATAACTGTTATGTGTCTAATTAATGTTCAGACAATAGCACCCCTATATTGCAATGCATCATTGCTCACAATAATACAATGCATGACTGTGTTTGAATAGCAATTGAGACAATGGCTATAGTGTCAGAATAGCAGTTAACATTCAAAATTAATGATAGTTATGGCAAGAAAATATTGAGCTATTTCATATTACTAGACAGTATCACAGGATATATATACCTGTAACTATTAAATGTCAAAGGAAATATATACATGATATATAGGTAAGTGTTCACATAATCATTACTACAGGTGAATAGGTAATAAACTAATTAAAGATATTTTTTCGTATTATTCCTGACTTCTCATACAGGCACTTCGCAAAGCCTTCAGTGAATAAATCAGGCACACCCCCAAGGCTGACCAATGGACAGGCTCTGAAGCATGTTATGCAAATGAGGCTGATTTAGCCGATTTACGCACTTATGAATATCTTAGAGATATGATTCTAACTGCGGCAGATAGATCTCTCTGAGACCTTTAAAATGATAGGTCTCGGGTCTCTGAGAAGTGAATAGTATTGACGCAAATCGCTGGTAAAGTTTTGAAGTGGAGAGAATACTGCTCGCTGATTGGCTGAGACGCTATGACGTAAATTTTATGAAAATATGCGACCATTGAGGGATTCGTCTAGGGTAGATTCTCTTTGTGCATACAGGGCATAACTCGGCATATTTTATTTGCATCTTGTGATCAACAAATATTTTCCTTAAACTGGAAATTAAGAAAGGACAGAAGCTGACTAGTATTAAATTTTCATGTGTTCATAAGAGTGCTGACTCACTGTTAATTTCTTCAAACCTAACAACACGGAGATAGTGATTATCTCTGATTCATACTTGGTTGTTAGTGTAGCCTATAGACCACAAACTAAGATAAACATTAAAAAGTTATACTTCCAAATATAATATTAAAACTGTAAATAGTAATCTAAAATCTCAAAATGATTGTTACTTAAATATGGCGACATTAGTTATATCAAGTTTCGAAGTTAAGGAATGCAGACTTTAATCCCTTTTACAGACCTTGTATTTGAAAAAAGTCTTTGTAAATATCAATACTTTGAAGCAAATACAAATACAAATACTTTTGAAATCTTGTTTCAAAAAGTACTCGGTACTCGTACTTGTACTCGTAGAATGTACTTGTACTTGTACTCTAGTACATTTGTAATTTGCTTTACTTGTACTTGTACTTGTACTCGTTACTTGCAAAGTACTTGTACTCGTACTCGAGTACATTGGCATGTACTCGTGCCCATCCCTGTGTAGCAGGCAATAAATTTTCAGGGTATTGTGGAAGGAGACGCTTCGCCGCTTCCCGGCAGAGGTCGCCACCCGTCAAGACGCTACGGCGGGCGCCCTCTCGCGGAATAGAGGCTACCGCTCCTATGACGTCATTCCGTAGTCTACCGTTGAAGCGACCTGTGCGTCTTTATACGGTTGTGGACTTTGGGATCTTATAGGTGAGTGTATCACCTTCCATACTGGTGTCAGAAGTGCTGGTATATTATACAGAACCCGAGTGAAGTGGAGAGAGAAGTTGCCAGTCGTCGGAAAACGATTTCTGCCGATTTGAAGACTTGCAGAACTCAGGAGAGTTTGTTTACATCCGGGCGATTTTCAAACGTCAACAACAGAGATCAGCTGATCGCTGGGTTTATGTTCAGAAATACACAGTTCAGTTGTATTTCAGTGAATTTAAACCTATTAGGCCTTGTTTAAGGACCTAGAAATCAACTGTGGAAACCATAATTTCGGTGTCACCAAAGTTTGTGTCAAAATGTCAGATTTTGACAGTTTTGATTTGGATGAAGCTTCTGATGAGCAGTTCAAACTGATTCCAGGAATTGCAGCTACTTCTGTAGTTAATCTGAGAAAACATTTGGACTCTGTGGGCAGTTTGACAACTTTGGGTGAGTTGACAAAGTGTGCAGTGGCGGATACAGGGGGGGCCTAGGGGGCACGGGCCCCCCCTAGACCACTGAGATTAACAATAGTATTTTAGAAGAAAATACGCTGCGACGCGGGCCCGCGAATGCCGAAACACGCTAGGGGCCCCCCCAAGATGACGCTCTCTGGATCCGCCACTGGTGTGCTCCTCAAGTGAATGTCAGATGGCTGAAAGCCAAACATATTGAAGGAAAAATTACTTCAAGAATTCCCGATTTGCAACCTACTCAAGAGGTGGTGGAAGAGGAAGCTTCAGATAAGATTTCCGCACAAGGCAAAAGTGAGGCTGGTGAACTTGGAAACAATGAAGCTGGTGAGGAACTCACAATCAATGGTTTGGCATTATACATCAAGCAGATGAATGATCAAACCAGTGATACAATTGAGAAACTGTACAGAGAGTTTAGTAAAAAGATTGAGGATCATGGGAATGAACAACAAGGCATGATGTTCGAGGCCAATAATTTCTTTTCCAATACACTGGAGAATATTGAGGCGAAATTGCAAAGGATTGAGCTGGATAGCACTGAGCAATTTCAGAAAATTGAAGAGAAGATAAGGAGCATGGAGAGAAACAGAAAAATTGCACCGCTGACTGTTGAATGTGAAACCAGTCGCGGGGTAACCCATTTGGAGGATAGGAGGATGGAATCGGAGAAACAGATCGAGGCTGAAAAGGTCATTGTTAATGTGGAGCAAGCTGGTCCTGAGGCCGTACCTACAGTTGACCAATCAAGACTGAATGACAGCAGGTCTTTTGATGCTTCCAAGGTGAAATTGGACCCATTTGAAGGGAAAGTTGATGAATGGGACAATTGGTTCCACAAATTCTCTTTTCTTGCTCAAGCAGGCCATTGGTCGAATGAAACCAAGTTGTTCAAGTTAACATCTGCATTGCAAGGAAATGCTTTAACTGCTCACCGTAATTTTCCTGAGGAAGTCACCTTGGATTACGACCGTCTGTGTGATGCGCTGAAACAGCGGTATTGCAGAACAGGGAGGGCAACAAAGGCTGTTTTGAGGACAGACCTTTCTACGGTGAGACAGACTGAAGGGGAGGAGTTGGAAATATTCGCTGATCGGGTGTATGCCATGACTATGGATGCTTTCCCATGTGATACACCGGTTGATCAACTTCAGCAGTATGCTGTCGAATATTTCCTCAACGGATGCATTGATCAGACTTATGCATGGTTGACTTACAATATTAAAGAGCCAGGCACAATTTCTGAGGCAGTCAGTCAGATGAGGATGGCTCAAGCGAGCAGTAAGCGCATGGGCATCAAGAATGCAGCCAAGCAAGTCACTTTCAAGGAAGACTCTGCATTAGTGCGAAGAATTGGGAGTGACGTTAGCGACCTCAGATGTTACGAGTGTGGACGATATGGGCATCTAGCCAGAAACTGCACTCGTGGACCGCGCACATCACGCTATTGCATATATTGCGGTGACAGCTTTTGCAATGGCGGATGTAATCGACGCTATAGTTCTCCATCTCCAAGATTCAGGGAATACAATGACTCTAGAAGAACTCGCTATGATCATTCTCGCAGGTGGTGCGATGATGATTGGCATGAGGATCAGGACTTCCATGAGAGATCCAGATGGAGTTCTCCAGAAGAGAGGTATGAACGCGGACCTCCGAGGTATCAGAATCATGAAGATAGGCAATCTAGATTCAGATACACTTCACCTGGTCGAAGATCAAATTATCATGAAAATGACAACAACAATGAATCGGAAAATGACAACAACAATGAATCGGAAAGCAATTACAGAGCGAGTCTCCAGTCACGCTGTATATGGGCAAGGCTTCGGTGTCATGACATTTTTGGTTACATCATAAGACCTAAAAATTCAACATTTTTGCAATTTAAAGTAGCAAATATCAATTTTGTTTTTGCATGATGCCAATAATTATAGAATTGGGCATTTTTTCACATCGTCACTTTGGCTGAACATGTACTGGAAGAGAAGTTAAATTAAAATTTAGCAAAATTTTTTATGATGTAACGAGGACACAAAATTCAACTTAAAGCCATATTTTTTAGTATAAATAACATTGTAATATTACAAATTAGCGTCTGAATTGATAGGGTATGGGAGTTTTTACGAAAGCAACATCCAAGTTTGATTAAAATCGTATTATCCTTCTGTATAAGAAGGTTAGAAGTTGCAAAGCGTAACGAGGACACGAAACCCATTTTATTTTGCTTCTGTGTCTTCATCTAGGACTGAATATGACTTGCTACTGCTGTTTTTGATTAAAGTAGCACCTGCAGATATTTTCTATTTTGAAACAGACTTTTTATTGTCACAGCATCATGGTTAATTTTCAATTTTAAAATTTTTGTGTCTAAGTTACATCATCAGCACAGAAAGTATAACGCAAATTAAGTTTTTTTAAAGAAACAATCCATCGAAACTGCCTGAATTTTGTCCAGATAATAAAAGACATGTACCGCATTGGGATGAGCTTTGATTTTAAAACTTATATCATAATTTAGCTGTGGCAATGATGCTCAAAGAAGAATCTGTAGATCATAACCTGGTTTGTGGTGTCTTTGTTACCTCATAAGAAAATGTATAAAAGACATTTCAGCTGTATCTGCCTCCAGGAGCTTTATGAAAAAGCTATGCCAGATATCAATCTCATAACTCGTCTCTTCGAAAAATCAACTACTTCCCGAAAGTGTAGTCTTCCCAGGAAAACGGTAATATTTCCTTATGATGTAACCATGACACAAAACAGCCAATCATGGAATTGTGTCCATGTTACATAATAAGAAAGAATATCCAGAAATCAAGGAAGTTATTTAACTTATGAATGATAAAACGGATATACACTATACTTGTTTCCATTTCTGTTTTGTGCCTCATGCGGAACGACATTGGAACAGACCATAACAGACAAACAGGAATATTAATCTGATGATGTAACATGACACCAAAGTATTGTAACAGACTGAACGTTCAATGCGTTTTTATAATATCCACATTTAACATTTTCCAACAAAAGTAGAAAAATCCGGTAAATTTGTCCTTTCTTCATTGATTCTTGCACACAATGAACTGTGTCTGATAGTGTGCACTGAGAAAAACCTACTGTAAACCGTCAAGTATGAGAATATCTTATGACGTAACCGAAGAAAAGAGCCACTTGGGCAGTAACAATTTTGATTCCCTGGCTCTTACTCGTCTAGCCAAATACAGCCATTCTAAATCAAAAGTCAGCAATTATGATCAAATGTCACAAAACTTCTTCAAACTTATTTGTAAAATGTTGGAGAATGAAATTATATCAAAAATTGATATCCGTCTTATGATGTAACATTTTGGCTTAGTTACAACATCAACTATATGAAAGGGTTATTTTGATTATTGAAGGGAGTATGTCCCATTTTAAGTCACTCCAGTTAATTTCCATGCTAATTGTGCTAAAACTGAACTTGTTCATGCTTGGATTGTGCCAAGGTATCTGGGAGCAATTGACAGTGACTGATGATGTAACGGAAAAGACACGAAAAGTGGGTAAAAATTCATTTCGTTCTGATTACCAACATCACCACCAATGGGCTGTGGAAAGTCATTCATTATCATCTCATGATTTTTCAGTAACTAAAACCTGCCAGAACTGCATTATAGGGCCTATTTCACAGCCAGCATAAAAATAATAATACCCAAAAGTAGCAGTAGGACACCACGAATGTCCACCTACCTGAACACTTTCACTGCAATTTTCCCAGTACGCATACATACTATGCACTTAAAAACACAATGAAATTATAAAATGGAGGGAAGACATTGCATGTTAGTTGACACCATGGAAGTTGTTACATCAGAAACCCCTTAAAATCAGCAAAAACATGATGTCTGATGATGTAACCAAAAATGTCATGACACCGAAGCCTTGCCCATATCTCCCAGGAGGGGTAGGGCAGATGACAGATGGAACAGGAGGAAGTACTCCACAAGTAGATCTCCAAGTAGAAGTTCACGGAAGTCGGAGACAAATGCTAAACACGGCACATCGGGAAGAAGTATACCTAAAGAAGTGAATGATGTTGGCTCTGGTGGTGAAATACACAAACAGCATTAGAATTAGTACAGGACTACAGGGGGAGACAAAGGTTGGATTTGAGCTCCCACATGATTCAATAGAGAACAATACACCAATGACTGTATATTTTGATTTTGAATGCACCAAATCATTGCATCCAATGAACTTTTCTAAAAAAAAAAAATTTATGAGGAAGGAAGAGTGGTGGTTGCAGTTCAAGGCGCCCACACAATACATTTTCTTACTCTAATACTCTTGGTGGATACCGAGTGTGCACATAGGGTAAGGGAAGGTGTGTGTCAGCTGTTCACGACAACATGTACTCCAATACCTAGGCGGAGTCCGGGTATATAGGGAGTTCATGAAAACTCTTACTCGAATACCTTCGGTGGAGACCGTAAGTGGCCTTTGGCATCGGGTAGGGGATCAACAAAGCCAGCTGTTCATGACAACATGTACTCCAGTACCTAGGCGGAGACCGGGTGCATAAGGAGTCAAGAGCTTCAAAAACAAACGGGGGAAGAGTGTGGAAGGAGACGCTTCGCCGCTTCCCGGCAGAGGTCGCCACCCGTCAAGACGCTACGGCGAGCGCCCCCTCGCGGAATAGAGGCTACCGCTCCTATGACGTCATTTTGTAGTCTACCGTTGAAGCGACCTGTGCGTCTTTAGACGGTTGTGGACTTTGGGATCTTATAGGTGAGTGTTTCACCTTCCATAGTATAATTGGGCAGTTTTACAGTATTTGCACTCAAATTGTCTCATGGGGGGTCAAAATAAAGTGCATGTGAAATTTGGGAATTTCCATCATTCTAGCATAAAATTAACATATTACTGTTTCTATAATCAAAGAGGACTGAAGTGATTTGGTGGTTTACTACCAAAATACCGCTACTTAAAGTAGGCAAGGGTTGATTCTTGAAAAAACAGTTTATCAGGAAAAATATCCATCCAGAAACAATTTTCACCCATTCTTATTCTTGGAAATCAAGTCACATTGTTGCATAGGAACATCAAAACCCAAACAAAACTTAAATTTTGATTAAACATGCAACAATTTTTTTTTTACCATTTTTATTACGAAATTACAGAAATCTGGCTTGCCATTACCGTGAAAGTTTCTGGTGAGTAGGGTACTAGTCTCAAAAGACACATGATTTCCGTGGTTAATAATCCCTAGGTATCCTATTAACCCCATATCCAGTTTTGTTACTGTAAGATTGAAACTCATGGTGTTCGGCAGTGTCAAACATAGTGTTTTGGAGGAAAAAACCACCGAAAATGACCAAAAATCAGGCGCCTTTGGAAAAATCATCGTTGATGGCTCCATTAGCAAGATATTTGGTTATTATCCATTAAAGTCATTCAGTTAATAGTGAAAAATTACAATTATATCGATATATGACACAAATAAATCAACTTTTTTCTCAATTTTGATTTTCTCAAAATAGTGTAATAGATAACGAAAGATAATATATTTGACATTTTCAATACTTATAAAAACCCTTTTTAGGCATCCAGGTTTACTTAGTTTGTATAACCATGGCCGTTTCTTCAATGAATCCAGTGTTAAAACTCACGAATCAGAGCAAAATTTCTGATGGGTTGGAGAGGACATTTTTTGACATCATGAATTTTAATTTCTAAGAAAATGTATGAACATGGCCTGGATATCTTTTTAACTTGTATTTGTCACATACTTGTAAAGGCACATGATGGAGCAAAAGATACACAAATAGCTTGTTTTTCCTACAAAACACTTAGTGTTTTTTCTATGGGTTGGAGAGGACATGCTTTTTTTGACATCACATTCAAGCCTCAAATTCTGAAAACCAATTATGGTTAGTGAAACAAATGTTTCTGTTTTACCTTGAGATATGTCTCAAGCTTCAAAATTAACACAAACAGTATACACATTCTTTGATACCTACTCATAACAGCATATAAAGCAACTCATGGTCCATCGAAAACAAAATTTTTGACATCTTCCATTTTTTACATTTTAGGACCCAAGTCATGTTGTATATAAGTTATTCAGATGAAACCTGTTGTATTTTATGCCCAAGACATGGTTCTAGACAGGTATCATTAACATGAATCACAAATGCCTGCCTTTGCTTTTCTGTGTTGCCACAAAAATATGTGAAACTCTCCGTGAGACACAAATAAGTGCAAGAATTGGTCATAAATCACTTACTGTTTCAAAAGTAAGCATCGTAGCAAGGTAAAATTTGGTACACATATACTTCAATATAGTGCAAGACTGCCACCAAGACAAATTTCTGCGTACCTGTCATACTTTTCTCAGAGTAATTGCTTAAAGATGAAAAATCGGCCGAGTGCAAATACCGTAAAACTGCCCAATTCACTTTAGCGGGCCGTGAAAATGACCATATTTGGAGAACAATAGATTCGTGACGTCATGCCATTATAACCAGACAAGAAATGTTTACATGACGCAATCACCACAGTCATGACGACGATCTTATTTGGTGACGCAAAAAGTAGCAAAATACGTTAAAAACGTAAGTTTAGTCACTTTTTAGTTACAGTTTGTTGAAATAATGTCATGGAAATAAATCGGCGGGGGTGTGGGCAGCCCCCACGTTAAACCACAAAAAAATGATCGTTTACACTTGCCAAATATGGTCATTTCCACGGCCCGCTATAGTGAATTTTTTCCAATTTTCAAATATTTCACGGCCCACTATATTGAACTTTTTCCGATATCGCCACAACTGAGAACTCTGACAGGGCACAACTTTTCTGTTTGGGCAAGGTACCTTGACATTTATACCCCCACCAAATACACCTTTCAAACAATTTAGTCAGCATGAAAATAATATATAAATTATCATACTTGCCTCTTTTCGGCATCTTGTTTAAATTTCTTCGAATCAATCTTAAATTTCTTCTTCGTTTGGGTGTTGCAGCCATGGTTGATAAAAATAATTTTCAAAAATTATTGATTTCTGTGCCTCTTAGTTAGTCTATAATGTAATTTGATAAGTTCAACTGAAAATGAGGCTCAATCAAAACCAGTGGCTCCACCAGATACAGTAGATGAAGCTGTGGTTTTTTATAGAGCCTCATTTTCATTTGAACCTGTCAGATGAGATGAAATTAACTAAAGGTCCCGAGAATGGGACTTTTTGAAAATTGTATATTGAGCATGTTTATTTAGGCCTACTGTTAAAGAATTAAAATAGTTTTGGGAGGGCAGTTTAGAACTGACATCCATTTTGCTATAAGATATATAGGTAGGCCACTATAAGGTGGGAAAATCTCTAAATTTAGGCGTTTTCGAGCCATTTTCGTCATATTGGGCACTACATTGTTAAGAGATGAGAAGTGGAAAATGCAAAATTATGAGAGATTTAAAGTGCCCTCCCAAAACCCTCCCCCATGGTTTTCGAATTGTCGAAAAATATTGATTTTAAGTCTCATTTTTGGAAAATCATGCTTTTTTCTCCTTTTTTCAGGGCTCGCCAATGGGGATTTACATTATAAACTTCAAGTGAAATGTGCCACCTCTAAATATCAATAGAATGAGCTAAAATTTTACACACATACTCTCATATACCAACCTCACCTGCAAAAAAAAGTCAGGTTTGAACCGCAAACATTGGGGCACCAGTCCCACCCTAGTGCTGGGGTAAGTTGTGCCGTTTGATGGTTGTTCCACTGAGTTTATTCCAAAAAACCTTGTATTTCACCAGTTTCTTCAGACAGATAATTTGTATTATGAATGTGTTTGGCACGTGGCTGATATTTTTACCTGAAGCTTATCAGACATTTATGGGCCACGTAATGATATTGTAGATAAAAATTCAAATTACTTCAAAAACCGGAATTATTTATTGCTTAGACGGTGGTATAACACTTTTAACATATATATATGTTATTTTCAGTGTAAGTTATTTCACAATATGTTTTATGATATTGGATAATATGTGTCAATTTATTGTCAAGATGAAAAGTTGGGCAAAAGAAAAGGGATATTCTTAAAAAGGGAAAGTAAAATTTATTGATCATTTACACTCTTCATAACGTTTTAACCCTTTCCAGACTGTGCCCAGGATCGTGGCCCAAATTTGGGCCACGATCTCTAGCCCCCTGTACAGTACCTTAGAATGGAAATATTAACATGAAATTCACACAGAATGTGCATCAGGAAATAAGCTTTTCAGTCAGCCCATCACCATTTTTGTTCCTCAAAAATTCATCCTGTGAGAACAGGAAATCCAAGTGGGATCTGGAAAGGGGAATCCCGGGGAATTCCCTGAACATGTCATCTCACAGCAAAACAACCTTCGGCTTTGTTTTTGACCATTTAAGGCGCAAAATCAAACACTCCCTGCCATAACTTACACTGGGGGAGTATTAATATCGCATATAGGTATGATTACTGCATCTGTACATCCTACCTGAACCCCATTACCCATTTACCTGGTTCAATTACAGGTGTGTTAATTGGCAATATTTAGCAAAATTTGCAAAAATCTAACATTTCAGGTAATACACCCTAATGGGAGAGTATAAATATCAGTTTATGACACTAAAACTTTGTTTTGAACATGTCAAAAAAGTTTAGAATAACTTAGAAATGGCGCCCCTTAGTTACAAAGCTCAGGTATGTACAGGTAAGTCATTTATAACTACCTCCGGACCAGTTGACTAGAGACCGAAAATCGGACTAATTTCTCAGGCTGACAGCAATTCATTGCATGGACCATTATTTCACTGGTAGTTGCCAGATTTTGATCATACTTGGTGATCTTATACAGGTAAGGTAACAGCATTTTAGGGCGTCTCATTTTTCGAACTTTTTTCTGGATCACGCTAGTCTTTAAACCAATTGATCTCCTATGTGAATAGACCACCCAGTGCAAATTTCAGCCAAATCCATTGATTTTAAAATCTCCCCCTACCCACTTCTATTTTGGGGCTATTTTCACCATTCGCGAGTACAGTAAAATGGTCATTTTTGCATGGAAAAACATGCACAATACACTTATTATACCTATTAAGGTTGTTTAAAAGGTTCCATGAGGGGCCTACAAGTTACTGGTATCATTTTCATCAATTTATTCTACATATCATGTAATCTACAGGCATTTTAAAGGCAAAAATCGCTAAAATTAGCAAAAAAAACGGTTAAATTGCACCAAATATGTAATCTTGTGCTTACTGAGAAGGGTAGATTAATGATGTTCTGTAAAGTAAGGAGTGGAATAATTATGTAAATTCAGAAGAATTAAGAATTGCAATTAAAGTATATTCAATTTATATACTTTCTAAAAATGTTAACTTACTCAATAGCATTAAAAGAATGCAAATTGGTGAGTTGCCTCCAATTCCATAAAAAGCTATGAAATAAGATAGATAGCTAACAGAAAATTTGACACCTGATGATACAAACTCTCAGAAATTTATATCGTGTGAGCTGAATCTTGGCATGATCATTAGACCTATCCAAGATGACTCCATCGAAAGCTGTCCAATTGTTTGTGAATACAAATTAATAATTTAATGCATACATTTAGGAAGTTGAATATCTCAATTCAATTATTGTGGTTTAAAATATGTCCATGGGTTATGCTAAAATTCAGGATAAACTAGCAATATTCAGGATTATTGAAGTCATGCACTTACAATCTTTGCAAGATGGTTAATGAATTTCCTTAGGAGTTGTCTAGAGCCAATTAATGATTCAGTTTTCACAACTTCCATTCATAAAGACATGGATGACAGAAAAATATCACTGGTTTGGCTGCATTATAGGGCATTCTTGAGTTAACAAGCTGCTGTGATCTTAATCAGTCTCACATGTGTAGGCTACCTCAAATGCATGTCAATTAAAGTCTGAAGCCATGCTCATGAGCAGCATTGACCCATCCAAATAAAATTTTGAACTACAGGAACACCTTAGGGAAGTTTATAATTTGTAAATTACCGAATAGTGTTAAGAATGATATAAAAGCATTTTCATCTCTTACAAAGCCTATATAGGCATTCATGTCAAGCCATGGTATTGCATTGAGCAATTATGTGTGACCCATTGCTTCATATTGTATCTCAGACACCACACAGCACTTATACAAGAAACAATATCAATTGTTGACTTACTGGTTGAATAAGAAGTTCTGTATCTCAATTCTGTGACATTAATGAAATTATGTATATGGACTTCCCAGGAAGCAGATTTATATGATAGTACATTTCTAAACCAGTGGCAGTGTTCAGTGTTCACTGTCCTTTAGAGGATAGCTTTGTTAATCGTGTCTCGGTCACGGTTCACATTTAAACCCATTCAAAAAGGCCCTCAACCAGAAAGTATGTGGACAATCTCAGTGACTTCTTGATGGTCAGTCTGTTCCTTGTTAGTTATGTGGAATATATCTGCACCCCAACCACATGGCAAATTATATGGCCAATATAAGTGAAAAAAATATAGCCGGGTCAAAATGTTTCAATGACAACAGTACCATGCAGGTTGATAGCACTATATTTGGCCTATCAATGTGCCATCAGTGACCATGGGAGACATTCTCTTAGGCCATGTCATCCTGGTATAAGAATTCTAAAGGTCTAGTTTGCCCAAATCTATATGGAAGTGTGCAAATGATATCACCGAGTTGAATCACATAACATATTTTGGCTGATGTTTTGCAAGGTTGTATAAAACTTCACTGCTACAATTATATCATAAACTGATGAATTCCCTTATCTTAGTACAATTTGGGTGGGAACTCTTAATTCCACTGCTGTTCTTAATTCTTCAATCTTAACAAAAGTCCTATACATCTAAGATATGTCACCATCCTTAATCTACTCTTTTAGAACGCACAAGATTACATATTTGGTGCGATTTAACTAGGATTTTTGCTGAATTTAGCCACTTTTGCCCTTAAAATGCCTGTAGATTACATGATATGGAGAAGAAATTGATGGAAATGAAAGCAGTAACTTGTAGACACCCAATGGCTACTTTTAAACAACCTTAATAGGTATAATAAGTGTATTGTGCATAATTTTCAATGCAAAAATGACCATTTTACTGTACTCGCGAATGGTGAAAATAGCCCCAAAATAGAAGTGGGTAGGGGGAGATTTTAAAATCAATGGATTTGGCTGAAATTTGCACTGGGTGGTCTACTCACATAGGAGATCAATTGGTTTAAAGACTAGCATGATCCGGAAAAAAGTTTGAAAAATGAGACACCCTACAGCATTTGCACATCTGACCTGAACCCCATAACCTCTTTACCTGGCCTAATTACAGGTGGGTTGTTTAGTGATAATTGGCAAAATATACGCAAAATCGAACATCTTCTGCAGTACCTGTGTCCGGGGGTCACAAAAGAGCATAAATATCAGGTTATGAACTAAAACCTTCTTAAAACATTGCAAAGAAGTAAAGAATAAATAAAACATAGTTTCCATTGACTATAAAACTCAGGTATGTACTGGAAAGTCAATTATGATCACCTGTCACAGTGGACCATTTCGCAAACGGCCAAAAGTCGGACTAATTTCTAGTTCATTGCATGGACACATTATTTCACAAGTACATGGAATAATCGCTAGGTTTTGAACGTAGTTCATGATCTTATATAGGTTGGGTTAGCATCTATACATATTATCTGAATTCCATTACCCCTTTATCTGACCTAATTACTGGTATGTTAATTAGCAAAATTAATCCAAATTCAAACATTTCCACAATTCCCAAAATACCTCATGTCGAGGGTGCTGTGAGGGAGTACAAATATCGGTGACACTAAAGTTTCTTTCAAACGTGTGAATTATGGAATGGATTGAATGGATGCTGTAACCTTACCTGTATAAGATCACCAAGTATTACAGAAATCAGGTAATTATCAGTGAAGTAATGGTCCAATGGTCCATGTAATGAATTGCTGTTAGCCTGAGAATACAGTCAGTTTTTCGGCCGCTAGTCGAATGGTACATAGATAATTAAGAATTACTTGCCTGTACATACCTGAGCTTTGCAACCATTGGAGACTATGATTTATTTATTCTTAACTTCTTTGCCATGTTTGTAAGAAGGTTTTAGTTCATAACCTGATATTTATACTCTTCTGTTGGACCCCCAGAGGCAAGTCTTCCCGGACACATTCGATTTTGGGTATATCTTGCCAATTATCACTAATTAACACACCTGTAATTAGGCCAGGTAAAGGGGTAATGGGGTTCAGGTTGGATGAATACATGCTGTAACCTCACCTATAAAAGATTCACCAAGTATTATCAAAATCTGTCACCTACTAGTGAAATAATGGTCTATGCAATGAATTGCTGTCAGCCTGAGAAATTAGTCCGATTTTCGGCCGCCAGCCAAATGGTTCACAGGTAATCATAATTGACTTACCTGTACATAACTGAGCTTTATAACCAAATGGAATTATATCTAATTTGTTGCAAATATATTTGGAAATATTTTGGTGCTGTATTGCATCAAAAGTCTTGCTTATTTTTCATGCTACAGGCCTCATTGTAAGAAACATATTTAAGTGCCTTTGATCTTTTTTAATCATCTCACCTGTAATTAAGGCAGGTGTGCTTTTCACGTGTGCTCAGGTGTCTTCTCTATCATGTCATTGTAAAGCTCACCATCCCAGCTTTATATTGATATATGGTTATCTATGTGAATTCACAAGTCTTCATTGAGAAAATATAGGTTTAAAGGTTGAAAACCCCAAATCGGCAATTTTCTCCTCAGTCTGGAAATGGTTAAATAAAGTTTAAGAAATATGTATGCAAAAATGCAACTGTTAAAATCCATTCAAAAGATATTGGATCCAGATTGGTACATTCAAAATTTGGGAGACAATTATTGCTGTTTATGTTGCCCATTCATTTCTTGAAGGTGCTCCCGAAGAATCTTTTCTTTTTTCTGGATTCGTTTGTGGTTATTTATGTTCGGTCACTTTGACGGTCAATTTATTTGGTCTCCGGGTGAGTTTCAGTTTGTAGTTCCTCGGCTTCTCTGGCCTCACCGACCGCCTCAACCGGGAAGCGCAAGTGGGGCCAAGTCCTTGTGCACTCTTGTTCTTTGTTGACAAACTGCGCGGTGAGGACCTATTGCATATCCTCTTCAGCAAGTTAGGAAAATTTTTCCTGTGGCTGGAAGAAGATGATGACTCTCTTCTTTGACTCTTTGACTTGTTCCCTGGATAAATAAATATTTTGTGATATTTTACTTATGAAGGGCTCCTCAGAGAAAGACTGTGGAGGAATCTAGAAGAAACATTGAAAGAACTGTGAATGAACTGAGAACGGAATACTGTGGCGGATCCTCTAGCCCCCCAGCTATAGTGGATTTTTTCTGCATAACATGTTCAGGGAAAGATCAAATCGAAAAAATTTGCGCAGTCAGCACAGCACCTCGTGGGTTGCAGTACAATGCAGGTGCAATTTCATAATTTGCGGTGCAGTGCCATTGCGGTTTGTACATGCCAAAAAGGAAACCTCATTAAGCCACTGTATGATTAATTTTTCAGTTAAAACTGATCATTGTCTAATGACAAAAATGCATTTTAACGTCTTTCTTATTACATACGACGGAAAAAATTCACTTTAGCGGGCCGTGAAAATGACCATATATGATATATGGCAGGTGAAAACGATCGTGTTTCCATGGTAAATTCGGGGGCTGCCGCCCCCAAACCCCCACCAAATTAACTTTTTATAAACAACTTCGTCAAAACATAACTAAAAATTACTGTTTTTGATAGATTTGTGACTTTTCGCGTCACCAAAATAAGATCGTCGTCATCCGTTGATGGCGTCATGTAAACATTTCTTGCCTGGTTACAATGACATGATGTCACGAATCCATTGTTCCAAATATGGTAAATTTCACGGCCCGCTAAAGTGAAGCATACCCCCTACGACATTAAAAAATTATAAGTGGCTGACCAGGCGAGAGTTGGGGGGACCTATGGATTTTACCCCCGAAACAAACTTTTTTTTTCACGTGCGGATGAGCAACAAACTTTTCTATCACAATAATAATATATATTTTATGGTACCCTAGCTACAAAATTCCATATTCCCCCCCCCCCCGAACATCTAACAGTCATACTTGCCTCTTTCTTGCATGAACTTGTTAAATTTTCTTCTTATAACTGATCCTAAATTGGCTTTTTGTTTTGGTGTTGCAGCCATGGCTCACAAAAATAATTTTTGACAATTATTGATTGCTGTGACTCTCAGTTTTTAGTTTTTATATTATGTGTAGACCAATGTCTAATTTGATAGGTTAAATTGAAAATGAGGCTCAATCAAAATCAGTGGCTCCATCAGTTAGGCCTACAGTACTTAGATGAAGCCATGGTTTTTGTGTGAGCCTCATTTTCAGTTCAACCTTTCAAATTAGATAACGGCGGCCTGGTAGTCAGGTCGCGATCAAAATCAGTGGCTCCATCTGCGACCTGACATTCATTAGATTCATTGCTGTGAGCTAAACGGGTATCATTCAGTATAGCGGGCCGTGGTGACGTCATCAGCAAAAATTGTTTATTTTAAGCTATCAGCGCTTGACAATCAATTATTTTCGTGACGCAAAAAGTCGGAAAACTATCAAAAAGCAGTAAGTTTTAGTTACGTTTTGACTAAGTTGTTTAAAAAAGGTAATTTGGCGGGGGTTTGGGGGCGGCAGCTCCAAAAATAACCATGGAAACACGATTATTAGCACTTGCCAAATATGGTCATTTTCACGGCCCGCTATAGTGATTTTTTTCCAGCCACACTCCCATTAAGTTTCATGATAAATTCCACTCTGTCCCAAAATTTGAGAATGGCCCATACATGTAAATAAACATGTATTGCACACTGGCTTTCACTGTCATAACAAAGGTCGGTCACAAACTGACAAAACAAAAACGAAGGGCATGTTGTTGGGTCGTTTGTGCCAATTTATTGTCAAGACGAAAATTTGTGCAAATGAAAAGAGACATTTTGGAAAAAAGAGAAAGGAATTATTGATAATTTAATTTTCAGAAATGGACAAAAATGTTGAATTGATTTTATGATGTAGGATTCAGATTAGTTCTTTCAAAAAGTGGGAGACAATATTGTTGCTGTTTTGGTTTCCTGTTCAATTCTTGGTGATATTTCGCTTTTGTTTGGTTCATTTCGGCTTAGAAAACTTCGTCTATGTGGACGAGAGCAAATCCCGGCATATATTTGTTCCTCCTCGGCGGCGCTGAAGTGCTGGATCTCCGTTGCGTCGGTGGTGCTGCAGGCTCCCTTTGTGAATTGCCGCTTGTTGAGGCTTGCGTGTTGTTGGGCGAAGTGGTTGGACTCTGCTTTTTCTGCGCATTGTTCCCATGCTTCCTCCTCAGTCGGGAAGCGCATACGGGACCAAGACCATCTGGACACGTAGACTGTGTTGACGCTGTACGAGATTGTTGATCTCTCGGAGACCCGGGTGAGGAACTTCTGACTGAAGACGATGACTGTCTCCGTGTACTACTTGTTCTTCTTACTGAAGACGACGACCGTGCACTACTTTTGCTTCTGACTGAAGATGATGACCCTCTCCTTGCCGCACGAAGTTCACTTTCACTGAATATTTCAGTAAACGGGCCTTTCCGTGCCTCTCTTCTACTCCTTGAATTCCTCCCTGGATAAATTAATCACATTTTAAAATATAATAGAACATAATCATTGATAAATAGTAGAAGGTTGTCCGATGCATACTAATTCGTTCCCCCGGGGGGGGGGGTACTTCGCGGACTTTTGTACAGGGATGCGCCACGGCGATTTTGAAAACCAAAACCATTTTAATGCGAGACCAACGCCAAAACCACAAACCATGTTAATTTTTTAGTAAAAATATCCAAAACCAATTTAATCTTTGTGATTTTCATACCATTTTAATCGTCTTTTGAAGCCGATTCTAACGGTACCAAAAATGTTGGGGGTGAAAAAAGGGCAACCAAATTAATCTTAATTCATAAAAACCAATACCATTTTAATCCTAGAAGGCCAAAAAACCTAAACCATCCAGCGGAGCCTCTTTATACACCCTTTCATGGTGAGTACCCCCCCCCGGGTTCGTTCCCTAATATGTTTACATAAATCTGCTTTATTACAGGTTCACACTTGAGTAAACATCTACCACTTGTACTAGCAAACTGATGGAAAAAATCATTTTAAAAGTCAACTTCAACGAAAACTCCTGTAAACTTTTAGATAAGAGTACTATCTATCTTCTGCCATGTGTAAGAACTCTTTATAAAGTCTTCATCAAAAACAGGAACTGTCGTAACAGTCATACCTGCGTCTTTTAGGCAAATATTGCTAGAATCAATGTTTAATTACCTCTTCGTCCATGGATTGCTCCCAGTTTCTTACTGACATATTTTCTGAAATTAACCATTTCTGTGAAGAGTGACTCTCAGTCTCAATGAGTTTATATGAATTTGATTTGATAAGCTCAACTGAAAATGAGGCTCAATCATATCCATGCAGTGGCTCCACCATGTGGAGTAGATGAAGCCATGGTTCTTTATGGAGCCTCATTTTCAGTTGAAAATATCAAATTTGGTAAACTAAGGGGCCAACCAGATGATCTTGGGGGGGGGGAGGTGTATAGTTTGTTTCCCACTTGAGACTGTTTGTTCCGCACACATAAAATATGGCTAAGAATTTCAAGTTGTGCAATTGGACAACTCTTAACTTGTGGACAGATGACACAACATGGAAGCAACAATTTTCAATTCACACTGAAATTGTGTGTGCCAATGAACTCCAAAGACTCAATGAAATGTGCAAAATAAATACTGTAAGGATTCCTCAACTAGTAAAAAAGTTATTACTCAAAACGCACATGCTGCATGTAACATTTTAGGGTGGAAAATAAAAGTCAAAATTTTTGAGTTTACATCCACATTCAGGGCAAAAATGCATTTAGTATCAGAATTCTGGAGAGTTTCTCTCTTTGTTCTACACAAAAATAGCTATTCGCTGGTGTATGCACTTTGGTGGATCATCATTATTTTTGCCACTACAACTGTTTGAAATTAAACAATATTTTTAATTGCAAAATGTTACGTACAGCATGTGGACTGACGACAGTAGCCAGCCAGAGCACATAATGAGATATGAAGGGAATTTTAATTAATTTTATTCACTTTTTATGGTAGATTTTGCGAATTTCTACTTTTATTGTTATTGCATATATTAATAGAATTATTTGAATTTTCATAAATAGTTGTCCACGTTACACGCAACATTTCAAAATGTTAAAAAAGAAAACCTAATATCCTAATAATCCTATTTGTTTAAATATTCATATATAGCTCTGGAACAAAAAATCAAATAATCAAAAATTATTGGATTTGGTGCATTTCTTCGTCAATGACAAGCATTTTACCTGAAAAATAGTCCACAATTTGAGACCATGACATATTGTTGTCCACAATATGGAAAATTTCTGTGTTTCAGCCAGTCAAAAAACTTTGAAATAATAGCTTTGCAGTGGAGTGAATGAGGGGACCTCAGAAAATAGCACTGATGCATATAATTAAACATTACGGAGCACATTTATTGTCAAAGTTACAAGACAACTGTTTTCTTCTCTTTTTTAGTTGTCAACACTATCAAAAAGTGCATTTACCTGCCTATGCTAATACAGGTGTTTTAGGTTTGATTGTTAAATGAAAGGTTCAATCAAACAGAATTAGAATCTTCATTGAGGAGGGTTGCTGCTGGCATTTTAGGACTAAATCATGATTTTTTGTGGACAATGTTTTTCTAATATTTTTCATTGTCAACATTGTTGTATTTTGAGCCTAATCATGGTAAATATACCATATACAGTAATCAAATGAACAACAGTTGCTGGTGTAGCATAAGTATCAATTGAGGAGTTCTTTACTAAATATTTACTCGCATAATTCCCTGTATTTGTGGACAACTTGTGGACAACTGTGGCACATAGACATGTGTAACCAGGGATCTAATGCTATAGACCAGGCAAATTCACTGCAAACTGTTTGATTTGATGTTAATTCCCTTTTCTCTGCATTTTGGTTTTCTTTCATAAGCTGTCTTCCCATAAAATGGAATATAATGTAGATTGTGGACAACTGTGTTGACAACTGTTACGTGCAGACATGGGCGAGTGGGGATGCCACCTGATAGACCCCCGTGATCCACTCCAAAAATTCCTACATTTATATCCATTAATCTTTCAAAACTTGCTGGATGGCTATCTCATACCTTTTTCTAATGATAGTAAAAATACCGAGAATAGTTGTCCACGTTACACGCAACATGTCGACGGACTACACAGCTTTATTCATTGGGTGTAATGGAAATGGTTTTTTGAGCATTTGAAAGCTATACACTACAGAATAGTGCAAAACAAAATTTACTTGAATTGGTGTTGTTTTTGCTGTACAAGCAGGAATGAAAAGTGCTTGTGGACAACTGTTATGTGCAGATCAGGGAAGTTCAAATGCCTATTCTGTAAGAACTACACACCAATATTAGGCAAATTACTGCGCACTACAAGCCAGACCATTCATTCTACATGAATCAACCAAAAAGTGTCAAAAATCTATGCTCCCTTTTTTGGGTAGAGCTTGCGCAGCTTGAAATTCTTAGCCATATATGTAATGCCTAAATGCAAGTCTCGAGGTCATCATTTCCCTCCTCCGCAATGAGCTGAACTGCTACTGCGAATTTAATTTACATCAGTCTCAGCGCAAAGTCTCGCAATGCCTGTCGATAGTTTAACATGTACATGTAGTGTATCTGATATCAGTTTTGCACATGACATGGGGCTTTAGAGGCAGTGCTGCAGTTGCTGCTCTTATAGCGGGGCAGATTTGTCATGAATAGGGGAGTAATAGTGCATTTATACATGTATGTATGTATGTATAGAAGCATGAAATTTGGCACATATTTCAAAAACGTCTTGAAGAAAATATTTAGATAGGGAGCCACTTCAGGTTTGACCTGGTTGACCCATGGCAGCCATTTTCCAAAATGGCGGCTAATTATCTCATTTTCCTGCTTTCTGTGAAGTGCCTATAGTTTGAAAGTATGAAAACAGTGCTCATTATTCCTTCTGATGATCTCAAAAACATTATGAATTGATTTCTAGATTGAACTGAGGAATTTTAGGGTAGTCAGGGATCTTTTTGTTAGAACAGTTGAAGAAAATGCATCATTTTCGCGGTTTCCTATAGTTTCATGGAATCTCAATTGATTTTAAATCTGACTACATATTTGAATTCCTTGTAAAAAGAGCTTTCAAATGAATGGTCGCATCAATAGTTTCCGTGAATTTTTTGTCAAAATTAAAGAAAAATCAAAATCTTCAAAAATCATTTTATTTTCATTTTTTCCATTTTCGTACCAAGTTTACGAAACCCATTGATGCAGGTACTCATTTGAAAGCTCTTTTTACAAGGAATTCAAATATGTAACTTATTTTGAGATTTATAGAGGATTGGTGTAACCATGCGTAACCGCGAAATCCAGTGTTTGAATCAATATTTCTAACAAAAAGGATTCCAACAAGCCTGAAAATAGAACAAGTCTACCAAAAAATGTTTTAGTAATGTACTGAATACTTAGAGAAGCAATAAAAAACAATATTTACGTGTATTCTATTTGTGGGAACTACACAGAAAGCAGGAAAATGGAAGAATTGACCGCCATTTTGGAAAATGGCTGCCAGTAGCCACTTAAGCTAAATCTGAAGTGGCTCCCTATCCAAATATGTGTGTATAGATGTTTTTTAAGTGTGCGCCAAGTTTCGTGCTTCTATGTATAAATGCACTATTTTTTACATACCTGCCCCACTATTACATAACATGGGCCTCTAATGTGTACACAAAAGGGGCCTATGAATATGTCATTGGGCAGTGGGCACATTTGGGAAAGAGCATTGCCAAATGGTAGATTGCAAGCTGTAATACCCCACTGCCAGCTTTTAATTTGCTCTTTTAAGCGGTTTTATCTCAATTATGATTTAAATCATGATTTTTATTGAGCAATTTAAATCATGATTTAAATCCAGCAACCCTGGAACTTCCTAGTCCGACTCAGAAACAAGTCAGGTCGCCCGGACTACAGGTTAAAAAAAAACGCAGTTGTTATTAAGTCAGGCATAGAACTGTTGATGCGACAATAAGAATAATGACGGGATGTTAGTTTCTGAAATTTTGTGTTCATCTGAGTGAAGTAACCGGGCTAACTGAGTTTTTCCTGAGTTTTGTGTTTTACCAACATTTTTGCATGTAAAACACGGGGGGGGGGACAAAAGGCATTTTGTCCCCCCCTCTCTGAAACATGTGGGGAACTTGTCCCCCAGTCCCCCCCCCCTTAAACAAGGAGTCAAGGAAGGTGAATCCGTCCAATTTTGGCTAGAGCTGTATTTCCAGGGGCTCAACTAGAGGTTGTGGGGCCCGTAGGATCAAGAAGGCTTGGGGCCCCTACCCGCGCTTTGGACGTCATTTAGTAGGGCTGATCGTCGGTTGAAAATTTATGTTGGTTCATTGGACAAATCTTATATTCTTGTTTCAGCTAAATATATCATTGGCTATTGTCTGTCTGATTTATGTGAAATTAGGTACCAGGGTACATTGAGAAGTACAGTACAAACCAAAATAAAGTATGGCTACCGTAGCAGGAAGGAAGAATCAGTCACTACTTTACCCTTTCATACCTTTTGGCTACCTGTGAATCACCTCCTACCTTTACCTACTTGTAGCTACATTTTACAATTACATTAAAATTACATTTAAACAGCACCAATTTAAACTCCATCACCCTATTGTGTTTGATTAATTTTATATTGTGCCCTTTGCTAATTGCAATTATGTCTGATCAAGGCCACGCTTCAAATTTTATTCAATAACAGCTTACAAAGTAGTAACAGACCAAATTGACATAGACTGAAAATTTATATATTGCCTCATTCATTTCACAAACTTCTCGGGCCCCTGAAATACATTTTTCTGAGATACTGATTTTGCCTTCCTGAATTTGTCGCACCTCATTCATGCTGAAAGACTCCGGGTCCCCCTGAACTACTCCAATATTATATTTTTCAGATGCATACTTCTGCCTGCCTCACTTTTTGACTTACTTTGAAGGGCCTCCACTGACACCTCATTCATGCTGAAAGACTCTGGCTGCCCCCGAACTGTTCCAACATTTTACAGACACATAATTCTGCCTGCCTCACTTTTGAACTTACTTTGAAGGGCTCCCACAAATACATCATTCATGGTGAAAGAATCTGTTGGCCCCCGAACTAATCCTACATTTTTCAGATATAGGCCTATAATTCTGCCTTCCTGACTTATAGACTTACTTTAAAGCGCCCCCACTAATACCTCATTAATATTAAAAGACTCCAGCGTCGCCCCATAACTATTCCAACATTTTCATGTAGTTGAGCCACTGGGCCACCTCTTTCAATTTTTGTTTGATGCGTCCCTTTTTTTGAAAGAAAGCTTATATATTTTTTTATCTGTGGGGGCCCCTAAAGGAATTCAACATTTATTTGACCAATAATGTATTATATTCTATAATTGTATCAAACCGACATTAGAGAATTTAAAGGGCCCCAGGCCCCACTTCAGACTGTCAGTTCTTTAGAAATTAATGCAGATACAATGCTAATTCATCCATGATTGATCCCCAATGAAATTTAATACATTTTTTTTTTCCTTTTAATTTTTTTACCACACTTTGGGAGTGGGGGCCTCCCTTGAGGGATGGGGGCCCCCTGAGGGGTGGGGGCCCGTAGGGCAGCCCTAGCCAGCCCCCATGGTAGTTGAGCCACTGTGTATTTCCTGGAAAACTGGAATAGGTACAAAAATATTATTTAGTCATGTCATGAAATGTCATGTTTCTGCGATTACGTTATGTTTTTGTCATTTGTTTTGTATTGTCGTTATGATCAGTTTCAAACAAGACTAACTATGAACAAGTCGCGAGCCTTTGTTGCACATTCACAAAATTTGGTGCCGTGACAAACAACGAAAGCATACACAGCTTTATTGTCACTCAAACAAGTCATAATTTGGCCTGACTAACTTTTGGCAGGCTAACATCTGATGGATGTATGTTATTTTTTGCATCATTAACAATACACGCGCCCCAGCGGGCTTTTCTAGTTTCATCATATTCTCGTCATTCAAACTGTCAAGTGGAAATCACTCAGCGATTTCGACGGGAAACATTTGTCGTTTTTCCCTTCCTCATCAAAGAAACTTACTCTTAGTCTTACGCAAGCTTCAATCGAATTCACAACTCGATTGATTTCGCTCAAAAGCAACCAAGATTGCAAGAACTGTCAAAATTTTCAAGATCGACTAACCGAAATTTCTGAAGGAAGAACTTCAAATTTCATCGCATGCAAAGCATCATATTTCATCTGAAAATTCGTCGTTCAATTCAGGATAAATTCATCCTAATTATCTGAAATTAATCCAAGGTTTTTGGTCATTTTATTCTCATGGCATTCCTCGAAATTGGAACTGTCAAAAACACTGATAAACTTCCAAGCCTTCTGCTCCGTTTCTTGTCAAGCGCACGTTCTACAGATTTTACGTCACTGCCCATTCTGCTACTACTACTACTTCACGGCCTTGACATTGCACACACTTTGAACTCTGACCTCAGATTGTAAACGAAAGTCTGACATTTGACAGCTGTCAAAATGGGAAGACTGCAGTCATCTGGAATAGGCCACAGAGCGGTCATTACTCGTCTACTGGGAAAAATTAAAGATCTTGCAATGGAAGATGAATTTCACAATGAAATAGTGAAAACAACTTTAGAAAGCATCAATACACAGAAAGAGAAGAATGCCAAATTAGATGAAGATATTATTGCAGGAATTTCTCCAGATGATTTAGAAAATGAAATTGTAAAATGGACTGGAAATTGTGAAACCGATTTGAAAATACGTGTATAAATTTCACTTGAAATGTAAAATTGACTTGAAATTGTGAAATTTCCCTTTTTACTGCCTAAGAACAACAAGTTCACCACTCTTCTGATTAGAGATGCTCACAACAAAGTATATTCTGGCCTTCTTACCACAGTCACAACTCTATGAGAAAAATTCTGGATTCCATTGATTCGTCAACAAGTTCGCAATGTGGTCAGAAAATGTGCCATCTGTAAGAAAGTCTCCGGAAACTCCTATCCTCAATCTCCTCCTCTTCCCAAGGATAGGCTGCGTCAAGAAACCCCCTTCACAGTAACTGAAGTGGACTACACAGGAGCTAGTCCAGGCTCTGGCCTATAACCCCGTATACAATTTGAGTCCCATAGAGTTTGATGGCTGAACCTTGAAGCTGAGTCTCCTAGCTTTCAGAATTTCACAGGTGAACGTTCCGATTTTACTAAGAACAACCGCTAGGGGCGCCTGTCTGTCTGTCTGTCCACCATCCTTTTCTGCAAGATAATTTCATTTGTATTAATGCTGGGAACTAGAAACTAAAAGAGATTTTGTATCATATATATTGTAGGCCTACACTGCGTTCCCAATTATTATGCAACTATGTTTTTTGCAATATCTCAAAAAGAAATAACACTATTGGGATATCCTTTACATATAATAACATGTGCGCTATGAAGCAAATATTCTGTGACTTTCATCCAATTTTGTTGTTTCAGTGAGGAGTTATAATCAGGTTTTTAGGATGTTCCCAATTATTATGCAACTTCTTGAAAAGCTTCAATTGCCACCCAAAATCAACAAAGTTGATTATGAATTGACATTAGGATATATACCTAATAACACTAAATAAAAAATGGAACCATCATTTCAAACATGGATGCCTTCATGACCAAGAAATCAATATAATACAACTGCATTGAAAAACCATTGAAATTGGCTTTTTTCTCAATAAAGAAGCCTCCCATGCTCTTAAAAAATTCAATATCAATAAAATTCCAGCTTGGAATATATCTATAGCACACCACGGTCATACTGTGAGATGAAACAGCAAATCTGGTATCTCAACAAAATATGACACCAAATCAAACACTCACACTGCTGTTTTCCATTGGAATAACATTGGCAGTTGGATGCGTTCAATTCATTTCAAGATATTTGTCCAATACAGTAGTGCAACTTAATTGCCATTGTTTTACAAGGGAGTTCTAAACTTAAGGAAAGTGGAAAATGAGTTAGGTAATGATTTTTCATATTGTCTGGCTAACAGAGGGTTTTAATTGCAATAAAACTGTAATTTCAATGCTATTTCAATGCAGGAGAATAACACACATTTCTTGGCTGTGAATGCATCTATAGTTTGAAATGATGGTTATACCTTTTCTTTTGTGTTATAGGGTATATGTTGATGGCATCTTCAGATTAGTTTGGGTCATTTTGAGTGGCCATGGATGCTTTTTCAAGAATTTGCATAATAATTGGGAACACCCCTAAACATCATTATATGGCATAACTCCTAACTGAGTCAAGGGAATTGGGACAAAATTGGCAGGATATTAGCTCCGTGGGACACTCATCATTATGTGTATAGGATATTCAAATAGTGTAATTTCTTTTTGAGATAATGCAAAAAATTGGGAACGCAGTGTATTTCTGCAGACTGACCAAGGAATTGTGGATTTTGTTATCCCTGGATTCGAATGGCAGAGTGGCCTGAATAGTGGAACATCTGTTATCTTTGGATTTTGCACTGGAAGTATAATACAGCTTAGATGATGTATGTTGTTTGAGAGTAAAGGTGTATGAAACACGCCCAATATGGATGTTTAAAATGCAGAATCTTGATGGCGGCTCAAGTGATTTATTAATTTCTGAATTTTCCTAAGTCTCTAGTATTGGAAGAATTATTATATATATTATATTATGTGTTATTGCTCTGTACAGCTCTGGTGCTTTTTTCCCCTTATGATTGACAGCCTTATTGGGAGTAACTTCCAATGTACATGTACAATCAGCTGATTTTGTTGTTCAGTCAACTGAATGTCAAGTTCTCAGTTGGCCATTTTTCTCTCCAATCGTTTTCTCCTCATTATAACCTCAGATGCACCTGGTTATACTAACAAAATAACTAATCTGAAACCTTGATAAGCCATACAAGAAATTAATTGGTTAGTTTTGAGTACAACATTCAAGAATGAGAGGAGATCAATTTATGTCACACCTTGGAGTGATTTGGAACATTTTGTCTAAAATGTAATTAAATTTTCCTCCATGATGATCATTCTATTTGGACAGAGCACTCTGAAATCATGTAAAAAGACGAGAATACATTTATTGGGAGTTGGTTCTACCCAGATTTTATTGTGAAAATAACCAAATGTGTGGTTTTTAAGTGATCATTTTGGCTTTTCAGTCATTTTGTACCAATCATAACCCGGGATTAACCTGGTTCTACTCAAATAAATGTTCCCAAACCTTAGTAAGCTACACAAGAAATCAATTGGGTAGTACTGAGTGACTGCATACAAAAATGAGAGGACTACACCGAGTGCCAAGTTATTAGGCAGCAATGGCTTTTTGCCATATCTCCAAAAGTATTTGGAATATTTTTATGTCCTTCACCCACAAGTGTGGGTTAGGGTAGAGGATTATTCTGAGTAAATTTTGTCCCATTCCATTCACCCAGTCAGACGTTATAGCATTTATTACAGTTTTCCGGTGTGCCAAGTTATTAGATAAGTTTGCATGTTGCATTAAAACATGGACAAAACCTATGAAATCTCATATGAAAATGACCTTGATATATTCCCAATATTAATTTCCATAAAGTTATGCCATATTTGGAAGCTTTCGTGCCTGCACTTGGAAGCAATCCACTTTATTCTGCTCCATTGGAATACCATTGAATTTACCGGAATTTTGACAAACAAAGCCTCTCTCGGGCTAAAAGTAAGCCATATCACTAAAAAGATTGTTTTGTAGGTTACTTTAAGCTATTAACTTCATGCTGCCGGAATTGCAGCCAGATTGTAGCTCATCAACCAAGTCAACAGGAAATCAAAAAAATTATGATTTATCACATCCTATTTGCAATGTTATTTCAATGGGAGTTCGTAATGGGACATTTGACAAGTTTTTGAATTGCTCTGTATTCACGTACAAAGGCCAGAATTGGCTGAAATCGGTACAGGACAAAGTCAATGGCACCAAATAAGACTAGGAGGAGTGTTTTTGTTAAAATGATTTATTTCCAACTCAGGAGAGGCTTTGTTTATTGAATTTTAGCTAAATCCAATGGTATTCCAATGGAGCAGAATAAAGTGGAATGCTTCCAAGTGCAGGCCTGTCTGTCTGTCTGTCCACCATCCTTTTCTGCAAGATAACTTCATTTGTATTAATCCTGGGAACTTGAAACTAAAAGGGATTTTGTATCATGGCAAGACCTTGGATGAGTTCTGAAATGGGTGACTTTGACTTACTTCTGTGACCTTGGCGGCCGTATTTGTAAAAATCTTGTATAGGGGGAACGGGGGC
This sequence comes from Platynereis dumerilii, assembly GCA_026936325.1. Taxonomy (NCBI): domain Eukaryota; kingdom Metazoa; phylum Annelida; class Polychaeta; order Phyllodocida; family Nereididae; genus Platynereis; species Platynereis dumerilii. Next base: position 53,547,728 of record JAPTHN010000005.1, read on the forward strand.
ACATTGGGACGCGGGCACTGTGGGACGGTGGGGTTTTCTTGGATCCTGGCAAGGTATATGATATGGTAGTGCCATCATATCTTGTAATTTCACATCCTGATGTTTCCATGGTTTTATAGACAAATTACAGCCACATGCAGAAGTATGGTGAGCAAAAGTTTGTTTTCCTACTACAAAAGTAAATATGGACGGGTTTAATTCGAACCATTCTGTGGACAAACCATGAACAATGAGGCTTTGTCAGTGCTAGTATGAATTTTATATATCGTAATGAACAGTTATGAATTGCTGTTGTGATAAACACACTCACTGGTGTCCGAGAAATTAGCATTTTGGTGTAAAAGTCATATCGGGGCTGATTGGGACAGTGAATTCGGGGAACATTGGGACGCACTTAATATGGCAGAATTTAAGTGTCCAAGGCAACTGAATGACCTGGGACAGCACACAACAGGTGTTCAGGCCACAGTGAATAGAGGTATAGTGGATTACCATGCTCTGTGAACAAATTTGTCGCAAAGCACTGTGTGTTACTTATAGATGTCCGCACCCAGGACAGTTTATGTTAAATGTTTAAAACTGTTTAAAATTATGAACTACACTCTAAACTGACCTAAACAAATTCTAAACATTTCAAATGTTTAATGTTTAGGTTCTCCATGGATGTTGCTTTCAAATGTTGTCAATGACAACACCATGTTCAATATGAAGACATGACGTTTACAGTCTAAGTGGCTTGATGAGCATTCTAAACAACATGTATATCTCACTTAAACAAACTGCGTAGCTTTGGTAAACATTTGTCGAATCAGAATTGGAATATGTGGAGCTCCTAAGCACATTATGTAGAATTGCAGATATCTACATGATATTTTGTACAGACTAAACAAGTTGTTGAACTGGGTAACTTGATGGCAGTGCCACCTAACTTCATTATTGGAAGACAGTTGCTGTGGCTCCACCTGACAGACACTAATAGTGGCCTTGAATCCTTGCTTTGGTGCTACTGGAATTTTATTCAGGTAACTACTTAAAAACAAACAAGTATTGCTATTTTTGACAATGTCCATCATATGGTTATATAACTGGTTCATCATGCTAACAGTATATCAATGGTCCAGGTAACAATGGCAGTGCAATGGCACATTATAGACTATCCAGACCAGAATGGTTTCATATTTCACTGCAATAGCTCATCACTCAGTCTGTGAATTCTGAGTGGATTTGATTTGGTATTCTTGGAGTATAGTAATTTACTCTTAATCATTTTTTGCATCTCAGGAAGTAGATCAGAGTCTAGAACTTGGGATATCCCATGACATGGGATTGATTACATAAAAAGGTGATACTTCTGATTTAGTGGCTGGTTGTTTTTATGGTGTGGATTGCTGTAATTCAATTGAAACAATTAAGTCAGTCAATTGAAGATGTCAAATGATGGTTTGACTTGCCACCAGCCAGGGTATTCCATACTCATTTTCATTATAAATTGGACAATTTTGAAGTAGTTTACTCTCAAAGTAGAAACATAATTTCCGGAGTAGGCCTAGTTAGAGTAGATGCAATCAAACTTACCCAATCTTTGATCAAATGATGATTCCAGGCATCCATGCCATCACTAATTACTTCACAAAAGGACGTGTCAAGAGAAAATCTTGGACTAAGTTAAAAGCAAATTTTCTATAAATGCCATTGCCTTAAGATTTGAGTTGGACCAGCACAGATTTTCAGAAAGTAGTAAGTGCCATTGATATGTTGTCAGACTTTGATTTTTTGCAATCATTTAAAATTAATTCTTAAATACTGATGAAAAATTGTTAACACTGTCTCTTCTGTATAATAACTCAGAAAGTAATGATGGCCTTCTGCCTGAATACCAGTTGATATTGTTATTAGCTGTTCACGTACATGGTGTGTATGTCTACTTTCAGGCACAAATGGCACATTGCATTTATTCAAATTATGAAAACGGCATGTGGAATCGCCAGGACCTAGAGAAATCACGAAAGTAAAAAATACACACACAAAGTGAACTGCCACAAAGTTCAGAAGCACTAGCTGTCATATGTGCCACAAACTGTGATGGTCTCCAAGGACAAATAATTGATGCTAAAGTAGAATGTCTGGATCACTAGGCCAGCTTCGCACAGAGACAAAGCCTGTAAGTGGGGATTAAGCGCATGCGTGGACAAGTGGACAACGGACACAACCTTCATCAGCTCGTAAAATGTTGTTATACATACGCACTGATTTTAACCATTAGGACCACCTTTTTTTAGGCTGTGTTATGTGTTGTTCATGCACACATGTGCAGTCCTGCTGAACTTAAATGTTCAACACATGAACCCAGCTCTCACGTGGAAGAAGAAGAAGTTTGGAAATGCAGAGATGTTTGAAGGAGACTCTCAGAATTGTCCAGATAGCAGCAGGATCATTCTTTGAGGCTAGGCCCTGACTAAATGTATTTTTGGCCTCTCTTCATGCAAATTACAATGATGCCGTCACAAAACAAACAAAACTTGTGCAACATTAGTGCCGTTCACCTCAGGCCAATCCAATTAGTTTTGGCTCTAACTGGGACGATTTGAGAAATTGTAAAATCACACAAATGATATGTGAAAATGCACCATGAAAAATGCAAACTGTGCACAAAAAAGGTATTTTTTAATTGTTTTTAGAATAGAATAATAAATGTTGTTGATATTTTAGTAAAAGTTTTAACGCAAAAGAGTTGAATTATGTACCAAATTTAATTAATTGTAATCCAAAAATTGTTTGTTTTGATGTGCGAAGTTTCGCACGATTGATCAGTAAGGTTTTTACAAAATGGTATTTATTTCAATTTTGTAATTTTGTAAATGTTAAGTCTCAAAATATGATTTACAAAAAAGAAACAGTCATCGATTTAGCTAGTCATTATAATAAAGTGCTTTCAAGTACAGAATATTTGTCAATGCTACTTATTGGGAAGTTAAATTGCTACATTTTTTCAGGCACTATCATTAGATATGGCATGTAGGCAGGTAAACTTTTGGACAGGAGGTGTTATACAATTATGATGAATTGTGTCTTTTGCATGAGAATATAATTTATAAAATGCTGAATTAATTTTTCATAATTACGACAGATCGTAAGTAATGAGAAAGTGGGATTATTTGGAAATATACTTTTGGTATGTAAAGCGTAGAATTGCTGCCTGTACAGTCACTATCGATGTATAGATAAAAGTATGGAATAGCTTTTTTTCACATGATATAAACTTTTATTGAAGATGTACGCATTTGTTTACAGCCTAAACATTTACTTTTTGTACGCACTTTTAAATGCGCTCAAAGTGGGAATTTTGTACGCAAATTAGTTGTTGAGATTTTGTTTAAGTTGTCAACATTTGGTAGTTTAGGCATTAGACACTTGGTTGTTTAGACTATGCACCTAATTGTTTAGGTTTTGTTTAGTGCTCTAAACAAATAAAACGCTAAAACTAAATGTTTTTTGTCATAATTGTTTAGGTTGTATCTGCGCAGTCGCTTACGCAGCTTGTTTAATTTGGCTAAACATAGTGTTTATAAAGAAAAAGCTAAACACCAATAAACGCGCTCAAAGCGGGAATGTTTAATGTTTAGGTTTTGTTTAGGTTGTACGCATTTCCAATTTAGAGTGTATTGGCACTACAAGGTGTTAATGCACTGTATAGTGTCTTACGCACTACTTATATATGATATCTATTGCACATGGAGTGTTAAAATGATTTTCTAATTGATGTCCCAATGTGCCCCGGCTGTGCCACGCCGGGGCACATTGGGACAGTCATTTTTACGACTCTCTGGGTCCAAAAGGGTAGGTGCAGTCTAGTTTATTATGCCTTGCATTTAAGCTCAATAGTATGGGTGATATTCATGCAAACTTCTGAGTTCTTCAGTGCTTTCAACATTGAGCAAAATTAGTAGACGCTAAAAGTGTCCCAATGTGCCCCCGTTCCCCCTACATTTTTAAACTCCATTAATATCAATCCTGGGATCGTGAAACTCGGGGGCATTGTGTATCACACTTAGTCCTTGAATGAATTATGACATGTATGACCTTGACCTATTTCTGTGACCTTGGCGGCCATATTTGTAAATAGCTTGTGTATGCTACTACAGTCCTGGACATAAGTTCTGTCGCTACCACATGTCACAGATACAGTTGTCAATAATTTGACTTGTACTGAACAGATTTTAATGAGTAATGGCTCAAATGAAAGCCAAGTCCTTCTACGACATGCTTATATAGTGAAAATAAAGTTTTATCTCAATCTGAATATCGTAGAAATTAATATTGACAGTGTGTCCAAAATGTGCCTGGACAAAAGTCCTGTCGCATGCAAGAAGTTATGCTTAAAAAATGTCAAAAATAATTGTGGAATTGCTAGAATGATGAAAAATTGTCAGAGCATTTAGTCATGATGTAGGAGAATAAAAAAAAAACTTGCTTTGTTCAACTTAATGATCTTGTAGAACAATATCCATGGTTCCACAAGGACTCATGTGAAATATCAACACAGTATCAAAAATAATCATCAAAAGTGATAGATAATACAGACCAATGCTTTCTACAGTTCATAAATATTCTTTGGAATTGTCTTCCCTGCCTTTCAACTTAATTTGGAGGACGTGGGATCATGGAAATTGAGATTATAGCATTGCCGGTGGGAGAGCAAGTATAATGGTACATGCCACGTTGACAATAAAAATTAATGTGAGGGCTGCATTTTTACAAAATATGCCATTTGGCTTCAAAGTCTCACCATAGTAGTGGTTTACAACAATTTAGGAGTAAAATGTGTTCTTGCCTAAAGCTACTATTGATTATATTGTCCTCTTGCCATCTTGATCAATTTCTTGCTCCGAGACAGTATTTTTGTTTTTCATTATCATGGTCAATTTCAGTCAAGTCTGGATAAATTGTATTCAGGTAAGCTATAACAGAAATTTGCATTATTGGTGCAACTTTTGCGCAGTTATAATGTTGTTTTGGATACAAAAAATTTAAAAATTAATCACTGTGCAGCTCAGCCTGTGTCACCTAGAGGTACACCCATGTGCAAAAAGTACAAAACCCTAATTCATCCTCAACAAAGTGCATATAAATGTTCCTTATCAAAATCATCATCAAATGCAGGCCCAAAATAATGATCATTGGAATACATCAGTACCAACTTGGCCCCTATGTTGATTTTTCGACCGTTTATGAAGCTCCCATTGCATCTGCTCCATCACCTGAAATGATGTACCCTCATCAAATGTCCACCAAAATGGGACAGGAGGTAGGGAAGGTCATTTCTAAGGATATTTATGAACTTTTGATGACATTTTCCTGCATTATCTGCCATCCTTGATGATTTTTACTCATGAAATGTTGATATTTTACGCAAACCCCGTGGATATTGTCTTCGAAGATCAGAAGGTCATGCGAAGTGATATTTTTACATTCAGTTACACCATGACTTCATTCTCCAACATTTTTGCATTCTTTTGGCAGTTTCAGCATTCATTAAAACAAATTTTCAACATTAAGCTATGAATGCGACAAGACTTTTGTCCAAGCACTGTTGTGACAGTCTCCTATTATTAGTTTCTGGAATAGTCAGAAAAAGATGAAACTTTATTTTGACAATATAAGCAAGTTGCAGAAGCCTTTGGCTGTCATTTACAGTTGACGAACGACGAGTACTTACATTCTGCTGAAATTAGGCTCCAATGACCTCACAACAAGTCCTATCAAATACATTGAAATGAGGTGTCAATTTGTCATAAGGCAACTTGTGACCTCATTGGAGAGTGGAGTGACACATCAAATGGCTTGCCACGATACCATTGCAAGTATAGGCTATGATCTCACTAACTGCTTACACGTCATATAGTTTAACATGGCATGGATAGGGCTCTGACCTCACAAGGAACATTTTAGTCCAATTCTGTAAGCACTTGATGTTCGTCTACTGTAAGTTATTTCTTGCCAAAATCAGTCAATCACAAGCCAAGTTATTAACTGTTTTGTCAATAACATTTGGATGCGACAAGACTTTTGTCCAGGACTGTACTATTATATTCACCCTAGGATAGGCTGTGAGAGTGGAACTCTCCTATTTACTGCTCTCTAACATCGAAGCGCAGAAATAAACTTTTTCCGGGAACATGCCGCCATTTTGTACCATTGCGAAGTCAATGGACGCTTCGATTCCGGGCTCCAGGACACAAGTTGTAAAACCACTTAAACACTAAGGATTGTATCGCCGAGCCTTAAGTGGAATGTTTACCATGGATTCCGACCAGTGGTCGAAATAAGGGGGGGTCAGGGGGGGTTTGACCCCCCCAAATTCTTGTGGGACCCCCTCAAATGCATTTTTCAAAAGGACCCAGAGGGGGTCCTCAAAAAACCCCCCTAAATACTGAAAGTGTGCTGAGAAATGAGCATGAAGCAGCAAGTAAAGCCTAATAAGCAAACAAAAACCTCTTGTAATTTATATAAATTACCAATAGGGTTTTCACAACTCATTTTCTGAGATAAAACATGCCTTTAAAAAACCCAGAGTTCTCTTTTAGAGCATCTGAAAAAACTCTGGGTCCTTTTGAAAAATGCATTTGAGGGGGTCCCACAAGAATTTGGGGGGGGTCAAACCCCCCCTGACCCCCCTTATTTCGACCACTGCTTTTCAGCCATATTTGCATCATAACAACAGCATCTATGGCCGAGGGTAGCACTTGCGTAAGCAGGTATTTTTGTTTATTGCAAGTCTTCAAAGAAACAGTAAATGCTTGTCTTTATTAAAGTAAACTATTGATAAATAGCATAATTGTCCATATCTAGATGCAAAAACTGAGCGTTGGGATGTGTAAACTCCTAGAAGTATTAAAATGCTTCACTAATTTCAATATCCACAAAAAACATTAGCTCACAAGATGCCACTTTCATCAGTCTAAAATACATTTCTTGTTCAATATGGACTACCATATATACCTATAGGCATTATATCCCATAAAGAACTTCTACAAGTTATAATACGATCCTAATTGCATTTGATGGTTAAAATTATGACACTTGCAGTACCTGAATTTAGGGAAAATGTTTTTTATTTGTGAAATACACACCAGAGCAATGCGTAAATGACATCATTCATTGCCATATTGATAATGTTGGAAAAGAGTTAGCGGGAATTAGCGGGAATTAGCGGGAATTAGCGGGAATTAGCGGGAATTAGCGGGAATTAGCGGGAATTAGCGGGAATTAGCGGGAATTAGCGGGAATTAGCGGGAATTAGTGGGAATTAGTGGGAATTAGTGGGAATTAGTGGGAGTTGTGGAAATAAGGCATCATAGCTGGGAGTTACAGAGATCACTTGGACTTGTATCGGAATTGTGGGAATTGGTAGCATTTGCAGGGACTTGTGACAGTAAGCAGGATTTGTTGAGAATTGTAAAGATTGGTTGCACTTCCAGGGAGTTGTGGGAGTTAGTGGGACTTGTAGGAATTTGAGCATTTGAAAGGATTTGTGGAGAATTCCTAGAATTTGCAGCACTTGCAGGGAGTTGTGGGAATTACTGGGAATTAGTTAGGAATTATTGGGGTTTAAAGGAATTATGGGAGTTGCGGGAATTATGAGGTTAAATGGGGCCTCTTTCTTAAAGGCCGATTGTCGCAGCTGGTGGTGGATTCCTGAAAATATTATTATCACGCTTCACCACTCTCCTCATCTGAGATGCTAAGTTCGGTTCAAGTCCAACTGAACTCGTACACTTTCTTGACTTTCTGCGGGTTGCAAGCTTCCTTGTGCTTGTTGCGGCCACTGTTGGTCTGTTGAAATAATTCCCTGTAAACTCTGGTGGTATTCTTGGGGGTGTGGGCTTCCTTTCTGAATGGGTGATTGTTGCGGCCGCTTTTTGTCTGTTGAAATAATTCCTTGTAAACACTGGTGGCGTTCTTGGGGGAACAGGCTTCCTTTCTGACTGGCCGCTTGTTGCGGCCGCTGCTTGTCTGTTGAAATAATTCCTTGTAAACTTAGGTGGCGTTCTTGGGGGAACGAGCTTCGGGGTGCTTGTTGCGACCCTGTTGGAAGTAGACAACGACCCTCTCCTTGTACTACTTGGACTCTTTGAATTGGAACCTGGATAAATTAATAGCACTTTTTTTAATGTAATCGAACATAATCATTGAGGCACAAAGTCTGGATAGATTATTACTGAGCCATGCTCTGCTGACCTGCATGGCCTACTCACAAATTATGTGAGGCTCTTCAAAGCGGAATTATGTTATCATGTTGTGACACATATTATCTCATATAGCAGAGGTTTGTCACTATAGTTTTCGGACGCATACTAATTTGTTCCCTCAATGGACGCACTGAAAAATCGCCTGGACAAACACTGGAGCAGTTTCAAGTACAAGATTGAGTCAATGCCAACAACCTTCATGCCCCAGAAGTGAAAAAGCAACAATCTGTGTTAAAATATGAAGGACTAAATATTGAGATACCCAACCGACGAGGATACGGGAAAATACTTTCCTATCGTGCATGCTAAAGAGGATATTATGTAAATATTTGATGGTAAGGAGTCCATTATAGAGTGTAATTGGATGAAGAAAAGCTATATTGGACGAGGGGCTTGCGCCGCATCTGATGAAATTATGCAAGTAGCTTATTTCGCAGTAGCACGAAAAACGTTTGGGCCCAACAGTGTATCCTATTCTTGTAATCACTGGATTGGGCTGAGAAATATGCCATGTGACTTTCATCAAGTTTCGTTCAGGCAAAGTTGACTTGTGCCGTATATTCACATATTTTGGTGTCTGATGAAATTATGTAAAAGCTACATAATAAGTGGAAAGACAGTACAAATGTTTAATTTTCAAATAATTCTGCTCAGAACATTAGCGTTACATCATTTGGCAACTATTCACATCTTCCTTATTCAACAGTTTGTCAATTTCCAATGCACAACTTATCTCTCAGTTAAAGTTAATGTAATTGATATTAGATGGTAACTATTGAAGGCATTTTTAAAAGGATCAGAACTTTTTTGAGATTTCGGAGAGCATAAATTTGAAAAAAATATGCAAAATCGATTTTGTCTATGTAAACTTTTAGATAGAGTATCTATCATCCGCCGCGTGTTAGAAAACTTTTGTCATAAAGTCTTTATCGAAAACTAGAATTGTCATAACAGTCAGACTTGCCTCTTTTTGGCAATTATTGCTAGAATCAATGTTAAATTACCTCTTCGTCCAGGGTATGCTGGCAGTTTCTTGAAATTAACCTTTTCTTCGAAAAGTGAGTCTGGAAACAAAAAATAATTTTAATATTTTTTGGTCAATATTTCAAAATGCATAGTGTTATGGCAAATTGACGAGGTTTGTTTACGCACTCGTTTTCATGCAAGACGATCTATTTTCTTTTGTATGCAAATTTGATGGTTTTGCGCATGAATTCAAAGCACGTTATATCCTGCAACGTTGTTTTCGTTGCAGACAAATTTATTTTTCAATAATTTACACTGTAAATTTTTAATTTTGAGTTAGTTTAATTGATTGAGTGAGATGGTTGCACAATTCCTTTGAGCCAAGATAGCTTGTTGTTTGCAAGTTATAACAACATAAAGATTATCATAACTCAAAACAGGAAGCTATCATGGCTCAAACAAATTGTGCAACCATCTCACTCAATCATTTGAGCTAACTCAGAATTTCAGAATTTACAGCACTTGTAATAGTATCGCTTAATGACAGGACAACATCGTAATGTACTTTTTTATTTGTTTTATTACAGTTTTACGTAGTTATTGCACAAGAATGTCAAGATTGGTCCAGATGATTTTACAAACATGAAATGAATGATGAATGGAAACGAAGTATTCAATAAATCATCAATATTGAGTTAAAAGAAGAATTGTGTGATTTATTCGGACAATCAACGGCTATGGAAACTTCACATAGAATGTCCATGAATCACACCCACAAAAGGCACAACTTCATCATATAGGTGACATGTGCAACAAATTTCATTCATTTACATGCAATAGTGGCCAAGGTTTGGCCGATAAATGAAAAAAAAAATCCATACAGGCTAAATGCGTACCAAATTTCATCCATGCACATGCCATAGGGACTGAGTCATAGAAATACATTTCTATGGGCAGAGTCCAGGACCTGGTCAGGAAACGAAAATTCTTTTCATATTTTTTCTCAATATTTCAAAAAGTATGGAATATCCATCAAGCAGACCAGCAAAAGGCACTACTGGACCATAAAAGCTATATATATATACTAGAAAAGCCCACTGGGTCACACACTGTTGAGATCTAAATTCACATGTTTATCTAAGTAAAATTATCAAGTGATAATCTGGTGACAGACGGGCATCACAATGTTTAAATGTGGGGTAATTGTCATGTTCATCAATTTTACCCCCTTGTCCTTGTTAATCATGTGATCTTCATGTGCATTGTCAGCTGGGTGACTCGATGCAGTGACCTGAGTTGACTACTTTAATATAATTTAGCCAACATATTTTACTTGGATTAAAGCCCTTTCACAATGACGTAAAGGCAAGCAAGGAACGGCAGATTTGTGCACTGTTAAATCCGCCACATTTAGTATGCAAATGAACTGGAATTGGACTGGTGGTGACTGGTGGATGATTACTGGTTTCCAAAAAATCTAACATACATGTGACGCCACGCCAAGTGCTCTTGGCAACTCAACGTAGCATAACAGAGCCTCATGATGGCGACGGTTACCTGGTTACGACGCATGCGCATAACAGACTATCAACATGACGCTCAAGGCTGGATTTTCAAAACTGCTGCAGCACATGAAAAGATGGAAATAACAAATTTAGGGTCCGTTGAACTACCAAAAGTGCCTCTGGTGCCTCTTTGGGACAATGTAAGTACCCTGTGCGAATTTGGCAGTCGTAGGCCACCCAGATTCCTCAATCCTAAAGGTGAAAGATATGTGGCTCAAGAACATGGAACTTTATTAAGATAGATATGTGTACCAAATTTAATCTATGTACATGCAATAGGGCCTGAGTTCTGGCCCGGAAACTATCTATCTGCCCCCCACAACATTTTACGAAAGTGATAACAATACCTTCTTCTAGTTTTAGTAACAATTTGACTAAATTGCTTAAAAAAGTAATGGGTATGCTTCACTTTAGTGAGCCGTGTTGACATCATCAGCAATTTCTTGTTATTTTGCGCTATCAGCGCTTGACAACCAATTATTTTCGTGATGCAAAAAGTAGGAAAACTATCAAAAAAGTTTTAGTTATGTTTTGATAAAGTTGTTTAAAAAAGGTAATTTGGCATGGGTTTGGCACTTCAGCAGATTCTCTGGTTGGGGTTTGGGGGCTGTAGCCGCCAAAATGACCATCGAAACACGATTATTAGAACTTGCCAAATAATGTCATTTTCACGGCCTGCTATAGTGAATTTTTTCCAAATTAATTTGGCGACAGTCCCCAAATTAATCATAGAAACACCACCCTCTGCGTTTGGTCATTTTCACAGCCCGCTAAAGAGAATTTTTTTCCATAAGTTACACTGAGTAAATATGTACCACATGTCTTGTACAAGCAAACAGATGGAAAAAATCATTGAACAAATCAACTTCAACAAAAAAAACTCCGTAAACTTTTAGATAGAGTATCTATCGTCTGCTGTGTGTCAGAAAACTTTTGTCATAAAGTCTTTTAAAACAGTGGCCAGCGTCTTTTTCAAAATAAAGTGGTGGGGCATTCACGGAATTGACAACTTTTGAAATTTTTTGCATTGGGTACATAATCTTTGGTACAGTAGAATTACGGAAGCTATGAATGTTTTTACCCTTTTTTGGCAAAAGAGCCCCATAGGAACTGACGCCAATGAGTCTTTATCAAAAACTAGAATTGTCATAACAGTCATACTTGCTCTTTCAAGGCAATTATTGCTAGAATCAATGTTAAATTACCTCTTCTTCCAGGGTATGCTGGCAGTATCCTGTATTTAACCTTTTCTTTGAATTGTGACCCTGGAAACAAAGAATAATAATTTTAATATTTTTTGATCAATATTTCAAAATGCATAGTGTTATGGCAAATCAACGAGGCTTGTTTACGCACTCGTTTTTGTGGAAGACGATCTATTTTACGTCTTTTGTATGCAAATTTGATGGTTGTGCGCATGGATTTGAAGCATGTTCTATCCTGCGACGTTGTTTTCGTTGCATACGAATTTATTTTTCAATGGAGAAAGATGATTAGCTAAAAATGAAGGTAAACAATTGAATTTTGTTGTATTTACAGTCCTTGTCATACTTACGTGGAATCTCAAGTTCTTTTCTATGCTGTTGAACTCTGATGTCAGAGATGACTCTGTTCTTGCATTGCAATATATGTAAATTAACTACAAGCTGTGATGTCATTTCAAACTGGGTCAGATTCCCCAGCTTCTAGCCAATATTGATCCTCCTGAACTGAGCGTCACAGTTTCAACACAGTGTCAGAGTAAGAATTTTGTCAGGGACAGCCCCAATAACCACGTCATCACAGCTTGATAGCCAATGGGCTGACACTAAACTACGCATCACAGTTCAAACATTGATATATTGAAGGAAGCATTACATTTGTGATCCCAATGATTTATCACAGCAATCACAAGTATAATCCTACCGAATGGCACTAGACCTGAAGCGAGACACGGCAGGCAGACGGGGGAATAGCCTGAAGTTGCTTGTGGTTGGAGGAATAAACAACAACATTAGAAAATATAGTTTCAGAGTGCGGATTGTGCGCCACTGGAACTCCCTACCTGACAATGTAGTCACAGCCCCCAGTACAAACTCCTTTAAGAACAGACTGGATAGATTCTGGAAAGACCACCCAGCCAAATTCGACCCAGACCTAAATCCTTACCTCTAGAGTGACTATTTTTCCGAACCCTACGTACACCTAACTAATAAGGCAGCGCTAGCGGCCTTGTAGAAAATAGTTACCCCAAATGCTGAAACATTCGCGAGTGTCAATACTACCCAGTACCAAACGGGCAGCCCTAGCGGCCTGAACCTGGTACAATTGAATGTACATAGCTTTTCATGTACATATTTTTGTGTTTTAACAGGCAGCCCCCCCAGCGGCCTGTCCACAATATCCTGTACATAGGCTATATTGATGTTACATAATTTCATGTTGGGCAGCCCTAGCGGCCCAACTGCGTTTCCTCTAACATCTGAAACCTGATTTTAACCGGAAATGTATATATGTACATATATATATTTATTACTTTTTTATCTTTACACCCCTCTGCGCACCGAACACGCTGGATGTACATCAACTCCGATCTGGATAAAGAGGTCGACATGACCTGCGTCCAGTACCACTACTGAACTGAACTGAACTGAACTGGCAGCTTTCTGAGCATTCACAGTAGACAACTGTTATAATCCCCACAGAGTTGTCAGATTAATTTACAAACTTGCTAACTTACAACTTTAAACTTTAATGGAAGTTGGTATAAACAGAAGGCTTTGACACTTTGTTTGTAAACACACAACTTATGTAATAGATAACGCCCTCGTTTGTGACAATATGCAATATATCCGAGGGCTTTAGCCCGAGGATTATTGCATATTGTCACAAACAAGGGTGTTATCTAACTTATACCACTAAGTACAAAACAAATTAATTTAAATCCCTTTGTTTGCCTTCAATCCTTCTTGTTTTACAACATTTCATTGTATTTGTTGCACATTCATGTTCCTCAGTTCATTTGAAGGTTGGCAGCCCTGAAGGCAACAGGTCAGAATTCTTTGTTCTCAGGAAATAATACAATACATTAATTTTGTAGATAGAAAGATAGATGGAAAGATAGATAGAAAGATCGATAGATAGATGGAAATAACACGATACATTAATTTCATTGATTAATTTTATAGATAGATATGGATAGACAGAGAAATTGATAGACGGATAGATAGATAGATATATAGATAGATAGGTAGGTCGATAGTGCAGCCATCTCAGCCAAGGTCACTTTGGGGAGGTTGATTATTACAGTCGCTTAGCAAATGATATTTTTAAATTATGAAAGATATTTGAAAAATAACAGAAAGCCAGGAGCAGGGGTTCGGGGGCGGCAGCCCCCGAATTAAGAAGAAAAAATAATTCTTTGAACTTGCCAAATGGGGCCAAAATTGTTGGTCTGCTGCTCCGCTATTTTTTTTGCAGCTTATATATCCCAAATCTACTATTTTGTCAAGTGTCCTTAAATTTGATCATTATTTCAGATAATGGTATTTATAAAAAAGAGTGAATATAGCCTTTTTATTGAGACCAGTTACACTTGATGCAATCTTCCTCCTTGTTTGCTGTCTGTGTTGTTCAGTTTTAATCCTTTGTTGGTCAGTTTTGTTTCAGTGTTTCCTTCAATTTTGTCAACTTGTAGTCAGCCAAGCATGCAATATCATGGTCAGGTGTATGAGCTGTGATATGCATTATATCAGAGCGAAATCCTGCCTTCTGATTGGCCAGAAAAAGCAAACAGTGGTATAAGTTATGTATATTTGTTCTGGCAGCCCATTGGCTGAGAGGCTGTGATGTCAAACTTGCATGGGTTTTCCCAGACCCAATTTTCACACTGACACTGAGTTGAAACTGTGATGCTCAGTTTGGTGGATTCGCATTGGCTAGAAGCTGGGGAATCTGACCTAATTTAAAATGACATCACAGCTTGAAGTTAATTTAAATATATTGCAATGCTAGAATAGTGATTTCTCTGAAATCAGAGTTCAACAGCATAGAAAAGAACTTGAGATTCCACGTAATTCTGACAAGGAATGCAATGTTTTATTCAGAGCAAATATAATGTACTGTCTGTCTCATTTTTGGAGTGGGCGGTCGTCATCAAATATCTGACAAAAGCAGCACAAAGACATCAAAAATAACGTCATAAACAAATTACCCTTCAGTGGGTTTATTTCTACTGTGTGACAAGTGGATGAGGAGAAATCAGATCGAACACCAGTTCGCATGTTGTGAGACAAACTGTAATAGTATCGCTTAATGACAGGACAACATCGTAATGTACTTTTGTGGCTATGAATATGTTTGCAAACCCTTCTTTTGGCAAGAAGGTGGTGAGGCATCTGCCCCACCAGCCCCACAGGAACTGATGCCACTGAGTCTTTATCAAAAACAAGAATTGTCATAACAGTCATACTGGCCTCTTTTCAATTTAGGCAAATATTGCTAGAATCAATGTTAAATTACCACTTTGTCCAGGGTATGCTGGCAGTATCCTGTATTTAACCATTTCTGTGAAGTGTGACTATCAGTCTCAGTGAGTTTATGAATTTGATTTGATAAGTTCAACTGAAAATGAGGCTCAATCATAACCACGCAGTGGCTCCATCACATGGTTTTTAATGGAGCCTCATTTTCAGTTGAAAATTTCAAATTTGATGAACAAAGATGATCCCTGCGGGCTCGAGTGATATTAATTCACACAACAGCTCGTGATATTGTTACTCAGTGACCCTGACTTGGGTTGTTTTGTTATAGTCTATACAGATGTCTTATTTATTTAGCTATATACACACATGTGCTCCTTTGCTTGGCTTTTGACGAGAAGAGATACTTATCAGCATATTTGGAGTAAAATATATCAAAATACGCTTTAAATTTAATTTTAGCTTAATATTTAAATGAGCAAAGCACATTTTAAGAAAATTTGTGATATCATTTACCAGTCCAATATTAATAATAGGCTAAATTTCAGTTACCTTTTATACAACAAATGGTTGTATTTCAAATACATTTATTCATTTTTAGTCTTTTACGCAATGGAACATTGAAATTATATGCTGAATGGTGGCAGACTACCGGTTCTTTACAACATTTTGAAGTTTCAGAAATGTGCAACAAGCTGTTATAATTTATTTTAAAGAAATTGGATTCAGATTAATGCATTTAAAATGTGAGAGACAATATTTTTGCTGTTTTCGTTGCCGGTTAAATTCTTGAAGAGGTTTTTCCTTTGTCTGGCTCAACTCCGTTTAAAAAAGGTGGCTTAGTTTAAAATTTGGCTTCATCGTAGTCCTCTGATTGGTCTTCCCCGTCGGCCCTGAAGTGCTCGATTTCCGTTGCTTCGGTGATGATGCAGGCGTCCTGAAAATATTATTCTCGACCTTCACCTTTCTCCTCATCCGAGACGCCTCGTTCGGTTCAAGTCCAACTGAACTCGTAAACTTTCTTGACGTTTTACGGGGTGCAGGCTTCCTTTCTGAATGGCCACTTGTTTGCGCTGGTGTTGGTCTGCGGAAGAAATTCCTTATTTTGATCATCGGACCGTGCTGGGAAGCCGGCTGGGAAGGGCAGAATGGGCCAATTGCATTCGTAAACTCTCTTGAAGACTGGTTTGAGACCCCGTTGGAAGTAGACGACGACCTTCTCCTTGCACTCTTTGATTTTCTCCCTGGATAAATTAATAACGCTTTTTTGATATAATATAAAATAATTATTATCGTTTTCATAGCTATGTGTTTTTTGAAAAACTTCGTTTTGCAGTTAAACCGTGACATCATCAGGTATCTGTCAATGTGATTGGTCTAATCTTCAATCTGTGACATATCAGTTCAGAGTTTGACATCACAGTTAATGACAAAGGAATTTAAAACTGTCAGGCAATGTTACTATTTGTGTACAACCACAACAAACAATGAAGGTCTAAGCTAAGTGTTGCACCTCATTGTTTTCCAAACAAAATGTGTTGTTGTGTTTCACAAGACACCAGTGATCACAATTTCAAACAACTTTTTTTGTAAGTAATTGCAACTCTCCTTTGAGGCTAAGTAGTCTGTTTGGTTCAGTTACAGTGCGTAGTGAAACATACATCATCCATGTGTCACTGCAATTTGCACTGTGCTTGTAATAAACAAAATTATTCAACTAATCTGACATCATAGTTTTGGAATGAAGCAAATTGCAAACCAGGGGGGGATCCAGAAAATTCCGGTGGGGGGGTCTATCGGGCTATCGCGTCGCGGAACACACAATTCGCGACATTCCGCGACTGCTGCGGATAAAATTAACATGTAAAAATATATACATTTTGGTCTGGTGGGGGGGGATGCATCCCCCCCATCCCCCCCCCTGCGTCCGTCCCTGTTGCAAACTTGAAAAACATGTAGCTATGAAAACGATAATAATAATCATTGATGCAGAAAGTCTGGATAGATTATTACTGAGCCATGCCCTGCTGACCTGCATAGGTTGCTCACAAGTTATGTGATGCTTTTAAAAGGCGAAGTGCATACATATGAGGGGTCATTTTCACTGGCCACTAAGTGAATTTAATTAGTCACCTCAAATATTTTTGGGTATCATTCAGCATAGCGGGCCGTGGTGACGTCAGCAGCAAAAATGTTGATTTTACGCTATCAGCACTTGACAACCAATTTTCGTGACACAAAAAGTCGGAAAACTATCAAAAACTAGTAAGTTTTAGTTACGTTTTGACTAAGTTGTTTAAAAAAGGTAATTTGGCAGGGTTTGGGGGCGGCAGCCCCCGAAATAACCATGGAAACATGATTATTAGCACTTGCCAAATATGGTCATTTTCACGGCCCGCTATAGTGAATTTTTTCCTATTGTTTTAAATCAGCAATAAATTATTAAATAACCTTTTTGTTTGTGTGCTGCTGCCCTGGTTCTGTTGATTAATTTTCTACAATTAGGCATTTCTGTGATTCTCTGTTACTGGCGTTAGTTCATATGAATTTTATTTGATAAGTTCAACCAAAAATGAGGCTCAATCATAACCGGTGACTCCATCCACAGTGACTCCATCACTTACAGCTGATCAAAGAATATGGATGAAGCCACGGTTTTTGATTGAGCCTCATTTTCAGTCGAGCCTTTCAAATAAAATAAAATAAGGGCACTAAGAGTCTACCAATATCCTCACCCAGAGTACCTTTCGACTGTCATTAAGATATGGAGTTGGCCCCTGCCTTACGTATATTTTCTAAGTTTAGGCCAATCCATCATTTACAATAATAATCTAAAATCAATCTCCTCCAAACCTCACAAAATGGCGAAACAAATGGCAAAATTACAAATTTACAACATGTATTCAATGTAATCCAAACATAAACATCCCAATAATGACAGTCGAATATAAACATCTTAATGACAGTCGAACATAAACATCTCAATAATGACTGTCGAAAGGTACTCTGGGTGATATCTAAAATAACCAGACATAATATATAACATGATAACATAACCTCCACACAGATGATATATTGAAATATGGAATGTATTTCATAAATACATAGCCACCACAAATTTGAGGCATAAGAGACAGTCGATTGGTACGAAGCGAGTCACTGGTATCCAGAGACATGAAATATCAAACAATATAACATAAACATTCCAGACAAAAGGAAAAACTGGATAAATTTCCAAGACCATACAGATTACAGAACCAATTGAAAAGTGAGATGCACAATTCCAAACCATCAACC
Organism: Platynereis dumerilii; assembly: GCA_026936325.1. Taxonomy (NCBI): domain Eukaryota; kingdom Metazoa; phylum Annelida; class Polychaeta; order Phyllodocida; family Nereididae; genus Platynereis; species Platynereis dumerilii. The sequence goes on from JAPTHN010000005.1 coordinate 53,566,265, forward strand.
ATATGTAGGTGGAATGACAGATATGACACAAAACAGTCCTTAGAGAAATTTCGGCAAATTAAGGCACTGAAATCCAGAGCCGCAGAGCCGAATAACATGAGTAAGATTGGATGGAATCCGAACCATCGAGCTTTAGATAAGACTCATCAGATATATGCTAAAATGGCAAGACCGTCACCCTCTCTCAGGCAAATCAAAGGTACCACATAAGTCCACATTATATGTAACAGTAACACATCACTTCTCAACATGATTTGCAGAACCAAACCAAATAAATTGCCCCTCAACTAAAAAATCGCACCGTCGCAATATGAATAGGCACTCACAACACCCCGTATTACATAATTTTGCCACCTTCATAGAAACAACAAGAGTCCAGTACAGCCAAAGGCATAAGAAATTGCCAACTGTCTGGAGTACAATAGTACTTGAAGCAGTCCAAGCGTCAAAGAGCATCAAAATGCCCCTGACAAGCTTGTACGGTCATGACAACCATCCCCTGTCAGAGCATTGGGGTGAAAATTGGAAAACACCATGAGGCATGACTATGCATGTGCTACCACTGCAAACCACAGCCAGACAATCTGCCAATGGACCAACAGAATTGGTGGCTCATCCAGCCTCAAATACCAGAAAAAATGGATCTCTCATGGTCTCAGATACCAAGTTTGTGTAATTGGCTAAAAATACCCATCAACATTCGTTCCAGGGCGAGATCAAGGCATAAGAAATTGCCCTCACCCTATAGCCAAAATGGCTGCAGACTTCCAACACGGCCTCAGACGCCATCAAACTTAAAACACCAAAATCGGCCTCAGACGCCGTCATCCATAATTATTAAGGGCCTCAGACGCCCAAACAACATTTGAACAAACAAAATAACAAAATCTCGGCCTCAGTTGCCGGTTTTAAAACTCGATTATTAAAGATTAAAATTCGCGTTTCACCAGACGCGTCTTCCCGGCTGCATACGAGAAGAGAGTGAATCTCGCTGAGGATAACAGGAATCAGAATGTGAAAATTATTTTAAGTATAATGTTTATCTAATGTAATTTGTCTGTAAGGAATTGCTATTTTTAAATGTGCCCTGTGTTACAATACTGAGGCCTAATCTTCTGAATCAGCGAATAATGGTATAAATCAGTTATACCAAAGGCATTATTTGTGGTATATGGGATATATACACCCCCGGTGATAAATATATTTACTACCTCGGCTGTATATATCTCCGTATACTAGGACTGAAAGAGTTACAGATTTTTTTAATTGTTGGGTATATAATTCCTAATCCAGTTTGGGGTACAGAGCTATCACAGACCCTTTAGCAGCCTACATTCCACTCCCTCTCATATTCCAATGGCTTCACTTATCCGACCACCAAGGCCAATGCTTGCTTCTCATTGGTTGACAACTGTGGGTATATATCCTGTATCTGTCAGGCTGCTTGGCCTGTACAGATATTTTCTGTATCCTGCAGTGATGACATCACAATCACTCATAAATTATCTTACGTTGTCATGCAAACAATGGGCAGTGATTGCAGGGCTGGCCTTAGCCTCTGCGGGGCCCAATGCGAAACCCTCTTTCGGGCCCCCTTTGCAAACCCCCATCCACCGTCATTGTAAAACCAGCAACTGTCACTTTTACAGAAGTTACCATTAAAAGAACGAGAAATAATAGTTTCATTGGAAAACAATAGTTTCTATCATGATAAACATTTTTTGTATTCATGGCAGTAGCTGGCATTAAAGACACAAATGGTTTTTACAGTGTGGACCCAGAAGCCTTTGAGTGCCCTGGTCCCAGTTCAATGGTTCAAAACCTTGAATTTATTGATGTACAATTAGACAGAGGTAATCAAAAGAGGCAAATACATACTGAAACATCAGATAGCCAATAGGTGAGGCTCTGGATGGGGTTTTGCATCCTCCTGTCCCTTGGCCATTTTACTAATGAATTCTTTTTTTTTGGTCATTCAATTCTTGCTTTTTAACACCCTGTCTCCCTTAACCCCCTATCCACAGCCTCATATAGGTTGTCTGGATCTGGATTTTTAATCAGCAGTCCTCAGAAGAGTATCAATTGTGTGATGCCATAAGAAACCAGTCCAACTAGACTTTAACATCTAGGTTAGTCTGTTCCACTGGCCATAATCTAATGGGCTGTGGAACAGACTACATTTAGGTACTCATGAAACACTTTCCTCATGGCACTCTACATGTCTATTGTTCAGGTGGCACTTCTAGTAAACTAAATTGCAATTTACTAATTGAAAGCAGGACAGTCAGCTGGTGTTGAATGTTGATTGCAATAACCAGAACAAAGCTACAGAGCAAGGGCTAATTGTCTGCTTGCACAATTGCGAATGTCAGTATTTCTGCCAGGCCAACATTATGCCAGGCCAACATATCTTTCTTTATCAGTCTTTATTTGGTGTATTAGGGGTGCGGGGCCCCTAAGAGCGCGCGGCCCGATGCAGCTGCATTGGTTGCATTGGCCTAGGGCCGGCCCTGAGTGATTGTTTGTCATGACGTCACAATGGCTTGGGCTGTTGGTGACGTCACAACAATCTGCTGCTCCTACCTTACAGAATTTGAAGTTATCAGACTAAAATTTAGTAAAGACCAATGATAAAATCATTGTGGCACATAGATAAATCCCAATAGCAGTGTAGTTAATTCGCAGCTGAGAACATCATTTGTGTCAGGTCTGCTTCTAAATCACTCATCGTGCCTGGCACTCATGATGTTCATAGTACCTCTGAAATACATTGTTATTGGTGACACCCTATGAGTCCGAGGGCCCGCCAAATCGCGGGCCCGCGAGTCCGAGGGCCCGCGAGTCCGAGGGCCCGCGAGTCCGAGGTGCCCTCAGGGCACCTTGAATCTAAGGTGCCCTCAGGGCATACCTTACGATCGTCTCCTGAGGCCCGTGAGTCCGAGGGCCCGCCAGTCCGAATCCGAGATGCCCTGAGGGCATTAGCTCTCTCTGATGCCCTCAGGGTAAATGAGTGATGTCATTTGGGGATTGAAGTCTGAAATGTCAGATCTGAAGTAGGCCTGTTATTATTTTTGAATGGAATTCACTTCTGAAAGAGTCTATCTATCTAGATCTATAAATCTATCTATCAATCTATCTATCTATCTATCTATCTATCATTCTATCTATCTATCTATCTATCTATCTATCTAATTATCTAATTATCCATCTGTCTGTCTATTTATCTATCTATCTATCTATCTATCTATCTATCTATCTATCTATCTATCTATCTGTCTATCATTCTGACTATCAATATGCCTATTAGCCTATATATCTATCAATCTGACTACATAAATCTATTTATCTATCTGCTTGTCTTTCTATCCAGCTGTGTCAAGATAACCAAATAATCTATCCAATGGCATCCTCTTTCTCTAGATTCAGTTAGTATGAGTTTCTATGGTTAGTGTTATCACTGTCAACGCAGAATTTTCAGCTTACCAGATTGGTTCATATGCAACAATTGCCAACAAAACGTCCTACAAATCTGTTAAACGCATAGAAAGCCATGAAAAAGTATTATTCTGCTTCAGTAAGCAGCTGAGTTTGACTAATGGATAAGATCAGCAGTTCTAACATTCATGAAATCCACAGAAATGTGGACAAAACCAATGAAATATTAAAATATAAGTAATTATCAGGAAACCAGTGTTAAATGATCAATAGAAACCTATATTTTGGACTTCAGGCAATTTTAATCATTTAGGAGTATGGGATCATCTGTTTATGACCCAACATTGTACATGACATTACACCAAAATCTGCGCAATAGCAAAAGGGGATGGACACATCAGCTTTTATGAAGGATAACTTAAAGACTCAATAACACAGCAACGAAGTTGTGGCCACAAAGCCATAAAACTTTTACTGGACTCTCATTCGACAGTGGTTATTAGGCCACACCTGATTAATTAGCGTGTGAGAGGTGTCCAGAAATGAACTTTCTCTCCATAAAATTCACTTTCTCTTACGAATTTGAAGCACCAATTATATTACTAAATTAAGTAAATTAATTCATTAGTATGCTTATCAAGTTTGCTAACACGTTAGAGTAATTGAAAGTCTTTTTCTCCACCCAATTGTCATTTATTAATCACTCTTGGCTAAGATTACATGTAATTGGCCCCTCATAAATGTTCCTCAGGACACTACTTCCTCGGGACACTTATATTAGTTGTTCCTCAGGGCACTTTTGTTTTTTCCTCAGGGCACTTTGTTGTGCCTAGGGAAACTTTGTTGCTCCTCAGGGCACTTTTTTTTCCACAGGGCACTTTGTTTTACCCTCAGGGCACTTTGTTTTTCCCTCAGGGCACTTTGTTTTTCCCTCAGGGCACTTTGTTTTTCCCTCAGGGCACTTTGTTTTTCCCTCAGGGCACTTTGTTTTTCCCTCAGGGCACTATTTTTGTTCCTTAGATCACTTTTGTTGTTCTTCAGTGCACTTTTGTTGTTCCTCAGGGCACTTTTGTTGTTCCTCAGGGTACTTTTGTTGTTCCTCAGGGCACTTTTGTTGTTCCTTGGGGCATTTTTGTTGTTCCTTGGGGCGCTTTTTGATTCCTCTGGGCACTTTTTGTTCTTCGGGGTACTTTTTGGTTTCTCAGGTCACTTTTTTGGCTCCTTAGGGCATTCTTGATTTCCTTGTGTCACTTTTTTATCCAAGGCACCTTCTTGTCGCTCAAGGCACTTTTGCATTTTTCAGAGCATCCTTCCCCCCCTTTGGACACTTGTGTTCCTTTGTTTTCCTCAGGGCACTTTGTTTTTTCCTCAGGATACTATTTTTGTTCCTCAGGGCACTTTTGTTGTTCCTCAGGTCACTTTTGTTATTCCTTGGGGCGCTTTTTGATTCCTCTTGACACTTTTTGTTCCTCGAGGCACTTTTTGGTTTCTCAGCCCTGGCACTTTTTGGTTCCTCAGGGCATTCTTGATTTCCTTGTGTCACTTTTTTATCCAAGGCACCTTCTTGTCGCTCAAGGCACTTTTGCATTTTTCAGAGCATCCTTCCCCCCTTTGGACACTTGTGTTCCTTTGTTTGCCTCAGGGCACTTTGTTTTTTCCTCAGGATACAATTTTTGTTCCTCAGGGCACTATTGTTGTTCCTCAGGTCACTTTTGTTATTCCTTGGGGCGCTTTTTGATTCCTCTTGACACTTTTTGTTCCTCGAGGCACTTTTTGGTTTCTTAGCCCTGGCACTTTTTGGTTCCTCAGGGCATTCTTGATTTCCTTGTGTCACTTTTTTTATCCAAGGCAACTTCTTGTCGCTCAGGGCACTATTGCATTTTTCAGAGCATCCTTCCCCCCTTTTGGACACTCTTGTGTTCCTTTGTTTTTTCCTCAGGGCACTTTGTTTTTTCCTCAGGCACTTTGTTTTTCCCTCGGGACACTCTGTTTTTCCTCAGGGCACTTTGTTTTTTCCTCAGGACACTACTTTTGTTCCTCAGGGCACTTTTGTTGTTCCTCGGGTCACTTTTGTTATTCCTTGGGGTGCTTTTTGATTCCTCTTGACACTTTTTGTTCCTCGCGGCACTTTTTGGTTTCTCAGCCCTGGCACTTTTTGGTTCCTCAGGGCATTCTTGATTTCCATGTGTCACTTTTTTTTGTATCGATGTCTTAACCTGTAAAAAAACTTACATGTAAGAATACTTTACAGTACATCGATTCATCAAGGTTAGGAAATCTCTCTGGCGATATTTTTTCCGTGTGAAACGTCATCAAAGATTGTGTACTTCATTTTCAATGCAAAACTTGCCATAAAAACCTTAATAAACGTCCGATTTTCAAATTTTAAAACCTGCTTATATCAAATAAACTCCCCCGCATTCAATGCACTCATTCATTTTGCTCTATTTGTAATATTAAGCTCGCAAAATGCGTTTCGGCGCATAACGATGTGAGGATGCAAAATTTCTAAAACCAGTGAGAGCAACAAACTTTCTGCTTTTAATTTGCAAATGATTATTTTTGGAGAGGAGACGTTTTTTTTATGAAATGAAGTTTACTTTTTTATAGGTTACAGAAATAACTTAAGTTTACTTTTATTTCACAAATCCCTATAGTTGTGTCAGATTTTCATAAAACAAAGGCAGGGGTCTTGGAATTTTTTTCTGTGGCCAACTATTCACAGAAATGCCTGATTTTAGATATTAAAACTTTTTATTACATGCCTTATGTCCTCAGGTTCATGGTAAGATCGATACAGTACCCTTTTTTAAGGGTACTTTTCTTGTTATCCAAGGCACCTTCTTGTCGCTCAGGGCACTATTGCATTTTTCAGAGCATCCTTCCCCCCTTTGGGACACTCTTGTGTTGCTTAGGGTGCTTTTTTATCCTTCTTTGCACTTTTATGATTTTTTGGGCCCTATACGGTTCCTCGGGGCACTTTTGTGTTCCTCAGAGCACTTTTTTGCTCCTTGGGACTCTCTTGTGCTCCTTAGGACACTTTTTGGTTCCTCAGGTCACTCTTGTGTTCCTCGGGGCATTTTTTGCTAACTTGGGCACACTTGTGTTCTTTGGAGCTTTCTCATGTCACTAATGGAGCCTTTGAGGGTTCTATAAGCGTGTATTGATAGCGAACTTTAAAAAGTTCGTTATTGAACTTTTTAAAAGGTACCATTTTTTTCCCTAGAAAGGGTTCAATAGTTGACCAAAGGAGTTCTATAATGGAACCGAGGGATTCAGCAATAATGAAACCTTACATTGGAACGTAATGTTTACAAAGATAGGAACCCTTTGTTTGATATTGGAACCTTTGGTTCAATAAAGGAACTTAAGTGAAACAATTGAACCTTTTTGTTCACAAATTGAACCATTTGGTGCAATTATATTATCATTCAGCTCAGTTATAGAATCTGAAGTGTCAGAACGCGAAAGAGACATTGTAATTATATCGTTATACAAATAATCTTGTGATTCCTCTGATTTAGTCATATACAAAAATTTGATGCTGAAACATACATACGTAGAATTATGTCAAAGTACACTCATATCTTCCATTTTTGTAGTCGAGTATTGTGGGTTTCCCTATTTCCCATGTAATGTTAATTTTTGACCTGTGGAGGGGGGGGGGGACCTATAATTAAGTTTCTCATTTTTATCAGCATATTTACAATTTAAGTTACATTCTCACTGCACGCCACAAGGTCCGCTTTGAAGGGCCTTGTGCACGTTATGTTTATCTTTTCTCTTCAGAGCGAATGGTTTAAGATATTCGCAGCAAATTTTGGCATGTGATAGTGAGTGTGCTTAACTCAATAATCAACTGAAGATATATTGTAAATAATTATTGAAATTTGTGTCACAGACACAAACTTCCAAAATTTTTTTAGCTTCAACTAACCCCGACCCCATACTTTGTTGCATTTTTGCAATTCTGGGTTTCCTTGTGTCACTTTTTTACCCTCGGCAATGTATACATTGCCGACGGGTATTGTAGTTACTTTGGGAAAATTTGTCCGTCCGGCGGGCGGGCGGGCGGGCGGGCGGGCGGACGGGCGGGCGGGCGGGCGTCCGGATAACGGGCGTCCCACTTGTGTATTGGGAGTAATGCCAAAACTATGGAATGTATACTTTTTATTTTTGGGACATTATTATATCTTTTATCCTAGTTGTGCCTTTTAGAGGTTTAATCCACAAGAGATTAATACTTTTCTCACAATTATTGAAAAATGTGAAAAAATATTTTTTTGTGTATTGGGTGTCAAGCCAAAACTATGGCATGCATATTCATCATTTTTGGGTAAATATGGTATCTTTTATCCCAGTTGAGCCTTTCATAGGTCTAATCCCCATAACATTAATACTTTTCTCACAATCATTGAAAAAAGTGAAAAATTATTATTTTTTGTTTCTGGGACAGAACTAAAAAACTGCACTACTTTTCACACTGAAATTAGCATATTGTATGTATTAAATACCCAAGATGTGTTCTTTGTGGGTCTAAATGCTCTGAAAAAGTTGGACGGACGACAATTTACCAAAAATATGAAAAAATACTATTGTTTTAAACTAGTATGATTCAGTCAATTTTGAAGTTAAATATATGATATTTTCCAATTAGGTGTCTAACTTATGCCTCTTTAAACATCTCTAATCAGTTGGAATGTTGGTCCTATGAATTTTTATAAAAACCCAAAATTCGAAAAAATCCCAATTTTCCAACATTTCTGCGTGAAAAGCCAAATGGTAATGGGTAAGTTAGTTAACTTTAGGTCTTATTGTAGTTAGACACACTGTTGACTAATATTCACAGCCATTGCATGAGTTGTTGCAATTTTTTCCATTGAAATGTATGATTAAAAAATGCTAAAAATCATTAAAATGTCTATTTACTCTCCATTTCCTTCTGATGTCATACCAGTCGTTGACCTTTTTTTGTCAAAATAAACCTGACATGTTTCATATCATCATCATGCTGATTTTGAACAATATGAAAATTTTTATTCGCAGCAGAGGTCAATATTAACAAAATGAGATAAATATTAAGGATTTTCAGATAATCATATATCAGTAAATATTGGCCCTGGTTAATCAAATTTGCCACAATAATGTCAAAATTTGAATTTTTTCTACCTCTCCTCATGAGATATTATCAATAGGAAATATATAAATTTTATATATATATGTGGACATTCAAAGCATTAATTAAGTATATTCAAAAACATGCATTTGTGTGTTAATATTTTAAAATGTTGACACTAAATCTTTAACTCCCAATTATTATAACTTTATGGTTAATATCTAAACTCAGTGATGTAAATTTTAGAAGATAAATTAATGTCAGCCCCTTTTATTTAGCTGTTTGCATGAAAATTAAATGTGAATGAATCAGACAGATTGGCTTTTGTTGAATGGAGCACTGGAGAAGTCTTGATTATGTAATGTTATGTCACAGGGTAATTGTCTTCCCTGCTAATCCTTTGACAAGAAATCTTAAACTCTCAATTCTAACTTAATTGTTTAAATCTAACCTCAGTTATGTAAATTTTAACATATGGAGTACTGTCAGCTTACTTTTATTTTGGTCTTTAATGAAAATTAAATATGAACATATAAGACAGACTGGCAATAAGACCACTATGTATAGAGGGTTATTAAAGAAAATTACTTGGCATGCAAACCCCATTTCTGCAAATTTCAGTGTGTAATTTTACATTTTAAGACATTATTGGATAAATCTGTCTTTTAATTCATTTTAAAACTCACACCAATTGTATTTTTAGCATTTTAAAGAAATATTGTTTATGGGGTAAAAGTGTCATCATTGGAAGGGGTCCAGTTTTTGTTGAATGGGCCTGGAGACAGTATGTCTGTGCTTCATTGTACCCCTCCCCTCCAGCCATTCATGTTATGTAATATATATATATACTGGCATAAACCTTGATTTAGTCTTACTATTTACAATGGTTTTGGTTGGAGACATCTTTTCTATAAGTTATGTTTTTAGACCCATATTCCATATTTGTAAGTTATGATAAGAATAGCTACGACTAGATAGACTAGATAGACTAGATAGATAGATAGATAGATAGATAGATAGATAGATAGATAGATAGATAGATAGATAGATAGATAAAATTTGCATACAGAAGTTCATTTTAAAAGATAGAGAAAGATAGATAGATTGATAGATAGATAGATAGATAGATAGATAGATAGATAGATAGATAGATAGATAGATAGATAGATAGATAGATAGATAGATAGATAGATAGATAGATAGATAGATAGATAGATAGATGTATATATATATAGATTGATAGATGCATGTATACATAGATGGGTAGATAGATAGATAGATAGATAGACAATAGATAAAATTTGCATACTGAAGTTCATTTTAAAAATGGACTTCTGTATGCAATAGATAGATAGATAGATAGATAGATAGATAGATAGATGGATAGATAGATAGATCAACATGTCATCCAAGAGATTCAGACATAATAATATTATTGTCTTAGTGTCAAAAAACACCTAAATTCAGCAAATGGGACTGAATGTGCCACTTTATGGAGCTTTTGGTTGTTTTTATTGTTGTTCGTACCTAATTCAAAATTCTCTGTGTTTTTCCGTGATTGTTCCTGCTTCACCAGACATATTTTCCCCGACATCAATTGCATTAATTGCTGCGTTAATGGAATCCTTAAACTGACTTTAACAGATTCTTTTTAATAAGAAAAAGGTCTCTTTCCATGTGTTATCACTTATCACAGATTCACCCAAATTTCAGGGTGGTTTGATTGACTCATCTGCTGATTGAGTGATTGCTTAATTAATTGTTTGACTTACTGATCAACTAATTAATTTCTTTGTGCAACTGGATTTTAATATTGCATTAATGACATGCAGTATTTGTATATTACTATTAGTTCTGTATATTTCATAGAATTGGTGTAGACAAATTTCAGTCATATCCAATAAATTCTAATTTTAAAGTTAATAAAATTTTAAAAATGAACTTCTGTATGTAATAAAAGAACAGTATTTCTTAAGATAGATGGATGTTTTGGGCTTTACATCCTGTATTTACGCACTTGGTAGGCTCATTAAAACTCACCTGAGATTCACAAAACTTTAATAATTTAATGCGAAATTTACATACATGCACTGAAGTGAATAATATTATTATTACATAGTCGGATATAAGAGCCATGCACTAATGTATGGTTCTCTACTCACACCTCCGAGTTTTTAAAAGAAGCTTATGCTATTAGTGGCAAAATAAACATACCACTATTTTAGCAGTATAATAAACATTTAAAAATAAAAATGCGACCATGCACCTCAACAATGTCACCACCTCAGCAATGTGACCACCAGCTGTGCTGTATTGTGCTGCTTCTTAAACATGATCGTTTTGGTTTTCATCTAAATGAAAGAATTCAAAATGATACACAAGCTTTATGTTACATAAATTTTAATTGATATCAGGTGATCGAAAACAAGCAATGGAGAAAAGAAAATAATCTCCAATCAACACCAATGTCAGGTCAAAAAATCCAGAAGCTGGTCAAAATAAAGACCTCTGTTCAAATTTCCAGGTAATCAATAATTGCTTAATATTTAACATTTTGTTTTTTAAAAAAATCGGATTACACTATAGAAAAGACTGGCTATACCTTTTTGGTTGCATCGATTATATATCTATTAAAAGTATAAATGCATTTAATTCTTGCTTCATCCTCATTCACTGTCGTCTGTTGAAACGATTATATATACCGCTATACCCCAGGGAGAGACCGTACCCACATGGGCACCGCCTTACCTCTGCAGAAGGGACGGTCTTATAATGCAGGGACCACTGTATTGGTGACCCAGGGACAGAGCAGAATCAACCCTGGGCTCATGTGATTTGCAGTGCCCTTACAAACTGTGCTCCCCCCCCCCCCTCTCAATTCAGGAAGGAAGGAATTGATGAAAGGAATCAAAGGATGCACATGCATGGCCTTGACCAGCATGGCTACAGCAGCCTGCGTTGGTTGCGAGCGAAAGCGAGCAGGCATGCTTCAACAAATCACATGCGTTTTGAGCAAATCTAATTCAGTCTGCTGTGTTCTGCAAGGCACGGACCTGAAATGCAACTGCCCCAATATGATTCCGATTCGATACCCAGTTCAACTTTAATTTCTTTAGTCTGCAGCTTGCTGTAGGGGAGAGCAGGGCATGATGGGCCCCCGGGGCATGACGGGTTTGGGCTTTATCTCCAAAGTTTAACACTGGAGGAAGCTGATGTTTGTTGTTTAAGATACCTTTTGCTAACCTTTATTGAAGAAAAAATTGCATGGTTCAGATACCAATACTTAAGTTGATATTGCCCTTTCTAGGATTTTGAAGCCCTAACAACTTTTTTTCCTGATTTTCCAAGTGCGTTGTGATTATGCGTAAGTGATATTTTAACAGCTGTCTTGTTTTACTTTCACAAAGAGATATCTCAACATTTTGCATGAAAACTCTTTGATTGACTTTATTCTTGGAAACTGGTGTCTGAGGGCATTTATGAAAAATGAAGTTTGGGGCATGATGGGAAAGGGAATCATTATTGACTTTCGGAGAATACCACAGGTTGTGGACCGACTTATGATCAGCGAACAAATGGTTGAAATAGTACAAGGCTTCAAATACTTGAGTGTCCTAATAGATGATTCAATCAAGTAGGAAGACCATATATGTGCAGAAAATTCCGGTGGGGGGGTCTATCGGGCTTTCGTGTCGCGGAACGCATAATTCGCGACATAACATGACTGCGCACGGATAAAATTAACATGTAAAAATATATAAATTTTGGTCTGGTGGGGAGGGATGCATCCCCAACCCCCCCCCCTGCGTCCGTCCCTGGAAGAAGGCCCAAAAGCGGCTGTATTTCCTGAGGCAACAAAAAACATTCAATATCAGTCAGGAAGTAATGATCGTATTCTACAGATCGACAATTGAGTCTTGCCTCACAGGCTTTATTATAACATGGTTCAACGCAGCCGCAAAGAAAGGCATTAACAAACTGTCCCGGGCTATAAAGACAGCGTCCTATACATCATTGGTTGCTCTCGATCAAAACTGCTATAGACTGATGAATAGTTACATCCCAGCTGAAGTGTGGCTGTTCAATGAATATTGAAAAGTGATAACGCATTTATGAACTATCAGTGCAATTCCCAAAGTATTCATCATTATTTATTCTACTATCATTATTATAATCACATTCGGTATTACTGGTAAAATTTGTACTCATAATCATCTTAGTTGACACTAAGATGTGCATGTATATAAATTGTTGATAATAAACTTGACTTGACTTGATTAAGACTGATTAAGTTAGTGAAAACTGTAGGCCAAATAGGCCAAATGATTTGTGCAGGAGCTGGTAGCTGAGTAAAGTGCAATTAGCAAGATAACAGTGATGAATCTTTTGTTGAGTTGATGGCCTATTTGTCTATAAACAAAAATTATTGTATTTGCCATTATGGGCCATTCTCAAATTTCGGGACAAAGTGCCCTGGAAAATGTGGTAAAGGAGTGGACTTTTGATGCAAAAAACCTGCTTTTTAGCATTTTAAAAATAGAAAAAATGAATAACATTATGTAAGTCCTATTTTCACGAGCACTTCATCTCAGATAATCCTTTTTTAAACATTTCTTTTATTAAATATTGATTTTTTTTTTGCTAATTTCGTGGTAATGGAGTGGACAGGAACGGCTTGGTTCTCTCTAAATAGTGCATTCTATTTGGGAGATACAATGTTATGATTGCAGTCTATTGAAACCTGTCACCCTCAACTACCCTTATATGATTGGAATTGATAAAAACAATCAGCAACTCAGGTGAGAGGAAATGAATAGTCTTATGATTGCACAAGGAGAATAAGAATGAGTTAAACTGTAATATGACACTTCAATAGCAATCAGATAGGCACTCCAATCTGATACATATGGTAATGCATTGTGTACAACTGTGGCAATTCAATAGCAATCGGGGCAATTCAATAGCAATTAGGCAATTTAATACATTGTCGCAATCAGGCAATTCAGTAGCCATCAGGTAACTAGTCTGGAACCTTCACAAAGCCCTGACAGCTTATAAAACTTTAATAGTTCCCTAAGGGCACCTGGGCAATGCCCTGAGGGCATTTCGGACTGGCGGACCTTCGGACTGCAGGGCCTTGTCACTCCTCCAGGTGGGACCCTAACATTCGGAGTGGTGCGCCCTCGGAGTGATGCCCTCAGGGCACCAGGAACAGGCGATGCCCTCAGGGCACCACGATGCCCTCAGGGCACCACAATGCCCTCAGGGCACCAAAAATTCGGACTGGCGGGCCCTCGGAATGACGGGCCTTCGGACTGGCGGACCCTCGGACTCGCGGGCCCTCGGACTGGCGGGCGGACACCGTTTATTATACCATGTGGTCGGATAAATTCGTAATTTGTTGTTTGCTTTTGGCAGACACAGGATTTACCTTCCCTCAGATAGCTGTATCCGGGCTCAGCTGGGTCATTCTTCGCTAAGTGGTCAAAATGGTGTTACCGAAGTTAATAGTAACCTAGTTCTTTTAATATTAATGATATTTATGTTGCTTCTTCGACATATCACTTCTACAATGCTTGTTGTTAAAACACATCATTTTAACATGGGTTCATGCTCATACTTTACCAGAAAAAAAATCAGTAGCCTTATGGCCCTCCCAGTTTTCGACCGTTACTGGTTGGAGTCTCCGGCAATTGTTCATTCTAATACTGTGATTTTATGGAAATCCTATATAAATTTGCTCAAAATAATGAATTACTTTGTTGTAATTTATCATAAAGTGAAATTATGCACTATAACTCTCATTCCCTTATGCTTCATGATGACTTTTGTATGCGTTACCAATATTGATGTCAGTGGTGTTACTTCTTTGAAAATCGCTCATGACATAACAACAGCTCCCTGTTTTCTTGGAATAACCATCACCAGAGGGCCAGAAAGCATGTCTGCTAAGCAGTGGAGGCAAAGGTAAGCATATTTTTTCATATTTCTATGCTTTTTCATGGTTTATAGTCAATGAATAGTGGAGGTATCATTTAAGGGAGTCAGTGGTGTTTGCGTTGCTATTACAAATCACTCTTTCACATCTTGAAATCCTATTATGGAATGGAATCTTTGAAAGGATTTTTTCAAGAATGTTGAAAAAAAATGCAAATGGAAAGCAAATTAAGGGAGCATTTCATATTTGAAGGCTTTTTTGTCAGTGGTGTTAGTGTCAGTGGTGTTACTAAATAGAAGGTACACCACTGACAATGTGGTAACACCACTGACAAATCTTGATATTTTTCCTCATTTGCTGAATGTATTTATGCTTAAGAAATTTTCCTTTGATTTTCAGAAAGCTTCCAAGAAAATTCTGAAAATCACTAATTGTACAGAGAATGCTGATAATGGTTGTTGTTGTGAAGAAGAGGCAAATACATTGAAGACAAAGAAGTGAGGAAGATCGAGAAAGTTAATTGCACTGCGTTCAAAAAGGGATCAGATTCAGAGAAAAAGAAGAGAGCGATGGGAGGACATTTTTTTATTTCACAAAACTTTTGATACCATTGATTGCAACATACTTCTGCATACATATGATAAATTTAGATAAGAGGGCTGGGTAATGCATTGATTTGTTATTTGGATAACAGAAAAAAATTTGCATCTTTTGATGGAATTTATCGTGAATGGATGTAAATAAATTGCGATGTTCACCAGGGATCTAATTTTGAATTTCTGTTATTAATTCTATATATGAATGCCATTTATTTAGTTTCCAATGATGTTATACCGATATTGTTTACAGATATGTCAAAATTAAAGAAAGGAGAAATCCCTGATATAAATGAAGACATGTTTCTCCACTTGGCCACATACAGTGCTCGTGTTAGGCCACCCCTGACAGTATAAATGCATCATATATTATTTGTTTGTTTTTTATTTTTGTGTTCTGTTAGTGATTTAAGTTTTTTTTTTACTTCTGGGCTAGCCAATGCAACAGGTTACTACATTTTTGTATCTGATTAAACATATGTCAATTTCAAAACATAATTTTTTTGGCATGGAAAATGTGATGTCAATTATATACAAAAATAGATATATTATTTTATGTATATATTTATATTATGTATATATATATTGTGTGTGCCATTTAAGTATTCAACAATTATTTTCCAATAAAGAACATCAACATGAAAATAAACACATGTCAGTTATGTTTTAAAGTTTCATTTCTTTTGGCCATGAATTTGCCACTCCGTGAGCGCCACACTGTAGTGACAGGTACCAGGTCAGTATTAAACATTTTGGATTAGGGTTACATGCTGGTTGTGCCTACCTATTCGATGGATAATTAGCTATGGATTTGATGGTTGCACATTGACCTCATTTTTTGCAATTTTATAGAACTAATCATCAAAACCTGAGCAAATGGTCAGTGGTGTTACTGCTTTGTCAGTGTGTTAATGTGGTGTCAGTGGTGTTACTGGACACAAAAACGTCCATTCCACATGAACTAGCAGGTACCAGTGGTAATCTTTTGCATAGTATTTAAGAATAATAAATGCCCAAGCTTTTCTAATAGTAATTTTGACCCTAAAACAAAAATCACAAACGGTATGCTAATTGTTTCATTGATTATGACAAGCTTTTTTGCATGCAGCTGCATAATGATTCCAAATATACAACTAAATATTTGGAATTCTTCACAATTCTTGTTTGGATTTGATGAGGTAACACAGAATGCACATGAAACACTGTTTTACATTGCAATATCTATCACCAAATCACTTGTACTCATTCAAGTCTGTGAGTAACACCACTGACGGCATTATGTTGACATCATTCAAGTTTCTAGGGCAGTGGAAGACTAAAATCATCATTTAAGCTTGGATTTTTGTGGATTTCTATTCTTTATAATATTCTTCATCAGTCAACTTAAGTGGTTTGGTTGCCATGAGTACTTGCAAATTGAAAATTTTCCCAAGCCATTTTGACCACTTAGCGAAGAATGACCCAGCTTCGCTTCGCCCAGATACAGCTATCTTCGGGAAGGTAAATCCTGTATCCGCCAAGCAAACAACAAATAACTAATAATGTTGCCCCCCCCCCCCCCCTCACAATTTATGTCTGGTGACACATGATGAAATATGTGGTGATAATTAAACGGATATTAAAATTTCTACACAAATAGCGCTTTAACTTAACCTTAGTCGGTTAACCGAGTAATCGTTTCAGCCCTACCGTATACCATGCACCTATATGCCCATGGTATAATTATTATTGTATTATTGTAATTTTCTCAAGTCATAATATGTAAATGCCAAAGCATGAAGACGGGACCGCCTGAACGCAAAAAATAATTTTTTAAGACTATTATTTAGGCCTATTCATTTTTGTGTTCAGGTTTGTTCAATAAAAAGTTTGGAGAAAAAAATTGGGGCAAAGAGAAATAGGGTGGAAAGGTAATATTCTAAAAGAAAATGTTAAAAAAAAGTTTTGAGGGAAAATGTAACTTTTTTTTAGAACATTTTTTTGGAATTTTTTTTTTGTTGGAAAAAATGAGAAAAAAGTGCCAGGATCATATTATGGGATGTCTGAATCACTTTTTTTGATTGAACCATCTGGTTCACTCCTCACATGTTTGCCATAAGGGACGAGACACCTCGCTCCGTTCGGTGAGCCGGTGGCTCTGTCCCGTCTATAAACAAATACACTGCATGTCTCAGCTGTCTGTCTTGTGTGTCTGTCTGTATAATGCACAATGGACAATTGGACATTGCCTTTCATTGTCATAATGAAAGACTGTAACGAACAGTGACAACAAAAAGGAACAGAATGTTGTTGGATAATTTGTGCTAATTTATTGTCAAGACAAAAAGTTGTGCACAAGATGAAAAGGATAATTTTAGAACGAAAATGAATATATTGAATTTACAGGTTCTTTTCAAGTTGAGGTTAGATTTGAAAAAATGTTTCAATTATATGCAAAAATGGAGCAGAAAAATTATTTTAGAGAAGCTGGATACAGATAAGTGCAAATGAAATTTGGGAGACCATATTGCATGATGCTGTTTTCTTTCTCGTTCATTTCTTGAATAATTTGCCCAGGAAATTTCTTTTCCTGACGACTGGTACTGGTTTCACAAACATTTCGCGGACAAAATCTGCCTTTCTTGGAGTTGATACGGTTGGACGGGGTCTCTGAGGAGCAACAACTCTACTCTTCCTTTTGAAGACCCTTTTCCGCAGCCAGGAAGAGCACGTGGGGCCGGACAAACTACTTGATCTTCTCCTTTGAGTCCTTTTACTCTTCTGACTCGTTCTACTCTTTGAACTTTTAGGAGTCTTCGGAGTTTTTGGAGTCCTCGGAGTCTTTGGAGTCCTTGGAGTCTTTGGAGTCTTTGGAGTCCTTGGAGTCCTTGGAGTCCTTGGAGTTCTTGGATTTCTTGGAGTCCTTGACCTGCTTGAATTGCTCCCTGGATAAATGGACAAATCAATCACACTTTTATAAATACGAACCGTTCAGAATTTTTTGACCGGGGGAAATGGGAGTTTTGTCATAACTTTTCACAGTAGACAAAAAACGAGTGCTTACAGAAAAGCACTGTAATGTTTCTCATACTCACAGTACAGGTAGAATAGCTGTCATAGGCATATTGGAGGGGGGGCAGGGGGGTGGTCGCCGCCCCAAAGTTTGGGAAACGGTAAGATTCGGGCAAAAAGGTTCAAACATTTGGGCAGATGCATAGGCGTATGGGAGGGGGGGGCAGGGGGGGGGCGGTCGCCCCCCCAAAAGTTTTGGAAACAGTAAGATTCGGGCAAAAAGGCTAAAAAATTTGGGCAGATGATTAGGTAAAAACTATTTAAAATTAGTGATTTCCAGCTATTTCATTTGAAATGGTATTAAATTTAGAACTCGAAATTCGGGCAAATGTCGCTCGCCCCCCCAAAAATCGCGCGTCCCGTACGCCTATGGGCAGATGATTAGGTGAAAGTTATTGAAAATTTGTGATTTCCAGGCTATTTAATTTGAAATGGTATTAAATTTATATCGTGAAATTCGGGCAAATGTCGCTCCCCCCCCCCAAATTGTGCATCCCGTACGCGTATGATAGCTATTTTGTAAATTTTTGTCTATCTCGTTTTTGTGATGTTTTGGCGCCGTTTTGGTCAGATTTTTGACGACAACTGTCCATGCCAGAAATGAAAAAGACTGTACCTCTTTTTGTTGGAGTCATGCTGGAAATTCCTTTATCTCTGAGTGTGAGTGCTCTTTTTTGTCTGAGTTTGGTTGCTGCTGTCATAGTTGAAAAAATAAAATTTATTTTTTCAATAATTATTTACCTACTGGTGATTCCAAAGACTCAGTTAAATTTAATTTTCCAATTGAAAATGAGGCTCAATCAGAACAGGTGGCTCCATCTTCTTTTTCTTTTTCTGTAGGCCAAACGCACGAAGATCCCATGCGCTTGAAGGTACTGGTAAGATAATATACTAAGAGAAGGTGCAACGTGCCTCACAGAATTCTCATTTTGTACATTTGCTGCTTCCTGTTTAAATTTTACTGCTCTGTGATTGGTGCACACTTCACACCAGCTGACGTCACAACTGTCGTCACGGTAGCAACCTATGACAGTTTGATCTGTGATGTCACAGGACAAGTTGTCCAGAATGCATTGCAGCAGGAAGACATTCTTCACAGAAAACACACTTCTGAGCGTTGCATCTCCTCCGTGGCCTAACGCCCTTCCGTCCTAAATTAAGGGACGGACGCAGGGGGGGGGATGCATCAGGCAGACCAAAATTTAACTATTTTAACATATTAATTTTATCAGCGCATAGTTGAGTTATCATGTCGCAAGCTATGCATTTCATGCGTTTGCCCGATAGAACCCCCCCCACCGGAATTTTCTGATCCCCCGCCCCTGCGTCTTGATACACAGCGAGACACAATCTGCCAATTTGCCAAATATTTATACACTCTTGATCATGAGTCTTAAATATGGAATTTAGACAGATGTCTTGCTTTCATGAATATTTGATAGAATCTTCGACTAATGCCTCGGAATATATCACATAATATATTATATTCCCTCAAACGCAGGATATAACTGTCACATATTTTATACCCAATCCAGGCCAATCATCATCAATATTTTGCCCGGAAATGTTAATGTTGTATTAGAGTCTGACTCCAATCCCCCCTCGGCCCCTACATATAATTTACATGCAGGTAAATCAAAAAAGTTGAACTACAGGCATCGGAAAAAGGTTTTATAAGATCACAAGTTTTGTTAAGAGTGACAGGAGTTACGTTTTAAAAACTACAGGTCTCTCTCCAACCGGACACGCTTATTCTGAGTCATTCACTCACACAGAATAGCACAAAGTTGGCATTAAAATGTCTCTTAGCAGTTATCAATTAGACCAGCAAACCTACCCAACTGACTATTTTAAAAACACTTTCCCTTACTTTTAATTAGCTATTCAAAACTGGAGAGAGAGAAAAAAGTTACTTGCACAGAAATCGGTGATGGAAATGGGAGGGAGCTCGGGGGGGGGGGGGGGGGTGAGCTCCCTTGACAAAAAAACAGGGGGAGGTGTACCCTGCTACAGCTCCCCCAATGAACAGTGGTGAAATTACAATTATCATGTTACTTTTTCAGATTTCATGGTATTTTTAGCCAAAATTATGCTCTAGTGGAAGAATTCTCTCCATTTTAAAAATTTGGAATGGTGAGCCGCTCATTTGACAAAAATTTTCCATTTCCATCACTGAGGGAAATACCAAAGATATGGAATTGTCCAAAGGTCGCAGGTCTATAGCTAAAACAAACGAAAAAAGAGAAAGCTATCCTATATTAAAGAATTAAAATAGGAATTTTTAATGTTTTATTGCTGATCTGAGCAAAAAGCACAAAAACATATTGGTGGTGGCGCCTTATCTTGCAGTTACTTGTGGCTCACTCTATGAAGAATAAAGAAAGAACTAGTGTCGCCCTCTTTAGACAATGAAATTTTGGCCAAACCAAGATGGCGGGCACTGCAAGAATGGATGATCTTGTGAAAGATTATTTGCTTTACAGAGGATTAAATGCTTCTTTAAAGACATTTGAAATTGATCTGAAGAATGAGAAGGACAAGGCCTTTAAGGTGCGTTCACCGATACCATTTGTGCATTCGTTATCCGCCTGTAAAGGGCTGAAAACTGGTTTGATTTGGGACATATTTTGATTGTGATTTTTTTGACAGATGACAGTTGTTTGTTTACATTTTCAGGTTGACAAAATACTGGATCAGCTGACTACTTTAATCAACACATATGACCTTACGAATCTCAGAGACTATTGGAATTACCTAGACCAGAGAATATTTGCTCGATTGGAACAGGTAAACTGCATATTAATATTTGTTGGCATTTCCAGTAAATTTTAAGTAGTTTGACAGGTGACAGGTTCATGGTCCCACAACCACACATATGGAATTCACAGAGAAATTGTTGCACTCCACTGAACTGAGGTTCGAAACAGGTGATTACAACAAACAGTCAATGCCAAACAATGCTAAACAAGATAATCCAGCTTGCTATTTTGTAACAGGGCCCCTTTAAACATTGTCATAGCATAAGAAAATGTGTTAGAGGCTCACAGTGCCAGGGTCTTTTTGCCCAAGAAAAGATAATTGAAACATTTGAGCATCCATTTATCCACATGGAATTATTCATGGACTATATTTACATTGCATGGGATATCTATATTTGGAATTGCTAACAGGACAAATTGTAGGATACAGATTCATAGAAAAGGTAAGATATAAATTCTCCTATGGCCATGTCAACACAGAATGTTTTGCCCACTCACATTGAAACTTTGAAGGCTGTTAATCAAATATCAAAGATCTTTCAAGGTTACACTTTGCATAGGCTTTGTCCACAGTGACTAAATACACCAGTTCTATGTGTTTTCTACAGCTGACAGCAATTTTATTTTGTATGAATTGACTTTTTCTGAAACATGTGCTTTCTCCAAGCCAATGTTTTGATCAAACAGGAAGGCATGTACAACATGTACAGTGCTGCCACGTTGTTGCATCATGCAGGTTGTCACTGTCACTGTCAGTGGCTGGCAGTGTGTCAGTGTCACAGTCAGGGGGAGGGGCCCATCAATGGTCCTCATGACAATCTTTGAATGATATTGGTTTTATGTACAGGTCCTATGCATGGCCTAGTATCTCACACATTATTATCGGAGTACAGTCATAACGGCCAACACCCAGAACGGCCAAATCTACGACGGCCACTAACCACAACGGCCAAATTTGAGACGGCCAAAGCCCATAACGGCCAAATTTAGGACGGCCAACCCCTAAAACGGCCAATAAATATATATTTATAAATATATGCAGTCATTAGGCCTATATAGAGTTTATTACGCATCTTTGTTTTGTAAACCTGACAGTTTATTACTTGATGTCTTTTTAAAAATAAAATCACGATTCACTATTGTCTTTATTTTATCAGTTTTATTCATGAGTTGATCCGAGGTATTCTTATCTCAGATATTTACTGCACAGCTTTATATTTCATACTGTATTGTTTCGTTTTTACATGTATGTACATTGTGTGTTTTGTTTCTTGGTATGGACTGCAATTTTCATTGTATAGGCCTAATGTCTATGAATAAATTATCGAATTGAATTTGTTTCACCTTGGATTCTTCATAAAATACTGCAACTCAACAGCTCTCATTATAACATCTCATTCCATTAGATGTGTGTTAACTAATCTGAGCCGAATTCTTTTAATATAAATTATAGGTTTTTATTGACTCAAACATAGGATCACATTTGACCAAAAAGTCAGTTTGTTATCAATGAGTTATTAATTTCTTTTATGAAGGCTTCTCGGCCAATAGCCCTAAGGCTTATGTTTTTCCTTTGTTAAACCTCCGAGAATAAACATGTGAATCTTGAATCTTACAAGATATATCAATATACAGGTTAAAACAAGAAAAAAACGAAGTTCAGGTTGATGAATATAATATATGAAACACAGTTAGATCAATATGCTATTAATTTTTCACCCATAGTCAAATAAAAGTAATTACTGACAAAACCGTTGAATTGAAGTTTTATTGAATTGAATTTTCCTTTTCATAATATAATCAGAAGTGGTAGGTACAGATTGGGTTATTTATTTTAATATTTTAAAATGCATCTCCTTTGCACAATTTTCTAATTAATAATTATACATAATGAATTGATTATAAGAAAAAATTGACACCTTTTCTGTAATTGTGTAACTGTTTGATCAATTAAACAAACAACAGTGTCTATGAACAAGTGCAATTCAATTTCACAGCTTTTACAAGACAATGGAAAAGAACACAATTACTCAACACAGTCTGTCTCCAGTCAAATATAAAAAAAATGTGTGTTTAGTCAATAATCGAAATAAACTTTCACAATTTATTCGGAAAAATAAGTATGCCTATATTGTTGTTAACTTGTAATTATTCTTGTCTCGGTTTTCAGAATTGTTTTGCAGCTATATATATATGAATACATGCTTTTCCCTTTACATTAGGCAAAAAAAAAAAATCTTAAAATTTGCCAGAGCATCTCAGACATTAAAGGCGAACAGAAATGCAAAATAAATGTTTTACTACATTTATTGGTCTTTCTTGTAGGGCATGGTAACGTGATTTAAATTGAAAAACGGCAAAATCACTTTTTGACCTTCTTTGGCCTCCTGTGAATAGAGTTCTCAATATTTTGCAAAACCGTAAATTGAACCAAAATCTAGACTTTTCAAACTAAAAATCTTAATTTTTAGAATCCGCAAATATTGATATCATTAAAATGGCCCTGAATCTTGGTAAAGTAATTTACCTGTCAGTCATTGGACATGCTATTTTTCCGTTTTTCGGGAATTTAACATGGAATTTACCCCAGTTGCTATCACAAATTATATATGACTACTTCTACATAGGTTTTCTAAATTAGTGCCAAATTTCAAAATTGAACAATCATTCTAACTACTTAAAATGACAGCCAATAATCTTCAAATATATTCTTTCTTTTTGGAATTTGCCCAATTAACTGGGATTGAGCCGAAATTCATTGAAATCAACTTGAATCACAGAGGAAGCTAGAGGAGCATGCCATGTGACTCTTCCTTTACTTTCAATATGAATTGTAGGCGAATTGTATGATCTTCAATTGAAATCATGCAGTTTAACTGTATCAAACCACGATTGAAATTAGGTATAAAGAAATAGATCAGTAAAATATTTACTAATATTGTAGATTAAAGCAATGTAGGCTACATAGATTCTTTTGCAAAATAACTTTTATTAGGGCAAAAATCTAACTAAATGACTGAAATCATTGTTTTGGCCGTTTTGGGTGGTGGCCGTCCTAGCAAGTGGCCGTCCCCCCTGGTGGCCGTCATGGAAAGTGGCCGTCGTGGGTAATTGGCCGTTTTGATTTTGGCCGTTTTGACCGTCCCCCTTATTATCAGACGTCAGGAATTTTAAAATTGATGTTGCCGTGTATAAGTGGAATGTTCACTATAAATCCATGTGATTATAGAAGGCCTTTTCATGTCATATCAATACTGAAAATGTAAAGATGCCATTATATACCATAGACGGCCCGACCCCGGGAACTCACTTTAGTCCGAGCCCATGGGTCATTAAACGGAGGCGGGTTGTATCCAGTATTCTATGCTGGGGCAACTGAAAGACCCTGGGCATCCCTGAATTAATAGGGTATGTGCAAGACTCGCAGTCTTCTCATCTCATCATCATCATATGGCGATCGCCTGCCGCGATATGGCCCACTAAGGTGCTGCAGAGGCGTAAAACACAAACAAACAACAAACAAACCATAGATGGTCCAGCTGCCATGTACCTTTTTAGGCTTATTTGCTGGAGAAACGTAATTTTTTATCGGCAGACAATTAATTTTGAATCAGTAATTAATTAAAGTTTGGATAGTTGTGCTAAGCTTTTTGCATGTGTGCCCCATAACATATATATATAGAATAAATTATTATAGATTCCATTTAAGTGAGATGTGTCAAGATTATTTCCCTAATTATGATATTAACCGTTAATATTTTACAGGTTTACAGCAACAGTATTCGCAAGTTAGAGGTCAGCTTATTCAAATATTATTTAGTCAACGCTGTGCAAAACGGGCGCAATGACAAGATATCCGAGTTCTTTGAGAAAATGACACCAGAGCTGCAAAACCAAAATGAGTGGAAAGATTGGTTTGGTGAGTTTGAAACTAAGAATTATTAAAGTTAATTTTATTTCTATTCAATGTATTCATGATGTCTTTTGAAGCGTGTTTCAGTTTAATTGTAAGTAATTAAGCTGTAGTCCACGGTCACTTGGTAACTGACAAGTGGGAAGTGAAGTTATTTCACTAACTGAAGTATGACCTATCTTCACTAATTGCAATCAATGCTTTTGCATGTATTTGTCTGCTCAATGTTTACTCAGTTAATTGATGATAACTGGCAGAGCTTCTGAACATGCTAAAGAGATGTATTAGTCAGCAATTTCTTTGGCTCTGATCAATGATACAAGCCTGTCACTTCTGTGAAATTGCTCATCTTAATATTTAAAATTAGTTATTATAGTGATATAAATATTATATCTTTTCCTTGCAGTTTTACCATTCATCAAGAACCCAGATGAGAACCCATCGTTCGCCATCTACTTCACCCGCCAATGGCAGGAGACCTTTTTGATATCACTTCACAATTTTCTGTCTGTGATCTTCCAAAGTATGGGTATCCTTGCTTTTAACAGAAAATTACAATTTTGCTGCTTGTTTTTTTTCTTGTAAAATTTCGTAATGAAATGCTTTTTCTGTCTTAGTTTTTAGTCCATGAGCTGGGTTGCCCAAAATTGAAAGTAGGGCTTGGCGATATGGAGAAAATTTGCGATATGCGATAATGCAGAAAAAGTTGCAATATCGATATTTATTGCGATATCGATATTAAATGCGATATCAATACTATTGCAATATCGATGTTGATTGACAGCCGTTGCTCAAGCAACAAAAAATGTGGTCAAGGGCAATCATTTTTGTCTCTGCAATGCATCCGAATGCCACTTAGTCTTAGGCCTAATCTAATTGAACATGTGAATTGGCATGAAGTGTCATTAGACTCATTACAATACAAGTCACACACACCAGTAAAGTGCAATTAGATAGACAATACCAAATTGAGTAACTTGACAGCCATTTGAACATCAAAACTCAGTCTGCTGGAACTGGCCAAGTAAACAGCCAAAAGCAGCATGCAATTGACATGCAAATGAGCACGATTTGGCAGAACAAAATTGTTTTCTTTCATTCTGTGGGAATCTTAGATTAATAACAATCACATTGGATAACAAAATGAATGTTTATACTTTTAAGTTATTAGCTCCTCTGCAAGGTATGCACTATGCAGCAACAATGGGAGGAACCAACAAAGTGACATAACTAGTTTTGATAATTAGTCACAAAAGATATAAACAAAAATTGATGTTTATGAAAAGTTACCTAACCAGTCAGTTAGAGGTATTTGGCAAAGACCAGTGTTTATAAAAACATTGTGTAACCAATCAGTTAACATTTTTGGTGAATAAAAACAATCCAATTCAAGGAGTCCCTCTGACACTTCGTGTCATCGGCTTATAGAGGGACTCATGGAGTCTGATCAAAACATGTGTATTGATAGCAGGCGCAATCATTGAATTAAGCATGGCTGGCAGCCAGCAGTGAAATTTCAAGAAAGCAAACCTTAATCTTCAATAATCAGCATGTAAATACTTCAAATAGATACTTATGTATCTTCCAAACGTGCAGATATGGAAGAAATAAGAGTTTTATTGACATTTTAGCCCTTTAAAAGTGAGGAAATGCTGAGTTCAGAAGCAGCATAGCAGCCACATTTCAAAACACGGCACTTAGGCACGACGTAAAATGCGGATCGTGCGGACTGCGGGATGCGGATTTTCACTTAAAATGCGGATCGTGCGGAACCGAAATTCGCAAATTTCGGCGATATGCATATCGCAAGTTGTAATATCGCGATTTCGGTTTGAAAACGATATATCGCCAAGCCCTAATTGAAAGTCGTAGCATCGGCAACCGAACCAAGGTTGCAGGGTACCAAATTAAAGCTAAGAATGTCTAGTTTTAGAATCTAAATGTTGCTAGGTCCAAAAGTGGTTTGCTAACTCACCAGTACAGTATACGTGAGGCAATGTATAAAAACGTCAAAAATAATCGAAATTGGCATTAAAAATTGAAAGTGGTGGTGTATGAATTCTACTTTTCCTATAATAACTTGCTATATGCCATATGAAAGCTGAGATTATTATCTGTCATATGGTATGCATTGCATCTTTGCATCTTGAATGGTTGAGGAGTAATGCCATTTCAAACAGCATTATCCTGCTAAGCGGAAAATGGGTGAATGGAACATGCTTCTTTTTAATTGATCTGCCCTTGCTTTCCGAACTGTAACACATAGGTCATGTTTTTCAGATACAGTGAACAGCAGACATCTTACTCTTTCATTTAAATGTACAACCAAGCTTCTAGCTTAAATATTAGTGAAGATATGGAAGCTAGAAAATGAATGTTTCAGCTCGCGAAATTCACAAATTTAGCATATTTGAGGTAGTCTATCAGGTGGTTTGTGAAAAATTTGCCATTACGACCCCTTTCTTCCAGATATATCCACTCAAACATCTTGATGAGGGTTTTTGGGGATGCTGAATCCTTTTTCTATGCCTTCAAATCATTTATCGGTCATTATTATATGAAATTATGCTCAATTTACCTTCTAGAACTTAATAAATGTGCCGCTTTTTCATTAAAATGTTATAGAAATTGGTCTGCATGTTTCTGTCAAGGACATCTTACTTCAAGTGAATCCCTAGGTTGTCTAAGTAGTTCATTTGGTATTCACAACATCATTAAGGATCCACAAAAGTTTTGACTAGAGACTGCATGCAGTTGAAGATGTCAAAAGTCTTGGCCCGATTGCAGTTTTTGGTGAAAAGAATCAGGCAGAGGCAAAGTTGTACCCAATTTATGTCACTGAATGGCACATATATACATTGGGTTCATTAATACTTTTTGTTGCCTCTACAGACATGTAAAGGGTCTATTTGTGGCCTCTGGGACATCTGTAGGGCTCATTTTATTAGATATCTGAATCGTCTACATGTACACATGTTCTGTTTAGGGTCCACTGAGACATCTGCTGTAAAGGCTAATTTTTTTGGGATATCCGGATTGTCTGCAGACTACAGATATATCAGTGTTGTAGACAGACTTCCATCTTGATCCTAGATAACAATTTTATGGGTTCCAGAGATGTCTGCATATTATAATTTTCAGTCATTTGTCTGAATTTGGTGGGTTTTCATTATTTAGAGACATCTATAAAGTTTCTAATATGACTTACAGTCATCCTCATATTTATGTGGAATCTCAAGTTCTTCTCTATGCTGTTGAACTGTGATTTCAGAGATGACTCTATTCCAGCATTGCAATATATGTAAAATTAACTACAAGCTGTTATGTCATTTTAATACTGGGTCAGATTTCCTGGCTTCTAGCCAATGTGAATCCGCCTGAACTGAGCGTCACAGTTTCAACTGAATGTCAGAGTGAAAATTGGGTCTGGGAAAACCCATGCAAGTTCGACATCATAGCCAGAACAAATGTACTGCCAGAACAAATATACATCACATAATCCATGTGTTGACAAACAAGTTGTCAAAGCTTTTTGTTTATAACAAGTTCCATCAAAGTTTAAAGTTGTAGAAAAATTAGCAAGTCATAGTAGACTAATCGATTACAACAGTTGTCTACTGTGAATGCTCACAAAGCTACCATTAGGATAAGACTGGTTATTGTCTGTGATAGATCAAACATTGATATATATTGAAGGAAGCATTACATTTGTGATCCCAATGAACTGTGATGGTTGGTTTACTGTCAGGCCATTGGCTATCAGGCTGTGATGATGTGGTTGCAGGGGCTACTCCTGATAAAGTGCTGACTCTGACATTGTGTTGAAACTATGATGCTCAGTTCAGATGGATCCCATTGGCTAGAAGCTGGGGAATCTGACCCAGTTCAAAATGACATCACAGCTTGCAGGTAATTTACATATTACAGTGCTAGAATAGAGTCATCTCTGGCATCACAGTTCAACAGCATAGAAAAGAACTTGAGATTCCAAGTAAATATGACGAGGACTGTAACATTGACTCTCAATTATACAAAGAATTTTGACTGTTTCAGACAACTGTAATAGCTTTGAAAAGAACCTCTAATGACATTTGACCACATCTTGAAAATACAGTAATTAATGATTCATAGATTGTCTAGATTGGCCAAATATTGACCACCAACAGATGTCTTAAGCGGTCACAAAAATAAAGACTGGAGACACTCTAAACTGTATACACTGTACCCCTGTTTTGGGTCCTGTTTATAAAGCTCAAGGAGAATATCCATGAAGTGGTTCTGTGCCATTCACTTATGTGACAGTGTGATGCCATTTTGGATTATTATATCAAAAAAGTTCCACTTGACATCAAAACCGTATATCCAGCTGTAGAATTGGTCCCATTATAATTCCAACCAGGTTAAATTCCAGTACAGTACTTTCAAAAACCTCAATTACCCGGTAATGTATCCAGAACCTTTTTGGTCAAGGTTTTTATGTCCTGTATCTAGTAATTTCTATGTTCATCTCATACCCATCAAAGAAAAGGCAGGATAACTCTCATTCAAGATTTGAAATCTAACGAAAAAGTAATGCATCGTTGGCAAGAGTTCATGATGCTATGACATATTAACCTTGGACAATATTCCTCTATCCTCTGCTAATTGGAGCTGCTCTGTGGCTGCCCTGAGCTGTAAGCTGTAGAAGGCCAAGAATTTCCCCACACCAGGGGACAAAGAAGATATACAAATCTCCAAACAAACTCAGCAAATATATATAATAACTATTGATTAGAAATAAGTAATTGAAATTAATTTTAAGATCCTGCTTGACAGCCTGTGTCATATTAATTGGTGAGGTTTAAGCTTGTCTTTTGTAAGACAGATGGGTGAAACATATTGCAATTGACTGTACAGGCACAGTTTATATGGTCCCCGGTAAGTGAGTAATCCCTGTGCCACCCTGACAAATTTGCCAATAATAATTCAGCATGCGAGTGAGGTAATCCAGGCAAGTCAGGACATGGTATCTTTGGACTTAAAGAGAGTGTCCATATGACAATTAAAACCTAACCTAGCCTATACTTTGAGTTATATGCACTCGCTGGTTAATGGAGAAGTATAAAGAAAAGTGATGCAAAATAATGAGTACACCTAATACAATACATGCATTTCATTGCATTGGAGTGATCTGAGTAATTAAGTGTTACATATATTAATGGCATGAAATTAAATTAGTTTATTATTATTAATTTAGTATCTTGTCAAATCTTCATTTGCCATTTCTAAAGAGCAACAAATTTGTGAAGCCCCATTAAAAGTTGTGGTTCAGCAGAACTCAGATTTTTTCCTAAATGCTCATCCTTCCATGCCCTTTGGTTCTTAACCTCACCCCCTTATTTTCCTTGATTTCCCAGCTCATTTCAAGAACGACTCCCAGCAAATCCTAACATCAGCTTATAGACAAAAAAACACTGGTTTGGTAATTCTATTGCTATTTGGTGCATATAATTCACATTAAAATTCTTTGGTACTAGATATTGATGAGATTGATGAAGCGTGCATCAGTAGGTTAGAGACTAACCCACATTATGCCACATATGGTGCCATAACTATAGCGACATAAGTGTACAGTTGCCTCAAAGGTTATGATGTCCGTGGGAATTTTTAATGCATTCAGTCTCTAGTCAAAACTGTTGTGGATCCTTAATGATACTGAGAATACTAGAATGAGCTATTTAGGCAACCTAGGGATTCCCTTGAAGTGAGATATGCTTGACAGAAACATGCAGATCAATTTCTATAACATTTAAATGAAGAAGCGTCACATTTATTAAGTTCTAGAAGGTAAATTGAGCATAATTTCACATAATCCTGACCTTTAAATGATTTGAAGGCATAGAAAAAGGATTCAGCATCCCCAAAAACCCTCATCAAGATGTTTGAGTGGATATATCTGGAAGAAAGGGGGTGTAATGGCAAATTTTTCACAAACCACCAGATAGACTACCTCAAATATGCTAAATTTGTGAATTTCGCGAGCTGAAACATTCATTTTCTAGCTTCCATATCTTCACTAATATTTAAGCTAGAAGCTTGGTTGTACATTTAAATGAAAGAGTAAGATGTCTGCTGTTCACTGTATCTGAAAAACATGACCTATGTGTTACAGTTAGAAAAGCAATGGCAGATCAATTAAAAAGAAGCAAGTTCCGTTCACCCATTTTCAGCTTAACAGAATCATGCTGTTTGAAATGGCATTACTCCTCAACCATTCAATATACGAAGATGAAATGCATACCATATGACAGATAATAATCTCAGCTTTCATATGGTATATAACAAGTTATTATAGGAAAAGTAGAATTCATACACCACCACTTTCAATTTTTAATGCCAATTTCGATTATTTTTGACGTTTTTATACATTGCCTCACGTATACTGTACTGGTGAGTTAGCAAACCACTTTTGGACCTAGCAACATTTAGATTCTAAAACTAAACATTCTTAGCTTTAATTTGGTACCCTGCAACCTTGGTTCGGTTGCCGATGCTGCCAACTTCTAAAATAAGGCCCTTTTTGGATTTCAGCTCATGGACTATTTAGCTTCATATTATTTTCAATAAACTGAAATGGACTGATATATAGAATTCTCAGTTACTTTTGGCTTATTATTTAAACTTTACCATAGGCGTAGGAGAGGTGATATTTTGGTGAAGAGGGGGGGGGGAGGAGTTCATTATTGGGCCTATTCTGCTCAAATAAAAAAATTCTAGATCTTTTTAATGTCAATTATTTACAATGCCAACAGATTTTGAGAGAGCATGAATCTTCTTTAACCTGAGTCTTAGCTGTGCCTGCTCTGTTGAATTACGAAGATGACCATAGGAAGTTGACTAAATTGAGAGAAGAAAACGACAATTTTAGGAAACAGGTGAGTTTTAAGACCGCAGATAGCCAGTTAGGAAGAGAGACAGCCTGATGGTCAGATAGACACACTGAACAGTCAATTGCTGTGCAGCAGTACTGACAGGATCCGTACCGGACAGGGAAAACAGGGAAAAAATGGTGAAAAAAAATTCAGAGCAAGTAAAAATCAGGGAATTTGAAATTAGACCTCTGATTCAGGGAAAACACAGGGAATTTTGTTATATGTGTCTCAATGCATGAAACAAGTCCTCTATTTTAAGCAAAAATTCATTAAAATTTTAGTCACTGATTGATGTCTTGGCCTTTAACAACGATAAACCTGAATAAGGTAAGGGAAAAGTCTGCTGAAGCAGGGAAAAATCAGAGAAAATATAAGAAAATTGCTCACTAATGTTTTATGGGAGCCCTGACTGACAGACTGTCAAGGATAGCTAGATGCCCCTTAATATGGCTGACAGTTCAGATAAATTCCTTAGATCATTAAAAGATTATGACTTTCCTGCCTTTATTTCTATACTTAAAATGTAACTCTTTTTGTTTCAGCTAATGGAGCTTGTTGAAAACAGAGGAGCAGATATCAGCCTGTCAATAACCAACAGATCGGACGATGACTGGCTGCCGCCTTCTTCCAGCCCTGCCCGCTGGGGAGGCTCAGTTGACCTCATGGATGATTTCTCGGTCATCTCCCAGTGAGTAGGTCAGCCGCTGCCGTCTTTCACCCAGTTGTATTTTAAAAATTTTCGTTAATTACTTTTGGCATGGTTCTGTGTCTTCCTTTCTCTAATTAACACAATTACTAAATTGGGATGGTTATGGGGGGTTTTTGATGCATAATGCATGACTTAGTTCAGTTTGTTGCCTCCGAAGGTCGCTGTGATCACATCAGTCTTATGGAAGGTTCATTTTTTAGAAAGCACCTCACTCAAGAGTACGTCATACAGCAGTTTCAGTCACCTCCTTGCTGTGTCTTCCCCCTGTCATTATGAGCCTATCAGAGTGCACAAATACAGGTTGCAAAGCCTCAATCATCCATCCAACTCTGGGGTGCCATGCTGGACTGCTAATCTGTGGGTCCTGGGTTCGAATCCAGCTATTACCGGGTCACCTGGTTCCATGCTGTTTCTATCATCCTTTGTGTCATTGCTGTGTCCTCCTCCTGTCCTAATTACCTACAAAGTGCATAAATACATGACGTAAAGCCTCAATCATCCATCCATCCCTGATTTTGACTGATGCGATCACAATGCACCTGGTTGGCTGGTGACTGTTAGTTTATCCTATTAATAATTTACGTCTGATCTTGTGTTGGCGTTGTATTTGTCACTCACTCTTTGCCTCTTTGTTACAGATAGGTATCATCTCTTAATGTCATTCTGCAAAAGTGTTTTAAGATTTAAGTCTTGTGCAAGTTCTCTCACGTCCATGCATTGCATTTGTGGTTTGCTGTTTTGCACTGTCTTTGTCAAATTCTCATGTTTTTGCATGATTGATAACACTAATTTCCTTCTATTCATCTGCGTGCAGAATTAACACCAAGTAACTATAAAAAATTAACGTTACTGATTCTCTCCCTTAAAGAAGACTTAGTGCCTTTCATTTGAGCTGGAGAAATTACCACCATGCTTATAAGGCTAAACATTCACTACTATTGTCAGCCAGGTTATTTGAAGGTCTTGCAATACAAAGGAAATTGCTATTTTGCAGTATCCCAAGGGCAATTGAGATTATAGATCAATGCTGCATAGTACATACATAATAATAACTCGGGCCACTCTGCATGAAAGGAATTCCCATTATTGCAAGTTTGATAAGATTTATTCGGGAATACAAAATTGATTGAGTCCTTTGGAGCCCTGATTACATTAAACAACTTTGAAAACACTCATTCAACTCAGCCTTTATTAAAATATTGACCAACATTGCTCTGATGGTAAAGAATTTGATATTTTGAAGTTGAAATTAGGTCCATGAAAAATCTGAACCCCAGGGCATTTTGGCAATCCCTTTAAGGTGGCTCGCTACTCGTGCCATGTGGTAGTTAGCGCACATTCACGCGCAGCCAGGCAGGCCCTATCTATCGTAACGTCACCACTCTGCTGACACTGTTCAAGATCTTTTTTTAATTTTAAGAATTTCATGCGTCGGCCGCTTCGTTTTCAATTTGCGCCACTTCTATTAGGGTTAGAGACTTCTCGTTTGAAGCATTAGATGCGCCATGAAGAGTACTATATACAGCCAGAGATTCAACTCGATACTCAAAACACAACATTTTTACAGGCGATTTTCGGCAGACAGGTCTAATTTCTCAAAAATGACTTTATGATATAAATAAATGTTTTTATCAATTTCAAGCATGGTAGGAAGGCTTGTCTATATCATCATATTGTTCCCAACTATTTTCGGAAATAAATGACAATGAAATGAAAAATCCTATCCCGTCAATTTTTTTTAGCGCCATGGTTTATAAAAAAAGTTAAAATTGTCAAAATCGAAACTTATATTCCGAGCCCCTTGGAAAGTCCTTTAAACTAAATATATCTCTTTGAAATTGTAGTCACCTTTTCCATGAAAGTGTCTTCTTTAATTTCATGCTTAATTGCATAATATGGGATGCATGACCACTGAATGGCAGAACAAACTTCCCAGTAAGAAAAATAGAAAAAAAATTAGTTTTTCAGGTGTGCTTGGACTGACTTTCTGGTACATAACCCCAAATATTTTTTTTTAAAGGCTGGTAGCGACCACTTTTGTTTACATATCCTTGCTATAAACTATATTTTGGATCATTCTAAACCGTTAAAAAAAAATCCTATCTTGGAAAGTTCACGAGTATCGAGCCACCTTAATGGCGGACTCTGCCCCAAACCCTGCTCTGTCAAGGCCTGTTTCCTAGCACTCTATTAGCTGTTAACAGCCTTTCATCATGTGGCTTGCCATTTACATAATATTATCTGTAATTGTTTAACAATGCAGATTTTAAAAATACTGTTCGCATCATGATATATACTTCCAGCATGGTATTTAAAAATAAAAATTATCAAAATTTGGAACTGGGTGAAAGCACGTTGTCTGGTTGAATTTAGTTTTTTGCATGTTGTCTTTACAATTAATGTTTTTTAAAAAATACTTTTTAAGCGTTAATTTTGTTATTAACTGGTCTATTTCATGTAAGTTATTGTCAGTTAAGTTAAAATCAATTAATTCTATTGAAGCCATTTATTTTAGAATGTGTTAATGATTTAATAAACAATTATCATCATAATTGATTCATAATCTCAGTTGTATATACTGCCAGAGATTATTCCGACATGGCGATTCATTTGAATTCAAAGTTGTTGTAGCCGAATTTGGTTCATCTGACATCTGAACTTCTTCATTTGGTGATATTTTATGTAGACCAGAAAAAGCAGCTTTCTGACTATTTTTCAGTCTGCATTTAGTACAAATATTCATGAATGTGTCTTGATAATCATGCAAATTGTCATTACAGGGATGCTGACCAGTTTGACGGGGCTTCAGTGGAGTCCCAGCCGCGCACCAATCACATTCGAGCGTTTATGCGAAATATTGGTCTTCCTTCCTCCCCAGCGGGAAAGAAGACCAATGTTCCTTCCTCCTCTTCTTCTTCTGTTTCTCAAAACTCTCAAAGACTTGCAAACAATTCCCAACAACCGCAGTTACCTAAACCAGAAGAGCAAAAAGCAAACAGTAATACCAACACAGCTCCTACCCCAGCAGTGACTATTGCCGCTAAGCCCAAAAAACAAAATGTCACCATCAGCGGGACTCCGTCGTCAAGTATTGCAGTGCCCTCTCGTGGTGATGACCAGAGATCAAAATCAACAGAAGAGACATCTGGGAGACAAGCCATGAGTCACACCCTGCCCAAAATGAAGGTATGTACAATATGCATTGGTGTGCCTGAATGTAGAACAGGTTATGAAATTTTGTGAAGTAGAATTCCATTAATGTTTAGATCTTTTCATTTTCTTTGTGTAGAAGGTGCTATCAAATAAGCGCTGTGTAAGTCATCAGTATTCGATATAGTGCTTTAGTTTGCGCAACACAAGATCTATTTTTGTACACCTTGTTACGTACAATGTTTTATGAAATACAGTGTTTTCAAAGACTTTCTATCCAACTTTTAAAAGGCAGTGTTCAGTTAGGAACTCTTCACCATAATAACACTGGAGTCATTGGTTTTTTTTGCCAATTATAATGGTCATTGGAACAGTCTAGATGAAGCAATTGTTGTATCTGCCTCACTAAGCTTCACTCCAAAAATACGTTTTAACTCAGCAGATTAGGAAATGTCCTAAAGTTATTTTGTTTGGTGTTGTCGCTGTTATGTGGTGAATGTATGTCTTGTTTAATAATTTGTCTATTTTTTTAACTTTCACTCACATTAATTGGCAATCGAAGACTAGAATTCCTTATAAACTAATGCGTAAGGTATGGATATACAGCTCTGTTTGGTAACATTTCTTTTTATTTTCATGCAATATTGGTTGTTCACATTTTTAATCTTTTTCTGTTCGGAATGATTAATTTTGTACTTCAAGGTACTGTTTTGACACCTATAAGTTCTGCCTCTGTGCTATTTCTACCACTAGGGTGCAGTTTAAGCAAGTGTTATCGAGTTGGTTGATGCTATGGCCACCTAGTGGTTTGGAATTCATCTTTTCAGCCTGAACAAATTAGGTTGCAATAATTTGATGAATTGCCTTTTTGTTTCTTTATGTATATTCTTTTTTTAGATGAGGTACAATATATTTGAGGGTTTTCTCTTTAATTTGTCAATTTAGTTTTGCCACTGATTGCACAGTTTGTTTGACATCCTGCAGATAATAAATGATCTTGTTACAAGCCACTTACCTTAGTGCACAGAATGATTCCAGGCGATAGTATTTGTACATAAGATTGTCCTTTGCTTACGAATGGCTTACATACAAGAAAAAAAATCTCGGTGTTCATTTTTCAAATAAATTTGTACTTTTCACAATGCTTCAATTAGAAAAAATACTTCGCTTCTGTTCAATCAAGTCTGTTTAAATGGAATGAATTTGAAATTTTAACTGGCATAGCGCTCTTGCTGCGATAAAGAGAGTCTTAATACACAAAATGATTTAAAAATTTTTTTCTGGTCTCCTTAAAAATAATTATGTTTAAAAATGTGAGAATTTATTTTTATGGCCTAATTCACAAAAGTGCTGTTCTCCCGAATATATATCAAACATATTTCACAAGTTCATATTCATTTCTTTTTAATTGTTTGTGTTGTCATTTTTGCAGCCTGAAGACCCAGTCCAAAAAGACGTGCCTTCCTCGTTTTCCCAGCATTCCTTGCAAACGAAGACCCCAGAGGTCACTGACCTCGCGAACTCTGACCCCGATGACCTCTCACCATTCCTTGTCCTCAGCCAGGTCAGTTTCACTTTCACTTTTAAAAATTTTCACTTTCAGTTTTGGGTGTTTAAAAAAAGCTTTTACAATTCAAGAGAGTAGCTTTTTAACCACTTGATTAATGCTACACAAAAATTGGGAAAATCACATGTATGATATAATGAAGCCATTGCCAGTAATGATTACTTATGACCTGGAACCTTCCTCAACCTCTGCGGGCCTGGGGACTGGCCAAATTGTAGCAATGTGGAAACCACGGTCACGTTATGACCTTAGGTAGCTAGTACTGATCTCTGTGATTTGATTGGGTCCAGGGTTCGAATCCAGCTCTTGCCGGGTCACCTTGGCCAATGTTGGATGGCTGTTTCAATCATCCTTTGCCTCATTGCCGTGTCCTCCTCCTGTCCTAAGTTAGCCTACCAAGTGCATAAATACAGGACGTAAAGCCCCAAACATACATCCATCCATCCATCCATCCATCCATCCTGTGATTTGATGTGGAGAAAACAAGGGAATCAACATCCACCTGTTCACAAAGGCTTTTTGATGTCAGTGCTTCCTGCTAGTCCTCAGAATGTGGATGGAAACGAGTTTAAATTGTGGTGCACTGGTGCTGCTAACGTCAGACACCCTGTCCGCACAACCCATTTTAGATGGATTTTTCATCCTGTGCAAAAGTTGCACCTCGCCTGTTAACCATGCTGCCTGCAGCCTCCCTATCATATTTTATTAGTGCATAAAAACAGGACAGAAAGTACTATCATCCTACCAACCATGTCTGTCCTTGAATCATGACCAGTGGACTGACAGCAATTTCCATGGTTTGACGTGACAACCAATTATTTTCTCAATCAAACAAATATCAGAATTCACTATTAGTTACCTGAGGTCAACACGTGACCTTTGGTAACAGATAGCCTCTCTATGTGATGCAATCTTGGTGGAACCGGACATGGAGACATTCTTGATGTTAGTCATGTGACGCATGTCTGTAGGTCAATAAAGGTTAACTTTTGCTTGAGAGTTATCCTCTTAACTACTCTGTCTTATTTGATCAATCAATCCTAATTGTCGTTTGTAAATGCTGTTTTCCCTTGTAGTTGGTCACATACTCAGGGAAATGGGGAAATAGGGTACAGGGTGGGGAACCAAAATTTTCCATGAACTTCCTACAGTGGGTTTTAACCACCATTAGGTTAGAAAAGTTTCTAATGACATGACGCCTGTTGGATATGGTCCACAAGGACATGCAGATTGCATAACTGAAAACGAGAAAAAAATCTGTTGGGAATTTTTTGAGAAAATCACATTTTTATGTGGCAGTAATTTTTCAATGTGATAAACTCCGTAAAAGGGTTCTGGAGATCATCAAAACTCATTTTAATGGCATGAAACCTGCTCAATATAATCAATAAGGATGTGCAGATTACTAATCTTTTAACATGAAAAAAGTTGGAAAGACAATTTTGAAGAAAAACACATTTTTATGTTAAAAACATATTATGATGTGATAAACTCCATAAAAAAGTCAGAAACGCATTAAAAAACATAGAGATGTCATGAATTCTGCAGGACATAGCCTGAAAGCACATGTAGAAGGTTCTAGGAAAGAACTAA
Source organism: Platynereis dumerilii (assembly GCA_026936325.1). Taxonomy (NCBI): domain Eukaryota; kingdom Metazoa; phylum Annelida; class Polychaeta; order Phyllodocida; family Nereididae; genus Platynereis; species Platynereis dumerilii. Next base: position 53,605,003 of record JAPTHN010000005.1, read on the forward strand.
AATATATTTCGAAGTGTGTAAAACAGCTAGTACAAGATATCTCAAGAAAAATCTAGTCTTTGCACACCGTCTATCAACTAGTAACATTTCCTCATTTTGTTGGCACAATGTCTGGGCCTCATCCTGATTGTCCTAGACTATTCGTTTATCCCTCCGAGAGCATTCTAGACGTATTTGCACTGACCCAACATGATCATGGGTATCCAACACTCTGCCTGATTTCAAACCAAATGCCGAAGATCCTGGCTATGAAAATAATCCTGAATCCTGTCTCTGATGCTGAGAGTATGCTGAAATGATCAAATCTACTTCCCGAACCCTTCCTGGCATTGCCTTGGCCCGTGTGTATGCCCTTCCAACCCTTTAATAAATGAAAATTGGTTCATGTATCAAAAATAGTTTGGGTCCTATTTGATGTTATTGTGAGTATTGTTGTATTTCACTTTAAAATAGTCAAATCAAATGCACAGTTAATGAACATAATTAATACATCTTTCACAAGGGTGTGTGTGTGTCCTCTGTTTTCGGGAAGGAGGCCACTCAATCCTAGACAGGCCACATAATAATCATTGTAGACACTATCCAGGTGCTGATAACTGGAAATTAGCCCATCACAAACATGTTTCTTTGTGCTTATAATTACTGGTACTACATGGTTGTGATGGGCTACTCGGTGTACCTGTAATCATGGCACACTAAGATGCAGTATGATTCTGACTGTATGCCATTAAACATAATTACAGATTGACCTTTTCATGGAGTTTATCACATTGAAAAATGTTTTTCACACATTAAAATGTGTTTTTCTTCAAAAATTACCAGACATTTTTTTCCTGTTAATAGATATGTAATTTTTATGTCATGGTTTATTATATTTAACAGGTTCATTGCAATTGACATAATTTTTGACGATCTCCAGAACCCTTTTATGGAGTTTATCACATTGCAAAATGGCTGCCACATAAAAATGTGATTTTCTCAAAAAATTCCCAACAGATTTTTTTCTCGTTTTCAGTTATGTAATCTGCATGTCCTTGTGGACCATATCCAGCAGACGTCACGTTATTAGAATTTTTTCTAACTTAAAGGTGGTTAAAACCCACTGTGTTCCTTGTGCTAAAAAAGCATCTCATATCTACAGGAAAATTGTGAAAACAATACAGCATAATCATTAAGGAATCAGCCATACATGTGGAAGGTTAGAATGAGCTATGATTAAAAATGACTCCACAGGAGACAAAAAGGAAGAGGTGGTCAGATTTGCTTCAGTGCCAAATGGACTAAAAAACAATCCCTGACATAGTCAGAGTGACCTCACAACCAGAATACAGTATCATGAAGGCAATAAATGATGGGAAAGGAATAAGAGGGAAGTATGGGAGTTTGTGGAGCGAATAAAGAGAGGAATGGAGCATTCTTGGAGTCACTGGCGACAAAACTGACAAGGTACCTGCAACCTCCACGAGAAAAGTGGTTGAAGAGCTTCAGGTGGATCTCAAGGCTGCCAGAGCGGCTGTGCAAAATGATTTTGGCCTGAAATCACATGCCAGGACCCAAAAGACACCATCCGGCCTATTCCATGAAGGCCAGAAGATAGAAATGGTGAAAAAATGATGGGCTACATTAGGAAGCATGGTTCGATATTCAATTTTTTTTTCAAGCTATAAACGTTTGGTTGTGGATTCTATTGTCAACAAAAGAAATGGCAAATTCTATATAAAATCAATAGAAGATGTTGATGGGACATTCAGGGCAAAGTATCCAGCTCAGGCAATGGTTTCGGGAGTCATGACTTCAGATAGAAAAATTATGCTTTATTTCTTTTTCATGCGAGTAAAGGGGGACGGACCTGATGCATACTACTAGGTCCAGTGATGTCATGTTTTGCCATGGCTGGATGTGAATTACCCCAATGGCATCTATAGGCAGACTCAGGATGGTTCCCCATGCCTCATGGCCAAGAAAGTTCAGGATTTCCACTTAAAGAAATTTTGGAGACTTCTGGGCGGCCAACTTCTGGCCCTTCTCCAGCTCGGACCTTTATTCCCCTTACTTTTCCGAGTGGGGCATCTTAGAATAGTTGGTCAACAAGACCTGTCACCAAGATGTTGTTGTCCTCCTTACTGTCTTCATGGCTCACGGCCTCAAAATATGAAGGCGCTTTTTTTCAAAGCATCACCAAGTTTAGACGGCCATATTGAATTTTTGATAGGAGATAATACAAGTCAAACTTCACAAAAAGGATCCTTTTTGTCTTGTTTCTAAGGCCTGAAAATATGAATTTGTTTTGACTTAGCAAAACCTTTAATTTCGACTGAAGTTTGAAATATTCCAAATTTTGAAAAATTTGCTTCCTCACCCTGTAGATTACTGATTAGGCATGCACCGATATCCGGTATGATAATCCGGTATGATATCTGGCATTAGAAAAATACAAAAACCTAAAAAAACCAATCAAAATGTTTTCATAGACCTACTTAACTTTGATCATAATATTACGTTAATATGGCTTTGTGAGTGATTTGAGATTTAACGTCTTATACAACAAAAGTTAATTCGAGTAGGCCAATATGGCCAAGTCACTTTATGCCAACAACCAATATTCGGTGAAAACGAAGTACAGCACTTCACAGTGAAGTGCTCTGTACTTTGAGTTAAAAGTGTATTTGATAAAGAACTATCCTTTTTCTAATCCGGCATACATTCAGTGGAATTACTGCTGTATTATATGCACAGATTGTGAAAATAGCCAGGTTGTATACTGGATGAATTAATCTGTAGGCCTATCTGTTCTGGCTATTTTCACAGGGAGGTGGGTTAACTCAGTTGGTAACACTTGAAATTCCCATTCTGGCCAGGTCACCTGGACTTAGCTTCACTACGTGTGCATTACTTGTGTAGATTTTCAGCATCAGAATCACAATTACAGATATTGAGATTATTAAAGTCTAGTTCAAACATGCTGCCTGTCTTTAAGCACAACATGCTGCTCTTCTCTGTATGAACTTGTGTTATTGTTTTATTTTTGTTTACGAAAGCTTCACTTGAAATTTCTCTGATGCTTTATGACATTTTAAAGTACTCAGACCTCATTTAGTTGTCAAAACCAGACGTAATTTCCTGTTCAAAATCCCGTTCTGTTTTTTCGCAAACATTTGACATTGGCTTGAAGTTTAATATCCGTTTGAAAATGCAGTTTTTTAAACCTTCTTGTAGAATGGAATGCATGCTTTCATTTGATGCAATTTGTGAGACACTTTGTTGCGGCGTTGTTTTATATCTCTACAAATAGCCATTGATTGTCTTAAAGCCACCAGGGACACATGGTCTTTTGGATCTGTCGGAGGTTCTGGGTTTGAATCGAAGCTCAGATTTTCTCAAGTACTACGTAAAACCTTGAGTATTTGGAATATGAAGTATTTACGTATCCCTTAGTCCTTCTAGACTGCATAAAAATTTAAAGCAAACACTTCACGTTTTATGAAGAACCTATAACTTTTCTGAATACTGATTATGGTCCACCAAAAGATTGATGTATCAGAGAGAATCAGTAAGAACTTTGAAGAACACGTTCTGTGTTTAAATTTGTGCTGTGTTGTTTGAAAGGAAGTGAAACTGGCATTGTTTAGTCATTGGATCAATGCTAAACTCCTTTAACCACACGGCTTGGATTCTCATGGGATTAGATGGAAAAATTGATGAGGATAATATTATAAGGCACGTGGGATATAAGTGGCTGCATGCTTTCTTAGTGTCACAAAAACTTTTAAGAAAGGTACTAGTCAATATCGAGCCCCCTAGCGCATTTAGATTACATTTGCCTAAGGTTTCACGTACTTACATCCAACTTTGACCCACGTGTAACTCTCAGTACAGCAGAGGAAAGCGGCAGCCGTTTTTCTCACACTTACCTAAAATATCAACCGTGATGTTTTAATACCTTTTCATCTTGTAAATTAATGGCCCACGAGCAGTTTGGTTGAGCATGTTTAGCTTTGGCCCAATGGCGAAACATCACCTGTTTCACTTACTTTTAGACAACACTGTAATCCGTGGGCTCTTGGTTAGTAGGCGTTCATGTGTAGAGCTGACAATGGCAATTTGACACTCTGTCCGTGAATATTATATGTAACACATTAGCTAAAAAGGAATACATATTTGAACAAACAGAATATATGTTTCTTTCAATGGCTGTTTTGTAGGATTTCATAAATAAATTTTTATTTCAATCTCTTGAAATCGTATAATTTATTACAAATACATCATGCAATATGAAACTTCCGCCTATATGATATGAGACGATTGCCATATAGTGAATTAGATATGTGTTTTTAGAACAATTTTTACTGCAAATTTAGCAAATTGTGCACATTTGATTTCAATTTAATATCGATGTGGGAGTTGAAAGTGTCTCGCATCTTTATTCAGAGTGATTCGTTTCAATTAGAAAATTGCGGAAAGACGCTGGGAGGGATTTGCATTGGAATTTTGATCTTGAATGGCCTAATGCAGCAGATTTCTAAAGGCGAGCTGCTGGTTATGTACTAAAACTTATTCAATGTCTGCATTCTGAGAATGCATTTGCAATGATTCTTAATGCTTGATTCAAGATGCCCAGACAACATGTGGGACAGAATGCCAGGTCATGATAGATACATGTACAGTGGGGTGCGAAAGTTTGGGCACCCTTTGAGTGGGGTCACATTTTTTCAAATTTCAGACAAACCATTTGCAGAATCTTTCCAACGTGAATTGTGTGAGTGAAGGATACTCATACACTCAATTTTAGCCAGAAAGAGCAGTGGAAATATAAGAATTTAAAAAAACATGGGTCTTTTTGTCGTATTTTACATGTGCAAAAGTTTGGGCACCCCTACAGATTCTGATCTTGATTTTTCTATAACTCAACATTAAAGCAATATAAAAGCTCTAAAACGCATTGGATAATAATGTAAGCATCCCAGGACTTCATTTCTTTGCATTTTTAATTATGCTCCCCAACAGAGAGACTCCAAACGTTCCATCTTTGTGGTACCTATGGCATCAATTGCACATGTCCAGTTATACTGAGAGTTTTGAAAATTTCTTGGCCAGGAGACCTGGTTAGCCTCTCCTTTACCTAAAACTAACATTTTATCTAAAGTAACCAAAAATATTTAAGATTTCCATTATTTATTTAGGTTAATATCCAGCAAAATTAAAAATATTAGTGTGCAGTTCAACTTTTTGTTGCCAGCCAGGGACCATTTTTGCTGAAACAATTTCAATTTGGGGTTAATTTTGTTTCTATTTAGTCAATTTTGCTATTTTGTAACAATTTTAAAAATCTTATATGTCAACCTCATAGACCTCCACAGGCGTGACACACCCAGATAATCTACCCTAGACGAATCCTTCCATTGCCGCACATTATCATAGATTTACGTCACGAGCGTCATGGCCAATCAGCGCCCAGTATTTCTCTCCACTTCAAATGTTTACCGGCGATTTGCGTGGAGACTATTGGGTCCTCAGAGACCTAACACCTATCATTTTAAAGGTCTCAGAGAGATCTATCCATTCCAGCTACTTGCAAGTCTTTACGATTTACGGAAGTATGTGAATCGGCGAAATCGGCCTCATTTGCATAATTTGCTTGAAGTCCTGTTCATTGGTCAGCTTTGTGGGCGTGTCTGACTTAATCACTGAGGGCTTGCTGGAGTGGCGTGACACTGAACGTGTTCGACAGTTGCATCGTTCCACCGTCAGCATGCAGATGTGAAAAGCCAAGCTATACAAGGTATAAAAATTACATAGCTTAATCTGACTGTCTGAGTCATGCCAAAGGACCCATCTAGCTATTTGGAAGCATTCTGGATCAGTCATTGTGGTGTTTGAGACAAGGGAGTAAAAAAAATGCATTGAAATGGAATTGCTCCGATACACCAGAATGTGATAAACAAGTTTGACTCTCCAAGGGCAAGAATAGGCAGGCCGAAAATTATGGATGACAGTTGTATTAATTCTGAAATTGTCATTTCTACAAAACACAACTCAAAAGCAGCAGGTTTCAGAAATATTTTAACAAGAAAAGTCAAGTTACTCTGACATAGATGCCCAGAAAGTTTAACTTTTGTGGCATTTTAGGTATTTTAGTTGGATACAGGTCTGAGCTGCTCCGAAATGTCATCAAAGAATAATCTGTCATGTTTAGGTAATGAAAAATAAACATGATAAATCAACTTTTTCAGCTCCTGGACTCAAAATAATAGAAATTTTATTAAATAATCTGACGTAACTTGGGTACCTCCAATCTGCCAAGTTTGGAGTCATTCTGTTGGGGATTAAAACTAAAAATTCACACAAAATGAAGTCCTGGGATGTTTACATTATTATCCAAAGCATTTAGAGCTTTTATATTACTTTAATGTAGAGTTATACAAAAAGCAAGATCAGAATCTGCAGGGGTGCCCAAACTTTTGCAAATGTAAAATCTAACAAAAACACCTATATTGTTTTACATTTTTATATTTCCATTGTTCTATCTGAGTAAAATTGAATGCATGGGTGTCCTTCACTCACACAATTCCCGTTGGAAAGATTCTGCAAATGGTTTGTCTCAAATTTGACAAAATGTGAGCCCACTCCAAGGGTGCCCAAACTTTTGCACCCCACTGTACATAGATACATAGATACATAGATACATAGATACATAGATACATGTACATAGATGGATATGGTAAGTGCTGTCCTCTAAGCCTCATTTTCTGGGCGCTCATGAGGGTTGATTGATGATATGGGGGAGAGAGAGCAGGAGTCCTCAACATGTTACATAATTATTTACCCCATGGGAGTGATCTTTTACCTGCCCAGCACAGACACTGATACAAGGGCCGTCAATTTAATGTCTCATCCGAACGACATTTAATGCTTAATAATGCCTGATTCAAGATGCAGGGACCAAGATGCATTGAGAGAATGCCAGGACATGGTCCCAAGAACAAATGCAAAGACATGCCCTGTCATCTTATTTTGTTGAGGATATCTTTTTTGACTAATTAGTAAACTGATCCTGTTGAATATTTGCTGGAAGATTCTTCAACCCTGTGAATTTGGAGACTGGAGCGTTTTCCTCAGCCCAGTCAATGCAGTCATGACTTCATAGTTATATTAGGCTTATATCTGTTACCACTTTGGCATGTCAAAAGTTTCTTGGATAGTCCATTGAGGCACATATGTAACATGATTATGTAACATGATATAATTGTGGAATCCTCTCAATCTGTTTCATCTCATCAATCAAAATGTATAGTTTGTGTGCAGCAAGAACTTGCCTTAGAAGGCTGCACTATCCAATGGTATCCATTCCAATATCTACTCTTTATACCTACCAGTGAAATTTAGTGCTGTGTCCTCCTCCTGTCCTAATAAGCATACCAATTGCATAAATATAGGACGTAAAGCCCCAACTATTCATCCATCCATGTCGCTCCTGGTTGGTCTCTACAGTGGTAGCGTTGGACGACTGTTTCAACCATCTTCACCACATTGACGTGTCCTGCTGTCCTAAATAGCCTACCAAGTGCATAAATAGGGGGCATAAAGCCCCAATCATCCATCAATATGTTTAGGGTGTTTTCTCCAGCTCCTGAACTTCAAGATTGCAATGAGAATGCATTTCCTATAAGTCTGCCCTGATTACTTCAAAGTTCTCCATATTTATCTCCCTCGAGTCTTCTTGTGCACTGAACCTGATCTTTTCAAGTCTCTTAAATTCCATTTTCCATCTATATTTAATTTCCCAGTAAGGAGTCTATATATTGGAGCTGAACTTCAAATACCTCTAGGAGGTGGGGATGTGGGATATTAGGGCCTGAAATAAAGACTCAAAATTACACTCTTAAAGGCAGGAAATCTCACTTTTCTTTTCTTGGCGAGCAGAGATGAGGACTAATTAACATTGACAACCATCCCAGCTCATTCATGGAGTCACTCAAGCCAGAAATTAATCACTTTTTGCACCGAGGACGTTTTGACTATGCTTTCTCTCTGATTAAAACTGAAGAAGATATTTCAATGGCTTGCTTTGTTTGTGGTTATGTCTTATGAATACAGTGATACTTAATTCTGGTTTGATGTAATTCATTTGATATTTTAGTGTACCTCATGGTTGAAATGTGGTTATAAAAAATCAGTAATTTCCCCCCCCCCTGCCCGTTTTAGAAGAACAATATATTTTCGGTTTGAAATACAAAATGGTGGATGCATAGAATCTAATGGAAGATTGTGTAATGTGCTTGCAATGGAAGTTAAAAATGTAGCGTACAGTGCCGCCTGTAAGTAAGTGAAACGCATGATATTGTGCCATTACATCAATGTTAAACATCCTTAGCCAAAATGCTTCTGGAAGGACGAATTCTCATCCGATGAGAGGAAAACATTTTGGGTCATAAAGGCCGATATGTGAGGCATGTGGGATAAAAATAGCAGCCAATTTTCTTTGCTGTAGTCGGAGTTAGGTATGGGTCAAAGTCTTTGATAAGTAAGTGAAACGCAGGCCCAATGTTAAAACATAGGGAAGGGTGGTTCACTTACTTATCAAAGACTTTGAGCCATACCTAACTCCTACTACAGCGAAGCAAATGGGCTGCTATTTTTACCCCACTTGCCTCACACATCGGCCTTTATGACCCTCTTTGTTTCTCTTCATCCGATGAGAATTCATGCCTCCCCAAGCAGTTTGGCTGAGGATGTTTAGCATTGATGCAATGGCAAAATGTCATGCGTTTCACTTACTTACAGGCGGCACTGTATGTTAAGTGTACAGCTAATGTTATAGTTGGTTGTATGATCCCGTACCTTTGTTGATTTTATGTAAATTTATCCCAATAACATGATTCAAATTTCTTCCCTTCCTAATGATACAAGAGCGTTACTATCACAATAGCAGATTTATTTGTGTATGTTCAACGAAAAAATGTTAAGGTCAATGCCAGCCAGAGTCTTGTTTCGATTTATTTGTTCAGATTTCAAGTATTTGAGTTGGAATCGTTAATTTGAAGAAAGTTTTGGCTCGTTCAGATAGAATTCCTCCGAACTTGGGAGTGACATAACTTTTTAAAATGTTAAATGATTAAGTAATCTTAGTTAATAAAATCAGCGACATTTTATGGGTTTGTTATCTGTAAAACTTTGATGGGCATAATTAGGGTGATATCAGATTTTAATTGACTTCAACAAGGTTATCCTGTGGATTTGATGAAAGTCACTATAAAAACAGATTTGTCATCTATTTTGGGAAACTCAATTAACTGTTTCGGCGAAAAGATTGATAAGAGTAACTGGAAGTTAACCAGTCACTTCTGGAAAGATACAACTTCACATGATGTGGAAAATGGCTCAGGCCAAGCTGCCGATGTCTTTCTTGTTTTGATAACGCTAATTAACTTGGCCTGGGATCCAGGAAAGTGGTAGTGCATGGGCTGTTAATTCCTGGGGTTGGCATTTGTTTCCCCAACTTTAGAACTCATGTTAGAGGGATGTTTCATTATGTGGCAATGCTGCTCTTTACCTCATCCTTGGATCTGTAAGAACTTCACAGTGCAAAATACAGGACATGTGGATGAGTGGCCTGTTTTTAGTAGTATCTGGAGATTGCCTTTCTGAAGACCCTGAGCAGGGGCGTAGATCCTGGGGGGGGGATGGGGTATGATCATATGATTATCCCCCCCTGGAATTTCAAATTATTAATACCTGCATGGTGTTGACAAAATTTATCTGTCATATATAGCAATTTTCCATTATGCCAGTTGTATGTTATGTGGAAAAAATAGTCTCAAAACTAACCTTCGGTAAAGTGTATATATATACAGGTTTTGGGCCCTAGAGTGGCCCTCGAAATCTACCGCTGCGCGAATTTCGGCCCGTTGGGCCTCGCGCGAAATTTGAGATCCCCGAAATCATCCCCCCCTACAAAAAGGAAAAATCTACGCCCCTGACCCTGAGTGTGAACATTGCTTGTCATTTTTGCAGAATAGACAATTTGATATATCCATTTGAATGCTTTGTTCAAAAGATGGAATTATGAGCTTGCCAAGTCTTATAATATTTCTTGTCACCTCTGGGAATTTACGCCTGAGAAATATCAGCTTGGAACGTTTTTATGACAAGAATATTCATTGTGGTAAGTCCAAATGGAATGAAATGCTTCCACTGAGTAGATTCTTTGCATAAATCACACTTTAATGGAACCTTTCAAAAACAGTTGACTCTAATCCCCAGGTCTCAGAGGCGTCTAAGATCATTTCAATTGGCTTGACTGCTTGAGAAGTGAAAGGAAAGAAAAAAAGAATCTATGAAGTTGAAAAAAGAAATTTCTTTGTAAGTTGACAAAAGAAAAATGTCAACCACAACTTCTGCAGACGGCAAACTGTCAACATTTGTCTATGGTGATTTTCTGTATGAATTCTGAAATGGAAGTCAATATAAATCACAGTTTGTATGCATTCCAAGTGGAGAGGTCTGTCACTTAGATGTATTTGCGTTTCTGGTTCAACAGTTGCATGTTTTTTTTCTTGTTGATTCGCAGTTTCGGAGCATCGTCATGATTGAAATATTATTGATTTACATCAAACAACCCTACAAGTAGGCCTATAGAATTAATAAAGTTCTCCTTTTTTTCCAGGAGGAATATGGGGAGCATCGTTCCTCAGTGAGTCACTGTCGCTTCAGCACCAATGGCAACGCCGTAGCAACCGCTGATGTCGACGGAGTTGTCAAGTAAGTCAAAATCGTAGTTATAGCAATTTTCCTACGCCAGTTTAGATAATGTAAGCTTAATCCTGGCTTAAATCTCCCTGAGCATAGTGGCAGTCATGTGAGCAGCTGAGTGGTCGAAGCCAGCTCCCTCCCGTAATTTTTCTTCCCCTCCTTTCCCTACTTTCCTTTTTTTCCTTTCCCTCCCTTGGCCCCTCAGCTCTTTTTGGTTCTACCCCCTACCACTCCTCCGTTCCTCCTTCCTTCTATTTAATTTCCCTTCCTTCTTGTTTTCATTCCTTCGTTCTCCCTCCCTTCCTTAATTCTTTCCTTCCTGACTGAAATCTCAATCCCCTAACTCTGATCATTGCAGGCAGTTTAAAGTTGATGTAAACTGAACCAAATAAAAAACGCAAAACTATTTCCAGGGCTTTATTTTTCTGTATATAATTAAGATGGGCTGTTGAGTTTATGCATATGTATAATCAGGTGTCAAAGGACTCAGTTCCATAAAATCGTAAAATTCTGACCATTGCATCTGCATCTGCGGCAATGTTTATCACATTGGGGTATGGTCATTGGACAGGGGTATTAGGCACTCGGCAGATCAAATCTAGTGTTTTCATGTGAAAGCTCGAAGAAAATGATGCAAAAGGCCACACGATTTGCTTCAGTTGGTGCAGCTTCACTTGTTGAGAAGTCAGGTCAGAGTTTGTCACACACAATGATATTGAAGTGAAACACTTCAACTATTGAAACAAGTCAAGGAATGACCTAAACACATGAAACAGAGTGAAAAGGCATAGGGTCTATCAAAAAGACCTCTAACAACCTGAATAGCAGCCGTATGACAAACATCAGTACCATGTGGGCTTTCTTTATGCTTTTCTTACAGCGGAAGATGTGCGGTAGGGAGAATAGCAAAAGGAGGGCACAAAAAGTGCTGATGTTTAACTCTGCAGCTGATACACAGGTTGTGTGAAGCCCTTCTGAAAGATCCTAAGCCTTTTTCACCCCCAGCTATTGTCTGGGCTGTTTGTGGACTTGTTTCCGTAGTGGCATTGTTCCATTGGAATAACATTGTGTGTGGAAAACATTTTCACCTGACTCCTCAAAAATAAATTTTTTTAGCAAGTCAGGTGGCAGTAAATGAAGTGAATTGTATGGCCTTTTGCATCATTTTCTTCAAACTTTAACATGAAATCATTAAATTTGCCCTACAGTGTGCCTAATACCCCTTTCCACTCACCATACCACAATGTGATAAACTAGGCCGCAGATGTGCAAACGAAGTTCAGACAGGAGTGATTTTATGGAACTGAGTCCTTTGACACCTGGTTATACATATGCATAAAATCAACAGCCTATCTGAATCATATACAGAAAAATAAAGCCCTGGCAATAGTTTTGCGTTTTTTATTTGGTTCAGTTTATGTGTATCAACAAGTGCAGGTTCTTGCAGTACTTGTAGGGGGAGGGTCGGTCTAGTGGTAGCGTGCTGGGCTGCCAATCACTGGGTCCAGGGTTCGAATCTAGCTCTTGCCAGGTCACCTGGGCCTATGTTGGATGGCTGTTTCAATCATCCTTTGTCTCATTGCCATGTCCTCCCCCTGTCCTAATTAGCCTACCAAGTGCATAGACACAGGATGTAAAGCCCAATCATCCATCCATCCATCTTGCAGTACTTCCTTCTTTCCTTCTCTCCTTCCCTCCTTCCTTTCTTCCTTCCTTCCTTCCTTTCTTGGCTTCCTTACTTTCTTCATTTCTCCAGTTTTCTTTCATTCCTTGATTCCTTTTCCTTATTCCATCCTGTGGTTTGCATAAGTCAAAGTTGTGTAATCTCCCTAGAACTTCATTGCATTATTTATAAGATCTTGAGCGAACGGTTTTGAATGGTGCTAATTACTTGATGCTATGCTTATGGCGCAACTGTTATTGTCTGCAACTCGTGACTTTGTAAATAGTATCAGTTTTCTTGTAACAATGTCTCTTTTTCAAAGTTATTACTTTGTTCCTTCTTGGGAAATGTTTACTCTCTGTGACACATGACTCCAAATTATTTTATTGAATAACTCATCCAAGAACTTTAGATTCTTTTTCTTGGTGCTCAGAGTTTGGAATTAGCATTTGTTCTTTCCTTTCTTCTTCAGAGTCTGGGGATTCCAGCCTGCCCCCGTAACCATGGCGACCGTGATGTCTAAGTCGACCCTGCTCTCCATAGAATGGGCGGCAAACACAGATCGAATGGTGGGTAATAACAATATATTGATTTTCCTCAAAGTATGTGTGTATTTCTTTGCCGAACAAAGAAGAATATTTAAAAGAAGTAATTGTATGGGGACATTCTTAAATGAAAAAAAAATACTGAAAATTGAAGAGAGAAACTTTTCTTAGGGACATTATTTGCTCAAATAAAGGTTTTCCTCAAGTAGAGCATAGTTGAGTTTTGGGACTGATGGAGTGACGGGCCAGTGTTGACTCCCAATTGGGAATAAATTATTGGTAAACCTTCCATGAGCAACGTCCCTGGGAATGAGTTGAGATGTCAAATTGGCCTGCTATATGTGTCAGTGTATAAGGCATGTAAGTTGCATAACGCAGAAAGCCCCCTCCTTAATCTCTTCTTTCGGGGGCATTTTCCCCATGTGTGGGATTATTCGCTTGGCCAGCACAGACGCTGCGCAAGGTCGTGGGTTCGAATCCCAGCCATGGCATGGGGGAGTTAGGCAGATCCTCCTGAAACCACTGCCTCACCCCACCCAGGTGCAATGGGTACTTGGCAATAAGGCAACCACAGTGATGCTACTGGAATGAGCTCTTAAGCCCCTGTGGTTAAGCCCGTGTTCAAGGCTGGATACTCCCAGGGAGTCGAGAAAGACTCTAGATTGGCCTGCCAAGGATGTAATTGTAAAGTCGGCAGAGTATGTCTATAAGACGTAGATGCAGACTGTAAACCCACCACATCACATTACACTGATACAATGGGTTGCTAATTTAATGCCTCATCCAAATGCCAAATAGGTGGGATGATGCTGCTGAAGATGCACCAGTATCATTGATTGAGGTCTTTATTTAACCTAGAATGGGAGCCATTACCCACTAAAATATTTGTCTTTCAAGGCTATTTACAGAGCTCTAAAGAGTAATTTTAATCTTTTTATGTGTTTTTTTTGTGGGAGGTGTAATGAATAAGAATTCCAATTAAAATGTTCTTTAAAACTTTGTTGCTGATTTGTTGAGCCTTGAGTTGCTATTAATAGATTGAGCGTGCTTTTACGTATGGACCTTGGAGTAATTGTAGCATTAATTATTGAGAAAGTGGTTCAGATATGCGTCGTAAGCAGCATCAATGTAAAATATCAATTGGATAATTTTGGTTGGCAGTTTCGATCGTCCTTTGTCTCATTGCTATGTCCTCCTTCTGTGGTAATTAGCCTACCAGAGTGCAAAAATACAGAACATAAAACTCCATCATAAATCCATCCATTTCTGAATTTCCTAAAGATGAATAGGTGTAAAAGCTGCACGACCACTGACAGATGAATACCCATTGTAATTGTCTAAATATGGACCTTCCATCTGTTGGACTTCCACTTTAGAAGGTTTTTTTGGTTTCATGATATTAAATTTATTTCAGATTCTTCTTGGTAACAAAGCAGGAAGTATTCGGTTGTTTGATGTCAAAGAGAAAAAAACCTTAAAGGAGGCAAATGTGGATGCCGCATGTCCTAGGTAAGGGTATGATACTTATGCGCAAATATTGATGACTGTTTTAGAGTATATATCTTTCATTTGATGAAGTCTTATTTGGAGAAAAACTGTAAATGATCGTTGAAGAGCGTCTGAATATGGTTGGTAAATGTGTTCCATTTCAGAATAACTACATTATGCTGCAGTCCCAGCGGAGATCATTTTGTCTGCGGAGCAGCAGGGAAGTTGAAACCCAGTGGTCCATTGACAAGCGAGCAAAGATCTCCTTCTACCAGAGTTGGGAAACTGACATTATGGGACGTCAATTCTCTTAAGCTACTGGTGAGGATGTTAATACACTGGACGTAAATTTGTATTATTTGATGAGAACTAAGTCAAGCAACCTAGTCTGATCATTACATGGCATTTCATTGTAAAAATCATCATTTTAGATTTCCTTTTGTTATCTTTCTATTCCAGAAAGAACTAGGGATGGAAAAGAGTCCTGTGTCTGTGAACTGCATGGTCTTCAATAAATCTGGAAATCTCTTGCTGACAGGAGGATCTGATGGAGTCATACGCCTTTATGGTAAGATGAAATATTTTATCCTTTTTTGAACAGACTAAAAGAGGGTGTTGCTTGTGTAGTTAGACAGATGGATAGACTTTATAGGGTAGATAGATGGACAGATGGAGTGGGTAGGAAGAAAGATTGTAGATGAGTATACCAAAGTAGAGTATAAAGGAGACTTGAGGAAAAGATAAATAGGTGATTGAGGTTGGATAGCAGGGGCTCCAACAATGTTGAAATTACATGGTACATGATATTATGATGCAAAGGGACTGGAATATATAGATATCATCTTTTCTTTCTGTCATTTCTCGTAACATTTGTCATGATATAGATCTATGCTATTTGTGACAAAACGAGCTGCTCAGACATAATCATTCCCTGAAACATCTTCAATTGCCAAATTTTCCCGTCATAATGTCTGAAAACGAATCCCTTTTATGGACATTTTAGCCTTTTTGTCCAAATTTACATTGGAATCATTTGCTATTAAGCCTGTTGATTTTTCTCGTTAAATTTAAGCAGGATCTTCTGTTTCTCAATCTTGATTTTATGTCTCATAAAGAAGCCGTTTTGATTTCATGTTTATTTAAAGACACCTTTTCCAGACATCCAGAGTAGCTACTGAGTCTCAAATGATTGGTCTGACACTGAAAGTATCGTGCTGTGAATTTCAAGTACTTCTTTCTTGCATGTTTGATTACAAGGATGTAAATTTTGAAGTCTTGTGTCATGCCTGCTGGACATTGTGTAAAAGGCTCAAACCTTAAAATTAGCTTTCTTTGCTATTCTGTTTATCTGACATTGAATATTAACTTTCTCTCTTTTTAGCATGGCTATTGCAATCTGAAATGAACAATTCAATGACATTCTGAAATGTTATCATTTTAATCTCTTGTAATCATCCCACACACACATTTTTCTGCAATTTTGCCATCTCACAACAGCTTCTTTAATCTCCAGGGAATTTCCAACACATTTTTCCGTCATTTCAGAACCACTTAATCTCAGCTCCTTCTTTTTGTTTCTTTTTAATTTGCATCAAAATGAAATTAAAATTCTGTTTTCCCAATGCTAATCCAGTTGTGATGAGTCATCACAATTTCTCGGCTTAGATTCAACGCTGTGGCAAAAGCGAATAAAAGCGAATAAAAATAGAAACAAAGCAGACTTGTCTTGATTTCTGGAAAGTTTTTACTTGTAATTTTCTTGATATTGCATATTTTTGGCTATAACTTGACAAATGGATCTCTCTGAATATTTTTCAACCAAAACCTTTGCAAATTGAAAGCTATCAATAATCTTTTGATCAGCTTTTGTTTTTGGACATTCTAGATTTGTCAAATTGGTAACTGGTTTTATAATTTGAAAACAAATGATGTTGATTATCCA
Source organism: Platynereis dumerilii (assembly GCA_026936325.1). NCBI lineage: Eukaryota > Metazoa > Annelida > Polychaeta > Phyllodocida > Nereididae > Platynereis > Platynereis dumerilii. The sequence continues at coordinate 53,621,390 of JAPTHN010000005.1, forward strand.
CAGATTCTTTGCATTCTGTAGGAGATGCTGAGCTGTATGCTTAGAAAACTTCTCTTTAAACCATTTATTCCCCTGTATGTTTTAAGCCTTTACTTTAGTTCTGTTAAAGTTAAATAACCTGCCACTTTCTTTTTCATTCTGCTTTGTAAGAAAATGGTATTTGTTTGACACCCTGTGTCAGTTTGATATTAATAAATTCCTTCAATTAGTGGATAATTCCTTTCTTTGGTTCAATTTGAATGAGCCAACACTTGAACACAGGTCTTCATTTAAACGCTGCAACTTTAAACATTCAGATGAACCATATCAGGTTAACAAGTGCAGAAATCCTTCGTTCGATCTTCAAGCCTCTCTTGTGCTCCTTGCTTGTTGCTTTAATTCAAGTTTGTTGCCCGTAAATATTGGGTCACCCACTTAACAAACAGAGTGATGTTGGTGGAATGTAAGCTTTGATGAATTGGTTTGTCCCAATGGCTTACTGCTGCAATAGTTTATTGAGATTAGTTCTCAGTACATGCAAATAATCAGAGTGTCGGGTTTGGTTCTTGATTGTGTTATTGGCAGCTATGAGCAATGTATTTCTTTGTCTGCATGATTGTAAAATTATTGAATTCTTAAAATGTTGGGTATTCTTGATAAAAATTACTTGTAGTAGACCTTGAAGTGCATACATTTTGGAGAAATAAACATAAGAACTGCAGTTAAAGATATCGAATCATTTCTGTCATAAATGTTTCTGTTCTTCTAATTTTGATAAGACTCACTGCTTCTTGAAACAAGTAGTATATCCAATGTCAGAATTTTTTAAAAGATAAATTAGACATAGGAATGACAGGTAAAAAAAGGTGGTAAATGCTGAGACTGTCTGACCAGTCTTTCTGTTCTTGGAATTGTGACAGGATATTGCTGCATTTTACCAACAAAACAAACTGGAAGCTCCATGCAGTTCATTTAAATTTCTTCCCTCACCTACAGAATTCTGCAATAGATTCTACAGTTATGCAGTTACTCTGTTTAGTATTAGGTTCTGTCTTCTTATTATCTTATCAGCTTTGAGGGCTAAATAATCTGATGTCCGAGCCAGTTCTCCTTCCTTGTGATGGTGAATTGGTTCTTTGTGTACATTATGTTATCACTATTTTGTTACTGGCGTGACTGCGCGTAAGATTTTATCCAGTTGATATCCCATATATCTTCTTAACCTATAGCTTTCAGAACTGTACGATCAGAAGGCCAAACCTCTATTCCCTTCTCATGGTCTGCAGACCCATACCAGTTTTTGTACATGGCAAAGACCTGCTTTTAGGGCAATAATAGTACATGTACTATCTTTAGTCTAAACCTCTTTTCCTAAATCTGATGTGCTTCTCGTTCCTAGTGATGGTAATACGTTTCCATTATATCAACACTATCTCGTTACAGATATGACTACACAGCAGTGTCGCTCCAGCTGGCAGGCTCATGCAGGAGAGGTCCACACAATTGAATTTATGGGAGATGAAAATGGCTGCTGCAGCCAAGGGTCCGACAACAAGGTTAGTATTGAATAATTCTCCTATTTGTGTCTTGTAACTGCTTCACAATCTTCTGGCAGTGTTGTATTCTATTTAAGGCCTCTATTGGTGTCTACAGTGATATGATCTTTGTGGTCCACTGTATTCCAGTCATAAACTGGTGATACATTTTGATGTAGTTTCTCACCACATCTGGCCCGGTAGGCTGCACACCAGATCGGCTAAACTGAGTTTGTGACTTTGCACCCTTCGTTAATACAATTCTGTGCAATTGGGGGCTGCACAGGACTGTATAGGACTTAATTGCGACACGACTTGATGAGAATGGACAATGAGGAAAATTAATTCTTGTGTGGCGATGACTTGGAATTACTTTGTTGCGATAGAGTGATGCAAGTGTTCCTATGTCATAGTATGTGTTTATGAGCTGAAATTGCCACTTTAATTGATACATAATTGCCAAATGGATTTATGTGACTATGTGTATTACTTAGTGGTAATCAAGAGTACGTAATTCTTAGGCAATGGACAAACAAATCCTGTGAATTGCTTGATTGAAAGTTTTGAAATACTTGCCTGTCTATTTTGCAGTAATAAAAAACCAATTTTGCTTGAATTGGCGAATATATGAAGTGTTTTTACTGTCACATTTATGGGAAAGTTTTTTACAATTATGTTCTTCCAAAACTACAGTGTTGTCACAAAGGGTAACATAATATTACTGTTTTTGAACGTCAGCAATAGACTATATCATAATTGATGTGAAACGGACTGTCAACCTTCGATGAAACTTGATTCAACTTACTTCAATTCTGCAATTTCAGTTCTCGTGCTGGAGCTTGCACAAACCAGGAATGCCGATTAGTTTGCTCAAAATACACCAGGGAGCAGCAGGTCCTTTTGTGTTGACAGGAGCAGGAGGTTACCGCCAAGTTCAAACTCCAAAAGGAAAACTGTTTGCATTTGACAACAGCATGAGTCACATTCTGACATGTGGACCGCATGGAGGGGTCGTTTATAAGGTGAGAAATTTATTATGAATATTTTTTGGAGTTTTTGAGAATTATCTAATTTCAGAGTTACAGGATGTTATTTCCTTAGGTTGTATAAATGGAGATTATTTATATGCAGTTATGAATAGCAAAAATCTTTATTTTATTCTAAATCCTTTGAAGATGTTTTCTGATTATTTTGTAACACCTTGGACTGAAACATTGTCCTCCAATCTTTTCCCGCTAATACTATTATTGCTTGGAAATAATCGCATTTAGAATCATTGCTGAATAATATCATATAAAAGGTCATTTTGCATGTCATAAGAGCGATTGTTAATAATACATTACATCTGTTGTTCACAACATTTTCCCTTTTTTCTCAGCTTGACACGGAAGGTCATACGATCAGCAAAGTGCTCAGTCTGAGAGGCCATCGTACTCCTGTCACTTGCGTAGACTGGTCGTCTTCCTTGGAATGTTCTCGCTGCTTAACTGGGTCAATGGACGGCAAGATTAGGGTCTCCACATTACTGCCTAAATGATCTCGGGCCGACGAGGGTTGTTGCTTGGTTTGAAGACATCAGAATTTATGTTAAATGTTGCAGATTGGAAGATTTAAGACTGAACACTGCTGACTGCAATTACTACAATTGGCAACACACAAATGGACAATCAAAATAAATACACATGACGATATTTGAAATATAGACCTATATGTATATGGTACAGAAAGACTATTGCATATGAATGCTGCTGTTTTGTAATGGACAAGAGAAGCAGAAATAATGCTTTTGGGATCAGTTGCAATAAGAAAAATATACCACGGTTGTGAAACTAAAGGGTGGAAACAATTATGTGTTGTCATAACTAAAAAGCAATGTTCACGTAAATTTTCATGAAATCTTGATGTTTTTTGCACGAATCTGAATAATTGTAGGCTTATCCTATCATAAATGATGGCCATTTCTTATTGCTTGTTATAAGTTGTCTCTCTGATGTTTATTGAGTTTGGTTTGACTGATGCTAAGTTCAAAGAGGTCATTTTGTAAAAATTGTATACTATGAGATTCATAAGAATGGCTACACAAACTACAGTGGTTAAAATATGTGTACAGTACTGTAAATGAGTTGACAATATTGGGAATTTATGTTTTGTGCAATAGACCGATAGCTGAGGCAAAAGTGGAGAATAAAGAGAGTAGATTGGAGAAATTATTGGAATACTCAGATAAGGGTTTATTCTTTGGTATTCATATAAATTTGCATTTGATGACAATCACTTGTTTATTACATATTTCAAGTATATATAAATGTTAGTGTATGATGCTTCTTTCATCAGATCCTTATGCTGCCTTTGCAAATGGACTTGCAAATGTATATCAAGACATACATTCCTTGTAAAATTTTCACTATTATTTTGTAATTAGTTTCAAATCACAAAAATGTTGGTGCATGCTTTAAATTCACAAGTAAAATGTACATGTTTTTGCAATGGTCACACTGTCATATAACAGAATTTGTTTGGGTACCATGTAGTACATGTATTGACATGTAATATGTTCTTGTAATATCTTGTTTTTCACAACATAAAATCTTGTTTTTCTCTATGTATCACATAATTGGACCAAGAAAATGAAAAGTAACAGTTTTGTTTCATGTTATCATGATTAAATTTTATGCTCTAGTAACATGAGTTGTTTTCATACACTTTTGATTAACATTGGAAACACAATACTCTCAACATCACACTATGAATTTTGGCTAGTCATTAACAACTCTGTTAATTTTGTTGCTAAATTTTTATTATATCTTATATCATGGAGAGTTGGACACATGCATTTAATTACTAGATCGAACTCTATTCCGTGATTTCGTCCCCACTATGTCAAATTAAGTAGGTCTTTAATTATATTTTATTGTTATGGCATTAACGATAAGACTGTGCCTGTTGATTTGCTTATTAATTATCCAAAACTTATTAGGTTTCATGATCCGGAAGTGTTTTTTATTGCCACATTACTTCCAATTAATTAATATTTTCACACCTTAATTTGATTTGGGGACTGTTTTATTGGATAATTTTATGCCTGATCTTATAGACGTGTAAGGCTGATCAGGTTTATCAGAAATATGAGCAGTTGTTGTGTTTTGAATGTGAAATTAATTTGTTTCACCTTAACATGCAAGACCATAGGATATTGATATACTTTCAATTGTATTGTTAAGTCTCGCTGAGTTGGTTCAATTGGGGGACTATAAACTTAAATAAATGTTAAATGTTAAATAAATGTTAAATTATTATTAAAAAGAAGACGAAATACACAATTTGTGATATTAGGTCTGGTCATGATATGATATGTCTCTGATATGTAAGCTATCCTGAAAATATTTAAGAATTTTTGTTGAATATTTCAAATAAGTAGTTTTACAAAAGTTTGTACTATTCAGTGCTACATGGCAGAATTCAATATAGACTACAATCAGCCAATTGTCAAGAATTGGTTTTGTAATGTGCCTGGTAGGTTATTGTGTTTGCGGCAGGCAATATGGCTTAGCGTGTAAGATTTTTGACATTACACTGTCTGTACTATTACTGAATTTGCTATATGATATTTAAATCATATCATGTCAATATAACGTTGAACAGTTTAATATGAGTAAAAACACACATAATGTCCACACTTATCGTATATGATAATATATATTGTTTATGTACAATAGTCCAAATAGCAATTTATCAAATTGTTGAAAGTAAATTATTGATACACTCATAAATAACATTGAATTGACATACTTTATGTGTACTGTTGTAAATAAGAATTTATTGTATTGAATGAATGATATAGTTTTAACAATCAGCATGATTCTGAATTTGAGAAATGGCACAAAATATATATATTATATATGTACACATTTTCATAGGATAATATATAATGATACAAATGTAAATCTCTTTGCAATGGCTAGTTTTTCTTCCAAGAATTAATTTTTTTGAAAATGCTTTTTGCATGTGATTTTCATTTGATCAAAAGAAAGAATTGAGATATTTTCAACATCCTGGCTTATTCACCTGCAGTATACATTAATACCATTAGGCCCATTTGGTACCATATGCATTTTCCCAGCATATTATCCGCCTACATCGTAGTACATCCTTCTATTCTCAAGTATGAAGTGCTACTTCATTTTGGGTGTCTTTCCTTCTAAGAATACAACTTTGCCCAGGAGGAAGAAATAATGAAATACGATCAGTCTATCGCATGTCACTAGATGTTCTAATAACAGGGGTTTTCATAAATCTAGGACAGCTGAATTGTGTAGGCACAAAATTAATAACTGTGTCCCTTTCTCTCTTGGTCTCATTTGATGTTGAACCATAGGCAGCTTTGCTATGGCACCAATTGCTGTCACTGTGCTAAGGTTTCTGACCCTGACTTGGCAGAAAGCTGCGTTTCTATCCACAATGATGATTAGTCAGCACCTGATAATACTAAACCTACCTTTCTGTCACTCTAATCCTTCAATCTTTCAATGGCGAGTTGGGGAGTCATTGCCTATACCAGCTTTTGTGCAGGTCTTGTGCTCGAGCGGCTGCACATGCGGTGCGGCGAAAAACATGTGGGGCGGGCTAAAAAACATTGATTTCGAAGTTACCCCTCGACCGAACTTGATGAGCAAATTCCCTGTATTTTCCCTGATTTTTCCCTGCTTCACCGGACGTTTTCCCTGACCTTATTAGGAAAAGTCAATCCCAATGTAGCAGCCAGTTTTTAAGTCGCACCCTGTAATAACAATTGCAGATATGTGAGATAAGTCTAGTTTAGACATGATGTCTATATTTACAACATGCTGCTCTTCTCTGTATGAACGTGTGTTATTGTTTTATTTTTGTTTATGAAACCTTCGCTTGAAATTTTTTGATGCTTTATGATGTTTTAAAGTACTCAGACCTCATTTAGTTGTCAAAAACAGACGTAATTTCCTGTTCAAAATCCCGTTCCTATTTTTTGTAAATATTTGACATTGGCTTGAAGTTTAATATCCGTTTGAAAATGCAGATTTTTTAAACCTTTTTTTAAACCTTCTTATGGAATGGAATGCGTGCTTCTCATTTGATGCAATTTATGAGACCCTTTTTGTTGCCCCGTCATTTCATATCTCTACAAATAGCCATTGATGATCTTATCAGCCACCAGGGACATGTGGTCTGGTGGATACGTCCAAGGTTCTGGCTTGAAATCAAAGCCCGGCTTCTCTTCAGCTGTAAAAACTTGACTATTTAGAATATGAAGTATTTTTGTATCCCTTAGTCCTTAAAGACAGCATTGAAAATTTAAAGCCAGGGCTGTAGTTTTATGAAGAACCAGTAACGTTTCTGAATACTGATTATGGTCCACCACAAGATTAATGTATCAGAAAGAATCAATCTGAACTTTGAAGACCATGCTCAGTGTTTAAATTTGTGCGGTGTGGCTTGAAAGGAAGTGAAACTGGCATTGTTTAGTCATGGGATCAATGCTAAACTCCTTTAACCACACGGCTTGAATTCTTATGGGATTAGATAAAAAAATAATGAGGATATATAAGGCATGTGGGATACAAGACTTAGCGGCTGCAAGTTTTCTTTGTCACAAAAATTTTTAAGAAAGGTACTATTCGATATCGAGCCCCCTAGCGCATTCAAATTACATTTTCCTGAGGTTCCACTTACTTACATTCAACTTTGACCCACATGTAACTCTCAGTACAGCAAAGGAAAGCAGCATCCATTTCTCTCAGATATACTTTTTAGAAATATCTACCTTGATGTTGTAATGCCTTTTCATCTAGTAAATTAATGGCCCACTGGCAGTTTGGTTGAGAATGTTTAGCATTGACCCAATGACTCAACATTGCCTGTTTTTCTTACTTTCAGACAACACTGTAATCCGTAGGCTCTTGTTTAGTAGGCGTTCATGACTTCATGTGTAGAGCTGACAAATGGCAATTTGACACTCTGTCCGTGAATAATATATGTAACACATTAGCTAAAAAGGAAAACATATTTGAACAAACAGAATATATGTTTCTTTCAATGGCTGTTTTGTAGGATTTCATAAATAAATTTTTATTTCAATCTCTTGAAATCGTATAATTTATTACAAATACATCATGCAATATGAAACTTCCGCCTATATGATATGAGACGATTGCCATATAGTGAATTAGATATGTGTTTTTAGAACAATTTTTACTGTGAATTTAGCAAATTTTGCACATTTGATTTTAATTTAGTATCGATGTGGGAGTTGAAAGTGTCTCGCATCTTTATTCAGAGTGATTCGTTTCAATTAGAAAATTGCGGAAAGACGCTGGGAGGGATTTGCATTGGAATTTTGATCTTGAATGGCCTAATGCAGCAGATTTCTAAAGGCGAGCTGCAGGCAAGCTGGTTATGTACTAAAACTAATTGAATGTCTGCATTTTGAGAATGCATTTGCTGAATGAATGGCATCTGTGGTTCAGGCTGAGATTCTTAATGCTTGATTCAACACGTCGAGACAAGAAGTGAGACAGAAAGCCAGCCTGGCAGGTCATGATTGATAGTTAGATAGACAGAAAGATATAGATCTACATAGATAGATAGATATGGCAAGTGCAGCCCTCTTAGCCTCATTTTCTGGGTGCTATCTGGTGCTCGCATGGGGGTTGATTGATGATATGGGATCCGGGAGAGAGAGAGCAGGAGTCATCAACATGTTACATAATTATTTACCCCATGTGAGTGACCTTTTACCTGCCCAGCACAGGCACTGATACAAGGGGCCGTCAATTTAACGCCTCACCTGAATGACATCTAATGCTTAGGGCCTGATTCAAGATGCAGGGACAAGATGCATTCATGAAGAGAATTTGTGCATAAAAACAGGACATAAAGTCCTATCATTTAACCATCCATGTCTGTTCTTGAATCACAAGCAGTGGGCCCCGGCAGTAGACTGCCAGCAACTTCGAGTATGGTTTGACGTCACAACCAATTATTTTCTCAATCAAACAGATGTCAGAATTCACTAATAGTTATCAGAGGTCGTTACATGACCTTGGGTAACAGATAGCCTCTCTATCTGATGTTATCTGATGGAACTGGACATGGAGACATTCTAGGTGTTGGTCATGTCTGAAAGTCATGAAGGTCAACTTCTGCTGGAGTGTTATCCTCTTAACTACTGTGTCTTATTTGGTCAATAAATCCTAACTAGCTGTTCACCCGTTAGGATGTTTTACTTGCCCAGCACAGACACTGATACTAGGGGCGCTCAATTTAACGTCTCATCCAAACAACATCTAATGCTTAAGGCCTGATTCAAAATGCAGGGACAAGATGCATTCATGAAAAGAATGCCAGGACATGATCTCGAGACCAAATGCCAAGGCATGCTGTGTCATATTATTTTGTTAGGGTATCTTTTTTGACTAATTAGTAAACTGATCCTGTTGAATAGGCTTACTGGAAGATTTGGCAGCCCTCTAAATCTGGAGATTGGAGCGTTTTCGTCAGCCCAGTCAATAATGTCCATGCATCATTTTAAATCTCTTTCCAAATTCTTTAGTGAAAATGTATTATTTTTCCATAATATTATTACCTACACAACCTCCATTTTGATCCCCTTGGTTCTTGTAAATATAAGACGTAAAGCCTCATCCATCCACAATCCGCATCCATCCTGCAGTGAAAGTGAAGTTAGTTATCTGTTTAGACTGTCTGGGGCCTGGGGGGTGGGTTGGTCTAGTGGTAGCATTGAACGGCTGTTTCTGTCATCCTTCACCTCATTTCCATGTCCTCCTCCTGTCCTAATTAGCCTATTAAGTGCATAAACGCAGGACATAAAGCCCCAATCATCCATCAATATGTTTAGGAGGTTTTCTCCAGCTCCTGAACTTCAAGATTGCACTGAGCATGAATTTCCTATAAGTCTGCTCCCTAAATTCTCTCAAGTTCTCCGTAATTATCTCCCTGGAGTCTCCTTGTGCACTGAACCTGATCTTTTCAAGTCTCTTAAATTCCATTTTCCATCTATATTTAATTTCCCAATAAGGAGTCTATATATTGGAGCTGAACTTCAAATACCTCAAGGAGGTGGAGATGTGGGAAATTAGGGCCTGAAATAAGGACTCAAAATTAGACTCTTAAAGGCAGGAAATCTCCCGTTTCTTTTCTTGACGAGTGGAGATGAGGAGTAATTAACATTGACAATTCTCCCAGCTCATTCATGGAGTCACTCAAGCCAGAAATTAATCACTTTTTTGCACTCAGGATATTTTTTATGCTTTTGCTTCGATTTAAACTAAAGAAGAAATCTCAATGGCTTGTTTTGTATGTGCTTATGTCTTATGGATACAATGATACTTAATTCTGGCTTGATGTAATTCAGTTGATATTTTAATATACTACATGTAGTACAGGCCCTGGGTCAGGAAAAAATTGGCCAGGTGTACCCCGCCTGCCAGAAAAATTCCAATGCCACAATGCATTTCCCGAACATCATATATAACCAGTCTGGTGTCTGTAGTTGCCAAAAGTGGTGCAAATTTTTGCTACGGAAGGTTATATGAGGCACCCTCGGAGATCGCGTTTTGTCCCTTTTTTGCATAAATGAGACCATAAAAGCATTTCTGAGCATCAGAAACTCACTAAATTTACCATACAGACTATATCTGGTATGCTGAATTCAATTATTGCATTTTCATTCAAGTCTTGGGATTGATGAATTTGTTATTCAAGATGGCGTCCAATATGGCCGCCGATAGCGGAAAATTTCACATTTTCACCTCAATGTGCAAGTAAAAAAGAGAAAACTGAGGTTTATGAGTCTGAAAACTTTAATCATCTTTATCTGAAGCCCTGGAATACATAATCTACTCATTATGACCTCTTGGGGTTCAGAAAACTGGGCCAGTATGACATTGTATGTATTGTGTTATCTCAAGATGAAATAATGAATTGTCAACATAACCGCGTATTGGTAGGTTATACTCATCTTGGATAAAAATTTCTCTAGAAATGAAAAACATTAGTAAAACTACAAAGTAATTTAGCTCATTCTTGTGAAACTTTGATGCAGTTATTCAATGATATCATCACACTCCAAATACAAACATGCTGTAAACCGGGACATGTGCAATTCTAATTGTTTCTTTAATTGACCTTATTTGCATTTGCAACAAGTATCATACAATGGTCAACAAACCTTCATGCATTACAAGCTATTTTCTTAACAAGTTGTGCATCTTTAATAATATTTATTTGATGAGATACAAAAAATAACTGTTCACATAACTAGTTAACTACCTACATCTATGTATGTCAACGAAGTGATGTTCATACAATCTAAATAATAAATTCTAAACAACTTGAAATAACTGAATTTCCCCTTTTCCTGTTCTGTTTTATCAAATGTATAATTCCTTTGAATATTAGGGGTATTATGACGACCAATCAGAATTCACAACTTCCAAGCAAGATTATAATGCTTGGTCAGATACCTTAAAGACTGCAGGCAAGTGACAAAGTTTCCAAAAAAAGAACAATTATTCTCTGTTGCTTCTGCAATCTGATTCCAACTGATGTTCATCAGCTCTGAGGATCACAACAACATGTGTCTGAGCATACATGATTATCCCTCCTGCAGAGACAGCGTCTTGTAGAGCAGTCAAGACTTGCAATGACACACTGAGGGTGCAAGGACAGCTGCCGGGAATGCCTCAGATGTCATCAGAACCGATATGAACTCGCCAGTGGCATTGCGTTTACATCTATTTCCAACAGGAAGACTTAAGAAGGAGTGGTGGGCATGGAGCCAAATGCAACTTTGATAATTCTTCTTTACATGTTGAGCAAGAGCATCTATTGTTGGAGGAAGTCTTTCATTAGATGGGCGCTTCCGTGAGAAGAGGTCATACCTGGGCTCATTAAGTGAAGTGTATCTCTTGCAAGATGTCTGCATTCTCCTTTAAAGCTTTCATCAATTTCTGCTTTCCGATGCCAAAGTATGCACACGTTGAATCGCTTGCGGATATCACATGCACTACAGGTAATGTCAGTGACATCTCTGACCCAAGTGTGCAGCTACTTCATGCATAGGAATGTATCTTTCTCTCTTTAACGAAAATCTCTTCAATGCCAAGCAGATTGACATATCTGGGACATATAACAGCTGCATCAGAGTCACAACGGCACAGGACAACACAGTTTGCTCCTAGACTACTGGCTGCATAACGTACATGAAGAAACATCCTAGAGTCTGCCTCCTCATGGTCTAAGAACAGGTCACTGACATCCTCCAGTGAGCCACACTGAGCAGATACTACTCTTCTTTTGTCATCAAATACTCCTGCCAAGAGATGCATTTCATCACTAGTGAGATCATGGTCTTGAGATGACAGATAATGGTCCAGTCCTGCATCAATAATTTCATCAAGTTCGCCTTGTTGGCTGGGTTTACAGCATCTTACCAGGTTGTTTTGAAAGAGCAGTGTTTCTTGTTGGATTCCTGATTTCTTACATCTGCATAATTTCTCTCCAGGCTCTCTTACTGCCTTTGATAATAGACTCGACTTTATGATAATCACAACAACTGCATTGAACTTGTGCGCCGCTGACAGTACCATCCACAGAAGAACATTTGACAAATCTCCAAATGTTGTACAGTGTAACGGTTGAAATGTGGTTTTAAAAAACCAGTTATTTTTTTCCCCACCATTTTAGAAGTACAATATTTTTGATTTGAAATAAAAAATGGTGGATGCATAAAATCTGATGGTCAAATGGAAAATTGTGTAATGTGTATGCAATGGAAGTTAAAAATGTAGCGTACAGTGCCGCCTGTAAGTAAGTGAAACGCATGATATTGTGCCATTACATCAATGTTAAACATCCTTAGCCAAAATGCTTCTGGAAGGACGAATTCTCATCCGATGAGAGGAAAACATTTTGGGTCATAAAGGCCGATATGTGAGGCATGTGGGATAAAAATAGCAGCCAATTTTCTTTGCTGTAGTCGGAGTTAGGTATGGGTCAAAGTCTTTGATAAGTAAGTGAAACGCAGGCCCAATGTTAAAACATAGGGAAGGGTGGTTCACTTACTTATCAAAGACTTTGGCCCATACCTAACTCCGACTACAGCAAAGCAAATGGGCTGCTATTTTTACCCCACTTGCCTCACACACCGGCCTTTATGACCCTCTTTGTTTCCCTTTCATCCGATGAGAATTCATGCCTCCACAAGCAGTTTGGCTGAGGATGTTTAGCATTGATGCAATGGCAAAATGTCATGCGTTTCACTTACTTACAGGCGGCACTGTATGTTTGGTGTATAGCTAACATTATAGTTGGTTGTAGGACCCCTTACCTATGTTGATTTAATGTAAATTTATCCAAATATTATAAACATGATACAATTTTTTTCCCTTCGTAATGAAACAAGATGCGTTGCTTTCACAATAACAGATATATTTGTGTATGTTCAATGAAAAAATGTTAAGGTCAATGCCAGCCAGAGTCTTGTTTCGATTTATTTGTTCAGATTTCAAGTATTTGAGTTGGAATCGTTAATTTGAAGAACGTTTTGGCTCGTTCAGATAGAATTTCTCCGAACTTGGGAGTGATATAACTGTTAAATGATTAATTAATCTTAGTTAATAAAATCAGCGACATTTTATGGGTTTGTTATCTGTAAAACTTTGATGGGCATAATTAGGGTGATATCAGATTTTAATTGACTTCAACAAGGTTATCCTGTGGATTTGATGAAAGTCACTATAAAAACAGATTTGTCATCTATTTTGGGAAACTCAATTAACTGTTTCGGCGAAAAGATTGATAAGAGTAACTGGAAGTTAACCAGTCACTTCTGGAAAGATACAACTTCACATGATGTGGAAAATGGCTCAGGCCAAGCTGCCGATGTCTTTCTTGTTTTGATAACGCTAATTAACTTGGCCTGGGATCCAGGAAAGTGGTAGTGCATGGGCTGTTAATTCCTGGGGTTTGCATTTGTTTCCCCAACTTTAGAACTCATGTTAGAGGGATGTTTCATTATGTGGCAATGCTGCTCTTTACCTCATCCTTGGACCTGTGAGAACTTCACAGTGCAAAATACAGGACATGTGGATGAGTGGCCTGTTTTTAGTAGTATCTGGAGATTGGCTTTCTGAAGACCCTGAGCAGGGGCGTAGATCCTGGGGGGGATGGGGGGGGGGGGATGATCATATGATTATCCCCCCCTGGAATTTCAAATTATTAGTACCTGCATGGTGTTGACAAAATTTATCTGTCATATATAGCAATTTTCCATTATGCCAGTTGTATGTTATGTGGAAAAAATAGTCTCAAAACTAACCTTCGGTAAAGTGTATATATATACAGGTTTTGGGCCCTAGAGTGGCCCTCGAAATCTACCGCTGCGCGAATTTCGTCCCGTTGGGCCTCGCGCCAAAATTTGCTATCCCCGAAATCATCCCCCCTACAAAAATGAAAAATCTACGCCCCTGACCCTGAGTGTGAACATTGCTTGTCATTTTTGCAGAATAGACAATTTGATATAACCATTGGAATGCTTTGTTCAAAAGATGGAATTATAAGCTTGCCAAGTCTTATTATATTTATTGTCGCCTCTGGGAATTTATTCCTGAGAAATATCAGCTTGGAACGTTTTTATGACTAGAATATTCATTCTGGTAAATCCAAATGGAATGAAATGTTTCCACTGAGTAGATTCTTTGCATAAATCACACTTAAACGGAACCTTTCAAAAACAGTTGACTCTAATCCCCAGTCTCAGAGGTGTCTAAGATCATTCAAATTGGCTTGGCTGCTTGAGAAGTGAAAGGAAAGAAAAAAATAATCTATGAAGTTGAAAAATGAAATTTCTTTGTAAGTTGACAAAAGAAAAATGTCAACCACCACTTGTGCAGATGGCAAACAGTCCACATTTGTCTATGGTGATTTTCTGTATGAATTGTGAAATGGAAGTCAATATAAATCACAGTTTGTATGCATTCCAAGTGGAGAGGTCTGTCACTTAGATTAGATGCATTTGCGTTTCTGGTTCAACAGTTGCATGGTTTTTCTTGTTGATTCACCGTTTTGGAGCATAGTCATGATTGAAATATCCTCAATTTACATCAAGCAACCCAACAAGTAGGCCTATAGAATTAATAAAGTTCTCCTTTTTTTCCAGGAGGAATATGGGGAGCATCGTTCCTCAGTGAGTCACTGTCGCTTCAGCACCAATGGCAACGCTGTAGCAACCGCTGATGTCGACGGAGTTGTCAAGTAAGTCAAAATCTTCGTTATACGAGCCAGTTTTGATAATGTAAGCCTAATCCTGGCTTAAATCTCTCTGAGCATAGTGGCAGTCATGTGAGCAACCGAACGGTCAGAACCAGCTCCCTCCTATAATTTTTCTTCCCTTCCTTTCCCCCTCGTTGCTTTTTTCCTCTCTCTCCCTTGGCCCCTCTGCTCTAACTCCTACTCCTCCCCTGTTCCTTCCTTCTATCTAATTTCTCTTCCTTCTTGTTTTCTTTCCTTCGTTCTCCCTCCCTTCCTTAATTCTTTCCTTCCTGACTGAAATCTCAATCCCCTAACTCTGGTCATTGCAGGCAGTTTCAAAGTTGATGTATGTGTATCCACAAGTGCAAGTTCTTGCAGTACTTGTTTCTTTCCTTCTTTCTGTCCTTCCTTCCTTCATTTCCTCAGTTTTCTTTTATTCCTTGATTCCTTTTCCTTATGGCTTCCTTCCTTCCTTCATTTCTTCAGTTTTCTTTTGTTCCTTGATTCCTTTTCCTTATTCCAGCCTGGGGCTTGCATGAGTCAAAGTTGTGTAATCGCCCTAGAACTTCATTGCATTATTTACAAGATCTTGAGCGAATGGCTTTGAATGGTGCTAATAACTTGATGCTGTGCTTATGGTGCAAAGTTCTGTTATTGTCTGCAACTCGTGATTTTGTAAATAGCATCAGTTTTCTTGCAACAACATCTCTTTTTCAAAGTTATTACTTTGTTTCGTCTTGGGAAATGTTTACGCGCTGTGACATGTGACTCCAAATTATTTTATATTGAATAACTAATACAAGAACTTCAGATTGTTTTTCTTAGTGCTCAGAGTTTGGGATTAGCATTTGTTATTTCCTTTCTTCTTCAGAGTCTGGGGATTCCAGCCTGCCCCTGTAACCATGGCGACCGTGATGTCTAAGTCGACCCTGCTCTCCATAGAATGGGCGGCAAACACAGATCGAATGGTGGGTAATAACAATATATTGATTTTCCTCAAAGTATGTGTGTATTTCTTTGCCGAACAAAGAAGAATATTTAAAAGAAGTAATTGTATGGGGACATTCTTAAATGAAGAAAAATACCGAAAATTGAAGAGAGAAACTATTCTTAGGGACATTATTTGCTCAAATGAAGGTTTTCCTGAAGTAGAGCATAGTTGAGTTTTGGGACTGATGGAGTGACGGGCCAGTGTTGACTCCCAATTGGGAATAAATTATTGGTAAACCTTCCATGAGCAACGTCCCTGGGAATGAGTTGAGATGTCAAATTGGCCTCCTATATGTATCAGTTCTCATTAAACATTCTTCTGGATATTCCATTTGATTATATAAGATTTTCTTTCAATATATCCAAGTGATTTTTTTTTTTTTTTAACCTGTAGAGACTTTCACCAATCCACTCTGGATGGCTTCCTCAGTACAAATGGTGTTGTTGTTCCTTTGGAATGATAGTGTCATAAACGTGTGAAAGCTCGTAACTGCCAATAGTGGACTACACACAAACCATTGCATACCGTGTGTCAAGAGATCTTGCCAACATTCTACAACCACTAGTTGGCAAAACTGACCACCACACAGAAAACTCGCAGGAATTAGTTAAAGAAATAGGCAAGCTCAAGATCGACCCTGATGAAATGTTGGTGTCATATGATGTGGTCTCCCTTTTCACCAAGACGCCCATCCCTGCAGCATTAGATGTAATAAATGCCAGATTACACAAGGACAAAAGCCTCGGAAAAAGGACGAAACTGACAGTGAGTGACATCATGAAACTTTTGAAGTTTGTCCTGGAAACCACCTATTTCAGATGTGGAGGTAAATTTTATCAGCAGAAATTTGGAGTTGCAATGGGCAGCCCTGTATCTCCCATCGTTGTAAATTTATACATGGAGGATTTGGAGCAACAGATCATCAGGACAGCCCCAGTAGAATGCAAACCACGTATTTGGAAGAGATATGTTGATGACATCCTTGCGATAATTGGAAGAGGAAAGGCAGACGATCTCCAAGAACACATGAACCAAGTAGATACCACCAACAGCATCAAATTCACCAGAGAAGAGGAGGTAGACAGGTCAATCCCATTTCTTGACACCAAAATCATTGTGAGACAGGACCAGTCATTAAAAACAGTAGTGTACAGAAAGAAGACGCACACGGACCAATATCTCCATTTCAGTTCCCACCACCCCTGCCACCAGAAGTTAGGAGTTGTCCGTACCCTCATGCATAGATGCCACACCATCATCTCTGAAGAAGACGATAAGAAGCAGGAACTAGATCATCTCAGCGAAGCTTTGAAGAACTGTGGATATCCAGAATGGGCCATCAGACGTGGAAGATCTCGACAAGATAGAAAAAAGAAACAACAAGAAAAGTCTGGGAAGAAGTTCATTGGACAAGTGGTTATCCCTTATGTCCAGGGTATTTCAGAAAGAGTGGGTAACATCATGAATAAGTATGGCATCACCACAGCCATGAAACCCTTGACCACCTTGCGTAGGATCTTGGTTCACCCGAAAGATAAATGTGACATGAAAGAACAGGGAGAAGTGGTATACAGCATCCCATGCAAGAGCTGCAATGGAACTTATATAGGGGAAACAGGAAGGCAGTTGAAGATCAGATTTGATGAACACCGAAAGGATGTCGAGAGCCACCAAGTTAGTCAATACACAAGAGGCAGAAGAAAGGATTCCACCAACACCTACCACAAGTCGGCCATAACCGATCATGCCAATGCGCAAAACCACATCATCGACTGGGAGGGGGCGAAGATAATAGACAAAGAGTCACACAAGAAACGCAGACAAGTGAAGGAGGCCATATGGATCAGGAGGACAGAGGGGGCTATAAACAGAGACTCTGGCAGTTACGAGCTTTCACACGTTTATGACACTATCATTCCAAAGGAACAACAACACCATTTGTACTGAGGAAGCCATCCAGAGTGGATTAGTGAAAGTCTCTACAGGTAAAAAAAAATCACTTGGATATATTGAAAGAAAATCTTATATAATATATTTATCAGTGTATAAGGCATGTAAGTTGCACAATGCAGAAAGCCCCCTCCTTAATCTCTTCTTTTGGGGGCATTTTCCAGTGGCGTATTTAGGGGGGGCCATTGGGCCATGCCCTCCCCCTACAGGCCCAAAATTAACATGGGAAAGATAGGAAAAGCCACTAAACGTCCCGTATTGACCCCATGTTATGGCACCCCCCTTAGGCCATTTCTAGATACGCCCCTGGCATTTTCCCCATGTGAGGGATCATTCGCTTGGCCAGCACAGACACTGATACAATGGGTTGCTAATTTAATGCCTCATCCAAATGCCATCCAGATCAATATCATTGATTGAAGTCTTTATTCAAACTAGAATGTGAGCCATTACCCACTAAAATATTTGTCTTTCAAGGCTATTTATAGAGCTCCAAAGACTAATTTTAGTCTTTTTATGTGTTCTTTCAAACTTTGTTGCTGATTTGTTGAGCCTTGAGTTGCTATTAATAGATTGAGCGTGCTTTTACGTATGGACCTTGGAGTAATTGTAGCATTAATTATTGAGAAAGTGGTTCAGATATGCGTCGTAAGCAGCATCAATGTAAAATATCAATTGGATAATTTTGGTTGGCAGTTTCGATCGTCCTTTGTCTCATTGCTATGTCCTCCTTCTGTGGTAATTAGCCTACCAGAGTGCAAAAATACAGAACATAAAATCCCATTATAAATCCATCCATTTCTGAATTGCCTAAAGATAAATAGATGTAAAAGCTGCGCGACCACCCACAGGTGAATACCCATTGTAATTGTCTAAATATGGACCCTCCATCAGTTGGACTAGGGGGGAGGGTTGGTCTAGTGGTAATGTGCTGGACTGCCAATCGCTGGGTCAAGGGTTTGAATCCTGCTCTTGCCGGGTCACCTAGGCCTGTGTTGGATGGCTGTTTCAATCATCCTTCGCCTCTTTGCTATGTCCTCCTCCTGCCCTCATTAGCCGACCAAGTGCATAAATACAGAAGGTAGAGCCCCAATCATCCATCCGTCCATCTGTTGGACTTCCACTTTAGAAGGTTTTTTTGGTTTCATGATATTAAATTTATTTCAGATTCTTCTTGGTAACAAAGCAGGAAGTATTCGGTTGTTTGATGTCAAAGAGAAAAAAACCTTAAAGGAGGCAAATGTGGATGCCGCATGTCCAAGGTAAGGGAATGATACTTATGCACAAATATTGGTGACTGTTTTGAAGTAAATATTTTTTATTTGATGAAGCCGTAAATGATCATTGAAGAGCGTCTGAATATGGTTAGTAAATGTGTTCCCATTTCAGAATAACTACATTATGCTGCAGTCCTAGCGGAGATCATTTTGTCTGCGGAGCAGCAGGGAAGTTGAAACCCAGTGGTCCATTGACAAGCGAGCAAAGATCTCCTTCTACCAGAGTTGGGAAACTGACGCTATGGGACGTCAATTCTCTTAAGCTACTGGTGAGGATGTTAATACACTGGACGTAAATTTGTATTATTTGATGAGAACTAAGTCAAGCAACCTAGTCTGATCATTACATGGCATTTCATTGTAAAAATCATGATTTTAGATTTCCTTTTGTTATCTTTCTATTCCAGAAAGAACTAGGGATGGAAAAGAGTCCTGTGTCTGTGAACTGCATGGTCTTCAATAAATCTGGAAATCTCTTGCTGACAGGAGGATCTGATGGAGTCATACGCCTTTATGGTAAGATGAAATATTTTATCCTTTTTTGAACAGACTAAAAGAGGGTGTTGGTTGTGCGGTTAGACAGATGGATAGACTTCATAGGGTAGATAGATGGACAGATGGAGTGGGTAGGAAGAAAGATTGTAGATGAATATACCAAAGAAGAGTATAAAGGAGACTTGAGGAAGAGATAAATAGGTGATTGAGGTTGGATAGCAGGGGCTCCAACAATGTTGAAATTACATGGTACATGAACATTATGATGCAAAGGGACTGGAATATATAGATATCATCTTTTCTTTCTGTCATTTCTCGTAACATTTGTCATGATATAGATCTATGCTATTTGTGACAAAACGAGCTGCTCAGACATAATCATTCCCTGAAACATCTTCAATTGCCAAATTTTCCCGTCATAATGTCTGAAAACGAATCCCTTTTATGGACATTTTAGCCTTTTTGTCCAAATTTACATTGGAATCATTTGCTATTAAGCCTGTTGATTTTTCTCGTTAAATTTAAGCAGGATCTTCTGTTTCTCAATCTTGATTTTATGTCTCATAAAGAAGCCGTTTTGATTTCATGTTTATTTAAAGACACCTTTTCCAGACATCCAGAGTAGCTACTGAGTCTCAAATGATTGGTCTGACACTGAAAGTATCGTGCTGTGAATTTCAAGTACTTCTTTCTTGCATGTTTGATTACAAGGATGTAAATTTTGAAGTCTTGTGTCATGCCTGCTGGACATTGTGTAAAAGGCTCAAACCTTAAAATTAGCTTTCTTTGCCATTTCTGTTTATCTGACATTGAATATTAACTTTCTCTCTTTTTAGCATGGCTATTGCAATCTGAAATGAACAATTCAATGACATTCTGAAATGTGATCATTTGATCTCTTGCGATCATTACCCACACACATTTTTCTACAGTATGCCATCTCACAACAGCTTCTTTAATCTCCAGGGAATTTCCAACACATTTTTCCGTCATTTCAGAACCACTTAATCTCAGCACCATCTTTATGTTTCTTTTTAATTTGCTTCAAAATGAAATTAAAATTCTGTTTACCCAATGCTAATACAGTTTTGATGAGTCATCACAATTTCTCGGCTGAGATTCAACGCTGTGGCAAAAGCAAAAAAAGACGAATAAAAAGAGAAACAAAGCAGACTTGTCTTGATTTCTGGAAAGTTTTTACTTGTAATTTTCTTGATATTGCATATTTTTGGCTATAACTTGACAAATGGATCTCTCTGAATATTTTTCAACCAAAACCTTTGCAAATTGAAAGCTATCAATAATCTTTTGATCAGCTTTTGTTTTTGGACATTCTAGATTTGTCAAATTGGTAACTGGTTTTATAATTTGAAAACAAATGATGTTGATTATCCACAGATTCTTTGCATTCTGTAGGAGATGCTGAGCTGTATGCTTAGAAAACTTCTCTTTAAACCATTTATTCCCCTGTATGTTTTAAGCCTTTACTTTAGTTCTGTTAAAGTTAAATAACCTGCCACTTTCTTTTTCATTCTGCTTTGTAAGAAAATGGTATTTGCTTGACACCCTGTGTCAGTTTGATATTAATAAATTCCTTCAATTAGTGGATAATTCCTTTCTTTGGTTCAATTTGAATGAGCCAACACTTGAACACAGGTCTTCATTTAAACGCTGCAACTTAAAATATTCAGATGAACCATATCAGGTTAACAAGTGCAGAAATCCTTCGTTCGATCTTCAAGCCTCTCTTGTGCTCCTTGCTTGTGGCTTTAGTTTCAAGTTTGTTGCCCGTAAATATTGGGTCACCCACTTAACAAACAGAGTGATGTTGGTGGAATGTAAGCTTTGATGAATTGGTTTGTCCCAATGGCTTACTGCTGCAATAGTTTATTGAGATTAGTTCTCAGTACATGCAAATAATCAGAGTGTCGGGTTTGGTTCTTGATTGTGTTATTGGCAGCTATGAGCAATGTATTTCTTTGTCTGCATGATTGTAAAATTATTGAATTCTTAAAATGTTGGGTATTCTGGATAAAAATTACTTGTAGTAGACCTTATAGTGCATACATTTTGGAGAGATAAACATAGGAACTGCAGTTAAAGATATCGAATCATTTCTGTCATAAATGTTTCTGTTCCTCTAATTTTGATAAGACTCACTGCTTCTTGAAACAAGTAGTATATCCAATGTCAGAATTTTTTAAAAGATAAATTAGACATAGGAATGACAGGTAAAAAAAGGTGGTAAATGCTGAGACTGTCTGACCAGTCTTTCTGTTCTTGGAATTGTGACATGAATATTGCTGCATTTTACCAACAAAACAAACTGGAAGCTCCATGCAGTTCATTTAAATTTCTTCCCTCACCTACAGAATTCTTCAATAGTTTCTACAGTTATGCAGTTACTCTGTTTAGTATTAGGTTCTGTCTTCTTATTATCTTATCAGCTTTGAGGGCTAAATAATCTGATGTCCGAGCCAGTTCTCCTTCCTTGTGATGGTGAATTGGTTCTTTGTGTACATTATGTTATCACTATTTTGTTACTGGCGTGACTGCGCGTCAGATTTTATCCAGTTGATATCCCATATATCTTCTTAACCTATAGCTTTCAGAACTGTACGATCAGAAGGCCAAACCTCTATTCCCTTCTTATGGTCTGCAGACCCATACCAGTTTTTGTACATGGCAAAGACCTGCTTTTAGGGCAATAATAGTACATGTACTATCTTTAGTCTAAACCTCTTTTCCTAAATCTGATCTGCTTCTCCTTCCTAGTGATGGTTATCCATGTCCATTATATCAACACTATCTTGTTACAGATATGACCACGCAGCAGTGTCGCTCCAGCTGGCAGGCTCATGCAGGAGAGGTCCACACAATTGAATTTATGAGAGATGAAAATGGCTGCTACAGCCAAGGGTCCGACAACAAGGTTAGTATTGAATAATTCTCCTATTTGTATCTTGTAACTGCTTCACAATCTTCTGGCAGTGTTGTATTCTATTTAAGGCCTCTATTGGTGTCTACAGTGATATGATCTTTGTGGTCCACTGTATTCCAGTCATAAACTGGTGATACATTTTGATGTAGTTTCTCACCACATCTGGCCCGGTAGGCTGCACACCAGATCGGCTAAACTGAGTTTGTGACTTTGCACCCTTCGTTAATACAATTCTGTGCAATTGGGGGCTGCACAGGACTGTATAGGACCTAATTGCGACACGACTTGATGAGAATGGACAATGAGGAAAATTAATTCTTGTGTGGCGATGACTTGGAATTACTTTGTTGCGATAGAGTGATGCAAGTGTTCCTATGTCATAGTATGTGTTTATGAGCTGAAATTGTCGCTTTAATTGGCATAATAGCCATGTGGATTTATGTGACTGTGTATATTACTTATTGGTAAACAAAAGTAGGTAATTCTTGGGCAATGGATTCACAAATCCTGTGAATTGCTTGATTGAAAGTTTTGGAATACTTGCCTGTCTATTTTGCAGTAATAAAAAACCAATTTTGCTTGAATTGGCGAATATATGAAGTGTTTTTACTGTCACATTTATGGGAAAGTTTTTTACAATTATGTTCTTCTCAAACTACAGTGTTGTCACAAAGGGTAACATAATATTACTGTTTTTGAACGTCAGCAATAGACTATATCATAATTGACGTGAAACGGATTGTCAACCTTCGATGAAACTTGATTCAACTTACTTCAATTCTGCAATTTCAGTTCTCGTGCTGGAGCTTGCACAAACCAGGAATGCCGATTAGTTTGCTCAAAATACACCAGGGAGCAGCAGGTCCTTTTGTGTTGACAGGAGCAGGAGGTTACCGCCAAGTTCAAACTCCAAAAGGAAAACTGTTTGCATTTGACAACAGCATGAGTCACATTCTGACATGTGGACCGCATGGAGGGGTCGTTTACAAGGTGAGAAATTTATTATGAATATTTTTGAATTTCAGAGTTACAGGATGTTATTTCCTTAGGTTATATAAATGGAGATTATTTATATGCAGTTATGAATAGCAAAAATCTTTATTTTATTCTAAATCCTTTGAAGATGTTTTCTGATTATTTTGTAACACCTTGGACTGAAACATTGTCCTCCAATCTTTTCCCGCTAATACTATTATTGCTTGGAAATAATCGCATTTAGAATCATTGCTGAATAATGTCATATAAAAGGTCATTTTGCATGTCATAAGAGCGATTGTTAATAATACATTACATCTGTTGTTCACAACATTTTCCCTTTTTTCTCAGCTTGACACGGAAGGTCATACGATCAGCAAAGTGCTCAGTCTGAGAGGCCATCGTACTCCTGTCACTTGCGTAGACTGGTCGTCTTCCTTGGAATGTTCTCGCTGCTTAACTGGGTCAATGGACGGCAAGATTAGGGTCTCCACATTACTGCCTAAATGATCTCGGGCCGACGAGGGTTGTTGCTTGGTTTGAAGACATCAGAATTTATGTTAAATGTTGCAGATTGGAAGATTTAAGACTGAACACTGCTGACTGCAATTACTACAATTGGCAACACACAAATGGACAATCAAAATAAATACACATGACGATATTTGAAATATAGACCTATATGTATATGGTACAGAGAGACTATTGCATATGAATGCTGCTGTTTTGGAATGGACAATAAAAGAAGTAGAAATCATGCTTTTGGGATGAGTTGCAATAAGAAAAATATACCACGGTTATGAAACTAAAGGGTGGAAACACTTATGTGTTGTCATAACTAAAAAGCAATGTTCACGTAAATTTTCATGAAATCTTGATGTTTTTTGCACGAATCTGAATAATTGTAGGCTTATCCTATCATAAATGATGGCCATTTCTTATTGCTTGTTATAAGTTGTCTCTCTGATGTTTATTGAGTTTGGTTTGACTGATGCTAAGTTCAAAGAGGTCATTTTGTAAAAATTGTATACTATGAGATTCATAAGAATGGCTACGCAAACTACAGTGGTTAAAATATGTGTACAGTACTGTAAATGAGTTGACAATATTGGGAATTTATGTTTTGTGCAATAGACCGATAGCTGAGGCAAAAGTGGAGAATAAAGAGAGTAGATTGGAGAAATTATTGGAATACTCAGATAAGGGTTTATTCTTTGGTATTCATATAAATTTGCATTTGATGACAATCACTTGTTTATTACATATTTCAAGTATATATAAATGTTAGTGTATGATGCTTCTTTCATCAGATCCTTATGCTGCCTTTGCAAATGGACTTGCAAATGTATATCAAAACATACATTCCTTGTAAAATTTTCACTATTATTGTTTTTGTAATTAGTTTCAAATCACAAAATGTTGGTGCATGCTTTAAATTCACAAGTAAAATGTACATGTTTTTGCAATGGTCACACTGTCATATAACAGAATTTGTTTGGGTACCATGTAGTACATGTATTGACATGTAATATGTTCTTGTAATATCTTGTTTTTCACAACACTAAATCTTGTTTTTCTCTATGTATCACATAATTGGACCAAGAAAATGAAAAGTAACAGTTTTGTTTCATGTTATCATGATTAAATTTTATGCTCTAGTAACATGAGTTGTTTTCATACACTTTTGATTAACATTGGAAACACAATACTCTCAACATCACACTATGAATTTTGGCTAGTCATTAACAACTCTGTTAATTTTGTTGCTAAATTTTTATTATATCTTATATCATGGAGAGTTGGACACATGCATTTAATTACTAGATCGAACTCTATTCCGTGATTTCGTCCCCACTATGTCAAATTAAGTAGGTCTTTAATTATATTTTATTGTTATGGCATTAACGATAAGACTGTTCCTGTTGATTTGCTTATTAATTATCCAAAACTTATTAGGTTTCATGATCCGGAAGTGTTTTTTATTGCCACATTACTTCCAATTAATTAATATTTTCACACCTTAATTTGATTTGGGGACTGTTTTATTGGATAATTTTATGCCTGATCTTATAGACGTGTAAGGCTGATCAGGTTTATCAGAAATATGAGCAGTTGTTGTGTTTTGAATGTGAAATTAATTTGTTTCACCTTAACATGCAAGACCATAGGATATTGATATACTTTCAATTGTATTGTTAAGTCTCGCTGAGTTGGTTCAATTGGGGGACTATAAACTTAAATAAATGTTAAATGTTAAAAATGTTAAATTATTATTAAAAAGAAGACGAAATACACAATTTGTGATATTAGGTCTGGTCATGATATGATATGTCTCTGATATGTAAGCTATACTGAAAATATTTAAGAATTTTTGTTGAATATTTCAAATAAGTAGTTTTACAAAAGTTTGTACTATTCAGTGCTACATGGCAGAATTCAATATAGACTACAATCAGCCAATTGTCAAGAATTGGTTTTGTAATGTGCCTGGTAGGTTATTGTGTTTGCGGCAGGCAATATGGCTTAGCGTGTAAGATTTGTGACATTACACTGTCTGTACTATTACTAAATTTGCTATATGATATTTAAATCATATCATGTCAATATAACGTTGAACAGTTTAATATGAGTAAAAACACACATAATGTCCACACTTATCGTGTATGATAATGTATATTGTTGTTTATTGCTTACAATAGTGCAAATAGCAATGTATCAAATTGTTCAGTAAATTATTGATACACTATAAATAACATTGAATTGACATACTTTATGTGTACAGTTGTAAATAAGAATTTATTGTATTGAATGAATGATATAGTTTTAACAATCAGCATGATTCTGAATTTGAGAAATGGCACAAAATATATATATTATATATGTACACATTTTCATAGGATAATATATAATGATACAAATGTAAATCTCTTTGCAATGGCTAGTTTTTCTTCCAAGAATTAATTTTTTTGAAAATGCTTTTTGCATGTGATTTTCATTTGATCAAAAGAAAGAATTGAGATATTTTCAACATCCTGGCTTATTCACCTGCAGTATACATTAATACCATTAGGCCCATTTGGTACCATATGCATTTTCCCAGCATATTATCCGCCTACATCGTAGTACATCCTTCTATTCTCAAGTATGAAGTGCTACTTCATTTTGGGTGTCTTTCCTTCTAAGAATACAACTTTGCCCAGGAGGAAGAAATAATGAAATACGATCAGTCTATCGCATGTCACTAGATGTTCTAATAACAGGGGTTTTCATAAATCCGGGACAACTGAATTGTGTTTGCACAAATGAATAACAAGGTCCCTTTCTCTCTTGGTCTCATTTGATGTTGAACCATAGGCAGCTTTGCTATGGCACCAATTGCTGTCACTGTGCTAAGGTTTCTGACCCTGACTTGGCAGAAAGCTGCGTTTCTATCCACAATGATGATTAGTCAGCACCTGATAATACTAAACCTACCTTTCTGTCACTCTAATCCTTCAATCTTTCAATGGCGAGTTGGGGAGTCATTGCCTATACCAGCTTTTGTGCAGGTCTCGTGCTCGAGCGGCTGCACATGCGGTGCGGCGAAAAACATGTGGGGCGGGCTAAAAAACATTGATTTCGAAGTTACCCCTCGACCGAACTTGATGAGCAAATTCCCTCTATTTTCCCTGATTTTTCCCTGCTTCACCGGACGTTTTCCCCGACCTTATTAGGAAAAGTCAATCCCAATGTAGCAGCCAGTTTTTAAGTCGCACCCTGTAATAACAATTGCAGATATGTGAGATAAGTCTAGTTTAGACATGATGTCTATATTTACAACATGCTGCTCTTCTCTGTATGAACGTGTGTTATTGTTTTATTTTTGTTTATGAAACCTTCGCTTGAAATTTTTTGATGCTTTATGATGTTTTAAAGTACTCAGACCTCATTTAGTTGTCAAAAACAGACGTAATTTCCTGTTCAAAATCCCGTTCCTATTTTTTGTAAATATTTGACATTGGCTTGAAGTTTAATATCCGTTTGAAAATGCAGATTTTTTAAACCTTTTTTTAAACCTTCTTATGGAATGGAATGCGTGCTTCTCATTTGATGCAATTTATGAGACCCTTTTTGTTGCCCCGTCATTTCATATCTCTACAAATAGCCATTGATGATCTTATCAGCCACCAGGGACATGTGGTCTGGTGGATACGTCCAAGGTTCTGGCTTGAAATCAAAGCCCGGCTTCTCTTCAGCTGTAAAAACTTGACTATTTAGAATATGAAGTATTTTTGTATCCCTTAGTCCTTAAAGACAGCATTGAAAATTTAAAGCCAGGGCTGTAGTTTTATGAAGAACCAGTAACGTTTCTGAATACTGATTATGGTCCACCACAAGATTAATGTATCAGAAAGAATCAATCTGAACTTTGAAGACCATGCTCAGTGTTTAAATTTGTGCGGTGTGGCTTGAAAGGAAGTGAAACTGGCATTGTTTAGTCATGGGATCAATGCTAAACTCCTTTAACCACACGGCTTGAATTCTTATGGGATTAGATAAAAAAATAATGAGGATATATAAGGCATGTGGGATACAAGACTTAGCGGCTGCAAGTTTTCTTTGTCACAAAAATTTTTAAGAAAGGTACTATTCGATATCGAGCCCCCTAGCGCATTCAAATTACATTTTCCTGAGGTTCCACTTACTTACATTCAACTTTGACCCACATGTAACTCTCAGTACAGCAAAGGAAAGCAGCATCCATTTCTCTCAGATATACTTTTTAGAAATATCTACCTTGATGTTGTAATGCCTTTTCATCTAGTAAATTAATGGCCCACTGGCAGTTTGGTTGAGAATGTTTAGCATTGACCAAATGACTCAACATCGCCTGTTTCACTTACTTTCAGACAACACTGTAATCCGTAGGCTCTTGTTTAGTAGGCGTTCATGACTTCATGTGTAGAGCTGACAAATGGCAATTTGACACTCTGTCCGTGAATAATATATGTAACACATTAGCTAAAAAGGAAAACATATTTGAACAAACAGAATATATGTTTCTTTCAATGGCTGTTTTGTAGGATTTCATAAATAAATTTTTATTTCAATCTCTTGAAATCGTATAATTTATTACAAATACATCATGCAATATGAAACTTCCGCCTATATGATATGAGACGATTGCCATATAGTGAATTAGATATGTGTTTTTAGAACAATTTTTACTGTGAATTTAGCAAATTTTGCACATTTGATTTTAATTTAGTATCGATGTGGGAGTTGAAAGTGTCTCGCATCTTTATTCAGAGTGATTCGTTTCAATTAGAAAATTGCGGAAAGACGCTGGGAGGGATTTGCATTGGAATTTTGATCTTGAATGGCCTAATGCAGCAGATTTCTAAAGGCGAGCTGCAGGCAAGCTGGTTATGTACTAAAACTAATTGAATGTCTGCATTTTGAGAATGCATTTGCTGAATGAATGGCATCTGTGGTTCAGGCTGAGATTCTTAATGCTTGATTCAACACGTCGAGACAAGAAGTGAGACAGAAAGCCAGCCTGGCAGGTCATGATTGATAGTTAGATAGACAGAAAGATATAGATCTACATAGATAGATAGATATGGCAAGTGCAGCCCTCTTAGCCTCATTTTCTGGGTGCTATCTGGTGCTCGCATGGGGGTTGATTGATGATATGGGATCCGGGAGAGAGAGAGCAGGAGTCATCAACATGTTACATAATTATTTACCCCATGTGAGTGACCTTTTACCTGCCCAGCACAGGCACTGATACAAGGGGCCGTCAATTTAACGCCTCACCTGAATGACATCTAATGCTTAGGGCCTGATTCAAGATGCAGGGACAAGATGCATTCATGAAGAGAATTTGTGCATAAAAACAGGACATAAAGTCCTATCATTTAACCATCCATGTCTGTTCTTGAATCACAAGCAGTGGGCCCCGGCAGTAGACTGCCAGCAACTTCGAGTATGGTTTGACGTCACAACCAATTATTTTCTCAATCAAACAGATGTCAGAATTCACTAATAGCTACCAGAGGTCGTTACATGACCTTGGGTAACAGATAGCCTCTCTATCTGATGTTATCTGATGGAACTGGACATGGAGACATTCTAGGTGTTGGTCATGTCTGAAAGTCATGAAGGTCAACCTCTGCTGGAGTGTTATCCTCTTAACTACTGTGTCTTATTTGGTCATAAATCCTAACTAGCTGTTCACCCGTTAGGATGTTTTACTTGCCCAGCACAGACACTGATACTAGGGGCGCTCAATTTAACGTCTCATCCAAACAACATCTAATGCTTAAGGCCTGATTCAAAATGCAGGGACAAGATGCATTCATGAAAAGAATGCCAGGACATGATCTCGAGACCAAATGCCAAGGCATGCTGTGTCATATTATTTTGTTAGGGTATCTTTTTTGACTAATTAGTAAACTGATCCTGTTGAATAGGCTTACTGGAAGCATCGGCAGCCCTCTAAATCTGGAGATTGGAGCGTTTTCGTCAGCCCAGTCAATAATGTCCATGCATCATTTTAAATCTCTTTCCAAATTCTTTAGTGAAAATGTATTATTTTTCCATAATATTATTACCTACACAACCTCCATTTTGATCCCCTAGGTTCTTGTAAATATAAGACGTAAAGCCTCATCCATCCACAATCCGCATCCATCCTGCAGTGAAAGTGAAGTTAGTTATCTGTTTAGACTGTCTGGGGCCTGGGGGGTGGGTTGGTCTAGTGGTAGCATTGAACGGCTGTTTCTGTCATCCTTCACCTCATTTCCATGTCCTCCTCCTGTCCTAATTAGCCTATTAAGTGCATAAACGCAGGACATAAAGCCCCAATCATCCATCAATATGTTTAGGAGGTTTTCTCCAGCTCCTGAACTTCAAGATTGCACTGAGCATGAGTTTTCTTTAAGTCTTCTCTCTCAAGTTCTCCGTAATTATCTCCCTGGAGTCTCCTTGTGCACTGAACCTGATCTTTTCAAGTCTCTTAAATTCCATTTTCCATCTATATTTAATTTCCCAATAAGGAGTCTATATATTGGAGCTGAACTTCAAATACCTCAAGGAGGTGGAGATGTGGGAAATTAGGGCCTGAAATAAGGACTCAAAATTAGACTCTTAAAGGCAGGAAATCTCCCGTTTCTTTTCTTGACGAGTGGAGATGAGGAGTAATTAACATTGACAATTCTCCCAGCTCATTCATGGAGTCACT
This sequence comes from Platynereis dumerilii, assembly GCA_026936325.1. Lineage (NCBI taxonomy): Eukaryota > Metazoa > Annelida > Polychaeta > Phyllodocida > Nereididae > Platynereis > Platynereis dumerilii. Next base: position 53,652,063 of record JAPTHN010000005.1, read on the forward strand.
CAAGCCAGAAATTAATCACTTTTTGCACCGAGGACGTTTTGACTATGCTTTCTCTCTGATTAAAACTGAAGAAGATATTTCAATGGCTTGCTTTGTTTGTGGTTATGTCTTATGAATACAGTGATACTTAATTCTGGTTTGATGTAATTCAGTTGATATTTTAATATACTACATGTAGTACAGGCCCTGGGTCAGGAAAAAATTGGCCAGGTGTACCCCGCCTGCCAGAAAAATTCCAATGCCACAATGCATTTCCCGAACATCATATACAACCAGTCTGGTGTCTGTAGTCGCCAAAAGTGGTGCAAATTTTTGCTACGGAAGGTTATATGAGGCACCCTCGGAGATCGCGTTTTGTCCCTTTTTTGCATAAATGAGACCATAAAAGCATTTCTGAGCATCAGAAACTCACTAAATTTACCATACAGACTATATCTGGTATGCTGAATTCAATTATTGCATTTTCATTCAAGTCTTGGGATTGATGAATTTGTTATTCAAGATGGCGTCCAATATGGCCGCCGATAGCGGAAAATTTCACATTTTCACCTCAATGTGCATGTAAAAAAGAGAAAACTGAGGTTTATGAGTCTGAAAACTTTAATCATCTTTATCTGAAGCCCTGGAATACATAATCTACTCATTATGACCTCTTGGGGTTCAGAAAACTGGGCCAGTATGACATTGTATGTATTGTGTTATCTCAAGATGAAATAATGAATTGTCAACATAACCGCGTATTGGTAGGTTATACTCATCTTGGATAAAAATTTCTCTAGAAATGAAAAACATTAGTAAAACTACAAAGTAATTTAGCTCATTTCTTGAAACTTTGAATGCAGTTATTCAATGATATCATCACACTCCAAATACAAACATGCTGTAAACCGGGACATGTGCAATTCTAATTGTTTCTTTAATTGACCTTATTTGCATTTGCAACAAGTATCATACAATGGTCAACAAACCTTCATGCATTACAAGCTATTTTCTTAACAAGTTGTGCATCTTTAATAATATTTATTTGATGAGATACAAAAAATAACTGTTCACATAACTAGTTAACTACCTACATCTATGTATGTCAACGAAGTGATGTTCATACAATCTAAATAATAAATTCTAAACAACTTGAAATAACTGAATTTCCCCTTTTCCTGTTCTGTTTTATCAAATGTATAATTCCTTTGAATATTAGGGGTATTATGACGACCAATCAGAATTCACAACTTCCAAGCAAGATTATAATGCTTGGTCAGATACCTTAAAGACTGCAGGCAAGTGACAAAGTTTCCAAAAAAAGAACAATTATTCTCTGTTGCTTCTGCAATCTGATTCCAACTGATGTTCATCAGCTCTGAGGATCACAACAACATGTGTCTGAGCATACATGATTATCCCTCCTGCAGAGACAGTGCCTTGTAGAGCAGTCAAGACTTGCAATGACACACTGAGGGTGCAAGGACAGCTGCCGGGAATGCCTCAGATGTCATCAGAACCGATATGAACTCGCCAGTGGCATTGCGTTTACATCTATTTCCAACAGGAAGACTTAAGAAGGAGTGGTGGGCATGGAGCCAAATGCAACTTTGATAATTCTTCTTTACATGTTGAGCAAGAGCATCTATTGTTGGAGGAAGTCTTTCATTAGATGGGCGCTTCCGTGAGAAGAGGTCATACCTGGGCTCATTAAGTGAAGTGTATCTCTTGCAAGATGTCTGCATTCTCCTTTAAAGCTTTCATCAATTTCTGCTTTCCGATGCCAAAGTATGCACACGTTGAATCGCTTGCGGATATCACATGCACTACAGGTAATGTCAGTGACATCTCTGACCCAAGTGTGCAGCTACTTCATGCATAGGAATGTATCTTTCTCTCTTTAAAGAAAATCTCTTCAATGCCAAGCAGATTGACATATCTGGGACATATAACAGCTGCATCAGAGTCACAACGGCACAGGACAACACAGTTTGCTCCTAGACTACTGGCTGCATAACGTACATGAAGAAACATCCTAGAGTCTGCCTCCTCATGGTCTAAGAACAGGTCACTGACATCCTCCAGTGAGCCACACTGAGCAGATACTACTCTTCTTTTGTCATCAAATACTCCTGCCAAGAGATGCATCTCATCACCAGTGAGATCATGGTCTTGAGATGACAGATAATGGTCCAGTCCTGCATCAATAATTTCATCAAGTTCGCCTTGTTGGCTGGGTTTACAGCATCTTACCAGGTTGTTTTGGAAGAGCGGTGTTTCTTGTTGGATTCCTGATTTCTTACATCTGCATCATTTCTCTCCAGGCTCTCTTACTGCCTTTGATGGACTCGACTTTATGATAATCACCAACAACTGCATTGAACTTGTGTCCCGCTGACAGTACCATCCACAGAAGAACATTTGACAAATCTCCAAATGTTGTACAGTGTAACGGTTGAAATGTGGTTTTAAAAAACCAGTTATTTTTTTCCCCACCGTTTTAGAAGAACAATATATTTTCGGTTTGAAATACAAAATGGTGGATGCATAGAATCTAATGGAAGATTGTGTAATGTGCTTGCAATGGAAGTTAAAAATGTAGCGTACATTGTATGTTAAGTGTACAGCTAATGTTATAGTTGGTTGTATGATCCCGTACCTTTGTTGATTTTATGTAAATTTATCTCAATAACATGATTCAAATTTCTTCCCTTCCTAATGAAACAAGAGCGTTACTATCACAATAGCAGATTTATTTGTGTATGTTCAATGAAAAAATGTTAAGGTCAATGCCAGCCAGAGTCTTGTTTCGATTTATTTGTTCAGATTTCAAGTATTTGAGTTGGAATCGTTAATTTGAAGAAAGTTTTGGCTCGTTCAGATAGAATTTCTCCGAACTTGGGAGTGATATAACTTTTTAAAATGTTAAATGATTAATTAATCTTAGTTAATAAAATCAGCGACATTGTATGGGTTTGTTATCTGTAAAACTTTGATGGGCATAATTAGGGTGATATCAGATTTTAATTGACTTCAACAAGGTTATCCTGTGGATTTGATGAAAGTCACTATAAAAGCAAATTTGTCATCTATTTTGGGAAACTCAATTAACTGTTTCGGCGAAAAGATTGATAAGAGTAACTGGAAGTTAACCAGTCACTTCTGGAGAGATGCAACGTAACATGATGTGGAAAATGGCTCAGGCCAAGCTGCCGATGTCTTTCTTGTTTAGATAACGCTAATTAACTTGGCCTGGGATCCAGGAAAGTGGTAGTGCATGGGCTGTTAATTCCTGGGGTTTGCATTTGTTTCCCCAACTTTAGAACTCATGTTAGAGGGATGTTTCATTATGTGGCAATGCTGCTCTTTACCTCATCCTTGGACCTGTGAGAACTTCACAGTGCAAAATACAGGACATGTGGATGAGTGGCCTGTTTTTAGTAGTATCTGGAGATTGGCTTTCTGAAGACCCTGAGCAGGGGCGTAGATCCTGGGGGGGATGGGGGGTGGGGGATGATCATATGATTACCCCCCCCTGGAATTTCAAATTATTAATACCTGCATGGTGTTGACAATTATCTGTCATATTTAGCAATTTTCCATGATGCCAGTTGCATGTTATGTGGAAAGAATAGTCTCAAAACTAACCTTCGGTAAAGTGTATATATACAGGTTTTGGGCCCTAGAGTGGCCGTCGAAATCTACCGCTGCGCGACTTTCGTCCCGTTGGGCCTCGCGCGAAATTTGCTATCCCCGAAATCATCCCCCCCTACAAAAATGAAAAATCTACGCCCCTGACCCTGAGTGTGAACATTGCTTGTCATTTTTGCAGAATAGACAATTTGATATAACCATTGGAATGCTTTGTTCAAAAGATGAATTATGACCTTGCCAAGTCTCATAATATTTCTTGTCGCCTCTGGAAATTTACTCCTGAGAAATATCAGCTTGGAACGTTTTTATGACTAGAATATTCATTCTGGTAAATCCAAATGGAATGAAATGTTTCCACTGAGTAGATTCTTTGCATAAATCACACTTAAACGGAACCTTTCAAAAACAGTTGACTCTAATCCCCAGTCTCAGAGGTGTCTAAGATCATTCAAATTGGCTTGGCTGCTTGAGAAGTGAAAGGAAAGAAAAAAATAATCTATAAAGTTGAAAAATGAAATTTCTTTGTAAGTTGACAAAAGAAAAATGTCAACCACCACTTGTGCAGATGGCAAACTTTCAACATTTGTCTATGGTGATTTTCTGTATGAATTCTGAAATGGAAGTCAATATAAATCACAGTTTGTATGCATTCCAAGTGGAGAGGTCTGTCACTTAGATGTATTTGCGTTTCTGGTTCAACAGTTGCTTGATTTTTCTTGTTGATTCGCAGTTTTGGAGCATAGTCATGATTGAAATATCCTTGATTTAATTCAAGCAACCCCACAAGTAGGCCTGTAGAATTAATGACTTCCTTTTTTCCAGGAGGAATATGGGGAGCATCGTTCTTCAGTGAGTCATTGTCGCTTCAGCACCAATGGCAACGCCGTGGCAACCGCTGACAAAGACAGAGTTGTCAAGTCGCAATCATAGTTCTAGAAATTTTACTAAGTCAGTCTCATAGGCACATCATGATAAAATAATGATAATAATTCAATGTAAAATGCGGTTGGTTGTTTGTTCATATATCACCAATGACAAATAAATTAATATTCTATTCTATTAGTTACTTACTCGTAAGGTTTTTTAAGTAATGGCGCCTGGTTCCTTCTCCCTGCTCGTGATTTCCCGCCGTATTATTGCGTCACTCTCGTTGAGAGCCAATTAGGAGGTCCGGCCCCCTCGGCTCACTGGAGCGTCTCGCTCCAGGTAAATAGCAGGGACCTTTCTGGAGCGGCCACTCGCCTCCTCATTTCGTTTCCCGCCGGCCCACCCTTTTCTCAAAAATTTACCTTTCATTTCCATTTTTGGTTATTTTCAAAATTTTAATTTTCAAAATTTTTCAATTTTATAATTTCCCTTTCAAATTTTAGGAATTTTCTATTCTCAGCCATTTCACTTCCAAATTATCCTTTTTTTTCCATTGTCTAACTATAATTTTTCTATTTATAGTCAAGCACCTCTGTGATGTCATTGCTAACCACATTTATCCAAGGGCTACACCTCCGGACTCATCCAGGACAACCACGGTCCGCACAGTCCGCACTGCCACCGGATTCCGGGACTTCAGCTCCTCATTACTTCGCCTTCATCTCGTCGGGCTTCCTCAAGGCCAGCTGCTTCATCCATGTTTTGTGTCTACTGTCCTCGTCCTGTCTCGTCTTCGTCTCTACATGTTTGTCTCGTCCGGAATGATTGTTGTGTGAATGTAATTTGTGATTTTGTCTGGGCCTAATAAAAGGCAGTGCGTCCCAATCCTTTTAGGTGTCTGCGTTTCTTTACTTAATAGATTTTATTGCTGACTCTTCCATTTCCCTTCTTTCCTGCCTTTCCTCCTTTCTTTCTTCCTTGCTGCATTGTTTCCCTGTTTTCTTCATGTGCTATCTTCCTTCTTTGCCCTCTTCCTTACCTGCTGGTTACAGTACAACTCAAAATAAAGTATGACTACCCCAGCAGGAAGGAAGAATCAGCCACTACTTTACCCTTTCACACCTTTTGGCTCCCTCCAAATCCCTTCCTACATTTTCCTACTTTAAACTACCTTTTAAAATTACATTTAATTCACATTTAGCCTTGACCAATTCACGCTCTACCATCCCTATTGTATTTGATTTCTTTGATATTGTGCTCCTTTGCTAATTGCAATTTCATTAACAGAGTTCTTAATATGGTATAAGGTTGTGGTATGGAGTCAAAGGTAGTTGCAGAGTCCGCGAAAAGTGATTTTGACACACAGGACATTTGGGCAGGTAGATTAAAAATTTTACCTGCCCGAATGCAATGTTATCTGCCCGAAATTCCAATTTTAGTAATCTCAACCAGTGATCTGGTATTGGTATGCCTTCAAAAATACGAAGCTACCCCAAACCCAAATAGAGCTTATTGACCAATTTGACCCATTGGTGAGTCTGATATAACCTAGATAACTTTATAATCATTCAAAAAAGGTATTGAACATAATTTTGCTGCCATTGCTTGACCAGGCAGAATGTATTTCATAATTTCATGGATTTACAGACAACACGACAATTGCCCTGCTGACATCACTAACATGCAGGGACTCCAATCTAGTATCACTAATTGAATTAGATCTAATTAGAATTTATCCCAAGCAAAATTGAAGCAGTATTTCAAAAATGTTGTTTGTAGTTCACTGGAGTTACAGAAAACCCGACAGGCCCTCTGCTGTTCATTGCTAGCTGTTGCTACCTTGTAAGGCCTCAAATCTTTTGTAGACACATGTATTATTGACCAATCCATCCCTAAAAATAAGCGAAAATCATTGTCAGACTCTGATAACTACCGCTCCATTGCATTGAGTAGCATTCTTGGAAAGGTATTCGATATTATTGTGTTAGATAGAGAGCATGATAAGTTATTGACCTCAGATCTCCAGTTCGGTTTTAAGAGTGAGTCTTCTACAACTCAATGTACTTTTACATTAAACGAAACTATAAAACACTATAATCATAAACACACTAATGTGTATGTATTAATGTTGGATGCAACAAAGGCATTCGATAGGGTACAATATTGTAAACTATTTAGAGCGCTCCTAGGGCGTAAGGTACACCCACTTATTTTGCGTCTTTTAATTAATATGTATACTTTTCAGAAACTCCAGGTTAAATGGGGTGCCAGTATATCCGATACCTTTGATGTTGTTAATGGTGTGAAGCAAGGTGGAGTCATATCCCCTATTTTGTTCTCTGTTTATGTAGATGACTTGCTGGTAAATCTAGAGAAACTTGGTATTGGCTGCTTTCTAGGGAGCAGATATGTTGGTGCTTTAGCGTATGCTGATGACATTACACTTGTTTGTCCTACAATTACGGGTTTGAGGAAAATGATTGAAGTGTGTGAATCGTATGCCTATAATTATAACATACTATTTAATGGCAGCAAAAGTCAACTGTTATTATTTAAAGGGCGTAATTGTAAAGAATTTAAAGATTATATATTTGTAAATGGCTCACTTGTTAATTTCAGTAACTCTGCAGTACACTTAGGTCATCATTTGTCTTCTATAGATAAAGATATTGCAATTAATCATGCCATATGTCAATTCTGGAAGAGCTTTAACTTGTTACAGGAATTCGCGTTGCAGTAGACTTATGGACTTGTGAATCAAGCAATTTAGCTCTACGTGACGTGTGGTAGAAAACCACTCATGTGTATGTGATAACCGTCAACCATATCAATCTGGTTGACGCCTGCAATCTCATAATCAATTAAAGTGGCCCACATTTCACAAGTCCAGACCGAACATTGTTTTGAAAGCATACTGATTAGAACTGTATAGCAAAATACTTTTTTCTTGACACACTGTCAGATCAATTAGTTTATTATTTTATACATAGATGCAGAGAAATGTTTAGAGATCTATGAGTTTACTTAATTTATCTATCTATTTATCTGTGTATATGTCAATCTGTCCGATCTAATCTATCCAACTACTACCCAATCAATCAATCAATCAATCAATCAATCAATCAAACTACAAGCAGTTTAACCCTTAATCAATCAATCAATCAATCAATCTTCTATTACTTAATCAATCAATCAATCAGACTCAGACTCAGAATATATTAATTTGACTAAATCAATAAGTAAATCTGTCTATCTGTCTATCTATCTATCTATCTATCTATCTATCTATCTATCTATCTATCTATCTATCTATCTATCTATCTATCTATCTATCTATCTATCTATCTATGAAATTTTGTGAATTTTAATGATGAGCCTATTCTTATAGGTTTATATATTTAATACAAAGCTAATTATTGGTCAGACATTCACAAAATGCGCCCTGAGATCATCAAACGTGGGCCTGTTCTGAGAAGGTATTCAGAATCAGTGTCTGTTTATTTTCAATCAGACATGTACACTGGATGATAGTCAGGGGATCGTAATAGAAACTCGTCGGTTTATTTAGGTTTGTGTAAAATGAAAAACTGATAGGAATGTTTTAAATTCACAGCTGTTTTATGGTCACAGAACTGAACACTGACAATTTATAATACAGCTGATTTCTGGCACTTCGCAGTTTCTGTTTGTTTTTGACATGTTTCATGGTCAACTCTGTCTCTTAATTTTTCTGTCAGTAATCTTTCATGCCTGAGCAGACCTCATTTTGTATCTACCACACGTCATCTGTGCACCATACATCACGATCTTAAATATTATTTTCTTAATTAATCATCTTTGAACTATTTCTAGGCACTAAGGCTTTGCAGGATCATTTCCTGATATAATGCCCACCGATTGCTGCGCTCATATGCAGATTTAATTGATTAGTTAGTGGACAATCATCAAAAGCAATCAAAATACAATTTCACCAGTTTTCAATCTCCACAAGTCAACTTCAACGCGAATTCCTGTAATATCTGATTTTGGTCATGTCCATTCTTTTATTTTATGTAAATTATTTCGTCAATATTGTTGTTCATATTATGGTGCCCCCTTGTGGGATTTCAGTAGCATAGCATTTAACAGTTTATGTGTAGCCTGGAGGAAGGCTTTGAGGGTTATCTGGAAAGTTGATAACATGACTCACTGTAATATTATTGAATGGTTATCTGATTGCTTACCACTGCAGGCTCAGTTAACAATGAGGTTTACTAAATTTATTAAAAAATGTCAATCCTCAAAAAATTGTATTGTTAGAAACGTAGCTAGGCTGTGTACCAGCAATCCAATGTCAACTGCAGGTAATAATCTGAAAGATATTATATATGAGAATTCTGATATCATTAATGATGCAAGTGTTTTATATAATAGATATAAGATGTCAGACTCTGATGAAAACCTGATATTTACAATCAGAGAACTAATTAACATATGTGATGGTCATTTTGTCTGTGATATGCTTAATTGTGATGAAGTGAATTATATTTTAAAATGCCTGTGTATAAATTGATAATGGTGCTATATAGATGTGGCACAGGCTGCCTGGTTTTTATCCTTGTTAATTACTATTTTTAATCTTTTTGTTAAACTTGTTTTTTAAACACTGTAGATTGTAAATGTTCAATCTGAATAAAGATATTATATATTATTTGCTGAACCACGCTAATTTCTTCTTCTTCTTCTCTCGTTGTGCTGGTATACCCCGGGTCGCCGGGTAGCTCAACCTCTAATGTGAGGGGGCTGCACTTTTGCTGTTGTTGGTTCTGTAATAGAAAAATTTCATTAATAGTAGAAGTCACTGCTCTTTCTGTTTATGTTTGTTTTTATGTTTTTTTGTTTTTCCTATTATTAGTTTGCACTATTATTTGTTAGTGGTTCATTTCTCCAGGGTTTGCATGAGTATTTTTATTTTTTCTGCTTGTTTTTTAATTACTGTGGTGCTTCTTGCAAATAGCAGGTCTTTGTCTATGCGTATGTTCATCCTTTCTGTTTCTTCACATTCTGAGAATACATGTTCTTGCGTTTCCTCTTCTTGTTTACATAGTCTGCATGTTAGGTCATTTTTATATTTGTTTCTATAGTTGGTTTTGATGTCCAGCATTCTTGTTCTTGCTTTGAATATTAAACTGGTTGTTTCCCTATTCAAGTCGTTTGTGTAGTTCGCTTTTTCATTTCCTACATATCCTCCTGTTAGATATTTAATTTTGTTTTTTTGTTCCGTGTTAGTGAATAGGTTTGTTCTGAATTCTCTATGTACTGCTTTCCTTATATATTTCTTTGCTCTGGTTTCTTTCATTGCAATAAGTTCCTGTTTGTTGATGTTGTACTTCTGCATTAGTTTCTCTGTGTTCTGCAGCCATGCCGTCTTGTCCTCTTCGTTTGTCAAGAAGTTGTTGATTTTGTTTTTGTTGTTCTTAATCCTGTAGTACATGTTTAGTTTCTTCTTCTCTATTATACTGTCGATATCCATCATGTTTGTTTCTATATATATTGCTTCTCTTGGGGTGCTTCTAGGGACCATTAGTATTCTTTTGATTGTGTTATCGAGTATGCCATTTAGGGTTTTCCTGTCCTTTTTACTTGGATTCCATGTTTCGCTAGCATATGTTATTACTGGGATCACGCATGTTTCTAGTAGTTTCCATACTGCCGTCATTCTGATATTACCAAATTCCCTGTTGCCCAAAAGGCTGATTATTGTTTGGTATGCTATTTCGCTTTTGCTTTTGACTGTTGAGATATGTTCTGATAGGTTTGCTTTTTCATTAAATACATATCCGAGGTATCTGTATTTTTTTGTATAGTCTATTGGTAGGGTCCCTACTTTGAATTTGTGTGCTTTTTTGGGATTTTGTGGGTCATTTCCGATTTGTATTATGTTGGACTTTTCTGGGCTAAATTCTATCCTATATCTGCTTGCTATTTCGTTAGTTTGTTGAAGTAGTTTTTCCATATCTTCTATGTTATTTGATATCAGTGCAATATCGTCCATCCATAGGAGTGTATTAATTTCTTGGTTCTGGTCTTGTAGGTTCTGTCTTGTTTCTTTGCTGATCTCATCTATTAATAGAGCATACTGTACCACTGATAGAACTCCTCCTTGTCTAATGCTGTCTTTTATTTTAATTTCTCTAGTTGGTCCATATTTTGTTTGTATATTTGCTGTCAGGTTTTGGTTCAGTTGGTTTACTATAAGCCAAATCTTTTCTTGTAGGCCCTGTTTGTACATTACATGCATTATTGCTTTGTTCCATGCCTTGTCATATGCTTTAGTGACGTCTAGGAATGTTATATATGTTGGTTTTCTTTTCTTTTTATTTCTGTCTATGATCGTTGTGATGGCTGCAATGTGCTCTGTTGTCGACCTTCCTTTTCTTCCACCTGCTTGTTCATCTGTTATTGTAATGTTTTTAATAATTCTTTCGTTGATTATTCTTTCATATAGTTTTCCTACATTGCTGCTTAGTGTAATTCCTCTCTCTGAAGAGCATTTCCCTCGTTTTCCTTTTCCTTTATAGAACCTTATTATATTACTAGTCAGCCAGCTTTCAGGTATGGTTATATCTTCAGTGATCTTGTTCATTATAGTTTTCATGTTATTCAGGTTTGTGTCTGTTAGATTCTTTATTGCTTCGTTTGGGATTTCATCGGGGCCTGTCGCTTTGCCGTCTTTTAGTTTTTTTATTGCTGTTTTTAGTTCTTCCACGGTTATCTGCTCAATTTGTTCCTTTGCTTTCATTTCATCTTCTATCTCCGTTTTAGCCCTGTATTATCCATCATCTGTTGTAGTAGTTTTCCGTTGTTGCTTTCTTCCTGTATTGTGGTTCCTTGGTTGTCTACTTTTAATTTGGCATTGAAGTCTCCTATTATTATTACTGGTCCTTTGTTTTGGTGTCTTATGATATTGGTAGTAAGTGTCGAGTATTCGTTTTCTACTATTTCTCTTTTTTCTGCTTCTTGTTTTCCGTAGTATGCTGCTATGTAGACTTTCATATTATTGGTTTTCATAGTGACCCATATTAGTTCCATGCCTTCTTCCTTCTCTGCTTCCGTTTCCGAGACATTATGTGCTATATCTTCTCTAGCTGCTATAGCTACTCCTCCTGCTTTGTTTGGCTTGCTCTGTGCTATCCATCTGTATCCTGTTATTGGTGGTAGCTGGTTTGTCTTTGTCTCTGTCAGTATTACAATGTGTGGTTGATCTGTTGTTAGTAGTACTTGGAGGCTATTTTTTTTGGATATAATACCGTTTATGTTGTTATACCATATATTGAGGTATTTTCTATTTTTCTTATTTTTGTTACCCCTTCTTATTCTAGTCTTACCTTGGTATTCATGATTGTTATCGTCCTCTCGGATGTTTCTGTGCCTTGTTTCTGTTTGGGCCATCTCTGTGCTTATACTGTCGTGTAGTTGTGGGTCCCTCAGGTCATCAAGTGCTTTTCTTTGCGGTCTTCTGTTTTCTATGATTTTTACTATTTCTGTGGTGTTTTCTGTTTCTGTCGTTTTTCCTGTTCGTTGTGCTGTTCCTTCTGTTTACTCTCTGTCTAGTCGCTGGGACTGTGTTCTCTTCTCCTAGAGTATCCTCGGTTTTTGTATCTCCTGTATTCTTCTATCTGTGCTCGGATTTCTTCTTTCACTGCTCTGATGTCTGCAGGTTTGCCTTTTACTATTATTGTACTGTTATGCGCTATTAGGTGGATATTGTAGTTTTCTTCTAGGCTTCTTCTGTTCTTTCCTTCTTTCCCTATTATTCTGCCTACTGTTTCTGATGTAGCTTCCAGGAGTTCTTTCACTAGGTGTGCTACTGCAGCTGGGGGTATCGCCTGTTGTTCGATGTCTTTTGCTATGGCTTCTGCTGCTGCTTCTGTTAGGCTCTTGCCGTCTTCTTCTACTGTTTCTCTCACTGTTAGTTTTCTTATTCTGTCAAGTTTCACTGTATATTTCTCTGGCTGTTTCGTCCTTAGCATTGCATTAAATTTCTCTATTTCGCCCCTTTCTCTGATTTCTGCTGTTGGGAGTTCGCTGATGAGGACTTGCGTCATTGTTTCTCTAGTGATCTTCTTCGCTAATGTTGTCAGTCTGTAGTATAGGTCCCCTGCACTCATTCCTCTGGTGATATCTCTAGTTCCCTGTATGATGATAATTTGATCTGCTTTCATTATTTCAATAAGTCCTTCTTCTGCCATAAGTGTTTCTTCTAGTTCGTTGACTGTTCCTGTTCTAGGGCATTCTCTGTAAGTCTTGTCTCTGGTTTTCTGTTTTAATTGCAATTTACTGAGGTAGTGACTATTGATATGTGAAATTGCAATCCATTTGACACCTCTGACTCCAATTTAAGTCATTGATGTTTGCCAATTGCACTGGAGATTTCAAAGGACCTTGCTGATTTCATGGATTGCTCTGTCTAACTCATTGACTCTCAAGCAAAGCCATCGGACATTTGGGCAGGTAACCACTTTATTTTGCCGGTCACACGCTATTTTTGCCGGTTTTGACCGGCAAACCGGCACTTTTCGCGGACTCTAGGTAGATGTAAGGATATTTCGGGTGGAGAGGAGAAAGGAGGGCAAAATATGTAAACAGAGGACTTCTGACAGCAAATTTTCTAAATTTATTTCGGGTTGTACTGTATGTTCCTTCCCTCCATTGTTGCTTCCCTCCTTTCTTCATTTCTTCCATTTTCTTTTGTTCTTTGATTCCTTTTTCTTATTCCATCCTGTGATTTGCAAGAGTCAAGGTTGTGTAATCTCCCTAGAACTTCATTGCATTATTTACAAGATTTTGAGCGAGTTCCTCCGTGGCCTAATGGTTAAGAGTGCTTGTTTGCACAACCACTGGCTCTGAGGGCGTGGGTTCGAATCCCACCCCGGAACTCAATTTAGTCCGATCCCATGGGACATTAAATGGAGGCGGGCTGTATCCAGTGTTCTATGCTGGGGCAACTGAAAGACCCTGGGCATCCCTGAATTAATAGGGTATGTACCAGACTCACAGTCTTCTCATCTCATCATCATACGGCGATCGCCTGCCTCGATATAGCCCACTAAGGTGCTGCTGAGGCGTAAAACACAAACAAACAAACAAACAAACAAACAAGATCTTGAGCGACCAGTTTTGAATGTTGCTAATTACTAGATGCTATGCTTGTGGTGCAACTGTTGTTGTCTGCAACAGGGTGATTTTACAAGTGGTGTCAGTTTCTGTTTCTGTTTTCATGTAATAACGTCTCCATTTCTGCTTGCTATTTAAATTCATGTCTTTCATAGTTTCTTTTCAAAGTTGTTACATTGTTTCTTCTTGGTGTTTACCCTCTGTGACATGTGATCATCATTCTATATTGAATAACTCCGCCAAGAACTTTGGACTCTTCTTGTTGGTAAAGTTTTGAATAAGAATTTGTTCTTTCCTTTCTTCTACAGACTTTGGGATTCCAGCCTGCCCCCGTAACCGTGGCGACCGTGCTGTCTATGTCGACCCTGCTCTAAATAGAGTGGGCGGCAAACACAGATCGAATGGTGGGTAATAACAATATATTGATTTTCATTGAAGTATGCGTGTGTTTCTTTCTCAAACAAAAAAGAATATTCAAGAAAAGTAATTGTATTTAGACATTCTTGGATGACGAGAAATTAAGAAAATTGAAGCGAGCATCTATTCAAAAGGAACTTATTTGCTCAAGTAAAAGTTTTCCTTTAATTAGAGCATTGATTTTTGGGACTGATGGAGTGATGGTCCCTGTGTTTACTCCCAATCGGGAATAACTTATTTGTAAACCTTCCATGAGCAACAACCCTGGGGATATGTTTGGATGAGACAATAAATTGGAATCCGGTGTGTCAGTGTCTAACTTTAGGCCTGCATATAAATCCTTTGAGGCTGTTGACAAGAGTAAATTTGTGTGTTACTTGTGTAATGTGTAACTGACTCCTTACTCTCGTCTCTCAGGGGTATTTAATTCATGTGAGGGATATTTTGCTTGCCGAAGTAGACACTGATACAAGGGTCCGCCCACTTACTACAGGGAAACAAGAAGCGCAACGAAAAGATCATATGGTCAGTTGTCCAAGTGCTCTTGTGACGATGGGTCATTTTTCCATGCACCATTGACCACTGAGTATAAATATTGGTCAAGCTGAAAACAACAATAAATTAGCACTTTTATTCTTTCATAATGTGTCATGCAAACATTATGGGAAATGCTTTTAAAAATTTGATCACCTGTTTATTGCAGATGAAAATAAACAATAAGTGTGATATTTATACATCTCTGCGCCCAGGTATGCATGAAAATCTGTGATGTGGCAAAGCCACTTGATCTCGAAACACATTTCATTGCTCTTCTTGTTTCCCTGTAGTAACATCTACAAGGGTCCGCTCACTTAACATCTTCTCCGAATCAACATCTTTCTTGGATAATGCTTGTGAACATCCACTAATTTCAATCTATGAAGTCTTTATTCAAACTAGAATGTTAGCCTTTACCTACTCCAATATTTGTCTTTCAAGGATATTTATGGAGCTCAAAGAGAGTAATTTTAGTCTTTTTATGTGGTTATATGTATGGTAGGTGTGATGAATAACAATGCCATTAAAATGTTCTTTCAAACTTCGTGTTTTAAAAGTTGTTTAGCCTTGAGGTGCTATTAATAGATTCAAACGTGCTCTTGTGTATGGACCTTGGATGCAACCAATTTTAACAAAATGTTAAGTGTTAAGAAAGTGCTTCAAATTTAAATTGCAGGTTTACATTGCATCAATGTTAAAGTTCCAGTCAGACAACGTTGGACAGCAGCTAGTTTCAATCATCCTTTGTCTGATTGTTGTGTATAAACGCCAGCATA
Source organism: Platynereis dumerilii (assembly GCA_026936325.1). NCBI lineage: Eukaryota > Metazoa > Annelida > Polychaeta > Phyllodocida > Nereididae > Platynereis > Platynereis dumerilii. The sequence goes on from JAPTHN010000005.1 coordinate 53,667,449, forward strand.
AAGCCCCATCATTTATGATTTTCCGTCAATACATCCATCTGATTGGCATTAGTATGCATGATTTCAAATTTATTGTAGAATCTTCTAGGAAACAAAGCTGGAAGAATCCGGTTGTTTGATGTCAAGGAGAAAAAACCTTAAAGGAGGCGAATGTGGATGCCCCATGTTCGAGGTAGGGGGATGTTACTTTACGATGCATATTATTTCATAATTATTATTTATTCTATTAAAAGTCATTAGTTTCCCTTTTCTTTTTCTGCGAAAAATTTCAATAATTGTTTGCTAGAGCTTTACTTAAGTTAGGTCCAGTGCCAATGCTGGGCAAGCGAAAAAACTGGGATTACCTCTATGATGAATTTTTTGAAATTGAGATTAGGCCTATATGGAAGAAAAAAAAAACTGAAATATGTCCCATTTCAGGATCACCACGTTATATGCTGTTTTCCAAGTGGAGATCATTTTGTCTGTGGAGCAGCAAGGAAGTTGAAAACCCAGTGGCCAATTGACCAGCGAGCAATGATCTCCGTCCTGCATACTAGGAAAACTGACGCTATGGGGTGTCAATTCTCTTAAGCTACAGGTGAGGATATTCTATTGAAATTAATTTGAGTAACTATCTTGATTATAGACAGTGCAGCAGTGTCAAATTAAAATTGATATCCAAAAACTAGAACCTAGAAACATTTGCTGTGATATATGTGCTATTTGCAACAAAACTATGGCATCTCATTCCCATAAACATCTTACATTGGCAAATTTTCCGGTCATAATATCTGAAAACAAATCCCTCTTATGGACCATTTTAGCTTTTTGTCCAAATTTACATCGGAATCATTTGCTATTAAGCCTGTTTCTTTTTCTCGTTACATTTAAGCAGTATCTTCTGTTTCTCATTCTTGATTTTATGTCTCATAAAGAAGCTATTTTTATTTCATGTTTATTTAAAGACACCATTTCCAGACATCCGGAGTAGCTGCTTAGTCTGAAATTATTTTAAAATTTGACGCTACAGCTATCATGCTTTGAATTTGAAGCACTTGCGTGTTTATAGCTGAGACAGAGATGCCATGTATTTAAGCCTAATTTGCTTATTTGTGGAAATTATGTTATCAAAGTTTGATATGTTGTAAAATACGGTTGTATAAGTCACTATAATGGGTAAATATGGGGCATGAGGATTCATGTATATGCTCGCCCAAGATTTTCAAGGACGTAAATTCTAAGGTCTTGTGTCATTAGCTTTCCTGCTATTCTTAGTAATTCTGTTTATCTGACAATGAATATTAAATTTCTCCCTTTTTTAGCAAGGGTGTTTCAATCTGAAATGATTAATTCAATGACATTTTGAAATGTTTTATTTTTAATCTCTTATGATCATCCCACACACACATTCTTCACAATTTTTTGCCCATCACACAATGGCTTCTTCAATCTGCAGTGAATATCCAACCCACTTTTATTGTCAATTCAGAACCACTTAAACTTGACACCATCTTTATGTTTCTTTTTAATTTGCATCAAAACGAAAGCAATATTCTGTTTACCCAATGCCAATACAGTTTTGATGAGTCATCACAATTTCTCGGCTGAGATTCAACGCTGTGGCAAAAGCAAAAAAAGACGAACAGAAAGAGAAACAAAGCAGACTTGTCTTGGTTTCTGGAAAGTTTTTATTTGTAATTTTCTTGTTGCATATTTTTGGCTATAACTTGACAAATGGATCTCTCAGAATATTTTTCGACCAAAACCTTTGCAAATTGAAAGCTATCAATAATCTTTTGATCAGCTTTTGTTTTTCGAAATTCTAGATTTGTCAAATTGGTTAAAAATTTGAAAACAAATGATGTTGATGATCCACAGATTCTTTGCATTCTATAGTGAGATGCTGAGCTGTATGCTTAGAAAACTTCTCTTTAAACCATTTATTCCCCTGTATACATGTTTTAAGCCTGTACATGAGTTGTGTTAAAGTTAAATAACCTGCCACTTTCTTTTTCATTCTGCTTTGTCAGAAAATGGCATTTGTTTGACACCCTGTGTCAGTTTGATATCAACAAATTCCTTCAATTAGTGGATAATTCCTTTCTTTGGTTCAATTTGAATGAGCCAACACTTGAACACAGGTCTTCATTTAAGAGCTGCAACTTAAAACATTCAGATGAACCATATCAGGTTAACAATTACTTTCTTGGCCTTGTTGCTTGTGGCTTTAGTTTCAAGTTTGTTGCCCGTAAATATTGGGTCACCCACTTACAAACAGAGTGATGTTGGAGGAATGTAAGCTTTGATGAATTGGTTTGTCCTAAGGGACCGTTCAGAATTTATGACTGGGGGGGGGTGGGAGTTTTGCTGGAACGTCCCGTCAAAAATTAATACCCCCCCCTTGAGTTTCATGCGGAATTTTAGTACCCCACCCTTAGGTTTCATGCGTATTTTTAGTACCCCCCCCCTTCGACATATAAAGCAATACACACACATATATACTGTTATACATGGCCATGCGTACAGATTCGCGTCATTTCGCTGACTTTTGCGCGTAATAAAGCCCAAATAAAATGAGTTTATGCGTGTTTTTTAACATTTTTTCTTTGTTAAAATTTCTTACCCCCCCCCCTTGGAAGTGTTGTCAAAAATTAATACCCCCCTTGAAACACGTGTGAAAAGTTAGTACCCCCTTGGCCAAAACTCCCACCCCCCCCCAGTCATAAATTCTGAACGGTCCCTAATGGCTTAGTGCTGCGATAGTTTATTGAGTTTAGTTCTCAGTACATGCAAATAATCAGAGTGTCTGGTTTTGCTTTTTGATTTAATATTGACAGCTATGAGTAATGTATTTCTTTGTCTGCATTATTGTAAAATTATTGAATTCTTAAAAAGTTGGATGCTCTTGATAAAAATTCACTTGTAGTAGACCTTGAAGTGCGTAAATTTTGGAGAAATAAACATAAAAACTGCAATTAAAGATACAGAATCAATTCTCTGTTAAATGTCTCTGTTCTTCTAGTTTTGATAGGACTCAATGCTTCTTGAAACAAGTAGTATATCGATGGTGAAAGTGCAAAACCTCGTAAGTCAAAAAAAGCTGTTTTTCAGAAATTGAAAAAAACTGTCAAGTGTCTTTTTTTAAGGTAATGTTTATTAAAAAGTAAGTTATGGCCAACTAGATACATAGAAAGTGACACCCTGTTGTAGCAAATTTTTTGTCAGAGGTCATTGACCCGGTGAATTGATGTTGCCATCAGATATGATTGAAAATGTTGACTTACGAGGTTTTGCACTTTCACTTTCTACCCGTGCAAAACCTTGTAACTCGATCATTTATCACACTTTAAAGCAACTTGCAGCATTGAATATACTTTCAATCTATGTATATACAGTGAAAATTATAATTTGCCTATGACAGATCGCAATAACAAATTTTATTGAGTGGCTACAATGGCAAGAATGAGGAAAATGACATTTTTTTCAAATTTTCGTGCACTCTCTTTTTCAGTAGCCTACATCACCAAAACAAATATAGGGAGGTAAAATTTTTTTAATCAGGAAACTTGCTGGGAGTCAGAAAAAAGTAACACAGTAATTGTTTTTCAAAAAAAGTTGAAATATCCCACAATATGTGCTTCAAAGTTCTGATTTGAGTTACAAGGTTTTGCACTTTCACTTTTTGAAACATATCGACCTACAAGGTTTGGTGAAATCATTCTGTTACCAGTGTGTTGAAGCTTCCAAAAATAGCAAACTGGCAAGGTAATCAACTGACAATGTGTATTGGATATTAAAATAGTCATTCCACCAAAAATCTAAAAATAGCAAAATTTTGACATACGAGGTTTTGCACTTTCACCATCGATATCCAATGTCAGAATTTTTAAAAGATAAATTGGACATAGGAATGACAGGTAAAAAACATAGGCTGCGCAGCAGCAAACCTTCAGCGAATAACACATTTAGAAGACTACAATTACACCATAAAATTGATGTGTTTACCAAATTGCATATTGGTATGCAATAGTGGTTGAGTCATGGCCTTCAATAATGTCTATTTGTCCGCTGCCCTGCCATCTGCCTATCTGCTTGCCAGAGTTTGTAAAACAAGGAAAAGGTCTGCATGTACAAAGTATAGGTTATGAGCTGTCAGTTGGAAACCAAAAAATATCATGCAGTTATATTTTTCTCAAGTTTTTCCAATCACTCAAAAAGTGTTAAATACACATTAAAAGGCTCTGCTACATTGTTCACTAATATGTGTAGAACATTTCATTGCTGTGTATGCAATAGTGGGCAAGTTTTGGCTCCGACGTGAAAAAAAGTATTTCAAATATTTTTTCTCAATTTACCACAAAAAGTATAGAATATCTATCAGTCAGACCATGCAAAGGCACACCTAGACCATGTAAGCCATATGTGTACCAAACTTTGCCATGTGCAATTGTACATGCAATTGTGACAGAGTCCTGGGCCAGAAAAAACAAATTTTTTTGTTTTTAAATATAAAAAAAAAAATATATATATTCCATCAGATCTTTCAAAAGGCACTACTAGACCATAAAAGGCATATGTGTACCAAACTCTATCTATGTGCATGCAATAGTGACCGAGTCTTAGCCCGAAAAACAAAAAAAATGCATTTTTATGATTTTTGTGATTTGTTCAAAAAGTATAGAATATCTATCAATGAGACCGTCAAAAGGCACAACTAGACCATATAGGCCACACCTGTACCAAATTTCATCCATGCACATGCAATAGTGACTGAGCCTTGGCCAGGAAACACACCAAAATAATTTTTATATATTTTTTATTATTTAAAAAAGTATGGAATATCTATCCTTCAGACCATCAAAAGGCACAACTAGACCATACAGGCTATATGTGTACCAAATTTCATCCATGTGCATTGAATAGGGGCCGAGTGCTGGCCCGGAAACCATATATCCGCCCGCCGGGCGGCGGGCGGACAACATTTTGCCCTAGTGATAACAATACCTTCTGCGAACAAGTTCGCTGAAGGTAAAAAGTGGTAAATGCTGAGGCTGTCTGACCAGTCTTTCTGTTCTTGGAATTGTGACATGATATTGCTGCATTTTACCAACAAAACAAACTGGAAGCTCAGTGCAGTTCATTTAAATTTCTTCCCTCACCTACAGAATTCTGCAATAGATTCTACAGTTATGCAGTTTCCAACAGAATTGGTTGTATTTCTGATTAGCTTGCTGGATAGTTGTTTTTATCTATGATAACAAGTCTGAGTTCCAAGTTAATCTAATCCAGGGCTCCATGGCACAGTGGTTGAAATACATGCCTGGTTTTTAATCAAATCACAAAAGGACATTCTTGATTTGTTGCTTGTTAAGTTGAGCTGTGGTGTGGAAACCAGCTGAGGCTCGGGAATTTGGAGGATTTGTCTTTTGCAGTTATAACCATTTTAGACATTAGGCACACTATCTTGTTTTAGATATTACCCTCCAGCAGTGTTACTCTGTTTAGTATTAGGTTCTGTATTCTTATTATCTTATCAGCTTTGAGGGCTAAATAATCTGATGTCCGAGCCAGTTCTCCTTCCTTGTGATGGTGAATTGGTTCTTTGTGTAAATTATGTTATCACTATTTTGTTACTGGCGTGACTGCGCATCGGATTTTATCCAGTTGATATCCCATATGCTCATCTTCTAAACCTATAGCTTTCAGAACTGTACGATCAGAAGGCCAAACCTCTATTCCCTTCTTATGGTCTGCAGACCCATACCAGTTTTTGTACATGGCAAAGACCTGCTTTTAGGGCTGTTATAGTACATGTGCTGTCTTAAGTCTAAACCTCTTTTCCTAAATCTGATCTGCTTCTCCTTCCTAGTGATGGTTATCCGTTTCCATTATATCAACACTATCTCGTTACAGATATGACCACGCAGCAGTGTCGCTCCAGCTGGCAGGCTCATGCAGGGGAGGTCCACACAATTGAATTTATGAGAGATGAAAATGGCTGCTACAGCCAAGGGTCCGACAACAAGGTTAGTATTGAATAATTCTCCTATTTGTGTCAAGCAACTCTTTCACACTATTCTGATATAGCGGTGCAGATTTGTCATGAACAAACCTTTATTCCATTCTTTTGGTCTGCAAATCAATGCCAGTTTTTTTTTGTACATGGCGAAAACATGCTTTGAGGGCTGTTATAGTACATGCACTATCTTAAGTCTAAACCTATTTCCTAAATCTGATCTACTTCACTGCTTCTCATTCCCGTTGATGGTTGTCCGTTTCCATTATATTAACACTATCTCGTTACAGATATGACCACGCAGCAGTGTCGCTCCAGCTGGCAGGCTCATGCAGGAGAGGTCCACACAATTGAATTTATGAGAGATGAAAATGGCTGCTACAGCCAAGGGTCCGACAACAAGGTTAGTATTGAATAATTCTCCTATTTGTATCTAGTAACTGCTTCACACTATTCTGGCAGTGTTGTATTCTATTTAAGGCCTCTATTGGTGTCTACAGTGATATGATCTTTGTAGTGGTCCACTGTATTCCAGTCGTAAACTGGTGATACATTCTGACATAGTTTCTCACCACATCTGGCTCAGTAGGCTGCACACCAGATTGGCTAAATTGAGTTTGTGACTTTGTACCCTTCGTTAATACGATTCTGAGCAATTAAGGACTGCAAAGGACTGTATAGGACCTAATTGCGACAAGACTTGATGAGAATGGACAATGAGGAAAATTACTTCTTGTGTGGCGATGACTGGGAATTGCTTTGTAGAGAGAGTGACGCAAGTGTTCCTATGTGTTTATGAGCTGAAATGGCCACTTTAATTGATACATAATTGCCATGTGGATTTATGTGACTATGTGTATTACTTAGTGGTAATCAAAAGTGGGTAATTCTTAGGCAACTGACTTATAAATCCTGTGAATTGCTTTATTAAAAGTTTTGAAACCCTTGTTTTAGCAGTGAAAAAAATCAAGTTCACTTAACCCACGGCTTAAAATTATGTGAATTGATTTTACTGTCATATTTTATGGGAAAGTTTTCTCAAATTTTGTTCATCTGAAACTAAAGCATTGTGATGTGTAGCATTTTATTGCTTGATGTAGTCGGCTATGATTCCCTATGAATTATATGTCAAAGTTTTATAAAGAGAAACTCGCTGTCAACCTTGAATGTTACTTATTGGGAGAATATTTCGATTCTTTAATATTTCAGTTCTCGTGCTGGAGCTTGCACAAACCAGGGATGCCGATTAGTTTGCTCAAAATACACCAGGGAGCAGCAGGTCCTTTTGTGTTAACAGGAGCAGGAGGTTATCGCCAAGTTCAAACTCCGAAAGGAAAACTGTTTGCGTTTGACAACAGCATGAGTCACATTCTGACATGTGGACCGCATGGAGGGGTCGTTTATAAGGTGAGTGAAAATTTTATCATGAATAGATTTGAGAGTTTTCAAAGATGTATTTTAGAATAAACACATTAAGTGATATTGATCTATATCAGTGATGGAAACATCAATGATTACTTCCTGGCGATTGTAAGGAGCAAGATTCCTAATGTTATTCTAAATTATTTAAGACATTCTGATAATTTAATACTCCATTTTTAGTAACATTGTCTTCCTGCCTTCCCCAGCTTATAATACCTTTGTTTTGAAATGAAATAAATTTAGATCATCGTTGCATAATATGAATGTTGCCTGTAAAAGAACCAATTGCCAATTGGCTTTATGCATGTTGTTCACAACATTTTCCCTTTTTTCTCAGCTTGACACGGAAGGTCATACGATCAGCAAAGTGCTCAGTCTGAGAGGCCATCGTACTCCCGTCACTTGCGTAGACTGGTCGTCTTCCTTGGAATGTTCTCGCTGCTTAACTGGGTCAATGGACGGCAAGATTAGGGTCTCCACATTACTGCCCAAATGATCTCGGGCCGACGAGGGTTGTTGCTTGGTTTGAAGGCACCAGAATTTATGTTATGTTGCAAAATGGACGTACATTGAAAGATTTAAGACTGAACACTGCTAAATGCTATTGCTTCAGTTGGCAACACCAAATGGACAATGGAAATAAATACACATGACGATATTTGAAATATAGACCTATATGTATATGGTACAGAAAGACTATTGCATATGAATGCTGCTGTTTTGGAATGGACAATAAAAGAAGTAGAAATCATGCTTTTGGGATGAGTTGCAATTGGAAAAATATACCACGGTTATGAAACTAAAGGGTGGAAATCGTTACACATAGCCATAATCAATAAGCTATGTTCACGTAAATTTTCATGAAATCTTGATGTTTTTGCATGAATCTGAATAATTGTAGGCTTATCCTATCATAAATGATGGCCATTTCTTATTGCTTGTTATAAGATTGTCTCTCTGATGTTTATTGAGTTTGGTTTGACTGATGCTAAGTTCAAAGAGTTCATTTGGTAAAAATTGTATACTATGAGATTCATAAGAATGGCTACACAAACTACAGTGGTTAAAATATGTGTACAGTACTGTAAATGAGTTGACAATATTGGGAATTTATGTTTTGTGCAATAGACCGATAGCTGAGGCAAAAGAGGAGAAGAAAAAGAGTAGATGGGGAGAAATTATTGGAATACACAGATAAGGGTTTATTCTTTGGTATTCATATAAATTTGCATTTGATGACAATCATTTGTTTATTACATATTTCAAATATGTATAAATGTTAATGTATGACGCTTCTTTCATCAGATTCTTATGCTGCCTTTGCAAATGGACTTGCAAATGTATATTAAAACATACATTCCTTGTAAAATTTTCATTATTTTTGTTTTTGTAATCAGTTTCAAATCACAAGATGTTGGTGCATGCTTTAAATTCACTAGTGAAATGTACATGTTTTTGCAATGGTCAGAGTTTCATATAACAGAATTTGTTTGGGTACCATGTATTGACATGGTAATATGTTCTTGTAATATCATGTTTTTCACAACATTAAATCTTGTTTTTCTCTATGTATCAAATAATTAGACCAAGAAAATGAAAAGTAACAGTTTTGTTTCATGATCTTGTAACATGAGTTGTTTTCATACACTTTTGATTAACATTGGAAACACAATTCTCTCAACATCACACTATGAATTTTGGCTAGTCATTAACAACTCTGTTAATTTTGTTGCTAAATTTTTATTATATCTTATATCATGGACAGTTGGACACATGCATTTAATTACTAGATCGAACCCTATTCCGTGATTACGTCCCCACTATGTCAAATTAAGTAGGTCTTTAATTATATTTTATTGTTATTGCATTAACGATAAGACTGTGCCTGTTGATTTGCTTATTAATTATCCAAAACTTATTAGGTTTCATGATCCGGAAGTGTTTTTTATTGCCACATTACTTCCAATTAATTAATATTTTCACACCTTAATTTAGTTTGGGGACTGTTTTATTGGATAATTTTATGCCTGATCTTATAGACGTGTAAGGCTGATCAGGTTTATCAGAAATATGAGTGGTTGTTATGTCTTGAATATGATATTAATTTGTTTCACCATAATGTGCAAGATCATAAAATAACATTATTTTTATAAACAATACGAAATACACAATTTGTCATGGTATATGATATGTCTCTGATATGTAAGCTATGCTGAAAATATTCAAGAATTTTTGTTGAATATTTCAAATAAGTTGTTTAACAACGGTTTGTACTGTACAGTGCTACATAATGCCTATATTGCAGAATTCAATGCAGACTTAAAGCAGCAAATTGCCATGTATTTGTTTTGTAATGTGCCTGGAAGGTTATTGTGTTTGTGGCAATATGGCTAAGTGTGTAAGATTTCTGACATTACTCTGTCTGTATTACTGAATTGGCTAGTTCTTTTATATGAGTAAAAACACACATAATGCCCACACTTATCACATGTGACAATAAATATTATTGTTATTCCGAACAATAGTCCAAATAGTAATGTATCAAACTGTTCAGTAAATTATTGATACACTTATAAATGACATTGAATTGACATACTTTATGTGTACAGTTGTAAATAAGAATTTATTGTGTTGAATGAATGAAATAGTTTAAACAATCAGCATGATTCTGAATTTGAGAAATGGCACAAAATATACATGTTATATATGGACACATTTTATTTAATAGGATGATAATATAAATAATGATACAAATGTGAATCTCTTTGCGATGGCAATTTTTTCTTCCATGAATTAATTTTCTGAAAATGCTTTTTGCATGTGATTTTCATTTGATCAAAAGAAAGAGGATGAGATATTTTCAAACATCCCGGCTCATTCACCTGCAGTTTGCATTAATACCATTAGGCCTTTTGGTACCATTTATATGCATTTTTCCAGCATATTGTCCGCCTTCATCCTTCTGTTGTCAAGTATGAAGTGCTCCTTCATTTGGAGTGTCCTTTTATTTCTTCTAAAAATACTATTTTGCTAAGGAAGAATAATGAAATACAGTCAGTCATTCGCATGTCACTAGTTGTTCTTGTAACATGGGTTTTTCACAAATTTGGGACAGCTAAATTGTGTATGCACGAAATGAATAACAATGTCCCGTTCTCTCTAAGTCTCCCTTGGTGTTGAACCATAGACAGCTTTGCTGTAATCACCAATCGCTGTCAAAGGTTTCGGACCCTTACTTGGCAGAAAGCTGCATTTCTATGCACAATGAAGATTAGTCAGCAGCACCTAGTAACAATAAACCTACCTTTCTGTCACTCTAATTGTTCAATCCTTCAATGGTGAGCTGAGGAGGCATTGCCTGTACCAGCTTTTGTGCTGGTCTCGTGGTCGAGCGAAAATATAGGGAGAAAAACACTGCTTTCGAACTTCTTCGTGATTGCTCAAGTAAAATTTGTCCCTAACTGTTTTTAACTTCCCAGCCCAGCCCTGTAAATATCAGAGCTGCTAATAAAATTGCTAGGGGTTGTTAATGCAAACAAAATCCAATGTTATCCCTTGACTGAACTTGTCAGGGAAAAGGAATATAGAGATCACCAAGAAAGATATGTCTGGAAAGCAAAAATCCTACAATAATAGATCACATTCCAACAATGGCAACATACAGGATCTTCTGATGGCTTTGTACTAAGAAGCTTGTTGTGACTGATGTCAGATGGTGTTCCCAAAAAAAGACATATCTTGCTGAATTATTGCAGTTTTGGTAAAATTATTGCCTGGACTCAGAATCTGGTAAACCTAGAATCTAGTGGGTTATAATGACATGATTGTCAAGCTGATATTGCAAAGCAACCCATTATTATTTGTACTTATAACTTTACCGCATGTACATTGTGCATGATTTCGGATATTGGATCTTAATCCTATAGTGACATCAGTGTTTAGTGTAAGTGACGGAACCTTGGGTCAGATGATGTTTAATATCTCATCAGGAAACTACACGTACCAAATGATTACAGTTCATACAATTAAAGTTACCCAGAACCATAAAATCTTTTGCTAAATATGGGTTATTTTATTTTCATTATAACATAAACTTGTGATCAATAATGTTTCTAACCATTTTTTGAAAGTATTTCTGTGATTATATAATTTATTTAGTTATTTGATTAATTTTTTCTTGATAGTGTCTGCGTCCTCCAGCACATCCATACAGATGACGTCACAATATCTATTGTTATAAATATATTGTTATAAGTTAACTAATTCCTACAATGGTGATGACGTCACAGAGTTGATTGGACTCAACACTGCCAGTTTTTTTCCGTGCGTACCCGAAATAAATCTAGGGGTCATTTAGGACATATGAGGGATCATTTGAGCAAGAAATAAGATCCCGAAAGCAAAGAAAATTTGGACACTGGCCAGTGTGGCCACGCTACACAAGAAAATGTGAAAATTACACCAATATTTTTTTGAAACCTGACCTATCATTCAGGGTAACTTTAATGTTCTCCTCATATCAACATAATTATCTATTGCCTTGCAAAACACCAAATCTATTATCTCTTTCATCTCAACTCTTGGATACTTATGACAGTCTTGGTACAATCAATTGACCTTGGCTGCTTCCAGATATTACAAATGATGAGACATAGGGTTGAAGGTTCAATATGGAGAGTGCTTCTTTGGGAAGAATAATCTCCAGGAGATACCTTCTTTATTTCTTTGTAATCTGATTAAGTGTGCTGTCAATGAAACATGATTAAAATGACAATCTGATAAAGTTCTAGGCTTCTTTGTTTGATTCCCTTCATTATTATAAATAAAGACATGTTATATAAAATTACCAGAGAAAAAATATAACAAATTGTTTGGTGCATGTTTCCAAAAAAAGTTTAATTAAGAACAAAAGACTGCTAGGAAACAATCTATTCATGTCACCCTGAATTTGCTTGTAACAAAATAAAAACAACTCTTAGCCCTCCCAATCCCCTCCCTGGATATCAAATGGTTGCACCCTACATTGTAATCTTGGCACTTTTTGAACCTCTTTGTCAGATGTAGTACTTCATTTATTCAATGAAGTTGCAACTTTTTCAATTATTATGTGATTTGAAAACGTATGCATTATATACATATAATAAATGATGATTGTGATCTTTTTGCTTGGATTCTAAAAGACTATGTCTTTACCTTTAAACCATTTGAATCAAAGTATTTGGATAACTAAGTGAACTTTAAATCTGACTGTAAACCTTCTTAAATTACCACAGAAGCTCAAATGAAACGCCTGTAGAGCAGCAGAGGCTAAAATTCTGTCTTTGACTCTCAGGAGACCAGCTTATGGCTTTGCCGCAATCTGATAGATTTGTCTGGGATGTAATGGTGTTTCTTTTTCCAACTGATTTTGTTTCAAAGAAGCCATACAATAAACGTTCACATTTATTTTGAATATAACTGAACAGTATTTAAATGGGCATCATGCAAACTGATGTCAGTCACATCTCAATTTTATACTATACATTTAGTCCCTCAGACCCTCGTTCACTTGCAAATACACAAGACTATGGCATCATGTGACACAAATCTCTTATGACTTTCTGTAAATTTTGTGTTTCTCTCCAGGCTTTGTCAATAATCCTCCTTAGAACGACAGACTGAGTAGCAAAATGACAATTCATATCACTGTCTTTTTCATCTGTCACAAATACTTTTGCATCAGTCTTGGCATAATCAATTGACCTTGGTTTGTTCTAGCGATAAAAAAGGATGAGACAGAAGGGTAGAGCTTTGCAATTGGAGGACTCCTATGAAACCAATAACTTCCTTTGTACTCAAAGAACTTCTTACTACAGTATTATCTATCAAATATTTTACTTTCCGACTGCTAATAATTGCTGATATGACAACAAGAAGAAATATTTGTGGTAAGATAAGTTCTTTCTAAGTGATCTAAATTTGCAACCATAAAATGCTAAATATTTCGAATGCTGATGAACATATAACTGCTATTTCAAAGCGGTTTACTCTCACTTACTCCAGTTTCAAAACTGTTTACTGTCACTTTCTCCTCCAAATCATCTTCCTAATTAATCCCAACCTCATCCTCTCCCCATTTAAAAATCACTCATTATTTATGTGTAAGAGGTGAGTTCATCATAATATCTTCATTTACTCTGAGAGAATTGCTTGAGTTTTAGTGACTCAACAGCCACATACATAACTTTAAAGCAGACTTAATTAGTTCAGCACATATACAAAAAAGGAAAATCACTGCAATCACTTACAAGACAACCACCGACATTCAATATAAAATAAACCACCGACATTCAATATAAAAGAAATTTACTGGTGGTGATTTGGGGAGAAATGATTTTCTTGTGGTTATAGAAAAAAGTTAATGATGTCATTTAAAATCTTGCCACATACCACTGATACCAGCTCACACTTCCCTATATCCAGCGTTACAGCAAAATGACTTTGGTTTAATGGAGACTAGAAGTATGTTTCTTGCTGTCTCAGGGGGGCCAGCTGTCTCTAAGTTTTTGGCACAAGATTTTTAAAAGCACATATGAAAACTTGTTGACTGTCTTCAATGTTATAGCTAAGCAAAATAATAGACTTCTCCCAAATCATTCAGAAATACATCAAGTGGGATATCTCTGAGTTAAAATAATCTGGTGTCGATCTATAATGCTATTGTTCACTTCTCCTTTCTGGCTTGTAAATCCATGTTGATTTGTCTTTGAATGACCCATAACAGAAACTTGCGAATTTTCTCAGAAAGCAGCTTTACACTGTTCATCAAGCAGTAAATATCTGAAATGGCAACATATTGTGGATTTCCCTCTCTCTTTCATCTCACCGATTAAATTTAATCTTTGCATGCAGCATGAAGCTCCCTCAAAGGACTGCATTATCCAACAGAATCCATAAAACCCACTTGATTATTCCCTCTTGTACAAATGGAGTTGTGCAGGGAATATGAGCATATATATACACAATTTTGATAAACATGTGCACTGAACTCTCTAAAATTCTTTGTAATTATCTCCCTAGAGTCTCCTTATGCACTGATCCTGATCTTTTCAAGTCCCTCTAGGGCAGATTTCACGAAAAGTGCTCTTAAAAGGTACCTTAAACTTTCCAACCCTTTTGTTATCTATCTGTTGCTTCCTGAAGCAAGTAAACCTATTACTAAGTATATATGTGAGGTAATGAATAAATATCAATAAAATATTCCTCAAATATGTAGCTTTTTCCTCTTAAAAAGATATTTTTTATGACTCATGAGGACAATTTTGGAGAACCAAACTTACTGGTGATCAGACACGCTTACTTTGGCACTCCGTGGAATCTGCTAAAACCAATTCAGGAAAATGTAATGGTATGTGATTGATAAAAAATATCTTGGAAATTATTTTGGAACCATTTATAATTGTCTTGGTCATTATAAAACTTGAAAAAAATGAAAAATAAAAAAGACTGCTAATGTAACTCGATTCCGTCTGAGGACACTGAGGTTACATTAGCAACTTTTACATGGAAATTTTTCTGTGTTCTCGCTACATAATTTATGCCAATTTCAGACATGACATTATAATATTTTATTGAAAAATGTGTTTTATTTACCTGTTTACATCACCAAAAACAGAAACGACAGGGTTTGGTACCTGTTTCTTTATTGCTGATGTAACTGCAATTTTTCATCTGTCCATTTCATAGTGTTACAATAGCAAAATGTGTACATAAAAATTACGTTAAAAAACACATGATTAGATCTCAAATTTTTTCTGATCTGAAAGCCAGGTCTCCCAAGAGCAGGCCAGGGATGGTACCCGGCTGGTAACTTCATTTATATTGCAGTATGATCAGCATAAAAAATTCCGTCCTACATCATTCATCGTTGTTACATTAGCACAAGGCCATATTTTTAGCTACTCTGACCTAACAATCCTACAAAAAAGATTGTTTACCCATGATTTTATTTAATGGATGGACACAATAAAAGATTTAGATTTAAGCTTTTTTTTGTACTGCCAGCTATCCTCAGAAAAAGCACCCTGAGAAAATCTGAGAATCTACGAATCGACTATGTCTGGCCTTATTAGTATTGTGCTAATGTAACTTGTGGACAAGTTGTGGTAAGTGATTTTGCAGCTTTTTCGTGAAATCTGCCCTAGGACCATTTTCCATCTACGTTTAATTTCTCCATAAAGGTAGGTGTCTTCGGTTATATTGGTGACTTGGTGTTGAAGCTCAAGTAGCTCAAGGATGCAGGAATGTGAAGATATTAAAGACTGAAGTAGGGACTCAAAATTACACTCTTCAATTCCATAATTCTCCCTTTTCTTTCTGGACTAGTGGAGATTGGGTAATTAACATTGAAAACTCTCTCAGCTCATTCATAGAGTCACTCAAGCCAGAAATAAATTCCTTTTTACTCAGGGCTGTGTTTGTGCTTTCTCTTTAATTTAAACTGAAGAAGGAATTTAATTGGCTTGTTTTTGTTAGGTTTATGCTGTGGTTGTGTCTTCTTGATTTCTGTATAATTCAACTGAGATTTTAGGGTGCTTTGGCTAAAAACGGGGTTGAAAGTTTGATTTTATTTAATGAAAAATTTTGAAATACAATATTTTAAAGTTTGAAATACAATGTACAAATGGTGCGAGGATGCATTGAGTATGATAGACAAATAGAAGGTTTTGCAATAGAAGGTTGTGCATGAGATACAAGGTCATTTTGCTCCTCTACTACTTTATAATAAATTTATCAAAAAAAGGTGACACAAATTTCTTCCTATTCAAGATGATACAAGGTGCTTCACTTTCAAAACAACAGATTTCTCTGCACATGTTTGATGAAAAAAATGTTATGGTCAATGCCAAGCATATTCTTGCATCAATCAATCTTGTTCAGATTTTCTATATTTGAGTTAAATTTAACATCGACCCATTAGGAGAGATTTCCTTATAACTTAAAACTGATATAACTTAATTTTAAGTAATTTAGAGATTTGACTTGTTTATAAAATCAGGACAATTTTATGGGTTGTTATCTGAAGAGTTTAGATTGGCATAATGAGGGTGATACTAGATTTTAATTAACTTTTAACTAGTTTATCCTGTGGAGTAGATGAAAGTCACTCTAAAAAAAGATTTGTCATCTGTTTTGGGAAACTCCTGGAGAGAAAAGTTTGATAACGGAGACTGGAATTAATCCAGTAGCTTCGAGAAAGATACTTAGAATTATGATTTACTATGGAAATTGCCTCTGGCCATGCCCATGAAGCTCTCCCCCAGCTGTTATCTAGTTTTGGAAGCAATGCCAGGGGACTGGGAAGGTAGAAAGTGGTACAACACTGGACTGTTAATTTCTGGGGCCTGAGTTTGATTCCTTAATTGAGAACTCACGTAATAGATGCATGTTGCATCAGTATCCTGTGGCAAGACTGCACTTAATCACATCTCCTTGGTTCTGTAATATCTCTAAAGAGCAAAATTGGGTAGGTGACCTATGTTTTCGTCATTTCTATGTAATATACCATGTGATATCCATTTGAGTGCCTTGTTCAAAAGATGGAATTATGAGCTTGCCAAGTCTTATAATATTTATTGTCACCTTAGCTTAGAACATTTTTATGAAAGGAATAATCAGTGTGGTAAGTCCAGAATGTCAGATGGAATGAAATGCTTCCACTGAGTAGTTTCTTTGCATAAATCACACTTTAATGAAACGTTTCAAGAACAATTGACTCTAATCCCCAGGTCCCAGAGGCATCTAAGATCATTTCAATTGGCTTGACTGCTCGAGAAGTGAAAGAGAAGAAGAAAAATTCTATGAAATTGAAAAAAGAAATTTCTTTGTAAGTTGACAAAAGGAATATGTCAACTACGTCTTCTGCAGATGGAAAACAGTCCATATTTGTCTATGGTGTATTCTCTATGAATTCTGAAATGGAAGTCAGTATGAATTTTTTTGACATTGATTATAAATCACAGTGTTGTATGCGTTCCAAGTTGAGAGGTCTGCCACTTAGTTTGATGTATTTGTGTTTCTGGTTCACCAGTTGCTTGATTTTCCTTGTCTATTTGCGCTTTGATTTAAGTGGGCCTATAGAATTTATAAATTCCTGATTTTTGTTTTCAGGAATATGGGGAGCATCGTTCTTCAGTGAGTCACTGTCTCTTTAGCACCAATGGCAACGTTGTGGCAACAGCTGATGTTGACGGAGTTGTCAAGTAAGTTGAAGTCATAGTTGTAGCGATTTTACTACTTGTAAGTCAGTCTCCTTTCCCTTGGTTTCCAACTTGCCGACTCCTCCTTCATTCCTTCCTTCCTTCCTTCCTCCTTTCCTCCTTGCTACATTGTTTTCTTCATCTCTTACTTTTTTCCTTCTTCACCTCTTCTTTGCCTGCTTGCTTGCTGGTTTCCTTTCTTGCTTCCTTCCCTCCTTTCTTGGCTTCCCTACTTTCTTAATTTTGTCAGTTTTCTTTTATGCTTCGATTCCTTTTTCTTATTCCTTCCTGTGGTTAGCATGAGTCAAGGTTGTGTAATCTCTCTAGAACTTCATTACATTATTTACAAGATCTTGGGCAAACGGTTTTGAATGTTGTTAATTACTAGATGTCATGCTTGTGGTGCAACTATTGTCTGCAACCGGTGATTTTGCAAGTGGTATCAGTTTCTGTTCTGTTTCAATTTTTATGTAATAGCGTCTCCATTTCTGCTTGCTATTTAAATTCATGTCTTTCATAGTTTCTATTCAAAGTTGTTACATTGTTTCTTCTTGGTGGTTACCCTGTGACATGTGATCATCATTCTATATTGAATAACTCCGCCAAGAACTTTAGACTCTTCTTGTTAGTAAAGTTGTGAATAAGAATTTGTTCTTTCCTTTCTTCTACAGAGTTTGGGGATTCCAGCCCGCCCCTGTAACCATGGCGACCGTGATGTCTAAGTCGACCCTGCTCTCCATATAATGGGCGGCAAACACAGATCGAATGGTGGGTAATAACAATATATTGATTTTCATCGAAGTATGTGTGTATTTCTTTCTCAAACAAAAAAGAATATTCAAGAAAAGTAATTGTATGGGGACATTCTTGGATGAAGAGAAATGAAGAAAATTGAAGAGAGCATCTATTCAAAAAGAACTTATTTGCTCAAGTAAAAGTTTTCCTAAATTAGAACATTGATTTTTGGGACTGATGGAGCATTGGTCCCATTGTTGACTCCCAATCGGGAATAACTTATTGGTAAACCTTCCATGAGACACAAAACAGGGGATGTGTTCGGATGAGACAAAAATTGGAATCCGGTGAGTCAAGAGAAGAGTAAATTTATGTGTTACTTGTGTTGCTGACTCCTTACTTTTTTCTCTCAGGGGCATTTAATTCATGTGAGGGATATTTTGCTTGCCAAAGTAGACACTGATACAAGGGTCCGCCCACTTAACATCTTATAATCAACATCCTTCTTGGATGATGCTTGTGAAAATCCAACAATTTCATTCACTGAAGTGTTTCAAGGCTATTTATAGAGCTCTAAGAGAGTAATTTTAGTCTCTTTATGTGGTTATTTATGGTAGGTGTAATGCATAACCATGCCATTAAAACATTCTTTCAAACTTTACTGTGTTGCTGAGTTGTTGATCCTTGAGTTGCTATGAATAGATTCGAACGTGCTCTTACTTATTGACCTTGGATGCAACCAATTTTAACAGAATGTTGAGTGTTAAGAAAGTACTTTAAATTTACGTTGCAGGTTTACATTGCATCAATGTTAAGTTTCAAGTCAGACTATGTTGGACAGCAGCTAGTTTTAATAATCCCTCATCTGATTGTTGTGTAAATTAACCAAACTTCTTCTGGAAGGATAAATTCTCATCTTATGATAGGAAAACATATTGGGTCATAAAGGTTGATATGTAAGGCATTTAAGATAACAATAGCAGCCAATTTTCTTTGCCGTAGTCAGAGTTAGGTAGGCCTACGGGTTAAAGTCATTTATAAGTAAGTGAACCACGCTTCCCTATGATTTAACATTGGACTTGTGTTTCACTTACTTATCATAGACTTTGACCCATACCTAACTCCGACTACAGCAAAGAAAATTGGCTGCCATTGTCATCCTACATGCCTCACATATCAGCCTTTATGACCCAATATGTTTTCCTCTCATCGGATGAGAATTCGTGCTTCCACGTTTGGCTAAGGATGTTTAGCATTGATACAATGCCACCATTTCATGCATTTCACTTACTTACAGGCGGCACTGTATAAATCTTAGAGTAGATCGACTTATAGGTGGATGGATTCAAGCTTATTTTTCATGAACAAGATACCAAATACATAAAATTGGTACCTCTCAAAGGTAACACTGTCTAGATTATAGACAGAGCAGCAGAGTCTAAATTAAAATTGATAATGCAAAAATTTGAAACTAGAATTATGATATCACTTTTTCTTTAGATGTCATTTTCAAGAAATTTGTTAAGATATCTATGCTATTTGCAACAAAACGAGCAGCTCAGACGTAATCATTCCCAGAAACATCTTCCGTTAGCTAATTTTCGTGTCATGATGTCTGCAAACAAATCCCTTTTATGGACATTTTAGCCTTTTTGTCCAAATTTACATTGGAATCATCTGCTACTAAGCCTGTTGATTTTTCTCGTTAAAGTTAAGCAGGATCTTCGGTTTCTCAATCTTGAATTTATGTCTTGTAAAGAAGCCATTTTGATTTCATGTCTATTTAAAGACACTATTTCTGTAATAGTTAGATACCGATTTGGAGGTTCTAACATGCATTTTTGTCAGTTAGATCCCGACTTTTAACTTAAAATTTTTGCAAAATAAACAATAATCTGATTGTTTGTCTGCTGTTATTAATGGTGTTAATCCTTAGCTGGGCGCTAACATGCAAAACTGTCAGTTAGATACCAGCTTTTCCAACGGTATTAGTATCTTGGTGATGTCTAAAGACATTTACGGGCCATTCTCAAATTTCGGGACAACGGGTATAGGAAAATTGTCCTGTAACGGAGGGGACAATGTGGTAACGGAGGGGAATTTTGATGTAAAAAACCAACTGTAGAAACAGCAACAAAAGGAAAAATGATAAAAGATTGATGTAACTATTATTTTCAGAAGTATTTCATCTCGTATCAGTAGATTTTTTGGTCCAAATGTCGATTTCTTGCTCATGATCTGGTAACGGAGGGGACGGTAACGGAGGGGAACAATTTTTTGCTTTTCGCTCATTACTGCTTTTTATTTTGGAGATTAGACAAAATAATTGCAGAATATTAAAACCTGCCACCCTCAGCAACATATACATGAAATCGCTCTGTAAAATTATCATTGGTAAGCTTGGAAATGAAGGAAACGGAGGGGACATTTTAGTGGGACCAAAAACATTTTTTATGAACATTATGTCATAATTTATTGAATACGTGTTTTATGAAGTCTGCAAGGCAGTGGTACTATGGCGCACATGCGTCTGATGATATTCAGTGAAAATAGCTCATAAAAAACAATAACGAACAGAGCTATGGCAAGTAACGGAGGGGACAAAAAAATTGACATAAATTAGTGACACGACTATTGTATCAATTTAATCAATGAAATTATACCCAAAAAAAATTGAATATGAACTAAATATAAATTCAAGTCTATATTCCCATGAATCGTGCAAAGAAACTTTGAAAATAATGGTATATTAGGAGGAAAATGAACACTTGATTTTGTCATGTCAGGTCCAGTGACAGGGAAAAACCATTGATTTTGCACGGATTTCTGGACATAATGCATTAAAAAAAGTCTAATGAATGACTTTTTGCTCCAAATGCAGTGGTTCTAAGTAGAAATATGAATAACAGATGCAGAGTGACGCTTCAGATATTTATCACATTCATATTAATGTCAGGGAGCTAGAGTGACGCAAATTGTCCCGAAATTTGAGAATGACCCTTACACTGTGTACCAACCAAGTGACCCAATTAAGGATTTTCTTTGTTTACATTTTGCTAGTTTTCATATATAAATGTTGCAATATAGCCAGTATGCTGTCTAATAGTATATACAGTACACACACAAAATGTGGAATCCATCAATTAAGTTTTCTGGGAGATTAGGCAGTTTTAGTAAATTTTAGTGCATTTTTTTTTACTAGAATCACCAAATATTTTGATTGCCAAATATTTAAAGCTTGAAATTTCACATCAAGATTTCTGATACATAAATACAGCATACTGGCTATGTTATATTGTAATTACATTGCTTTCTGGCCTAAATTTTAAAATTTTATGATTAACTAGATAGCTTCGCATAGAGCAAACGGTACACAGTGTTTAGAGCACCTGCTGAGTATCAGCAGTTTGACACTAGAAGTATTGTGCTGTGAATTTAGAGAACTTCTTTCTTGCATGTATATTTCTGAAACAAAGATGTAATGTGTTTGATTACAAGTATGCCCTTTTTGTAGATTTTATCTTAATTTGAAGTGACCTATTGCATATTTTGCTGTCACATATAACATGTTTCGAAGATTTTTCAAAAGTTGTTTTTGTATTACATATGTGTTTCTCTCAGAATTTACTAAGTAAGCCTGATAACATGGGATCAAAGTTATATGAAATAATTGAATTAGCTTTGGTTAGATATATCTTGTCATATGAATTATTTCATTTTTTCTTTGGGACCATTCCGAATTTATGACTGGGGGGGTTGGAGTTTTGCTGGGACTACCTGTCAAAAATTGATACCCCCATTGAGTTTCATGCGAATTTTTAATAGCCCACTCTTAGGTTTCACGCGTATTTTTAGTACCCCCCTCGACATACAAGGCAGTGTTTTTTAACATTTTTTTCTTTGTTAAAATGTCTTACCCCCCTTGAAAGTGTTGTCAAAAATTAATACCCCCCCTTGAAACACGTGTGAAATACCCCCTCGGCCAAAACTCCCACCCTCCCCCAGTCATAAATTCTGAACGGTCCCTTAAATTAGGCAGTTTTGCTTGCATACGCTTAAGAGTTTTTGCAGACCTGTTCCACTTGCCAAGGATGAAACTGTAAATTATTTGACATGTGTTTAAATTTAATGATGTCAAAATTAAAATGAAAATCCAATAGGACTAGAATCAGAACAGTCTTTTCGTTCTGCTGTTTCTCAGAACATTTGTTGTGATATCCAACCTGCTTCCTATTTCATGCATTTTTAGCAAGGCTGTTCCATTCTGAAAGAAAAATTTAAAGACATTCTGAAATGTGTTTCAATCTCTTAAGATCATCCCACACACTCATTTTGCAAATTTTTTACCCGTCTCACAAAGGCTTCTTCAATCTCTGGTGAATATCCAACACATCTATTTGTCATTTCGGAACCACTTAATCTCAGCTCCATCTTTTTGTTTCTTTTTAATTCTTTTTAATTTGCATGAAAATGAAGCCAAAATTCTGTTTTCCCAGTGCTAATCCGGTTTTGATGTGTCATCACAATTTCTCGGCTGAGATTCAGCGCCACTTTGACAAAAGCAAATAATAGGTGCATAAAAAGAGAAACAAGACATTAGTCTTCATTTCTAGGAAGTTTTTATGTCAATTTCTTGATATCTATTGTTTTTTGTTGTTGCTTGATATATTGGGCTTCTCAGAATATTTTGTCAACCAGACAATAGCAAAATTGAAAGCTATCAATAATCTTTTGATTAGCTTTTTATTTGAAATTCTAGATTTGTCGAATTGATAACTGGTTTTATAATTTGAAAACAAAAATGATGTTAATGATCCACAGATCGTCTGTCAATTTATCTCAACTTTTCTTTGAATCATCTACAAATCTTTCCATTTTCAAAAAATATGAAACTGATAAAAACATTTTGCTGAAATGTTTTATTCTTTGCATTCTATCGTGAGATGCTGAGCTGTATGCTTAAAAAAACTTCTCTTTAAACCAGTTAACTTAAGCCTTTATGGTTTGTGTTTCAATCTCTCTCTCTCAGGGGATGCACATAGTATTTTATGGGTTTAGAATTTCATCTCTTAGTCCTGATTTTCCGCATTGAATTTGAGCATATAATCACGCCAAGACAGAATATTTTGTAAGCTAAGTAATCCTCTGTACTATGTATTTCAATCTAAAATATCACAATTTGTTGAATGCTGTCATTGTAAGTGGGTCATATTTTGTCGTGGGATTAATGCACATTTGGTCGAAATTTGAACATTCTATTAATTGATAATTATTTGTAATTGTAATTTGTAATTTGTTTATTTCAATACCATCATTGTAACCACATTTTACAAGTATATATATAAATTAACGTATACAATCAAAGTGACAGAATCTGATGGTAATGGGAGAACACCCGAGCATGAAATGCCATTGCCATATATATATAGGTGGGTATCCCCCGATGAAATAGCTTAAAACAAGAAATTATACTAAACGATGTATGGAAATGAAATGATTATGATAATGAATTGATTTTCAACTAAATACAAACATCAGTGTTATTTTAAGTGTTATCAATTACACATAAGAGTCACACAAATGAAATAACAAAGTAATGGCACTAATATGGTAGCAACAATGAATCTTATCTAGTCTAACTATTCTTTGATAACATGAATGCATATTATTATATTCAGGTATGAAATATATATAAACAAATAAACACAATTATAATAATTAATTGGCTGTAATCACTGCTTGCTTCGACCTTGGCCCCTCTTGGTGCCTAGGTCAAAGTTAAAGAGTGGCCACAACCTAATATGATATAAACAAATAAACATAATTGTAATAATTAATCAATGCTTGCTTATTTGAGAGCACAATCAGAACCCTAGTATAAGCATCAAGTGAACATTTCTTCTGCGACATGTTACACTGTTACAGGTGATTTCATTACCATGCGATTGTGGTCATTCACAGTAGCCTATGAGGAATCAATGTAGCTAGCTACGTTTGATATATTAGCTGTGTGACGTTCTGTTGTTTCTAAGCCAATAGGATAAAGTAAAAATGCTGTGTATTTAGTGTGTAAAGAGTCTTAGAATCGCGTACAAATGAAATTGCCTGTAAGCCCTGTTTGTTTTGCATTCATTATTCACATCAATTTTTATTTTTATTTCTTTATTTAACCCCCATAATTGGGGAAATAACAATTTTACATTGAACATAACAATATATACATTATAAGACCGATAAAACACCAAGAAATATAAATGGATAAAACCAGTAAAACAGCTCAGAATGCTTAGTTAAAAATCTTGTTAACACATACTCATGTGACCATGGTTTAATGTAATTTTCATCCAATAGTAGGTACCTGAGGGAATCAACCACGCCATCTGCTCTTACATTTAAGGTGGGTCTTATAGGTTTATCACAGAAAACTTTAATAGGGATAATTCCACAGTTGACTAGATGAAAAAGGAGTGTGCCACTGACACATGAACCGGAGTGCAGAAACCTTTATCGTTGGAATCCCAAGTGCCTCCAGTACCTTCGAATGATGGGATCTTTTACGAATGCCTAGGGTGGACTTGATGGTGTTCGTTGCCAGTGATGATAACTTGCTGCAGTCTTTAGATGAAAGGCACAGGCTGTCCATGCCATACATGAGTGTAGGCACTCCTATGGTCTTCCAAATGTGCACTTTCGCTTTTGTATCCAGGCCTGGATAAGACATACCAACAGAGGAGAGGCCGTATATTGCTCTGCGACAAGCTGAGATTCTCCTCTCCAAATGAGGACTACTGGCATACAATGAACTGACTTTCATAAGCTGTTGAAGACCAGGGATGGTAGAGCTGAAGATAGTTATGTCGTCTGCGTATGTGCAGGAATTCATATGGAGATCATCTATCCTAATACCAGTATCTGTGTTTTTAAGATCGATGAGAAGGTCGTCAATAAAAATATTGAATAACGTTGGGGAGAGAAGGCTGCCCTGCTTCATACCCCTGGAGATGTTGAAGATGTTGCTGCAGCTACCTTCCCATCTGACTGTGGCTTGCATTGACTTGTACATGTTCTTTAAAAGGAGCCATGTGCAGTAACTTTATCCAACAACTTAAAGAAAAGACCATTGTGCCAAATGGTATCGAAACATTTTTCAGCGTCGAGTGTGCACAAGTAGACATCCCTCACCGATGAGCCAGCAGCATTAAAGGAGGCAGTCATGTCATTTATGAGGCAGGTGACGAAGCCAGTTCCCCTACCAGGACGGAAGCCATATTTAGTATCACAAGGGGAGTGTTCAGGAGCAATGAGAAGTTCTAGTAGTCTTGAATATGTGGTACTCAGTGTGATGGGACGAAAGTTTATTGGACTGTTAGTGTCAAGGGTTGGCTTCTTCAGGACGGGAATGATGGCACCAGGTGACAACGAGTCTGGGACCAGAGTAGTTGACAAGATGGTAGAAAAGAGGTCTGCGAGGACTGCACACAAGTTATCTGAAGTTCCAAAAATAAGATGCTCAACTGTGACTTTATCATGGCCAGGACAAACACCACTTTTCATGAGAGAGATTAGATGTTTCACGTCATTTGGAGTAATCTGTTCAATGACCTCAGAATTGGAGATTAACTCAACTTTCTTCTCTACGAAGCTCCTGATGGACTTATGATCAGGACTAAGGTCAGCCTCTTCATCCGTCATAACATTACTGTAGTGAGCTGCAAAGTCATCTGGCTGCAGTGCTGAATGTACAGTATTTCTCTGGTGTCTCTTAAGGAGGTTCCAAAAAGACTTCATATTTCTTTTCTTAAACTGTTGATTTATGTCTGATATTTGCTTGAGATGGATGTTGTTTTTGCAAAATATCTGCTGGTCCTTCTGAACTTTTTCTTTAGGTACTTGTAGATAGAAAATACGACACCATCTCTCGGACGCCCACAAGAAATCCATATGTTCCACCAGAACCTCTTCTTATCCCTGAGTACAGCCAAGTCGGGACACCAGTAAGCCTTGGGAGTTCTGGGATTCCTTGGAATCAATAAATGTCAGGTGTTAAGGTAGTGAAACAGAAAATAAAAGAATGTAAAAAAAGAAACCAGCGCACCGATGTTAAAAATATTTACATTGTGCATAAAAAACCATAAGGTCATTATACTCATTATACTTCTGTGGTGGTGAAGGATGCTATTGCTTATGCAAGTCTCCAATAGAGCAAACCTCTTTGACCTTTTCTACAGTTGTACATGAGTTGTATTAAAGTTAAATAACCTGCCACTTTCTTCCGCGTTCTGCTTTGTACTTCTTACGAAAATGGCATTTGTTTGACACCCTGTGTCAGCTTGCTATTGATTGATATCTTTTTTAATTAATGGATAATTCCTTTCTTCTCTCCAATATGAATGAGCCGACACTTGAACACAGGTCTCCATTTCAGAGATGTAACTTAAAACATCCAGATGAACCATATCTGGTTAGCAAGTGCTGAAATCCTTCGTTCTATCTTCAAGGCTTTCTTGGTGCTCGTTTTTGGTGCTTTTGTTTCAAGTTTGTTGCTGAGAAAACTCAAAACAATGAGCTGTGTTGACTTACAGCTCAAAATATTGATTTCTGTTGACTTATTGATCCAAGCTGACACAACTCCAAGCTTTGAGCTGTGTTGACTTATTTTTAGTTGTTTTTGATTTATATTTGAGTGACCTGTCTTATAAAGTTATTTATGAATATGGGCTGTAATCCAAAAAAATTGTTTGATATCTTAAGGGGATCCACCTAATCCAGTATGCTTCATTTTAGCACATCATGGACAGGCCCAAGATGCATTCAACACAGACCATTGCATCACAAGGAGATTCAAAAATTAATTTCTTGTGAATAAATCCCAATGGCCTGTGGCTCATCTGAGTTGGTATACAGCGCTAGAAGACTATATTTGAACAGACTCTATATTGGAAATGTTGGTTGAAGTGTGAAAGCATGCTTCTAATTACACCCACAAATCAATTTAAGACAGATAAAAATAAAAAAGTAACCAGCTAAAGTGGTGTGCTACTCATTTTTTCTCTGGGATAGTGTAATACAAATGTTCTTTTTTCTTGTAAGTAAATAATTATTTAAAAGTAAATGCAGTCTTATGAGAAGTGCTTGTTATAGATGGCGCTATATGTGGCATGACTGAGATGTCAAGCTATCTGCAACAACTGAAGCTTTCATGTTTTCACAGCTTAATGTTATGATTCGTTTGTACAACTTACAGCATTGAGCTATCATACCTTGACAACTTATAGGATTGAGCTATCATAGCTTGAAAATTATTAACATTCTCAAACAGCTCAAATCATTGCTTCAACACAGTTTTCAAAATTTACAGTGTTCCTTGGGATGATTTTACAGTTGCATTGTATAAATACTATTTTGTTACAGATATGACCGCTCAACACTGTGGGTTATTTGATAGTTCCTTCTTCTCCCTGTCCAGTAGGCTAAACCTTGTAAATGCTGATGACTTGCTTTTGATGCAATTGGAGTATATGCGCTTATTGCGATATCTTGAGTCTTGTACCTCTTTTCCTAAATCTCATCCGTTTCTACTTCCTTGTGATGGTCATCCGTTTCCATTATATCAACACTATCTCGTTACAGATATGACCACGCAGCAGTGTCGCTCCAGCTGGCAGGCTCATGCTGGAGAGGTCCACACAATTGAATTTATGAGAGATGAAAATGGCCACTACAGCCAAGGGTCCGACAACAAGGTTAGTATTGAATAATTCTCCTAGTATTTGTATCTAGTAACTGCTTCACACTATTCTGATAGTGTGTTTTCCCTCTTATGGCTTGTATTGAAGTCTGTTGTACTTGGTGTTATTAGTGATACATCCCATAGTAATTATGGAATGCTTTGTGCAATATGTGCCTTACTTATATTATCATGTGTTGTTTGCAGTACTCTTCCTGGTGGCCATAACTGTCATATAGTAAGATACTGTAATACACTTGATTGTTATGTGGCAATACTGCATAGCTGATAGTTTTTGCAGAAACTTTTCGCCTTCCTTTTTTGTCTGTCATTGACAGTTTACTGCCATTATTGACAAGAATGTGACTCAAGTCACTCAGAGGTCTGTACTTACTACTTTTGGCACTGCCACAAGAAAGACTCATCTGTTTTTGTTGTGGTCTTTTCATACAGAAGCTCCATATCTTTCAATTACTGCCATGGCATCTTTTGAATGAGATTTCCAGAATGGTCCACTATTCTAGTCATAAACTGGTGATACATTTTGATGTAGTTTCTCACCACATCTAGCTCAGTAGGCTGCACATCAGATCGACTAAATTGAGTCTGTGACTTTGTACCCTTCGTTAATACGATTCTGTACAATTAAGGACTAGATAGAACCTAATTGCGACAAGACTTGATGAGAATGGACAATGTGGAAAATAGATTCTTGTACGGCGGTGACTGGGAATTGCTTTGTAGAGAGAGAGAGTGACGCAAGTGTTCCTATGTGTTTATGAACTGAAATTGCCACTGTAATTGATATATATTTGCCATGTGGATTTATGTGACTTTGTATATTACTGAGTGGTTGTCAAAAGTAGGTAATTCTTAGGCAATGGACTTATAAGTACTGTGAATTGCTTGATTGGAACCCTTGCCTGTCTATTTTGTAGTAATAAAAAATCAATTTGGCTTGAATCGGTGCCTAAAACATATTAAGTGCTTTTACTATTACATTTTAGGGGAAAGACCTTTACACGCAATTGTGTTCTTCTGAAACTACAGTGTTGTTAAAAATTGTAACATAGTATTGCTTTTGAACATCAGCAATAGTCAATATCTTTTTTTTTTTTTAAAAAGACGCTACCAACCTTCGATGTAACTTGATTCAAGTTACTTCAATCCTGTAATTTCAGTTCTTGTGCTGGAGCTGGTACAAACCAGGAATGCCAATTAGTTTACTCAAAATGCACCAGGGGGCAGCAGGTAGCAGGAGGTTATTGCCAAGTTCAAACTCCGAAAGGAAAACTGTTTGCGTTTGAGAACAGCATGAGTCACATTCTGACGTGTGGACCGCATGAAGGGGTCATTTATAAAATGATTGAAAAGTTTATCACTGGGATATTATTTGGTGTCTGCAGAATAATCATTCAGCAAAGAGGTCAGTGAAGTTCATTGGATATTGGATATTGGATATTGGATATTCGGCGGGTGAAGTTCATTGGATATTGGATATTGGATATTCGGCGAGTGAAGTTCATTGGATATTGGATGTTGGATATTCAAATCCAAACTTCAAAATTTGCAGTTTTTTTGTTTTCCAGGGGCGGCTCTGTCAAATATCCAACAGCCATTTGACATTGGATGTTTGATATTCAAAGATACAAAATTTGCAGATTTTGAATATCCAACGGAGTGGTGAAGTTCATTGGATATTGGATATTGGATATTCGGCGAGTGAAGTTCTTTGGATATTGGATATTGGATATTCGGCGAGTGAAGTTCATTGGATATTGGATATTGGATATTCGGCGAGTGAAGTTCATTGGATATTGGATGTTGGATATTCAAATCGAAACTTCAAAATTTGCAGTTTTTTGTTTACCAAGGGTGGTTCTGTCAAATATCCAACAGCCATTTGACATTGGATGTTAGATATTCAAAGATACAGAATTTGCAGATTTTGAATATCCAACGGAGTGGTGAAGTCCATTAGATATTGGATATTTGCCGATTTTGCAAATTATGCAAGGCCTCAAGTCTAAAATAGTACATTGGATGTATTACCTGGTATATTCATAGCCAAACTTGTAAAATTAGCATATTTCTGTGCTCAAGGGGGGCTCTGGACGAATATCCAACAGAGTAGTGAAGTTCACTGGATATTGGATATTGGATATTCAAAGTTGCTGATATTGCAAATTATGCAAGGTCTCAAGTCTAAAATAGTAAATTGGATGTATTACCTGGTATATTCATAGCCAAAGTTGTAAAATTAGCATATTTCTGTGCTCAAGGGGGGGCCTTGCCGAATATCCAACAGAGTAGTGAAGTTCATTGGATATTGGATATTTGATATTCAAAGTTGCTGATATTGCAAAGTATGCAAGGTCTCAAGTCTAAAATAGTAAATTGGATGTATTACGTGGTATATTCATAGCCAAATTTGTAAAATAAGCATATTTCTGTGCTCAAGGGGGGCCCTTGCCGAATATCCAACGGTGAATCTAGTTCATTGGATATTGGATATTGGATATTCAAAGTTGCTGATTTTGCAAATTATGCAAGGTCTCAAGTCTAAAATAGTAAATTGGATGTATTACCTGGTATATTCATAGCCAAAGTTGTAAAATTTGCAAATTTCTGTGCTCAAGGGGGGCCCTAGCCGAATATCCAATGGTGAATCCAGTTTATTGGATATTGGATATTCAAAGTTGCTGATTTTGCAAATTATGCAAGGTCTCAAGTCTAAAATAGTAAATTGGATGTATTACCTGGTATATTCATAGCCAAAGTTGTAAAATTTGCAAATTTATGTGCTCAAGGGGGGCCCTAGACGAATATCCAACAGAGTAGTGAAGTTCATTGGATATTGGATATTGGATATTCAAAGTTGCTGATTTTGCAAATTATGCAAGGCCTCAAGTCTAAAATAGTAAATTGGATGTATTACCTGGAATATTCAAAGCCAAAATTGCAAAATTAGCATATTTCTGTGCTCCAGGGGGGCTCTGGCCGAATATCCAACAGAGTAGTGAAGTTCATTGGATATTGGATATTGGATATTCAAAGTTGCTGATTTTGCAAATTATGCAAGGTCTCAAGTCTAAAATAGTAAATTGGATGTATTACCTGGTATATTCATAGCCAAAGTTGTAAAATTAGCATATTTCTGAGCTCAAGGGGGGCTCTGGACGAATATCCAACAGAGTAGTGAAGTTCATTGGATATTGGATATTGGATATTCAAAGTTGCTGATTTTGCAAATTATGCAAGGTCTCAAGTCTAAAATAGTAAATAGGATGTATTACCTGGTATATTCAAAGCCAAAGTTGTAAAATAAGCATATTTCTGAGCTCAAGGGGGGCTCTGGCCGAATATCCAACAGAGTAGTGAAGTTCACTGGATATTGGATATTCAAAGTTGCTGATATTGCAAATTATGCAAGGTCTCAAGTCTAAAATAGTAAATTGGATGTATTACCTGGTATATTCATAGCCAAAGTTGTAAAATTAGCATATTTCTTAGCTCAAGGGGGGCTCTGGACGAATATCCAACAGAGTAGTGAAGTTCACTGGATATTGGATATTGGATATTCAAAGTTGCTTCTTTTGCAAATTATGCAAGGTCTCAAGTCTAAAATAGTAAATTGGATGTATTACCTGGTATATTCATAGCCAAAGTTGTAAAATTAGCATATTTCTGTGCTCAAGGGGGGGCCTTGCCGAATATCCAACAGAGTAGTGAAGTTCATTGGATATTGGATATTGGATATTCAAAGTTGCTGATATTGCAAATTATGCAAGGTCTCAAGTCTAAAATAGTAAATTGGATGTATTACCTGGTATATTCATAGCCAAAGTTGTAAAATAAGCATATTTCTGTCCTCAAGGGGGGCCCTTGCCGAATATCCAACAGTGAATCTAGTTCATTGGATATTGGATATTGGATATTCAAAGTTGCTGATTTTGCAAATTATGCAAGGTCTCAAATTATGCAAGGTCTCAAGTCTAAAATAGTAAATTGGATGTATTACCTGGTATATTCCTAGCCAAAGTTGTAAAATTTGCAAATTTCTTTGCTCAAGGGGGGCCCTAGACGAATATCCAACAGAGTAGTGAAGTTCATTGGATATTGGATATTGGATATTCAAAGTTGCTAATTTTGCAAATTATGCAAGGCCTCAAGTCTAAAATAGTAAATTGGATGTATTACCTGGAATATTCAAAGCCAAAATTGCAAAATTAGCATATTTCTGTGCTCCAGGGGGGCTCTGGCCGAATATCCAACAGAGTAGTGAAGTTCATTGGATATTGGATATTGGATATTCAAAGTTGCTGATTTTGCAAATTATGCAAGGTCTCAAGTCTAAAATAGTAAATTGGATGTATTACCTGGAATATTCAAAGCCAAAATTGTAAAATTAGCATATTTCTGTGCTCCAGGGGGGGGGCTCTGGCCGAATATCAAACAGACTAGTGAAGTTCATTGGATATTGGATATTGGATATTCAAAGTTGCTTCTTTTGCAAATTATGCAAGGTCTCAAGTCTAAAATAGTAAATTGGATGTATTACCTGGTATATTCATAGCCAAAGTTGTAAAATTTGCTAATTTCTGTGCTCAAGGGGGGCCCAGTTGAATATCCAACAGAGTAGTGAAGTTCATTGGATATTGGATATTGGATATTCAAAGTTGCTGATTTTGTAAATTATGCAAGGTCTCAAGTCTAAAATAGTAAATTGGATGTATTACCTGGTATATTCCTAGCCAAAGTTGTAAAATTTGCAAATTTCTGTGCTCAAGGGGGCCCTAGATGAATATCCAACAGAGTAGTGAAGTTCATTGGATATTGGATATTGGATATTCAAAGTTGCTGATTTTGCAAATTATGCAAGGCCTCAAGTCTAAAATAGTAAATTGGATGTATTACCTGGAATATTCAAAGCCAAAATTGCAAAATTAGCATATTTCTGTGCTCCAGGGGGGCTCTGGCTGAATATCCAACAGAGTAGTGAAGTTCATTGGATATTGGATATTGGATATTCAAAGTTGCTGATTTTGCAAATTATGCAAGGTCTCAAGTCTAAAATAGTAAATTGGATGTATTACCTGGAATATTCAAAGCCAAAATTGTAAAATTAGCATATTTCTGTGCTCCAGGGGGGGCTCTGGCCGAATATCCAACAGACTAGTGAAGTTCATTGGATATTGGATATTCAAAGTTGCTGATTTTGCAAATAATGCAAGGCCTCAAGTCTAAAATAGTAAATTGGATGTATTACCTGGAATATTCAAAGCCAAAATTGCAAAATTAGCATATTTCTGTGCTCAAGGGGGGCCTTGCCGAATATCCAACAGAGTAGTGAAGTTCATTGGATATTGGATATTGGATATTCAAAGTTGCTGATTTTGCAAATTATGCAAGGTCTCAAGTCTAAAATAGTAAATTGGATTTATTACCTGGAATATTCTAAGCCAAAATTGTAAAATTAGCATATTTCTGTGCTCCAGGGGGGGGCTCTGGCCGAATATCCAACAGACTAGTGAAGTTCATTGGATATTGGATATTCAAAGTTGCTTCTTTTGCAAATTATGCAAGTCCTCAGGTCTAAAATAGCAAATTGGATGTATTACGTGGTATATTCATAGCCAAAGTTGTAAAATTTGCATATTTCTCTGCTCAAGGGGGGCCCTAGACGAATATCAAACACAGTAGTGAAGTTCATTGGATATTGGATATTGGATATTCAAAGTTGCTGATTTTGCAAATTATGCAAGGTCTCAAGTCTAAAATAATAAATTGGATGTATTACCTGGTATACTCAAAGCCAAAGTTGTAAAATTAGCATATTTCTGTGCTCAAGGGGGGCTCTGGCCGAATATGCAACAGAGTTGTGAAGTTCATTGGATGTTGGATATTGGATAATCAAAGTTGCTGATTTTGCAAATTATGCAAAGCCAAGGATCTAAAACAGTTAAATCAATGATTTACATACATTCTTCAAAGCCAGAGTGACATAATTTGAAAATTTCTGTGCTAAAGGGGCACCAGTGATGAATATCCAATGGAAATCTTGTTGGATATTGGACATTCAACTTTGCTTATTTTGCAACTTTGGGATGTCCAATGTTTGAGAGTTAATTTAATAAAACATTGATGTTTTATACGTCCATATTTGCATAATTTGTAAATTTTTTGTTACCGGGACGACTATTGTACAAAGGTCCAACGGTAGTTGCATGATAGACTTTTGATATCCAAAGTTGCCGATTTGACAAATTCTGGAGAAACAAACATCTGAGATAATAAATTGGATGTTTGACATAGAATGTTGAAAGCCGAAGTGGTAAAATTTTTGATCAAGGGGGGCCCTGGCCGAATATCCAACAGACTAGTGAAGTTCATTGGATATTGGATGTTGGATATTCAAAGTTGCTGATTTTGCAAATTATGCAAGGTCTCAAGTCTAAAATAGTAAATTGGATGTATTACCTGGTATATTCATAGCCAAAGTTGTAAAATTAGCATATTTCTGAGCTCAAGGGGGGCTCTGGACGAATATCCAACAGAGTAGTGAAGTTCATTGGATATTGGATATTGGATATTCAAAGTTGCTGATTTTGCAAATTATGCAAGGTCTCAAGTCTAAAATAGTAAATAGGATGTATTACCTGGTATATTCAAAGCCAAAGTTGTAAAATTAGCATATTTCTGAGCTCAAGGGGGGCTCTGGCCGAATATCCAACAGAGTAGTGAAGTTCACTGGATATTGGATATTCAAAGTTGCTGATATTGCAAATTATGCAAGGTCTCAAGTCTAAAATAGTAAATTGGATGTATTACCTGGTATATTCATAGCCAAAGTTGTAAAATTAGCATATTTCTTAGCTCAAGGGGGGCTCTGGACGAATATCCAACAGAGTAGTGAAGTTCACTGGATATTGGATATTGGATATTCAAAGTTGCTTCTTTTGCAAATTATGCAAGGTCTCAAGTCTAAAATAGTAAATTGGATGTATTACCTGGTATATTCATAGCCAAAGTTGTAAAATTAGCATATTTCCTTGCTCAAGGGGGGGCCTTGCCGAATATCCAACAGAGTAGTGAAGTTCATTGGATATTGGATATTGGATATTCAAAGTTGCTGATATTGCAAATTATGCAAGGTCTCAAGTCTAAAATAGTAAATTGGATGTATTACCTGGTATATTCATAGCCAAAGTTGTAAAATAAGCATATTTCTGTCCTCAAGGGGGGCCCTTGCCGAATATCCAACAGTGAATCTAGTTCATTGGATATTGGATATTGGATATTCAAAGTTGCTGATTTTGCAAATTATGCAAGGTCTCAAATTATGCAAGGTCTCAAGTCTAAAATAGTAAATTGGATGTATTACCTGGTATATTCCTAGCCAAAGTTGTAAAATTTGCAAATTTCTTTGCTCAAGGGGGGCCCTAGACGAATATCCAACAGAGTAGTGAAGTTCATTGGATATTGGATATTGGATATTCAAAGTTGCTAATTTTGCAAATTATGCAAGGCCTCAAGTCTAAAATAGTAAATTGGATGTATTACCTGGAATATTCAAAGCCAAAATTGCAAAATTAGCATATTTCTGTGCTCCAGGGGGGCTCTGGCCGAATATCCAACAGAGTAGTGAAGTTCATTGGATATTGGATATTGGATATTCAAAGTTGCTGATTTTGCAAATTATGCAAGGTCTCAAGTCTAAAATAGTAAATTGGATGTATTACCTGGAATATTCAAAGCCAAAATTGTAAAATTAGCATATTTCTGTGCTCCAGGGGGGGGGCTCTGGCCGAATATCCAACAGACTAGTGAAGTTCATTGGATATTGGATATTGGATATTCAAAGTTGCTTTTTTGCAAATTATGCAAGGTCTCAAGTCTAAAATAGTAAATTGGATGTATTACCTGGTATATTCATAGCCAAAGTTGTAAAATTTGCTAATTTCTGTGCTCAAGGGGGGCCCAGTTGAATATCCAACAGAGTAGTGAAGTTCATTGGATATTGGATATTGGATATTCAAAGTTGCTGATTTTGTAAATTATGCAAGGTCTCAAGTCTAAAATAGTAAATTGGATGTATTACCTGGTATATTCCTAGCCAAAGTTGTAAAATTTGCAAATTTCTGTGCTCAAGGGGGGCCCTAGATGAATATCCAACAGAGTAGTGAAGTTCATTGGATATTGGATATTGGATATTCAAAGTTGCTGATTTTGCAAATTATGCAAGGCCTCAAGTCTAAAATAGTAAATTGGATGTATTACCTGGAATATTCAAAGCCAAAATTGCAAAATTAGCATATTTCTGTGCTCCAGGGGGGCTCTGGCTGAATATCCAACAGAGTAGTGAAGTTCATTGGATATTGGATATTGGATATTCAAAGTTGCTGATTTTGCAAATTATGCAAGGTCTCAAGTCTAAAATAGTAAATTGGATGTATTACCTGGAATATTCAAAGCCAAAATTGTAAAATTAGCATATTTCTGTGCTCCAGGGGGGGCTCTGGCCGAATATCCAACAGACTAGTGAAGTTCATTGGATATTGGATATTCAAAGTTGCTGATTTTGCAAATTATGCAAGGCCTCAAGTCTAAAATAGTAAATTGGATGTATTACCTGGAATATTCAAAGCCAAAATTGCAAAATTAGCATATTTCTGTGCTCAAGGGGGGCCCTTGCCGAATATCCAACAGAGTAGTGAAGTTCATTGGATATTGGATATTGGATATTCAAAGTTGCTGATTTTGCAAATTATGCAAGGTCTCAAGTCTAAAATAGTAAATTGGATTTATTACCTGGAATATTCTAAGCCAAAATTGTAAAATTAGCATATTTCTGTGCTCCAGGGGGCTCTGGCCGAATATCCAACAGACTAGTGAAGTTCATTGGATATTGGATATTGGATATTCAAAGTTGCTTCTTTTGCAAATTATGCAAGGCCTCAGGTCTAAAATAGCAAATTGGATGTATTACCTGGTATATTCATAGCCAAAGTTGTAAAATTTGCATATTTCTCTGCTCAAGGGGGGCCCTAGACGAATATCAAACACAGTAGTGAAGTTCATTGGATATTGGATATTGGATATTCAAAGTTGCTGATTTTGCAAATTATGCAAGGTCTCAAGTCTAAAATAATAAATTGGATGTATTACCTGGTATACTCAAAGCCAAAGTTGTAAAATTAGCATATTTCTGTGCTCAAGGGGGGCTCTGGCCGAATATGCAACAGAGTTGTGAAGTTCATTGGATGTTGGATATTGGATAATCAAAGTTGCTGATTTTGCAAATTATGCAAAGCCGAGGATCTAAAACAGTTAAATCAATGATTTACATACATTCTTCAAAGCCAGAGTGACATAATTTGAAAATTTCTGTGCTAAAGGGGCACCAGTGATGAATATCCAATGGAAATCTTGTTGGATATTGGACATTCAACTTTGCTTATTTTGCAACTTTGGGATGTCCAATGTTTGAGAGTTAATTTAATAAAACATTGATGTTTTATACGTCCATATTTGCATAATTTGTAAATTTTTTGTTACCGGGACGACTATTGTACAAAGGTCCAACGGTAGTTGCATGATAGACTTTTGATATCCAAAGTTGCCGATTTGACAAATTCTGGAGAAACAAACATCTGAGATAATAAATTGGATGTTTGACATAGAATGTTGAAAGCCGAAGCACTTGGTAAAATTTTTGATCAAGGGGGGCCCTGGCCGAATATCCAACAGACTAGTGAAGTTCATTGGATATTGGATGTTGGATATTCAAAGTTGCTGATTTTGCAAATTATGCAAGGATTCAAGTCTAAAATAGTAAATTGGATGTATTACCTGGTATATTCAAATTTTGCAAACTATGCAAGACCAAGGATCTAAAACAGTTAAAACGATGATTTGCATGTAATTCAAAGCCAGAGTGACGTAATTTGCACATCTTTGTTTTCGAGGGGCACCCCAGCCGAATATCCAATGGAAATCTCATTGGATATTGGATATTCAAATTTGCTTATTTTGCCACTTCAGAATGTACAATCATTGAGTTAATTGAATCATTGAGTTAACTGAATGAAATATCAATTGGTGATTTATATATCTAGATTTGCATAATTTGTCAATTTGTGGTTTCCAGGATTGCTCTTGGATAGACATCCAACGGGAGTCGGATGATAAACTTTAGGTATTCAAAGTTGCCAATATGGCAAATAGAGTAGAAACAACATCTAGGATAGTGAATTGGATGTATTACAGAAAATATCAAAATCCAGACTGTTAGGGTGAAACTTGGCGGAAACCATTGCCGTTTCAAGTTTATATTTTAGGATTAGTCGGACTCACTCAAGGAAGGTGCAACGTCTGCTAATTGCACAATACTAAAATTTGGTAAATTTTTAGAGGTACCGTAATATGGGGTGAATAGGGACACTGGGGTGAATCGGGACAGGATAGGGAAGAATTCTATTTCTTCAAAAAACACATATTTCTCCTTAACTCAGGAAATAGATTTTTAGCACATTTATAGCTGACATACCAGAGCAAATTTTCTTATAGTTTTATATTTCTAACTGCAAGCAGTGAGGAGCTGCAGTACTTTAAACTTAGCATTGCGGAAAGTGAATTCTCAAATGCTGGTGAAAAGTATTAATACTAGAGCCACCAATCTTATAGGAAACTTTTAAAACTCAGTTTCGGCCAGTTGGAGGACCAGAATAGTAGACTAGATGTGAGATTATGTAAATTTGGTCATGGGTTCAGATCCAGGGCAATGACAAAGTTCCGGAATTAACAAAAATAACCCTACTGATTTTCATTTGAATTTATTAGCATTGCTTTTTAATGAATATTATTGAACTAAGTATGATTGTTTGCGAGGGGAGGATTAACGCACAAATGTAGAAGAGACATCTTGAAGCTTTATTCTTGAATGTGGTTAACTACAATAAACAAAAAGACCTACATAAGTTACAACATCTACTACAGCAGGAAATGAAATACAGCTTAACCAAACATTAAAGAATAAAGCTTCAAGATGTCTCTTCTACATTTGTGCGTTAATCCTCCCCTCGCAAACAGTTAAAATCTTTTTCCCCTTATACATGTACATGGCAGTTGCTGCTACACTTCTATTTACATCATATATAGTGTTGAGAGTAATTCCTCACATGACTGAAGCAATTGAAATTATAACACTGACTGTCCTTCAGCATTCAGAAGAGGAACCAAAGGTGAGAAGTGGGGAAAGTGTGAAACACCAAATGAGAAACAATACCACCAAAAATAGTGTCAGAAACATCAGCTGTGAAACACACAAATTCATTAAACAGAAACATAGATCATAATTTGTCAGACAGTTATCAACAGTGCCCCCTTGAGGACTGAAAGTCATCAAAACATCTGTAAATCTGACAAATTCAAAATTTGTAATCACTGAAACATCATGAAAAGTCCGCACATTAAATAGTCCTATCAGAAACATGATTAACATGATGCAAATCACAAACAGAGTGTCTTTCGAGTGCCCCCATTTCTTCTCATGAACATGGCCTATCACTGGTGAAGTGAATGCTGCTTTATTGTGTCCAGTAGATTGTATTCTGCTTTTCCTAGTAGTGTCGTCAAAAGATCCTCGAGAGAAATTCACACTTGCAAAGGGAGCCAACTTGTGAGAATTTTTGTTATTTCCAAACAAGCACCAGCCTAGAGGTGTTTTTATTCCTAGAGGTTCATCAGAGAGACCCTTGCGAATCTGTAACTGCATGTGTGCCATTGGAATATCCGCACCAATCAAAATCTTAACATCTTCAGACTGGAAATTCCTGAGAGGCAAATCTTTCAAATGTTCAAACTTACAGTTATCAGACAAGTTTTGAGGAGGACAACTGAACTGGTGAGGTATTGTCCAGGCTTGAGGGATTGACAATGGCTTATCTTCTGAACTTGTGGCTGATCTTACATTAATGCTGACACAGGAAGATTCAAAACGAAGGGGAGTACTCACAGTGTTGATGGTCAGCTCCGTACTTTCACCATGAAGACCACTATGATGAGCTAGTTCAGAGTCAATGAGTGATATGTCGCTTGCGGAGTCCAGCATTGCAAATGTCTCCACAGAATAACCGTCAGAACCTTCAACCGTTACAGGCACCACTTGAAACTGGACTGGAGGGTGTTTTTTCTGAACTTTGCTCTGTCGCCGATCTTGGTATGAGCTTCGTTGAAACTGATGCAGAGAGGTGTGATGACGTTTTCCACAACCAGTTCTCTTACACGACACAGATGAAGAGCAGTCAGCAACAAAATGGTCAGGTGACAGACAATTCAAACATAACTTCCTGACTTTGGCGAATTCATATCTCTCATCAATGGACTTACTTCTAAAGCTTGCACATCTTGAAACATGATGACCAC
The DNA here is from genome assembly GCA_026936325.1 of Platynereis dumerilii. NCBI lineage: Eukaryota > Metazoa > Annelida > Polychaeta > Phyllodocida > Nereididae > Platynereis > Platynereis dumerilii. The sequence continues at coordinate 53,707,995 of JAPTHN010000005.1, forward strand.
CATTACACAAAACACATTTCTGAAGTTTACGATACGAATACGAAGGATGTGTAGGTGTAGTGTGAGTGTCATGACTGACTGAGTTTACACTAAAGAACTTATCTTGATTTGAAGAAGAAGATCTAGTAGTAGTAAGCAATGAAGGTACAGCATAAGGATTCCATTCCGCTTCCACTTGATCCTTCAACCACAGCTGAAGATCCATTAAAGATGGTTCTCTAGAACGGCATATCTTGCTAACATAGTCATTCCATTGACATCGCTTGTCACCAGGAATCCTTTGGGAGACACGCTGTAACGTGTCAGAACTGAGAAGTTCTCCACTGTAGTTCATTTGCTTTAAAGTTGTAATGCAATCTCTCACTGAGGTATAGAAATGACGTAAAGCAAGGGCATCATCGGAGGCAAGGGGCTTTCCTTTGGTTATGGCATGTAGGAAGGCTTTGGCAACAAGGGCTCTGTGTCCGAAGGCAAACTTCAATTCTTTAAGACATTGGGCATAATTCCGACCACTGTAACCAAGGCCTTGTATCAACAGTCTGGCCTCTCCTTCAACATGGGACTGTAGAATGTCCATCCGCCGAGTGTCAGTAAGACCAAAACGTGAATGAATATGAACATAAAATTGTTCAACGAAATGAGGCCACTGGATCGCAGAACCATCGAAAACAGGTAACTGTAACTTTGGCAGGTTTCCTTCAATCTCTAATCTTGCAATGGCTTGGGTCAAATCAGCTGATTCAACTGACAAAGATGGTGTTACTGTTTCCTTTCCAACAACCAGGTGATCAATCCAGTCATCAATACCACTTATTTCCTGAGACATTTGAATTGATGAATCGTGATTTGAATGTGGTTAACTACAATAAACAAAAAGACCTACATAAGTTACAACATCTACTACAGCAGGAAATGAAATACAGCTTAACCAAACATTAAAGAATAAAGCTTCAAGATGTCTCTTCTGCTTTTGTGCGTTAATCCTCCCCTCGCAAACAGTTAAAATCTTTTTCCCCTTATACATGTACATGGCAGTTGCTGCTACACTTCTATTTACATCATATATAGTGTTGAGAGTAATTCCTCACATGACTGAAGCAATTGAAATTATAACACTGACTGTCCTTCAGCATTCAGAAGAGGAACCAAAGGTGAGAAGTGGGGAAAGTGTGAAACACCAAATGAGAAACAATACCACCAAAAATAGTGTCAGAAACATCAGCTGTGAAACACAAATTCATTAAACAGAAACATAGATCATAATTTGTCAGACAGTTATCAACAATGATTAATAGTCGATTTAGTCCAGAATTGTCATTCACTGGCAAAATTTCCAAAAAACTCCTTTTTTGATAGTTTTCTGTTATTTAATTTTTTTTAATGTACATATTAACAATGAATTTGATTTCAGATTTTCCTGAAAATACATTTTTGCCATGTTGAATATGTTTTCTAATATTTGCTCACAAGTAGCAATCACTTTAGAAAACTATTAAGTATTGGTTGTGAAAATAAGGGAGAGTCCCGATTCACCCCAAAGTGTGGAGTGAATTGGGACAGTGGTTTTAAGGGTCTAGAGCATTGGAAATTTAACATATCAGTACAAGCTCTTGGGGATACTTTGACATTGTGCTGGAACATAATTTGACACCATATTTTGATTTCTGAGTTTACTTTTGTTCATACTGGGGGGAGGGTTGGTCTAGTGGTAGCGTACTGGGCTGCCAATTGCTGGGTCCAGGGTTCGAATCCAGCTCTTGCTGGGTCACCTGGGCCTATGTTGGACGGCTGTTTCAATCATCCTTCGCCTCATTGCCGTGTCCTCCCCCTGTCCTAATTAGCCTACCAAGTGCGTAAATACAGGACGTAAAGCCCCAATCATCGATTCAATACTTTTGTTCATACTATGACCAAAAACCGGCCAATTCTGTCCCAATTCACCCCATGTTACAGTATTAACTTTAAAATTTCCAACCCTATCTCACTTGCAAAACACACAGGAACTGCAAAGAATACTATGTAGTTTGTCATCGGAAAAGTGCAAATAAATACATGCCAAGCTTCATTGATGTTCTTTTACTCTTTTACAGTTAGAGGGGTATGTGCACTCGGGGTCGGCTGGCTCAGACAAAAATGAAGCAATCGACAATTACACAGGCATAATTGCCTCATAATATCAATATATAGGCCTACAAATATAAGAACTTTAACAGAAATCGGAAAAGAGGTCTTTGAGATATTCAAGTTTTCATAAAGGGGGGCTTATTTCTGTTAATATTTATCCCATTAATTATTTTAAACCGTGTACATTCCGAAAATTAGCAACTTTGAATATCCAACATCCAATGAATTTAGATTCTACTTCGGATATTGTTTTGGGCTCAGCTTGAAAAAAAAATCTACCAATCATGCCACTTTGGCTTTAAAAAAAAATCCTACATAGTAGGCCTACATCCAGTTTATGATTTCCGACCTCTGTTCTGACTGAATTTGCCAAATTGTCAATATTCTATGTATTTCAAACATTCATTATCCAATAAACGTTGCAAAAGTGAAAGGTTTTTCAAGGTTGTAAGTCCATCGATTCTTTGTAAAATTAACCTTGAAGTTATGGATCATAAATTGATACATTTTTTTTAAAGCATAGCATACACAGAATTTGGTTTTCTGTAATTAGGGGAGTTAAATTGACTTGATAACTTAATATTACTAAAGGAGAGGTATGTTTTACTTCAGATGTAAAAAAAAATAGGGCTTTTTGTAGTTTGCTTCTCAGACCAAGAGCAGAACTACAGTATATGTTTAGTATATTTTTTTGCTACAAACTTATGTTGTAATCACTGACCTACAGAAATGGGCAGTACTCAATGCTCTTTTGCATAAGATGTGCGATGTGCATGACATCATCAGTTCAGGTGCTGTTGCTTGTAGATGGGAAGAATTTTTGCTGAGGAAATTTGTAAATTTTCCCTCTATAAGTGCTATTTTGAGCATAATTCCTCGTGAAACAGTGCATTTTTAACATAGTGGACAAATTTGGTCTCCCAGTCATTGCCAAAATAGTATTACTGGGAGACCAATTTTTTCCAGAGATTCACATTTATTGTACATTTGGTTGTCTATTTTAAAGTTCTCGAGTGACATTTGAATATGAAGCTTCTTTCCATACCAAAAATATATTTCTTCACTGTCATTACTGTTTAAAAATACTATATATTTCGGCTTACATCAACTTTTTCATACATTAAAAAATTTGCAAAACTCCTTTTGGTAGAAATTGGCCAAACTTCTAGAATGTTGCGTATCCCGGTGCCACAAATAAAAGGTCATTCCGATGGTCTCCCAGTCAAAAAATCCTGAAAAAATGCTCTGTCGTGAAATATATCTAATTGACATATTATAGCTAACATTGAAGAGTTGATCATACAAGAAAGGACAAGAATCAGACAATTATTATTATAGATGATAAGACAGGGACTGATCCGACAAGATTTGACAGAAAAAGCAATGTTTATCCAAGAGCAATCCTGGAAACCACAAATTGACAAATTATGCAAATATAAATCACCAATTGATATTTCATTCAGTTAACTCAATGATTCAATTAACTCAATGATTGTACATTGTGAAGTGGCAAAATAAGCAAATTTGAATATCCAATATCCAATGAGATTTCCATTGGATATTCGGCTGGGGTGCCCCTCGAAAACAAAAATGTGCAAATTATGTCACTCTGGCTTTGAATTACTTGCAAATCATCGATTTAACTGTTTTAGATCCTTGGTCTTGCATAGTTTGCAAAATTTGAATATACCAGGTAATACATCCAACATCCAATATCCAATGAACTTTACTAGTCTGTTGGATATTCAGCCAGGGCCCCCCTTGATCACAAATTTTACCACTTCGGCTTTCAACATTCTATGTCAAACATCCAATTTATTATCTCAGATGTTTGTTTCTCCAGAATTTGTCAAATTGGCAACTTTGGATATCAAAAGTCTATCATGCAACTACCGTTGGACCTTCGTACAATAGTCGTCCCGGTAGCAACAAATTTACAAATTATGCAAATATGGATGTATAAAACATCAATGTTTTATTAAATTAACTCTTTCCAAACATTGTACATCCCAAAGTTGCAAAAATAAGCAAAGTTGAATATCCAATATCCAACAAGCTTTCCATTGGATATTCATCACTGGTGCCCCTTTAGCACAGAAATTTTCAAATTATGTCACTTTGGCTTTGAAGAATGTATGTAAATCATTGATTTAACTGTTTTAGATCCTTGATTTTGCAAAATTTGCAAAATTTGCAACTTCGATTATCCAATATCCAATATCCAATGAACTTCACTACTCAGTTGGATATTTGGCCAGAGCCCCCCTTGAGCTCAGAAATATCCTAATTTTACAACTTTGGCTTTGAGTATACCAGGTAATACATCCAATGTACTATTTTAGACTTGAGACCTTGCATAATTTGCAAAATCAGCAACTTTGAATATCCAATATCCAATATCCAATGAACTTCACTACTGTGTTGGATATTCGTCTAGGGCCCCCCTTGAGCACAGAAATATGCTTATTTTACAACATTGGCTAGGAATATACCAGGTAATACATCCAATTTACTATTTTAGACTTGAGACCTTGCATAATTTGCAAAATCAGCAACTTTGAATATCCAATATCCAATATCCAATGAACTTCACTACTCTGTTGGATATTCGTCTAGGGCCCCCCTTGAGCACAGAAATTTGCAAATTTTACAATTTTGGCTTTGAGTATTCCAGGTAATACATCCAATTTACTATTTTAGACTTGAGACCTTGCATAATTTGCAATATCAGCAACTTTGAATATCCAATATCCAATATCCAATGAACTTCACTACTCTGTTGGATATTCGGCAAGGGCCCCCCCTTGAGCACAGAAATATGCTTATTTTACAACTTTGGCTTTGAGTATACCAAGTAATACATCCAATTTACTATTTTAGACTTGAGACCTTGCATAATTTGCAAAATCAGCAACTTTGAATATCCAATATCCAATGAACTTCACTACTCTGTTGGATATTCGGCCAGAGCCCCCCTGGAGCACAGAAATATGCTAATTTTGCAATTTTGGCTTTGAATATTCCAGGTAATACATTCAATTTACTATTTTAGGGTTGAGGCCTTGCATAATTTGCAAAATCAGCAACTTTGAATATCCAATATCCAATATCCAATGAACTTCACTACTCTGTTGGATATTCGGCCAGAGCCCCCCTGGAGCACAGAAATATGCTAATTTTGCAATTTTGGCTTTGAATATTCCAGGTAATACATTCAATTTACTATTTTAGGGTTGAGGCCTTGCATAATTTGCAAAATCAGCAACTTTGAATATCCAATATCCAATATCCAATGAACTTCACTACTCTGTTGGATATTCGTCTAGGGCCCCCCTTGAGCACAGAAATTAGCAAATTTTACAACTTTGGCTATGAATATACCAGGTAATACATCCAATTTACTATTTTAGACTTGAGACCTTGCATAATTTGCAAAATCAGCAACTTTGAATATCCAATATCCAACATCCAATGAACTTCACTACTCTGTTGGATATTCGGCCAGAGCCCCCCTTGAGCTCAGAAATATGCTAATTTTACAACTTTGGCTATGAATATACCACGTAATACATCCAATTTGCTATTTTAGACTTGAGGCCTTGCATAATTTGCAAAATCAGCAACTTTGAATATCCAACATCCAATATCCAATGAACTTCACTGCTCCGTTGGATATTCATCCAAAGCCCCCCTTGAGCACAGAAATATGCTAATTTTACCACTTTGGCTTTGAATATACCATGTAATACATCCAATTTACTATTCTAGACTTGAGGCCTTGCATAATATGCAAAATCAGCAACTTTGAATATCCAATATCCAACATCCAATGAACTTTATTACTCCGTTGGATATTCGTCTAGGGCCCCCCTTGAACACAGAAATATGCTAATTTTACAACTTTGGCTATGAATATACCAGGTAATACATCCAATTTACTATTTTAGACTTGAGGCCTTGCATAATTTGCAAAATCAGCAACTTTGAATATCCAATATCCAATATCCAATGAACTGGATTCACCGTTGGATATTCGGCAAGGGCCCCCCTTGAGAACAGAAATTTGCTAATTTTGCAACTTTGGCTATGCATATACCATTTAATCGATCCAATTTACTATTTTAGACTTGAGGCCTTGCATAATTTGCAAAATCAGCAACTTTGAATATCCAACATCCAATATCCAATGAACTTCACTGCTCCGTTGGATATTCATCCAAAGCCCCCCTTGAGCACGGAAATATGCTAATTTTACCACTTTGGCTTTGAATATACCAGGTAATACATCCAATTTACTATTTTAGACTTGAGGCCTTGCATAATATGCAAAATCAGCAACTTTGAATATCCAATATCCAACATCCAATGATCTTCACTGCTCCGTTGGATATTCGTCTAGGGCCCCCCTTGAACACAGAAATATGCTAATTTCACAACTTTGGCTTTGAATATACCAGGTAATACATCCAATTTACTATTTTAGACTTGAGGCCTTGCATAATTTGCAAAATCAGCAACTTTGAATATCCAACATCCAATATCCAATGAACTTCACTACTCTGTTGGATATTCGGCCAGAGCCCCCCTTGAGCACAGAAATATGCTAATTTTACAACTTTGACTTTGAATATACCAGGTAATACATCCAATTTACTATTCTAGACTTGAGACCTTGCATGATTTGCAAAATCAGCAACTTTGAATATCCAACATCCAACATCCAATGAACTTCACTACTCTGTTGGATATTCGGCAAGGGCCCCTTTGAGCCTGGAAATTTGCTAATTTTACAACTTTGGCAATGAATATACCAGGTAATACATTCAATTTACTATTTTAGACTTGAGGCCTTGCATAATTTGCGAAATCAGCAACTTTGAATATCCAATATCCAATATCCAATGAACTGCATTCACCGTTGGATATTCGGCAAGGGCCCCCCTTGAGAACAGAAATTTGCTAATTTTACAACTTTGGCTATGCATATAGGGGAAGAGGGGGTGAAAAGTCACAGGGGTAAAAAGTCACAGGCCTTTTTGACCAACTTGCAGTGACCTAATTATTAAGCTTTAATCATCATTTGGGATGCTTTTATGAGAAGAAGGTCTGTAGGGAATATGAAAATTATGCTCATTACGCAAAGTGGGTTTTTACACACCTCGTGCATTTTTGGGGTCCCAAACAGGTTTAATCGACTCTGAACTTTCTCTATTAATGTCTGGTCACTGTGACATAGGAAGTTGTGCTACTGTTTCAAGGTCTTTTAGATAATAGTCTTTCATGCTGCGAACCCATTTTTGGCCATATGGTCACCAAGTTGCCATGACCATGTGTTGAATTTAAAAAACAGCTGAGGGGTGAAATGTCACACTGTGACATTTCACCCCAGCACTGTGATATTTTACCATAGGGTACCGTGAATAAAATATTCTGTACTAAGGAAAGTAAAATATTCCACACTTGAGGCTTTTAGCTTACAATCTTATCATCATCCATCATCAATAATACATCTGAGAGAGTATTGCAGCAAGTTTTCATTTCGTAAACATTTGGCAATTTCTGACACAAGGCTTTGCTGATGTTATATTGTCATTGCATGCAGATAGGTTTGGAAGGCTCACTATAAATTTCATGCTCAAGGATGACTATCAAGTCTAGGTCTGCAAATTAGCTCATATAGTGCTGTATGTTCACAACAATTGCATGTGACTTGTTACCCCGCGGTTGTGACTTCTTGACCCTGGCATGGGGTAAAAAGTCACGTCAAACTTTTCCTTAAATAATTGTGAACTGACTAAAGCCTATTTACAACACAGCAGCTATCATGTGATACAAACATAGTCAACTAAATACTGCATAATTGTGCCAAAGGTCATTCAGATCTAACAAACACCTGCTCGGTTCTGGGGCTTTTTTTAAATTTTGTGACTTCTGACCCCCGCCTCCCCTACCTTTTAATACATCCAATTTACTATTTTAGACTTGAGGCATTGCATAATTTGCAAAATCAGCAACTTTGAATATCCAACATCCAATATCCAATAAACTTCACTACTCTGTTTGATATTCAGCCAGAGCCCCCCTTGAGCACAGAATTATGCTAATTTTACAATTTTGGCTATGAATATATGCATAATTTGCGAAATCAGCAACTTTGAATATCCAATATCCAATATCCAATGAACTTCACTACTCTGTTGGATATTCGGCAAGGGCCCCCCTTGAGAACAGAAATTTGCTAATTTTACAATTTTGGCTTTGAATATACCAGGTAATACATTGAATTTACTATTTTAGACTTGAGGCCTTGCATAATTTGCGAAATCAGCAACTTTGAATATCCAATATCCAATATCCAATGAACTGGATTCACCGTTGGATATTCGGCAAGGGCCCCCCTTGAGAACAGAAATTTGCTAATTTTACAACTTTGGCTATGCATATACCATTTATTACATCCAATTTACTATTTTAGACTTGAGGCCTTGCATAATTTGCAAAATCAGCAACTTTGAATATCCAATATCCAATATCCAATGAACTGGATTCACCGTTGGATATTCGGCAAGGGCCCCCCTTGAGAACAGATTGAAATTTACTAATTTTACAACTTTGGCTATGAACACACCATTTAATACATCTAATTTACTATTTTAGACTTGAGGCCTTATTTTACAACTTTGGCTATGAATATACCAGGTAATACATCCAATTTACTATTTTAGACTTGAGGCCTTGCATAATTTGCAAAATCAGCAACTTTGAATATCCAATATCCAACATCCAATGAACTTCACTGCTCCGTTGGATATTCATCCAAAGCCCCCCTTGAGCACAGAAATATGCTAATTTTGCAATTTTGGCTTTGAATATTCCAGGTAATACATCCAATTTACTATTTTAGACTTGAGGCCTTGCATAATATGCAAAATCAGCAACTTTGAATATACAATATCCAACATCCAATGATCTTCACTGCTCCGTTGGATATTCGTCTAGGGCCCCCCTTGAACACTGAAATATGCTAATTTCACAACTTTGGCTTTGAATATACCAGGTAATACATCCAATTTACTATTTTAGACTTGAGGCCTTGCATAATTTGCAAAATCAGCAACTTTGAATATCCAACATCCAATATCCAATGAACTTCACTACTCTGTTGGATATTCGGCCAGAGCCCCCCTTGAGCACAGAAATATGCTAATTTTACAACTTTGACTTTGAATATACCAGGTAATACATCCAATTTACTATTCTAGACTTGAGACCTTGCATGATTTGCAAAATCAGCAACTTTGAATATCCAACATCCAACATCCAATGAACTTCACTACTCTGTTGGATATTCGGCAAGGGCCCCTTTGAGCCTGGAAATTTGCTAATTTTACAACTTTGGCAATGAATATACCAGGTAATACATTCAATTTACTATTTTAGACTTGAGGCCTTGCATAATTTGCGAAATCAGCAACTTTGAATATCCAATATCCAATATCCAATGAACTGCATTCACCGTTGGATATTCGGCAAGGGCCCCCCTTGAGAACAGAAATTTGCTAATTTTACAACTTTGGCTATGCATATACCTTTTAATACATCCAATTTACTATTTTCGACTTGAGGCATTGCATAATTTGCAAAATCAGCAACTTTGAATATCCAACATCCAATATCCAATAAACTTCACTACTCTGTTTGATATTTCGCCAGAGCCCCCCTTGAGCACAGAATTATGCTAATTTTACAATTTTGGCTATGAATATATGCATAATTTGCGAAATCAGCAACTTTGAATATCCAATATCCAATATCCAATGAACTTCACTACTCTGTTGGATATTCGGCAAGGGCCCCCTTGAGAACAGAAATTTGCTAATTTTACAATTTTGGCTTTGAATATACCAGGTAATACATTCAATTTACTATTTTAGACTTGAGGCCTTGCATAATTTGCGAAATCAGCAACTTTGAATATCCAATATCCAATATCCAATGAACTGGATTCACCGTTGGATATTCGGCAAGGGCCCCCCTTGAGAACAGAAATTTGCTAATTTTACAACTTTGGCTATGCATATACCATTTATTACATCCAATTTACTATTTTAGACTTGAGGCCTTGCATAATTTGCAAAATCAGCAACTTTGAATATCCAATATCCAATATCCAATGAACTGGATTCACCGTTGGATATTCGGCAAGGGCCCCCCTTGAGAACAGATTGAAATTTACTAATTTTACAACTTTGGCTATGAACACACCATTTAATACATCTAATTTACTATTTTAGACTTGAGGCCTAATTTTACAACTTTGGCTATGAATATACCAGGTAATACATCCAATTTACTATTTTAGACTTGAGGCCTTGCATAATTTGCAAAATCAGCAACTTTGAATATCCAATATCCAACATCCAATGAACTTCACTGCTCCGTTGGATATTCATCCAAAGCCCCCCTTGAGCACAGAAATATGCTAATTTTACCACTTTGGCAAGGGCCCCCTTGAGAACAGAAATTTACTAATTTTACAACTTTAATACATCCAATTTACTATTTTAGACTTGAGACCTTGCATAATTTGCAAAATCAGCAACTTTGAATATCCAACATCCAATATCCAATGAACTTCACTACTCTGTTGGATATTTGTCTAGAGCCCCCCTTGAGCACAGAAATATGCTAATTTTACAACTTTGGCTATGAATACACCATTTAATACATCTAATTTACTATTTTAGACTTGAGGCCTTGCATAATTTGCAAAATCAGCAACTTTGAATATCCAACATCCAATATCCAATGAACTTCACTACTCTGTTGGATATTCAAAATCTGCAAATTTTGTATCTTTGAATACTGCAAATTTTGAAGTTTAGATTTGAATATCCAACATCCAATATCCAATGAACTTCACTCGCCGAATATCCAATATCCAATATCCAATGAACTTCACTCGCCGAATATCCAATATCCAATATCCAATGAACTTCACCACTCCGTTGGATATTCAAAATCTGCAAATTTTTTATCTTTGAATATCCACAGGCACACTCCTGTATTAGTCAATTGATACTCAGTATAAATATCATTATTTCTAACAGACTGTACAGTCAGTCCAGGAGAGTGCCTGTGGAATATCCAACATCCAATGTCAAATGGCTGTTGGATATTTGACAGAGCCACCCCTGGTAAACAAAAAACTGCCAATTTTGAAGTTTGGATTTGAATATCCAACATCCAATATCCAATGAACTTCACTCGCCGAATATCCAATATCCAATATCCAATGAACTTCACTCGCCGAATATCCAATATCCAATATCCAATGAACTTCACCACTCTGTTGGATATTCAAAATCTGCAAATTTTGTATCTTTGAATATCCAACATCCAATGTCAAATGGCTGTTGGATATTTGACAGAGCCACCCCTGGTAAACAAAAAACTGCAAATTTTGAAGTTTGGATTTGAATATCCAACATCCAATATCCAATGAACTTCACTCGCCGAATATCCAATATCCAATATCCAATGAACTTCACCCGCCGAATATCCAATATCCAATATCCAATATCCAATGAACTTCACTGACCTTCAGCAAAGAAATTAAAGGATCTGAACCTGATATTATATTAGTGTTGCAAATATAAACGCAAATTGTTTCCTTGCAGTGGTTAATAGCAAGAATCTTTATGATATTTTCTGGTCATCTAATAAACCTCAATTTGAAACAATGTCTTCCTGTATTTCCCAGCCTGCAAGGCCCATAGATTCTGGACAGTTGGTAAAAATTAGAACTGCCCCCCTTGAAGCATCTAGCACCCATGAGACCAGTGGCGGATACAGGGGGTAATAGGGGGTTCAGGCCCCCCTAGACCAGCAAGATTAATAGTGACATTTTGAAGAAAAATTGCAATAACGCAAGGTCGCTAATACCGAAACAAGCCCGGGCCCCCCTAGACTATCGTGTCTGGATCTGCCACTGCAGACAAAACTCCAATCTCCCCCTCCCCCAGTCATAAATTCTGAATAGTCCCTTATTGATGTCATAGACAATGCTTTTTGCCAACGCATGATATTAAGTGTAAATAGATGAGAAGCCATTTAGAGTCAGCTTGAAACTGATTTAATATCAATTGAAACAATCAACAGTTGTACACAGGAGTGTGAAATACAATAGTTCATGAAGAAATGAAAGGCTTCATGTGGATTGTGGTTGACATGTGTGAACAACTGCCACAATGTCAAGTTGGCCTTTGCACTACGATGTTGGTCAAAATTATGACATCATTTTTCCAGCAAACATCACTTGCTTGAAGCAAGCTAAAAAATGTGACACGCTATGGGCAACTTGACCAATCACCTGGCAGGATTTTCTGATGTCAGACCAGAAATTTTGCAAAATATTTTGTTATTTGATCAAAGTCTACAAATATGAAATCATCTGTAATATTTACATCAAACAACATAAGGAATGACATTGAAGTCAGAAGTTGTCTGTATTTTGTCATTTTAGGTAATTTTGGTTGAAATTTATGGCCTTTCTCGATATCCTAAATTTTGGTATTTTATAAAAAAAATTGTCACAGCCCAGTTATCTTCTAGGTTTATGAAATTTAATCATATTTAAGTGTTTCTAGAGTTGTAACATGATCATAACAGTAATTTCAAACCACAAAAAGACATTGACCACTCAAAAATACAAATTTTGATAATTTCGGGTCACCATAAAGCATAATCATAGAATGTATCTTCTCCAGTGAAAAATATTTTACTTGAGCTGTTTCTGCATTGTTTTGACCTAAGAATAGCCAAAATCAGTATATTTGTCCAATTTTCAACGGCCATATTTCGGTCTGAAAATACTTGTAAAATCATCACAAACCATTGGAAATGTGCAAAAAGGATAAAATGTCATAAATATCAAAGATAACAGTGCTTTTATAGCTTTTCATAATAAATGAAAAAATTTAAAATCGAGAAATTTACATAAATTTCTGCCAAAATGATCTAAAACCATGAAATATGGACACCTTATGGCTTGAATGTGAATTTCCATATTGTTTGATGTGAGTATAAAACAAAAGTTGTGTTGAAGATGAGGTATTTTTGAAAGAAATCTAACCTTTTCAGGTGTATTCAAACTTTTGGAGGGTAGTGTAACATATTGTGGATTTCCCTAACTTTTGCATCTCATCTATTGGATTCAATCTTTACGTGCAGCAAAAACTTCCCTCAAAGGACTGAACTGTCCAGTGGTATCTATAATACCCACTTGATTATTCTCTCCCATTGCAATGGAGTTGTGCATTTAGAGTATATTCTCGAGCTAAGGAACTTCAATGTTGCAGTCTGCTCCCTGAAATCTCTAAAATTCTCTGTAATTATCTCCCTAGAGTCTCCTTATGCACTGATCCTGATCTTTTCAAGTCCCTTGAAGACCATTTTCCATCTATGTTTAATTTCTCCATAAAGGTGTCTTTGAGTATATTGAAGTTGAACCTCAAGCAGCTCAAGGATTTTGGAATATGGGGATATTAAAGACTGAAATAAGGATTCAAAAACGAATTCCTAAACACAGTTGATCACCCTTTTCTTTTCTGATAAATTGAGATGAGCAGAATTAAAATTGACAACTACATATACTCTCCCAGCTAATTTCGTGGAGGCACTCAAGCCAAGAGTAAATTACTTTTTGGCACTCAGGATATTCTTGTGTCTTCTCAATTCCCTTTAATTAAGATTTCAACATGTTGTTTTCGTTTGGTTTTGTGGGTGATTTTGTCTTAAAGATTTTTAATTGATAGGCCTGCTATAATTAAATTCAATCGAGATTTTCAGGTGTTGCAGTTGAGATGTAGTTTTTAACTTTTGATGTAAATGTACTCAATCAGGGTAACACAAATGTATTCCTTTCATAATGAAACAATATTCTTAGCATTCCCAACAACAGATTTCTGTGAATAATTTTGCCCCAGAAATGTTAAGGTCAAGCCAGGCTGAGACGTGTTTTACATAATTTTGTTCAGATGTACAGTATTTGAGTTAAAGTTATTAACATCGACCCATCAGGAGAATTTTCTTCATATTAACTTGGAAATGAAATAACTTAATTTGAAGTAATTTACAGTTTTGACTAATTAATAAAATCAGGAGAATTTTATGGTTTGTTATCTAAAAAATTTAGACGTGCATTACGACTCAGACTGATATCAGATTTTAATTAACTTTTAACTAGTTAATCCTGTGGAGTTGATGAAAGTCATTCTAAAAACAGATTTGTCATCTATTTTTGGAAATTCCTGGAGAGAAAAGATTGAAACTGGAGTTAGTCTAGACACTTCTAGAAAGATACCTGTAAAGCAAAGCTCATGAAGCTCTCCTCCAGTTGCCATATAGTTTTGGAAGCAAGACCAGGTGACTGGGAAGGTAGAAAGTGGTACAACACTGGGCTGTTAATTTCTAGGGCCTGAGTTTGATTCCCAAACTTTGCATGTTGTAGATGCATGTTTCATCGTTAATACTGTGGCGAGACTGCACCACATCTCCTTGGTTCTGCAATGTCTTTTTAGAGCAAAAATACAGGACGTGTGGGTTGGTGACCTATTTCTTGGTTGGTGACCAGTTTTTTGTGGCATCTGAAGACTGGCTTCAAAAGTTAAATGTTTAAATTGGGACTTGTCATTTTTATAGAATAGACTGTGTGAGAATAGACTGTGTGATATCCATTTGAGTGCTTTGTTCAAAAGATGGAATTATAAGCTTGCCAAGTCTTATTATATTTATTGTCGCCTCTGGGAATTTATTCCTGAGAAATACCTAGATTAGAACGTTTTATGAAAGGAATAATCATTGCGGTAAGTCCAGAATCCCAGATGGAATGAAATGCTTCCACTGAGTAGTTTCTTTGCATAAATCACACTTTAATGGAACCTTTCAAAAACAGTTGACTCCAATCCCCAGGTATCATAGGCATCAAAGATCATTTCAATTGGCTTGACTGCTTGCAAAACGATAGAAAAGAAGAAAAAAATTCTATGAAATTGAAAAAAGAAATTTCTTTGTAAGTTGACAAAAGAAAAATGTCAACCACGTCTTCTGCAGATGGCAACAGTCCACATTTGTCTATGGTGATTTTCTCTATGAATTCTGAAATGGAAGTCAATATGAATTTTTTTGACATTGATTATGAATCACAGTGTTGTATGCGTTCCAAGTTGAGAGGTCTGCCCGGCATTTCTTCTTTCCTTCCTCTTTTCTTTTTTCCTTGCCACATTTTTTCCTTGTTTTCTTCATCTATTACTTTCTTCCTTCATTGCATCACCCTCTTCTCTGTTTGCTTGCATGCTGGTTTCCTTCCTTTCCTCCTTTCTGTCTTCCTTCCTTGCTACATTGTTTCCTTGTCTTCTACATCTACTTTTTTCCTTCTTTGCCCTCTTCCCTTCTTGCTGCTGGTTTCCTTCTCTCCCTCCTTTCTTACTTCCTTCATTTTTCTTTTATTCCTTGATTCCTTTTCCTTATTCCATCATGTGGATTGCATGAGTGCAAAGTGGTGTAATTTCCCTAGAAATTCATTTCATTCTTTATAAGATCTTGAGCGACCAGTTTTGAATGTTGCTAATTACTGGATGCTATGCTGGTGGTGCAACTGTTGTTGTCTGCAACAGGGTGATTTTACAAGTGGTATAAATTTCTGTTTTCATGTAATAACATCTCCATTTCTTCTTGCTATTTAAATTAATGTCTTTCATAGTTTCTTTCCAAAGTTGCTACATTATTTCTTCTTGGTGTTTACCCTCTTTAACATGTGATCACCAAGAACTTTAGACTCTTCTTGTTAGTAAAGTTGTGAATAAGAATTTGTTCTTTCCTTTCTTCTACAGAGTTTGGGGATTCAAGCCCGCCCCCATAACCATGGGGACCGTGATGTCTAAGTCGACCCTGCTCTCCATAGAATGGGCGGCAAACACAGATCAAATGGTGGGTAATAACAATATATTGATTTTCCTCGAAGTATGTGTGTATTTCTTTCCCAAACAAAAAAATATATTCAAGAAAAGTAATTGTATGGGGACATTTTTAAATGAAGAAAAATAAAGAAAATTGAAGAGAGAATCTATTCGAAAGGACGCTCTTTCCTCAAATAAAGGTTTTCCTAAATTAGACCATGGTTAATTTTTGTGACTGATGGAGTGATGGTCCCAGTGTTGACTCCCAATTGGGAATAAATTATTGGTAAACCTTCCATGAGCAACGTCCCTGGTGATGTGTTCACATGAGACAATAAATTGTAATCCAGTGTGTCGGAGTCTAACTTTAGGCCTACAGAAGTCCTTTGAGGCTGTTGACTTGCAAAATGCATAAAAGACCCATCACATGAGCAAATTTATGTGTTACTTGTGTTGCTGACTCCTTACTCTCATTTCTCAGAGGCATTTACTTCATGCGAGGTATAATTTGTTTGCCCCGAATAGACACTGAAACAAGGGACTGTCAATTCAACATCTTATTCGAAATAACATCCTTTTGAGAGATGCTCAGGAAGACATACCATTACATTGTTCTATGAAGTGTTAATTCAAACAAGAATGCTAGCCTCTGCTCAAATATTTGTCTTTCGAGATTATTTATAGAGCTCTAAGAGAGTTATATCTGTCTTTTTATTATGGTAGGTGTTATGAATAACTATGCCATTCAAATGTTCTGTCAAACTTTGTTGCTGAGTTGTTGAGCCTTGAGTTGCTATAAATAGATTTGAACGTGCTGTTATGTAAGGACCTCGCATGCAGCCAATTTTACCAAAATGTTATCAGTTAAGAAAGTAGTTTAAATTTACATCAATGCAGGTTTACATCGCATCAATGTTTAAAAAGTTTCCAGTCAGACTATGTTGGACAGCAGGTAGTTGCAATCCTCATTAATCTGATTGTTGTGTCTTCCTGTCTTATGTAGTCTGCCAGAGTGTCAAAATACTAGATGTAAAGCCCCACCTTCTATGACTTGTGTATCAATACATCCATCTGATCGGTATTAGTTGTATTATTTCAAATTTATTGCAGATTCTTCTAGGAAACAAAGCAGGAAGTATTCGGTTGTGTGATGTCAAAGAGCAAAAAACCCTAAAGGCGGCAAATGTGGATGCCGCACGTCCGGGGTAGTGACATGTTACTCTATTATACTTATGCATAATTATTATTTATTCTATAAAAAGGGATTAGTTTCCCTGTTATTGTTCAGAGAAAACATTCAATAATTGTTTGCGAGAACTTTACAAGTAAGTTTACATTAGGCCCAGTGTCTATGCTAGACTGGAGAAAAAACCAGGATTAGTTCTGGGATGAAATTTTGCCAATTGAAAACGTATATATATGTAAATAAGTAATAACTGAATTATATCCCATTTCAGGATCACCACTTTATGCTGCAGTCCTAGCGGAGACCATTTTGTTTGTGGAGAGGCAGGGAAGTTGAAACCCAGTCGATTCAAGGATGCGTTTCATGAAAAAATACCAAATACATTGGACCAATTGGTATCTCTCAAAGGTAACTGTCTAGATTATGGACAGTGCAGCAATGTCAAAATTAAAATTGATATCCAAAAATTAGAATTAAGATGTCATCTTTTCTTTCTGTCATTTTCAAAACATTTGTCATGATATCTGTGTTATTTTCAACAAAACGAGCAGCTCAGAGGTAATCATTCCCTGAAATATCTTCCATCGGCTATTTTTCGCGTCATGATGTCTGAAAACAAATCCCTTTTATGGACATTTTAGCCTTTTTGTCCAAATTTACATTGGAATCATCTGCTACTAAGCCTGTTGATTTTTCTCGTTAAATTTAAACAGGACCTTCTGTTTCTCAATCTTGATTTTATGTCTCTTAAAGAAGCCATTCCGATTTCATGTTTGTTTAAAGACACCGTTTTCAGACATCCGGAGTAGCTGCTCAGTCTCAGATTATTAGTTTGACGCTACAAGTGTCATGCTTTGAATTTGAAGCAATTCCTTCTTGCAATGAATTTGAGCCTAATTTGCTTATTTGTGGAAATTATGTTTACTTATCAAAGTTTGATATGTTATAAAATACGGTTGTATAAGTCACTATAATGGGTAATTATGGGGCATGAATGTCAAGGACATAAATTTTAAGGTATTGTGTCAATAGCTTTCCTTGTTATTCTGTATATAATCTGACATTAAATATTAACCTCATCCCTTTTTTAGCAAGGCTGCTGCAATCTGAAATGAATAATTCAATGACATTTTGAAATGTGTTTTTTATAATCTCTTATGATCGTCCAACACACACATTTTTAACAATATTTTGCCCGTCTCACAATATGGCTTCTTCAATCTGCAGCGAATATCCAACACTTTTTTACCGTCATTTCAGCACCAATTAATCTTGACAACATCTTTATGTTTCTTTTAAAATTTGCATCAAAATGAAACTATAATTATGTTTACCCAGTGCTAATGCAGTTTCAATGAGTCCTGACAATTTCTGAGCTGAGATTTATCGCTGTGTCAAAAGCAGAAAAAAAGTAAATAAAAAAAAAGGACATAGGAGATTTGTCTCGATTTCTTCAAAGTTTTTAATGCCATATCCTTGATTTGATATTGCCTATTTTTGGCTGTAAGTTTACAAATGTGTTTCTCAGAATATTTAGTCAACCAGACCTTAGCAAACTGAAAGCTATCAATAATCTTTTCATTAGCTTTTTATTTTAAATTCTAGATTTGTTGAATTGATAACTGGTTTTATAATTTGAAAACAAAAATGGTGTAAATGATCCACAGATTGTCAATTTATCGCAACTTTTCTCAGAATCATCTACAAATCTTTCCATTTTCAGAAAATATAAAAGTTATTAAAACTGATAAAAACATTTTGCTAAAATGTTTAATTCGTTTCAGTTCTGCACCCAGATGTTCAGCTGTATTTGTGAAAATATCTCTTTAAACCATTTATTCCCCTGTCTGTTTTAGGCCTTTATGATTTGTGATTCAATCTCTCTCTCTCATGGGATGCACATAGTATTTTATGGGTTTAGAATTACAGTATTTTATCTCGTAGTCCAGATTGTCCGGATTGAATTTGAGCATATAATCACGCCAAGACAGAATATTTTGTAAGCTAAGTAATTCTCTGTACCATGTATTCCAATCCCAAATATCACAATTTGTTGGATGCTGTCATTGTAAGTGGGTCATATTTTGTCGTGGGATTAATGCACATTTGGTCGAAATTTGAACATTCTATTAATTGATAATTAATTGAGAGCACAATCAGTACCCCATAAGCAACAAGTGAACATTTCTTCTGCGACATGTGAAGCCCTGTTTGTTTTGTATTCATTATTCACATGAATAAATATCAGGTGTTATAGTCTGGGAGCCAAGGAGAAAAAATGGGCGGTTGGCTCACCCCAAAAGAGGGATGGACAATCTATACATCGTCGGAATCGCAAGATTCTCCAGATTATGGAACTTGGGGATGCAGTTAAGAAAAGTGGTGCAATTTTTCACAAATCGGTTGCCATGGCAACCAAGTCATAATATTTTTACACTTACCATTACACTAGAAAAATGCATTTTTTAGGGATTCAGTCCATAGTTAGACTTCATCAAGCCAACCTGGCATGTACTACCTCAATTACTAATTTTGATGGTCATGTGACCTTTTTGGTCACATGACCATACTGACCACCATTTGAGGTCAAACCTCAGAAATAAGCATTTTTTCAAGAGTTCATACAGTATTTTTAACCACTGTAGCTACAATAATGCCAGTATGTGGATAAATTTAGTCTCACTGCAAAGCCCTTGTTATAAGCTTCAATCTCACACAAAATTTATATACATATCCATGGAAACTGGTTGCCATGGCAACAAAGTTTGAAATGACACAAATTTGACTTGAAAATTGGAAAATTCATTTTTAGGGATTTACCTGACAGCCAGACTTCATTCAACCAAGCAGGCTTGTACAACCATAATTAGGCATATTATTGGTCTTGTGACCTTCTGGGTCACATGACCAAGGTGACCACAAGTCAAGGTCAAACCTGAGAAATTGACATTTTATTAAGATTTCATACAACATTTTCTACCACTGTAGCAACAATAATTGTGCAATAAGTACAAATGTGGTCTTGTTGGATAGCCCTTGTTATAAGCTTCAATCTCACGCAAAATTTATATACATATCCATGGAAACTGGTTGCCATGGCAACAAAGTTCGAAATGACACAAATTTGACTTGAAAATTGGAAAATTCATTTTTAGGGATTTACTCGACAGCCAGACTTCATTCAACCAAGTAGGCTGTACAACCATAATTAGGCATATTATTGGTCATGTGACCTTCTGGGTCACATGACCAAGGTGACCACAATTCAAGGTCAAACCTGAGAAATTGACATTTTATTAAAATTTCATACAACATTTTCTATTATTTTTTTTCAATATTTCAAAAGTATATATTCTCCATCAGACCTTTTAAAAGGCATGCCTAGACCATATATTATATTTGAACCAAACTTTATCCATGTACATGCAATTGTGAGTCTTAGCCAAAAAAAAAGAAATAAAAAATTGTAATACATTTTTTCAAAAAGTATAGAATATCTCTCAATGAGACCATCTTAAGGCACAACTACATATAGGCCGCATCTGTACGAAATTTCATCCTTACACATGCAATAGTCATTATACTTTATATATTTGTTTAGTTATTTCAAAAAGTATTTATATCCACCAATAAAACCATCAAAAGGCATAACTAGATCATACAGGCTATATGTGCACTAAATGTCATCCTTGAACACTCAAGCACAGGCCCGGAAACAATCTATCTTCCCGCCGCCCGAACGCCTGCCGATCTGCCCGGCGGACAAACAACATTTTACGCAAGTGATTACATAAGTTCTTCCGAATAAGTTTGTTGGATGCTAAATAACGTATTTCCAAGGCTGTACCTTGAATAGTGGTCAGCATGGTCATTTGACCCAGAAGGTCACATGATAATGAAATATGCAATTGTGGTTGAATAAGCCCAGTTGGTTTATTTGAAGGCAGGGTTAGGGTTAGGGATGGTGATATCAGCTGGTGTTGTCAGCTAGTGACATCAGTTGGTGATGTCAACCAATGATGTCAGTCAGTGACATCAGCTGGTGACATCAGCAAGTATTGCCAGCTGATGACATCAGCCAGTGATGTCAGTCTGTGAAGTCCTTGTCAGGCAGTAGGGTCATTCGGTGATATTAGTAAGTGATGTCGGCCAGTAATGTTGGCCAGTGACATCATTTGGTGATGTCAGTTGATGACATCAGCCAGTGACGTCAGCCAATGATGTCAGTCAGTGATGTCAGCCAGTGATATCAGCCAATGATGTCAGCCAGTGATGTCAGTTAGTTACCCTGTCAGCATGCCTCGGCGGTCCAACGTCGGCCCAGCGTCAGTCCGATGTCAGTAGCATCGGACCAGCTTCTGGCCTAAGTTGGACCGCCGAGGCACACTGATAGGATAGTTAGTTGGTGACATCATTTGGTGATGTCAACAAGCGATGTCAGAAAGTGACTTCAGTCTGTGATGTCAGGAAAATGACATCAGTTGGTGATCTCAGTTGATAACATCAGCCAGTGATGTCATCCATTGAAGTCAGCCTGTGATGTCAACCAATGATGTCAGGCAGTGATGTCAGTGGGGGACATCAGTTGATGATGTAATCCACTGATGTTAGTTGGTGACATCAGCTGGTGATGTCAGCCAATAATGTCAGTCTGTGATGTCAGTAAGTGATATCAGTTGATTACATCAGCCAGTGATATCAGCCAATGATGTCAGCCAGTGACGTCAGTCGGTGACGTTAGTCGGAGACATTATTTGATGATTTAATCCAGCGATGTTAGTTGGTGACATCAGCTGGTGATGTCAACAAGTAATGTTAGAAAGTGATTTCAGTCGGTGATTTTAAGCGAGTTACATCAGTTGGTGATGTCAGTTGATGACATCAGCTAGAGATGTCAGCCATAGAAGTCACCCAGTGATGTCACCCAATGATGTCAGCCAGTGATGTCAGTTGGTGACGTTAGTTGATGATGTTATCCACTGATGTTAGTTGGTGACATCAACTGGTGACGTCAGAAAGTAATGTCAGCCAATAATGTCAGTCTGTGATGTCAATAAATGACATCACTTGATGAAATCAGCCAGTGATGTCAGCCAATGATGTCAGCCAGTGATGTCAGCCAAATATATCAGCCAATGATGTCATTGATGTCAGCCAATGATGTCAGTCCGTGATGTCAGCCAGTGACGTCAGCCTGATCCAGTGATGTCAGCTAGTGACATCAGTTGGTGACATCAGCTGGTGATTTCAGCTTGTGAAATCAGTCAGTGATGTCAGTAGATGATGTAGCCGATGATTGGGTCATCGTGGCTGACATCACGGACTGACATCATTGGCTGACATCAATGACATATATGAATGGTAAACTGAGGAAGGCCATCAATGTGAAGGCCATGCTTAGGCGTAAATTTAATAAGTTCAAAACTCAAAAACTTTGGGAAGATTATAGGAAGCAGCGAAATCATGTTAACTGCCTGAAAAGAGAATCTATGCTGATTTACTTTAAAGAAAGATGTTGTAGTACAAACAATGTTAGAGATTTTTGGAAAACCATTTCACCTTTCATGACTGATAAGAATTCAACATCAAATAATAATATCACCTTACTTGAAAATGGTGAAATAACTTCTGATCAAGATAAGGTTGCCAATATATTCAATGATTACTTCGTAAATATAACAAAGAATCTGGCAGAGCCCTCTAATGTCACAGAAATGGACACAGCTGATCTTATGAACCACTATGCTTGTCACTCAAGTATTTCTTGTATACGTGATTTCATGGAACAGCACAACTTCACCTCTTTCTCCCTAAAACCTGTAACAAACAACCAAGTTAATAGCAAACTTAAGGGATTAAGAATAAACAAAGCCCCTGGTTTTGATGGCATTCCAGCCAAACTTTTGAAGATAGGAGCAAATGAAATAAGCCCTCATCTGTGTTATATTATAAATGCAAGTATAGTACAAGGTGAATACCCCAATGTTTTAAAACAGGCTGAAATCGTCCCTTTGTATAAGAAAAGTGACAAGCTTAATAAAAAGAATTTTAGGCCAGTCAGTATTCTAGTAAGTTTATCCAAAATTGTAGAAGGCCTTCTATGTGATCAATTGATGTCATATTTTCAAGATGTCTTATGCGATGAACTTTCAGCCTATAGGAACAATTATAGTTGCAACAATGTTTTATTGCAATGTGTTGAACAGTGGAAATATGCATTAGACAATGGTTACACAGTTGGTTGTGTCATGATGGACTTATCTAAAGCCTTTGACAGTATTCCCCATGGTCTTATCATTGCAAAGCTTGCTGCTTATGGTCTCGATAATTTGTCTTGCGAATATTTAAGTAGTTATTTGAAGAATGGAAAGCAGAGAGTCAAAATTGGATCCTTTAGAAGTAAATGGCTAGAATTGGAAAGGGGCGTTCCCCAGGGGTCATTGACCGGCCCAGTTTTATTCAACATTTTCCTAAATGATTTGATTCTTATGCTAAAGGACAATTGCCATCTTTATAATTACGCAGATGATGACACCTTGGCCTATTATCACAAAGATCCGAAAGCTGTTAAAACAAATCTTGAAAGTGTTTCCCACTGTGCTCTTAAATGGTTTGAGAGAAACTTCATGGAGGCTAATCCCTCAAAGTTCCAGACAATGGTGCTGAGTAAAAAGAAGATTGATTTGTTGTTCAATATTGATGGTAATGTTATCAAACCAACAAGCTGTGTAAAATTGCTAGGTGTGAATCTAGATGACCAACTGACCTTCAATGAACATGTTAAAGAAATAACTGTGAAATGTGCTAAGCAGATTGGTGCTATGGGAAGATTGTCAAAGGTGCTAGACATTCCATGTAAACAGAAAATCCTTGATGCTTTCATATTGTCTAACTTTAACTACTGCACTTCAGTTTATCATTTCTGTTCGATTGGAAATACAAAAAAGATTGAGAAGCTACTAGAACGATCATTAAGGTATGTCTATTTGGATTTTGAAAGCTCATATGAAAGTCTGTTGTTAAGATCTGGAAAGACAACTTTATACATTAATCGATTGAAAGATGTTCTGATATCTGTTTACAAAATTATGAATGGCTTGATGCCACCTATGGATCAAGGATTTTTTGAAATTAGTCCATCACTGTATAATATGAGATATGTGAAATTGAAACAGCCATCATACAATACTATAACCCATGGGCGAAACTCATTTAGATACCAAGGTGCTAAACTATTTAACAATTTATGTCTTACATCTCAGTTCGAAAGTTTAAATGATTTCAAACGTTATATTAGAGACTGGAAACCAGTATGCAAGTGTGGCTCTTGTTTGTTATGTCTTCGATAGTATGATGAAGGTTTATATTTTGATGGTTTCATGTTTTTACTTTTATTTTATTTTTTAAAGAATTTTACCTTGTTTTTATATCTACAGAAGTATTGAGGTTAGTTTTATTTTTATTCAATGTATCATGAGGTATTTTAATTTTTAATCTCTATTTTCTCTATGTTCATGCTTTTTCATTGTAAATATCATTTCATCTTGTACTTCATATTGTCGGTTAAAAGCGTTGCGCTTGTGTTCTTGTAATTTTTTATTCCGACGTTAAATAAACTTTTACTTACTTACTTACTTACTTAGTGTCAGTGTCGTCAGCCAGTGCTGTCAGCTCTAACATCAGCCAGCAAAATCAGTCAATGATATTAGCCAGTGATGTCTGCAGTGACATCAGTCATTGACATCAGTCATTGACATCAGTCATTGACATCAGTCAGTGACATCAGTCAGTGACATCAGTCAGTAACGTCAGTCAGTAACGTCAGGCAGTCAGTGATGTCGGTCAGTCAATTACATCACAGGATGACATCAGTCAGTGACATGTCATATCACTGGATGATATCAGCCGATGATATCAGGCGATGGCGACAATCTATGATGTCAGCCAATGATGTGAATCTATGAGGCTCATCTTTTCATGAAGCCTACCAATAAATAAAAGACTGAAAATCAATTGGCGTTCTTCTATTTAGGCTCAGTATTCGTCAATATTTAGAGCACTTTGTAAATAATAAGAAAACATATGGGCGTTAATGTTAGTCTTTGTTGGATTATTTTATATTGATGCAGAATTATTACCAAATTAGTGAACTTTGCTGCCATGGCAACCAGTGAACATGGGTACAAGGGCAAGGTTGAACCCTATGAAAAGGGCCTTCCAAAACAACCACATTTGTGTACATAGCACAAATACGGTCACTACAAAAGCTAATGTTATTGAATAAAATCTTCAAAAAAGCAATTTTCCAAGGTTTTGTGTACTGGCCGGCATGGTCATGTGACCCAGAAAGTCACATGGTCAATAAAATTTGCAATGTGGTTGTACAAGCCCAGTTTTTTTATTTGAAGTCTGGCTGTGGAGTAAGTCATTAAAAAAATGAATTTTCCTGTTTTAAGTCAAACTTGTTTAATTTTGAACTTTGTGTCCATGGCAACCAGTTTCCATGGATATTTATATGTATTAAGTGTGCAATGAAGTCCTATAAAATAGGCTATCCAACAAGGCCACATTTGTGCATATTGTGCAATTGTTGCAGCTACCGCAGTTGAAAATGTTGTACGAAATCTTTTAAAAATGTTAATTTCTCAGTCTGACCTTGAATTGCGGTCACCCTGGTCATGTGACCAAGAAGGTCACATGACGAATGACATGCATAATTATGGTTGTACATGCCCGGATGATTGAATGATGTCTGGCTGAGGAGTAAGTCCCTAAAAAATGAATTTTCTAGTTTTCAAGTCAAATTTGTGTAATTTTGAACTTTGTTTCCATGGCAACCAGTTTCCATGGATACTTAAACACATCACATGAGTATTGAAACCCTATAAAATGGGCTATCCAACAAGACCACATTTGTACATATTGCACAATTATTGTTGCTACAGTGGTAGAAAATGTTGTATGAAATCTTAATAAAACGTCAATTTCTCAGGTTTGACCTTGAATTGTGGTCACCTTGGTCATGTGACCCAGAAGGTCACATGACCAATAATATGCCCAATTATGGTTGTGCAAGCCTGCTTGGTTGAATGAAGTCTGGCTGTCGAGTAAATCCCTAAAAATGAATTTTCCAATTTTCAAGTCAAATTTGTGTCATTTCGAACTTTGTTGCCATGGCAACCAGTTTCCATGGATATGTATATAAATTTTGTATGAGATTGAAGCTTATAACAAGGGCTATCCAACAAGACCACATTTGTACATATTGCACTATTATTGTTGCTACAGTGGTAGAAAATGTTGTATGAAATCTTAATAAAATGTCAATTTCTCAGGTTTGACCTTGAATTGTGGTCACCTTGGTCATGTGACCCAGAAGGTCACATGACCAATAATATGCCTAATTATGGTTGTACATGCCTGCTTGGTTGAATGAAGTCTGGCTGTCGAGTAAATCCCTAAAAATGAATTTTCCAATTTTCAAGTCAAATTTGTGTCATTTCAAACTTTGTTGCCATGGCAACCAGTTTCTATGGATATGTCTATAAATTTTGTGTGAGATTGAAGCTTATAACAAGGGCTTTCCAGTGAGACTAAATTTATCCACATGTGGCATTATTGTAGCTACAGTGGTTAAAAATACTGTATGAACTCTTGAAAAAATGCTTATTTCTGAGGTTTGACCTCAAATGGTGGTCAGTATGGTCATGTGACCAAAAAGGTCACATGACCATCAAAATTAGTAATTGAGGTAGTACATGCCAGGTTGGCTTGATGAAGTCTAACTATGGACTAAATCCCTAAAAAATGCATTTTTCTAGTGTAATGATGAGTGTAAAAATATTATGACTTGGTTGCCATGGTAACCGATTTGTGAAAAATTGCACCACTTTTCTTAACTGCATCCCGAAGTTCCATAATCTAGGGAATCTCGCGATTCCAACGACGTATAGATTGTCCATCCCTCTTTCGGGGTGAGCCAAATCCTTAAATAAAGCACTTTTGAGCTCTTGGCTCCCAGACTATTAAGGTAGTGAAAGAGAAGATAAAAGAATGTAATGAAAAACAACAGCGCACCGATGTTAAAAATATTTACATAGCGCACAACAGACATCATAACGTCACTCATTACATTAGACTCATCGCACTTCTGTGGTGGTGAAGGATGCTGTTGCTTATGCAACAGTCTCCAATAGAGAAAAACTCTTTGATCTTTTCTACAGTTGTACTTGAGTTGTATTAAAGTTAAATAACCAGCCACTTTCTTCCGCATTCTGCTTTGCAAGTGAATGGCATGTGTTTGACACCCTGTGTAAGCTTGCTATTGATCGATTTCTTCAATAAGTGGATAATTCTTTTCTTTGCTCCAAATTGAATGAGCCAACACTTGAACAAATGTCTCCATTTAAGAGCTGCAGCTCAAAACATCAAGATCAACCACATCAGGTTAACAAGAGTGGAAATCCTTCATTCTATCTACAAGGCTTTCTCCGCCTCGTTTTTGGGGCTTTAGTTTCAAGTTTGTTGCTCGTCAATATTGGGTCACCCACTTAACAAACAAAGTGTCGTTGGTGGAATGTAAGCTTTGATGAATTGGATTGTCCCAATAGTACATGTAAATAATCAGAGTATAAGATGTCCCTTATTGTGTTTTTGGAAGCAATAAGTAATGTATTTCTGTGTCCGTGTTATCATAAAAAGTATCGTCATCTTCCTTTTTTTGGCTGTTCTTGATTAAATTGTAGTTGTCTCTAATGTCTGAATTTTACAAAGAAGTCATACCTAAGAGATGCAGCTAAAGATAAGAAGATATATGACTTTATGGAATCACTGGTTTACATGTGTTTTATAACAATGAATTATTATTTCTGGCTGTTCTTTCTGAAATATTCTGAAGACTGTCTACAATGCCTAAATTTAAATGTACTTTTAGAAGGCTTTAATTAAAATAGCATCGCTGTCTCTCTCCCTGCTTCATGTAATCCTTTACAATGTTTCATGAAGCAGATTCTTTCCAACAATATTGTAATGACTTAGCATGTAAACAACACAAAACGCATCTTTATACCTCCCTAGACATCTTAAATTGTTATTTGACAACATTTACCTGCAGTTTACTTCATGATTTCTCACATTTCATCAGTTCTTGCCATGTGCTTGTGTTTTCTTCTAATATTTATTTTTCGCGGCGAAATTAGGTCAACTCGCCCCTCGCAACATTAACAAGACGTTTATTTACGTAAATCTAACAGCTTTAAACTTGTCAAATTCATGATTGTACATCCTAATTTTATTATTTGAACGTAGTTTCATCAATGTTTTGCAAGATTTTAATGTATTTGTTGTACAATTGAACATTTTATGCAGAAGCCCCCTACAACATCGATGACTCGTCAGTTTCGTGAAAGAATTTTAGACGCGAAGGATGGCGGGTTTTTGGCGGGTTTTAACGTAGTTTTCGGCGGGTTTTAACGTTGTTTTTGATGGGTTTTTGGCGGGTTTTAACGTAGATATCGGCGGGTTGGCGGGTTTTTCAGGCTATAAAAGGGTGCATGGCGGGTTCTGAAATCAGTCTGGTCTCAGAACCGGACACGGGAACACCTGAAAAACTTACTGAGCAAGAGTTACCCTAGCCAGAATAGTTGATGGTGAGCATTTAGGCCTTGCCTATTCCAGAAATGATGACCAAAAAGCTTACACCCATTGAGATGTGAGCATAATGCTCTTTTATGATTTGAGAAATGCTCTGACAGACCTTATGAAAGGATAGTCATGAAGGCAAAACAAATCTATTTGAGTCTCATGTATTTTGGGTTCAGGCCAGCTCAGAAATGCCAAATGAAACTATTTATGGTTAATTCCAGCCTGGGTAAATTCAGAAGAAATTGGGAAAATTATTTTAAATGGAAATTATTAAGAAAATCCATCCAGCGTCACAAATTCTTGATTTAAGAGTCAGAAAATGTCTATGAAATGAATGAATAAATGTCCTAAATGAATAAAAGTCCAAAACTTTAAAAACTTGTCTCTTTTAAAATTCTTGTTTAATTCCTAAGTTTATCGGACGTTTGAATAGTCAATGAAATCAAATTGACATCCATGAAGAAAGATGAGATGCGTTTCAAGAGGAAAAATTAATTCCTCATAATTCCTGTATGATAGCGACAAGCACGCTACCAACACTTAAGTCGTTACAATATGATGAGTAAGCTTGGTCTTGGTCTAAAAATTACAGAAAACATCTACCACTGACTTGTTTAAATTTGTGATGTCTGAAACTTAAGCTCATGAGTGGATTATATGACTATGCGTTGCTCTGTCTAATAATTCTATCCAGTTAATATTCCATCAGCTCATAAATGGGAAAATATAGCTTTGAGGACTGTATTGTCTCTTGCTAGAGCCATTTTGCATACAAGGCACACTGTCTTGTTTCAGATATGATCATCCAATAGTGTTTCTTTCTTTACTGCAGTGTATTAGCTTTCTCATCAGCTTTGAGGGCTGCATAATCTGATGTCTAAACCTCTTCTCCTTCCTTCTGATGGTGAATTGGTTCTTTATGTTATCACTATCTTGTTACTGATACGACTACACATACCTCTGGTGTTGCTCTCTCTTATAAGATAATGGATTCCGTCTGGTTGATATCTCATTAGGTTATATTTGTGAATGGGAAAACAAGCCTTCAGACCTGTCCTGTACTATTGTAAAACTAATCATCTTTTCCCTTCTTGGGATCTCTAATAAAGTTACACTTTCTTATATTATCATTTGTAGATTCATTATCTTGCCAAAGGTATTCATGAACAAACAGCGTAGTTGCTTTATCTAATAGTTCCTTTTACTTACTATCTTATCAGCTAAACCTTACTAAGTCTAAATCCATTTTCTTTCTGATCCCCCTCTCGTTCCCTTGGATGGATTTAAGGTTGCATTGTATTACTATTTTGTTACAGATATAACCGCTCCACACTGGGTTATTCGATAGTGCCTTCTTCTACCTGTCCAGTAGGCTAAGGCTTGTATGTACATGCTGATGACTTGCTTTTGATGCAATTGGAGTATATGCGCTTATTGCGATATCTTGAGTCTTGTACCTCTTTTCCTAAATCTCATCCGTTTCTACTTCCTTGTGATGGTCATCCGTTTCCATTATATCAACACTATCTCGTTACAGATATGACTACGCAGCAGTGTCACTCTAGCTGGCAGGCTCATCACACGATTGAATTTATGAGAGATGAAAATGGCTGCTACAGCCAAGGGTCCGACAACAAGGTTAGTATTGAATAATTCTCCTAGTATTTGTATCTAGTAACTGCTTCACACTATTCTGATAGTGTAATATTCCTCTTATGGCTTGTATTGAAGTCTGCTGTACTATGGTGTTATTAGTGATACATAGAATAGTAGTTCCGGAATGTTTTGTGCAATATTTGCCTTACTTTGTACCATGCATGTTTGCAATACTCTTCCTGGCTGCTGTAACCGTCATATAGTAAAATAATGTAATACACTTGATCGTTGTGTGGCAATAATGCATAGCTGATTTTAGCAGAAACTTTTTGCCTTCTTTTTTTGTTTGTCATTGACAGTTCACTGCCGTTATTAACAGGAATATGACTCAAGCCACTCAAAGGTCTGTACTTACTACTTATGGCACTGCCACAAGAAAGACTGATCCATTTTTGTTGTGGTCTTTTCATACAGAAGCTCCATTACATTACAACATCCATATCTTTCAATTACTGCCATCACATGTTTCAAATGAGATTTCCAGAATGGTCCACTATATTCTAGTCATAAACTGGTGATACATTCTGATGTAGTTTCTCACCACATCTAGCTCAGTAGGCTGCACATCAGATCAGACTAAATTGAGTTTGTGACTTTGTACCCTTCGTTAATACGATTCTGTGCAATTAAGGACTAGATAGAACCTAATTGCGACAAGACTTGATGAGAATGGACAATGAGGAAAATTACTTCTTGTGTGGCGATGACTGGGAATTGCTTTGTAGAGAGAGAGTGACGCAAGTGTTCCTATGTGTTTATGTGCTGAAATTGCCACTGTAATTGATGTATATTTGCCATGTGGATTTATGTGACTTTGTATATTACTGAGTGGTTGTCAAAAGTAGGTAATTCTTAGGCAATGGACTTATAAGTACTGTGAATTGCTTGATTGGAACCCTTGCCTGTCTATTTTGTAGTAATAAAAAATCAATTTGGCTTGAATTGGTGCCTAAAACATATTAAGTGCTTTTACTGTTATATTGATTTTTACACACAGTTATGTTCTTCTGAAACTAGAGTGGTGTTAAAAAGTGTAACATAGTATTGCTTTTGAACATCAGCAATAGTCAATATCTTTTTTTTTTTTTAAAAAGACGCTACCAACCTTCGATGTAACTTGATTCAAGTTACTTCAATCCTGTAATTTCAGTTCTTGTGCTGGAGCTTGCACAAACAAGGAATGCTGATTAGTTTGCTCAAAATGCACCAGGGGGCAGCAGGTAGCAGGAGGATGTTGCCAAGTTCAAACTCCAAAAGGTAAAGTGTTTACATTTGACAACAGCATGAGTCACATTCTGACGTGTGGACCACATGGAGTGGTCGTCTATAAAGTGAGTGAAAAATTGACTACTAGGATATTTTTTGGCATCTTTAAAATAATCATTCAGCAAAGAAATTAAAGGATCTGAACCTGATATTATATTAGTGTTGCAAATATAAACGCAAATTGTTTCCTTGCAGTGGTTAATAGCAAGAATCTTTATGATATTTTCTGGTCATCTAATAAACCTCAATTTGAAACAATGTCTTCCTGTATTTCCCAGGTTATATTTGTTGGAAATAAATTGTTTTTAGCGTCAATGCTGCATGAATCATGAATGTTGCATAAAAACATTTATCCTTTTTTTAGCTTGACATGGAAGGTCATACGATCAGCAAAGTGCTCAGTCTGAGAGGCCACCATACGTCCATCACTTGCGTAGGTTGGTCGTTTTCCTTGGAATGTTCTCGATGCTTAACTGGGTCAATGGATGGCAAGATTAGGGTTTCCGCATTACTGCCTAAATGATCTCAGGCCGATGAGGGTTGTTGCTTGGTGTGAAGACTTCAGAAATTATGTTCCGTTTCAGATTTCTAAATGGATGTACTTCAAATGATTTAGACTGCTGAATGCAATTACTACAATTGGCAACACAAATGGACAATAAAAATAAATACACATAATATTTCAATAAAGTAAGTCTTAATTAACTTTCATGTTCTAGTACCAGGAGTTGTTTGCATTTAAAAAAATTTTTTTTACGCCTCTGCAGCACCTTAGTGGGCTATATCGAGGCAGGCGATCGCCGTATGATGATGAGATGAGAAGACTGTGAGTCTGGTACATACCCAATTAATTCAGGGATGCCCAGGGTCTTTCAGTTGCCCCAGCATAGAACACTGGATACAACCCGCCTCCATTTAATGTCCCATGGGCTCGGACTAAAGTGAGTTAATGGGGTGAGATTTGAACCCACACCCTCAAAGCCAATTGACAAGCGCACTTACCAATTAGGCCACGGGGGAACCGGAGTTGTTTGCACACACTTTCAATTAAAACATATATTTTTATTTCTTTAGCAGAAAAGAACTTATTGCAATATTCATGGACACATTCATTTAATTACTATGAGATCGCACCCTGTTCCATGATTATGTGATCACTGTGTCAAATAAAGTAGGCGTTTAGTCATATTTACTGTTATGGCATTGCTTAAGACTGTGCCTGTTGATTTTCTTATTAATTATCCAAACCTTATTAGATTTCATGATCCAGAAGTGTTTTTATTGCAGTGCAACCTTCAACTAATTAATAAGTTCTCACCTTAATTACGTCTGGGGACTGTTTTATGAGACAATTTGATGCCTGATCTCATAGAATTAGAAAATTTATCAGGTTAATCAGAAATATGATCAGTTGTTTATGGCTTGAACATGGAATATTGTGTGTGTTTCTCCATATAGTACCCCTGATGTGAAAGATCATCAACTCTATTATTTTACAAAAAGGATGAAATACGCAATTTGTGAAAGATCATCAACTCTATTATTTTACAAAAAGGATGAAATACGCAATTTGTGACATTTGAAAAATTGTCATTATATCTGAAAAAAGAAAAAAGCAGCACTTTCTATTGGATCATTCAATTAGAAAAGGTGGTATCATGACGGTGTGCTATGCTGAATGACAGAGCTCGACATGGATTGAAATCTGCGAATTGTGAAGAAATTATTTTGTGATGTAGGCTATTGTGTTTATGTATAATGTTTGATATTGTCTCAACTAAGACTGTTTTGGCCATTTGATATTTGGGAGAGCGATCGCTCTACCATCATGATCGCAGCTGAAATTGATGGGTTGTGTTCTCCGCAATTAAACTTGCACTACATACCTATTTGGACTATTGAAGTGCTGTCAATTTAGGCACAATGATCTTGCCTAACCAATGGTTTGCATTTCTACGTCGTTGTTGTTAATGTGGCATGTGCAATGACAGCCTGACCACTGGTCACTCCTCTTGTCCAAGAAAAGTTTCTCCGACATTGCAAATAATGGTCAGAGTGGACAGGGGGGGGGGACTACAACACGTGACCTTGATGCAGCAAATTGAAAACAAAACTAGTAATTGTGTCGCAAGCGGAACACATGCATGAATGAACCAAGGGGGCAACCATTTAATATCTACTAAGCAATGATGATAGATAGGTACATAGATACATAGATACATAGATACATAGATACATAGATAGGATAAGGGGGCGACCATTTAATATCTACTAAGGAGGGGGCGACCATTTAATATTACTAAGAATAAGGGGCAACCATTTAATATCTACTAAGTTGCTAAGATAAAAAAAGTACATGCATGAATGAACCAAGGGGGCAACCATTTAATATCTACTAAGTTGCTAAGATAAAAAAAGTACATGCATAAATGAACCAAGGGGGCAACCATTTAATATCTAGCACCCCCCAAGTATGGGGACATCCCCAGGGATAACCCAAGCACATGGGGACACGGCCCCAGGGGACACGGGGACATGGGGACATACCCCCGCGGACATGGGGACACGGCCCCGTGGACATGGGGACATACCCCGCGGACATGGGGACCTACCCCCGCGGAAATGGGGACTTACCCCCGCGGACATGGGGACTTACCCCCTCGGACATGGGGACTTACCCCCTCGGACATGGGGACTTACCCCCTCGGACATGGGGACTTACCCCCTCGGACATGGGGACTTACCCCTTAGGAGATGGGGACTTACCCCATCGGACATGGGGACTTACGCCCTCGGACATGGGGACTTACCCCCGCGGACATGGGGACTTAGCCCCGCGGACATGGGGACTTAGCCCCGCGGACATTGGGACTTACCCCCGCGGACATGGGGACTTACCCCCGCGGACATGGGGACTTACCCCCGCGGACATGGGGACTTACCCCCTCGGACATGGGGACTTACCCCCTCAGACATGGGGACTTACCCCCTCGGACATGGGGACTTACCCCCTCGGACATGGGGACTTACCCCCTCGGACATGGGGACTTACCCCCTCGGACATGGGGACTTACCCCCGCGGACATGGGGACTTACCCCCTCGGACATGGGGACTTACCCCCTCGGACATGGGGACTTACCCCCTCGGACATGGGGACTTACCCCCTCGGACATGGGGACTTACCCCCGCGGACATGGGGACTTACCCCCTCAGACATGGGGACTTACCCCCGCGGACATGGGGACTTTCTTGGACATGGGGACTTACCCCCGTGGACAAGGGGACTTACCCCTGCGGACATGGGGACTTACCCCCTCAGACATGGGGACTTACCCCCGCAGACTTGAGGACTTACCCCCTCGGACATGGGGACTTACCCCCGCGGACATGGGAACTTACCCCCGCGGACATGGGGACTTACCCCCGTGGACATGGGGACTTGCTCGGACATGGGGACTTACCCCCTCGGACATGGGGACTTACCCCCGCGGACATGGGGACTTACTCGGACATGGGGACTTACCCCCGCGGACATGGGGGACTTACTCGGACATGGGGACTTACCCCCGCGGACATGGGGACTTACCCCTGCGGACATGGGGACTTACCCCCTTGGACATGGGGACTTACCCCCTCGGACATGGGGACTTACCCCCGCGGACATGGGGACTTACCCCCGCGGACATGGGGACTTACCCCCGCGGACAAGGGGACTTACCCCTGCGGACATGGGGACTTACCCCCTCTCGGACATGGAGACTTACCCCCTCTCGGACATGGGGACTTACCCCCTCGGACATGGGGACTTACCCCCGCGGCCATGGGACTTACCCCCGCGGACATGGGGACATACCCCCTCGGACATGGGGACTTACCCTTTGATGCTGCTAGGGTGCCTCCCCCCTGGGGTGCCCAACCTCCTCGGCTGCCCCACTTAGCATGGTGTCATGTACTGGTAGCAGAGCTCTGTTTGTGCATCTCATGCACACCATTCTAGTTAATACTGGCAAACTTCTGTTGCATAAATACCCAGCAACCCCCCGCCCCTCGTAAAAAAAAGAGCCCATTTGTCATGCAAGAGATGGATTATTTCCTTAGTATTAGTGAACTTGGTGAAGTATTGCCCAATCAAATTCGCAAAACAAGGTTTTGGCTTGCGTATTATGTAACACAGGCGATCATTTAGTCCCTGTGGGACAGCATAGGCGATCCATTCAATCTCCACACTACCTCTAGTTTCAAGAAGGCTATACAAATTTTGTTTTTGCAGGCTGTATAATCTAGAATTTCATCCAGTCGAGGTTGTATCTATTAATTGCATTTAAGCCATCATCGATGATTTCCACTCTCTGTAATCCACAGTTGATTACAAGACCGTTCCTTAAAATAATAAAATCCAGTCTTTTAAGTGGTAGTTTAAAAAAAGGTAATGAGCATAAATAACCAAGAATTTTTCTAGGAGATTAGGAGAATGCAGACCAAAAATCTCATCATGCAGGCCAAATGCTGACCAAATGCTGACCAAATGCTGACCAAATGCAGACCATTCTATATATATACTTTCGGAAAAATGCCAAATACAGTGCAAAAACTAGTCCCAGGTGCTTTGTTACTGATACTGCATATATGCAACAGAGTCACAGTTCGCTACATTGAAATATATCTAATGAAAGATACACACTATTTCTATTAATACTCATTCCCAGTGACGAAAAGGTGACATCAACCTAACTACACCACGCCCACTCGACGTGCGAGAGCTCTCCCTTCGCATCGGTCCCGATCGAAACTCTAGTTTAAACCATAATCATGTCAATGTGAAATGGAATAGTTTAATATGAATGAAATACACATGTTGTCCATCATATTTGAGTTATGCAGACAATAGGCCTATTGCGATTTGTCACAGTCTGCGCTATAAACTACTGATACAAATAACTATAATGACATTGGTTGGACATAGATGTACAGTTTTGTTAAAGCAATTCCTTGAAATGGAATTGCAAGATTCTGTATTTCAGAAATGGCACAAAATGTACATATTATTTATTGATACAATATAATTATGTCATATAGATATGCACCAATATAATAATGATATATTTGAATCTCTTTGCTTGGTGAGTTTTTCTTGAAAATGCTTTTAGTGTGATTTTCATTTGATCAAAAGGAAGAGGATGAGATGTTTTCAAACATCCTGGCTACTAACACTGCAGTGCACATTAATACCATAAGACTGAAGTGCTCTTTTACTGGTACATATCCATGATATCCTTCAAAGCAATTTCTCCGGATATTCTTAAAATCTATCAAAGTTATACTTGAGGATGTATGAGGCTTCAACGGACTTAAAGAGTCCTGTAACTCATTTTGTTGTGCTATGTATTAGGCAGATGCTAATAGACACTTGACAGTTTGCCTTGTGGTCAAACGTCATCCTGCTGACAATGTCCTGATGAAAGTTAATATCTCATCAGGAAAGTACCACCTTTAATACAAGATGCATATACAGCCTGTAGGTGAATTAGTATCCTCTGGCTCTGACACTGATTGTTATCTTCTGCCTGGCAAAACAACAAAGCTATTGTCTCTTTCATCTCATCTCAGGGATACTTACGACAGTTCTGTACTATCAATTGACCTTGGCTGCTTCCAGAGATAACAAATGATGAGACAGAAGGGTGAAGGTTCATCGTGGGGAGTACCTCTTTGGGAAGAATAATCTCCAGGAGATACCTTCTTTGTTTCTTTGTAATCAGATTAAGTGTGCTGTCAATGAAACATGATCAAGATTGTAGTCTGACATAGATCTTTGTTTGATTCCCTTCATTTGAAATGGCGTGCAGATGTTTATGATAGATTTGCCTGGAATGTAAATTTTGCTGACTGATTTTGTCTCAAGAAAGGTCTCTTTCAAGTTTCCTACTTGCAACACAATAAAAGTTTCCATCAAATCGTAAATGCAACTTAAGTCAGTATTTTAGTGGACATCATGCAAACTGATGTCGTACAAAATCAGTTTTTTCTAACATTTAGTCGCTCAGACCCTCATTTCCGTATCAACAAAGATTATGAAATCATTTGACAGTAATCTGTTATGACATTCCGCACATTTTGTGATACTCTCTCCGTGCTTCATCAGTAATCCTCCTGGGAAGAAATAACCAAGCAACCAAATGACAACATATTGTCTTTTTCACCTGATCTCGGCACAATCAATTGACCTTGGTTTGTTCCAGCGATAAGAAAGGATGAGACCGAAGGGCAAAGGTTGGAGGACTGCTATGAGTGCAATAACTTCCTTTGTCCTCAAAACGTTTTCTTACTGCACCTTTTTCTATCCAATATAATTATTGCTTTTGATCTGCAGTATATACCGATTGCTGATACAAGAATGAGAAGAAACATTCGTGATAAAATAAGTTCTCTCCATGTTGTTTGATGTACCTTGGCACCAGTAAAATGCTTATATTTCAAATGTTGTCGAGCATGTAACTGGCCACTTCATATGTATACCATTTTACTCTCACAGGAACATAATAATTAATCCTAATCATAATTACTATGAAAGAATCGTTTGTATTGAAGATGCAACAGCCATAGACATAAATTTTAAAGTAGACTTAATAATTTCAGCACGTACAAAAAGAAAGGAAATCACTGAAATAATTTTCAAGAACACCCATCAACATTCAATATAAGCGAGATTTACTTGAGGTGATTTTGGGAGAATTGATTTTCTTGTGATCGAGGGAAAAAGTAATGATGTCATCAAATCTTACAGCGGATAAGCTCACACTTCCCTGGCCTCTGTGCTGGAGTGAAACAACTTCGGTTTAATGGAGACTGGAAGTATGTTTCTTGCTGTCTCAGGGGAGCAGCTGTCTCCGAGTTTTAGTCTCAAGATTTAAGCTCATATGAAAACTTGTAGACTCCTTCCAAGTCAGTCAGAAATAGATGCCTTTCTTAATAACTGGTATATCTCCAGGCTGGGGCTGTTGGGCATATAGAAAATTACTATGGATGGATGAATTCAGGAACCATTATTTCCTCTTCTCCTTTCTGGTTTATTCAAACCTAGCTATTATCAAGCAACATAAATTTCATATGGCAGTGTTTTGGTAATGCCGTCTAAGCTTTGACATGGTAGGAACATGTGTCTTTCTACAATTATTTCAAGTATGTCAGATAATCATGAATTCTGACTTCTTAAGAGAGATCGCAAGTTCTGATTATCCAAAGCAGGCCTCCAAACACTGAACCTTCACCTGCTGCCTCATCATCTGTGTGGAAGAAGAAACCAGTGTAGCTTTCCATAACAAATAAAAATTGCAGAAGAGATGTGATCATACCATCTCTGGTCATGCAATAGAGCAATCATTTTTATGATTTTGAGTGCATAACACTGATAACAGGCAGATGTGCTCTTTATTTAAGGTGTGTCAACAGTTTCTTGTATTACAATCACGTCCTCTTTGCAACTTATCTGAACAATGGTGTTGCTCTGTAGGCCTATCTCAAAAATGATGAAACCAAAGTGTGACATGACAATCAAAATTTTATAATGTATTTTTTTATCAAATGACCATGCGGTTTTGTTAAGAACATATCTAAGTTCCAGAAAATATATTTACCATAGAGTTCCAACCATTGGAAATAACTGATGATAGCAGAATATTACCAAATATTTAAAAGTTTTTATTTTCTTGTCTGCAAAAGAAAACCCAACTAAATGTCAATTTATCATCAAAGTAAATCAAATTTCTTTATATGATGACATAGGGCAAATAGTGTAGAGTCTTCAGGGCAGTTTTCATTCCAATAAACCAAATATATTGTGAGAAACATACTATTTTTGATAATTTTTCAGCAATAATTTTTGAAAAACGTATTTAAATTTGTCTCAGAAACATATGTGTTCCTTTAAAACTATTCAACCGTCCTATGTTGTGGGTCTGGATGTTGGCTTGAAATTTATACCAAATAAGTGCCACTGAAGTGAGTATTAACTCAGCAAAAGACGAAAGAAACACGATTTTTGGCCCTTTTTCAGTTAAAATCCTGATTTTGAGTTATGATGTCGCATGAAATTGCAAACAATGATCTGGTTTTCCTCACAATCAATTTTATATGATATTATAAGTCATAACTGATGGAAAAGTACGACCATTTCGAATGAAAAGGGTGTTATTTGATTGGATATTGCCTTTATGGCCAATTTGGCCCCAAATTTTCAAAAAACTTCATATATGCCATTATATTATTGGCTAGGTCATGAAACATGTTCAAACTAATTTTTATTTGATGCTATACAAAGAAGGAGGGAATGCATTTATACACAATAAGAAAATATTATGTATTAAGTTGAAATTGTGAAAGTTGTAATTTTGTATGTCCTTTTTGTATATATATGTGTTTCACTTGTGTGTGCTTTATAAAGCTTTTTGTGACTTGTAAGCCCTTTGTGGGCTGGGTGCTTCGGCACATGTCAATAAAGATTTTCTAACTCTTTCTTTTCTAACTCTAACTAAAATAGTGTGTTAATTGTCCCAACAGGTAATATTAGTATCATGGCTCCACTATTTACAGGAAAAAAAATTGAATACGAGGGGTTTTCCAAAAGTTCTGTCCAACTAGTCATAACTTTCGCTAGATTTGATGTAGAAAGATGATATTTGGGTCAGATAATATTGACGTAATTTGTAAATAACTCCCAGAAAATCAGATCATATAAAAAAAAATAAATGCTTAATCTGTTGCCATGGAAACCAGAAGTCATGAAATGTGGCCCAGACTTTGTGGTGCTCACTTAAAACTAATTGAACACCTGCTTGCATTATCTGTGTTTTGACTTATTGAAATAAAGTATTCATAATCTTTTTCACGAATTTCAATCAGTTAATTGAAAGTCATTAATAACAATGTAAACTGGTATTATTTTCACATCTCAGTTACTTTACCATCACTCATGCAGTTTCTCAGTTTTTTATGCATGAGATGAGCAATTTTCTTGGATATGGATGACATCATATATATATACCCATTACATTTCTTCATTTTACTTGGATAAAAACTAGCAGAGAGAGTAAGAACCTTTTATCATACATGCAAGGAAGGCAGTATGAGTGACAGAACTAAATGAAGATAGTAGGCCTATAGACTTTTTCTGAATGAAGAGAACACACACTGGAAACCCCCAAAAAAGAAGACTGCACAATGCCAATACTGACCTTAACATGAAGCCTGAAGTATCTTATTTAGACATGGATGGAAAGTATGAGAAAATGTATTTACAGGGTCCCAGTCATTATTTTAGAATCCAAGGTGAAAAAAGTCAAGTCAAATATTCTTTGTCAGAGTATATCGAGATTATTTCTGTCAAAGCGGTGTTCAATACGGAAGACCTCCACCCTTCTGTCTCATCATTTCTGAACAGAAGAAACCAAGGGCAATAATTGATTGTGCCAAGACTGTCGCAAAGTGTCCCTGACTGAAAAAGAGAGAGACAATAACTTTGTGCTGTATTATTATTATATGGCTTTCAAGAAATACACTCCTAAAGAAGTTGATTTGAAAATAAACAAAACAAACGTGTGCTGGTGTCTATCCAAGCTCCTTTTGCAAGATCAAGTGTTCAGAATTGTGAATATCACTGTATTGCAGTAAAAAAGCATCTGTATACAGTGAACCAAATTACTTGCAGCAAAATCATTCTCACACTCCAGACAAATCCATCAGATTACTTCAGATTCAAGATGAGAGTCAAAGACACCTAATTTCAACCTCCACTGCTCTGATTTGATTTCATTTGAGTAACTGTTAGAGAAGTATAATGTACAGGGTGTATTACAGTCGACAAATGTCAAGTGCTTACAGAGTTGGTCTGAAATGTTCCTTGTGCTGAATGTAAGTAGGCTATCGTAATATGGGGTGAATCAGTACAGTTTTGGCTGTTTTTCTGTTATATAGAATGGCCACAAATCAACCTAGAAATCAAAATATGGTGTGAAATTGTGTCCAAGCAAAAGGTTTAACCATCCCACTGAGCTTCAAATGAGATCTTAAATTTCCGATGATCAGGGCCCAGAAAACAACTGTCCCAATTCACCCCTCACTTTGGGGTGAATCGGGACAATCCATTATTTCCACAATCAAGACTCCCTACCTTCTTCGAGTGATTTCTACTTATGAATAAACTTTAGAAAACATGTTCAATATGCAAAAAAAAAAAATTGAAGAAAACTTGAAATCAGTTTCAGTGATAATAATTATGCAGATTTCTAAAAATGTGATAAAGGACAGAAAACGTTTTGAAAACTGCATTTTTCTTCAAATTTTTCTGGTGATTAATAATTCTGGACTAAATCAACTATAAATGATGCCAAGTTCAATAATATTCATCAAATAACCAAGCCGGTAGACTCAAACAAAAATTAGTATGGTTATTTTGGTTCATCCACTTGTGGGTTCATCCTGAAACTTTGTCAAAGACCTGGATCTGAACCCAGGACCAAACATTCACAATCACATATCCAGTCTTTATTTATGGTCTCCTGAAAACACATTAGAAAGATTTTACAGTTTACTGCAAGTTTTGTAACTCTAGTATTTATACTTGAATTGGTACAAGCAAAGTTTTGACCAGCTTGTAA
Organism: Platynereis dumerilii; assembly: GCA_026936325.1. NCBI lineage: Eukaryota > Metazoa > Annelida > Polychaeta > Phyllodocida > Nereididae > Platynereis > Platynereis dumerilii. Next base: position 53,750,481 of record JAPTHN010000005.1, read on the forward strand.
AAAGACATTCCTGCAGTGCCAAGTTTAAGGTGCTGCAGCTCCTCACTGCCTGCAGTTAGAAATACAAAATTCTATCACATTATGCGCTTATATATTTACTGAAAGTGTGCCAAAAATCAAATTCCTAAGGCAAGTAAAAATTGGTGCTTTTGAGCAAATAAAATGTTTCCCTGTTCTGTATCGATTCACCCCAGTGTCCCAATTCACCCCATATTACGGTACTCGTCATCCACAGACTGTAAAGGATTGCAGACAGATTTAAAGTTTATTTAGTCATCATGAATACTTTGAGAAAAAATGTAAAATAGCTTTTTGATCTTTAAACAAAGGGTAAAAGTAATCAATCATCTGGTAACTTCGAAACTTTGAGAATCACATAAATAGAGAGAAACCTTTTAGTTTAAGCATCATATATGATATTCTAAAAGCATTCTAGTTTACACTACACTTCTGCATAATTGGGTCAGGACTCTGGAAAGTGCCATCCGTCATTCTGTGTCATACTATCAAATTCAAATCCAGTTTATTGGACAATATGTATATACAATTAGCTGGCAAGGTCGTGCATTTGATATATTTGTCGCTTCTGTATTATCTTTAAGAATTGTATTTTTTGGGGGGGGGGGTACACAAGTCATTCACAGTACATGGATCCCAAAAGTTAATAGAATCAGAATGGTAAAATGACAGGATGCAGCATTGAAGGTTTTTGGTCTTCAAGTTAGGCATAAAAGTAATCAATCACAAGGTAGCTTAAAAACTCCTAGGCCATAAAAATTCAAAGGATACTAAATATCTCTGTTCCAATGAAACTCCCTTATTTTTACATTCCGTGACATTTGTGTGTGGGTGGCAACCCGAAACCTTCCTTTGAGGCCTGCCAAAATGATTAAAAAAAAGATTAAAGATGATCACTCTTGATGACACTTTCTGCATTTCTATTTTATGAGTAAATAAAAAGGAAAGTTGTTGGGGCTTCATTTGTAGATGAGGGAAATACAGACTTGTGGGAAGATAAGATGAACTTACAATGCATTATTCAAAGGGGTCGAGATCTTTGTTAGAACTGACCACCCACACGCATTAGCCAACAGTGACAGACCACAGACGGTGTGAGAACGGGGGGAGGAATATAGACTTATGTGCAGATGAGATGAACTGTGGTCTTTGGAAATGACCAACACCAGGAAAAATTTTATATTTAAATTGTATCATGAATTAATTTTTCACAAATTTTAATTTGATTTAGCTACTAAACCCACCAATATCTTCATTACAGTAAAGAAACAAGTGATGACCTCAAAGCTTAAAACATGTCCTTTTGCAATGCATTTGATGTTCCATGTCTAAAGGGCCATCCGTTTTAATAATAATATAACAGAAGGACATTCAGAGACATCACTGATGTTTGCCAGATGACAAAAGTGATCACTTGTAATTTCTTGTATTTTCTTGGGTGCAAGTGTAAAAATACAACCCTAACTGTTTGAACAGTCTGCCTTTGTCATAGAAAGAGTGTTTACAGCAATCTGGCTTCCTTATTGGCATGCCAAAATATTCTGTGGAGTTCTTATGAAGCTCTGTTAATTGTTAATTACAAAGGAGCGGCTAAGGTTTCAGGGCATTGTTGGTAGAGTGATGTTTGACCTTCAGGCAAGCTGTCAAGAGTCCAGAGATTAGTGGCTGCCTGGAACACAACAAGTAGAGAGTGAGTTATAGAACTTCAGACTTAGATTGCCTCATGTATAGATTTAAACAGGTACCAAAAGCCAAAATTTCCTGTAAAGCAATAAAAAGTACAAAAAAGTAGGAGTAATGCATGGATGAAGTGAACATTGGAAACTGTACAATGTAGTAGAATTAGTAAAGCCCATTAAAAGCACAGATAAGGGATTAAACAGGTGAATGGACATTAATTTTTGATGGCATGTTGATGAAAAGTGTGGAGTCAAGGAAACAGTGAAATTAGAATGTCTAGCCAGCATCCTTGTTGGGTGAAGGGCCCGAAAAAAAACATTGGTGTTTGACAGTGCTGCCATCTGGCAGAACATTTTTAGGGCGAAATATTTCTGACCCACTGTAGGCGATTTTGCATAAGTGGAGGTCTGGTGGAGATAGAGTGAACTACCTTTGATGGCACACACAAACTGCATTAAACAGCAAAGGAAACAGCAATTGATGATGTCATCAGAAGAAGAAAAGGTTGAAAGAAGGGTAGGTTAAGAGTGTAGGGGAAGGATATGCCTGTGGAGGGAGTTTTTAGGTGGCAAACATCCTGTGACCTGGTATGACCTCATGTGCATGTCATTAGCATTTAGTTTGAATGTATATATATATATATATAGATTAGTCATAACATGAATTATTATGCGACAACCATTGCCATGCAGGCCAAAAACATAACAAGGATACCAGCAAGGAGAACATCAAGGACACCATCTGATAACCAGATTTCAATGTGGAATTTTAAATTCTCTGCAGAAGTGTACTTTTTGACGGCCAAAATAGTAAACAGCATGATTGGCTTATTCACAGTTGTTCACACCTTTTCAGCCAGTTCTGGTCTTCATTCAGTGTGGGAGCGAACTCTATGTTGGATTCACTACTTGAGCCGTCTTGGGCTGTTTCAACGATGTGTTGCCAGACAATTCAAACATGAGTAATTTAGGCTAACTCACACAATGTATACAATGTTTCTGCTTACAATGAATACTTACCAGGTTCCTATGTCATGTGTTGTTTGTCACAAGACGTAGATTGAATGTTTAGAGCAAATTGAGCACCACATCACGTTTGGTGGTAATTTGATAGTAATCAGTTAGTAATTGGATAGTAATTAGTGCAGACATCACTCTGAAGTTGGTCAATAAGTGCTGACGAACATGTGGTGGGCTTCACGCCCCAAATAGAGGCTGAAAAGAAACAACAGATATGGATGCTCAGGATAGGTGAAACAGCATTTTGAAACTTAGACAGCTGTTTCAAGAAGCTGAAAGTACAATCTAGAATTTAAAATGACATGGTGTATCTTAACTTCAAGAAATCTTAATTAGATGTTTTCATGCCTATGCAAAATCTACAGGCTTCTAGATGATCTTTGAAGTTTAAATGGCTACGTTTGCGGAGTGAGACTAATTTGCAACTCTCATGTGCAATGACATTTCAATTTAACAAAGACAGTTTCATTTACTTCAAAGTGAAATTCCAAAATTCAAAGGAGCCGCCAAACCAAACGGGAAATCAAGTTAATTTATCTTATTTCGGATACAACCATATATCCTGATAAAAAAAATGAGCCAATCTTTGTAATATGTTTAGCATTGCTGCTTTTACACTTCCAGAAGGATATTATAATTTGCTTGGTTCTGATGGGTTCCCATGGAATTTTGGATGATATACATGCACGTTACGTAACCCACAGTTTACAATTTTAATGTTGAGTCAGCTTAAATGATTGAGTGAGACGGTTGCACAATTCAGCTATCATAGATTGTTGTTTTAAGTCGTAACAACAAAAAGATTATCATAACTCAAAAGATCAAGCTATGTTAGCTGAAAAAAATGGTGCCACCATAAAAAGATGATACACATTCACAGATGTTCATATTTTATAGATAAGAGTATTACTATGTAACGCATCATTAATTGATCTATGTTCTGTTAATAATAAATAGTGCAAATGTGCATTAGTGTTCCATGCAATACATGCTTTCATCTACTATACTAATCATGAAGGAATGCTAAACACAGGTTTCTAAACAGCAACACATGTGGCCCTCGAGTTGGAGGAAACCTACATGTCTATTTTCCTCTCTCTAGTTTGAAAAGGTTTTGTGCTCCAAATAAAAGACCCTGGTGTGAAATATATGAGAGAGCAATTCATACAAATGTTCTGCAAAGAGTGAAACAACAACACATGTGCATGTTGGCTTTTGGCTGAGAGGCTGGCTCACATAGGTGTGAATATGTCTTAACCTGTGTCTTTGCAGTGAATCTTAATGAAAGAATTTCAGATGTGAAGTTTTCTTCAAAAGTCTTGGGAGCGGAAGAGTGTGCATTCAAGCAAAATGGTTCATGACAAACTCACAGAAATCGATGGAATAAAACACAGAAACATCAATGGAATACTTCTCTGGTGATGTAGAATATTGCAAAAAGAGAAGTTTATGTCAGGGAAGAAATTGCGTTTGTGATTTCCATGTCTCATTTGTTGAGCTGGGCCCTCCGATTTGATGCAGTCCATGGCTCGGTATAAGTTGAAGCTAAAAAATAGTATCATAATGTATTTTTTGGCAGAAATTTGGGTCATTAAAATAATTATTAATATGATGTCAATGCCAGATTACACCTGACAACAAAAGTATCTAGATGTGCCTCCTGACAACTACATGATAGGTGATGGAGATGTCATCCAATTACCTATATAAGATATAAAATGGAGAAACATTAATGTCAGTCATCGGTATACATCAAATCTTAAACAATGTATTTTTGAGTTCCATGTCACCACTTTTTGTTGTGTTATATTGGCTTTTTGTAATGGTCGGTCATGTTTTTGGTACAGCAGAACCCAAAAAAAAGTACGGAAGGAAGAATCAGCCACTACTTCACCATTTCACACCTTTTGGCTCCCTCCTAGAGTGTTAACAATTGCATGGGATCAATTTATACAGGTTGTTCTTCGTTTTGCCCTAGAAGTGGGAGGCACGACAGTTTACTTACCCCACTCAAATGTTTTGCATGAAAGTTGATACTTTACTGTCTTGAAAGTCCTTTAATCTTCACTCAATTTACATTTTGTTGGGTAGTGATATCTGAAAAGTTTATAATATGAAACATCTTCATTGCTTTATGGGTGTGCTTTGAAATATGTATCTCGGTCAAAAGAGAAAAGTACTCTAGAATACATCTCTACATGCACCTTTGAAGTTCATGAATCATTACAAACATGAATAGATATGTTTTCTTGAAAGTCTGTGGAAAGGTAGATTGTTCGATATGTTCATTCAAGAAAAATGGTTTAACAAACTCTGGAAAATCAATGGAACACTGCCATATAGTGACGCTGAATATTGCTCAAAACAAAAAGATGTGACTTCTTTGTGCTACCGACATAACTCATCTTTAGGTGTTCCTGCATTGTGTGCAAAAGAACTCTTCAGATGCAGAAATCCTTTCATCCCTAAATTAAGATCACTGATGCAAATTTGTTTCAAGGGAAGTAATAGCTTTGTAATGATGTCACATGGAGTGGGAGTAACCTTCATAATTTGTCATATCTCTGTAAAGCAAAGCAATACATTTTTGGAAATCTGGCGGTGCATGTCTCTTTGAATGTTTCAACTCTCACAAGCAATTTTAAAAATCTAAATATACTAATAAATATTCTATCTAAAACAGAGTGTTTCTGAAAGAAGGGGAGAAATTTATCAAAAAGAAGACAAAACATACACAACACATTTCAATTTTTATTTGAAGGATTGATATTTACATCAGATTCAGGTCATATGTTTGACTTTAACAACTGAATCATCAGGAATAACATTGGCAGTCTGTTGGTGGGACATATCCACAAGGTAATCTGATTGATTGTTTGGTGTGAGCCTCTGTAAAACACTACCTGCTTTTTTTTTAATATAAGTTGTTTTCAGATACTATGACCTACATTTTAGCAGTGCCTGTTGCTGGTCTAATGCCAAGTTTCCAGTTTGACTGTAATGAGTCAATCAATGAACTCAATTCTGACAAAGATCTGGGCCTCCAGCCAAATCATCAGGAATCTATGAAATTGGTATTAGCTTACCAGATGACTGTCATGCTTTCTGCAACAACTATGTTCTATACGCATCATATTTTGTTGAGTATGTCAGAGAATTTTTCCAGATTTTTATTTCATTTTGGAAAGCATCTTGAATTCGCAAAATTCTGCTCCATCTGAAGAACATGAAGGAAATGTCTTTTATGGAAGCTGATTCTTACACTTTTTGCAGGGAAAAATACAGTGGGGTTGATTGATATACACCACATTCTCAATTATTATGCAACCATGCTTTTTCGAGATATCTCAAAAAGAAATAACACTTATGGATATCCTTTACAAATAATTGACAATGTACCATGGAGCAAATATACTGTCAATTTTTTCCAGTTTCATTGCAGAAATTTCAATGATATTAATTTTTTTAAGAGTATGGAACGCTTTGATTTTGAGAAAAAAATGTCAATGGTTTTCCAATGGAGTTGTATTATATTGATCTCTTGGTAATGAAGGCATCCGCATTTGAAATGATGGTTCCATTTCTTATTTACTGTTATGAGGTATATTTTAATGTCGTTTCATGATTGAGTTTGTTGATGTTGGGTGGCAATGGATGCTTTTCCAAGAAATTGCATAATAATTGGGACACCCTAAAACCTGATTACATGGCATGTTTCCTCACTGAAACAATGGAATTGGACGGAAGTGACAGAATACTTGATTCATGCCATACATATCATTGTGTGTTAAGGATATCCAAGTATATTGCGAAAAATCATAGTTGCATAATAATTGCGAACGCAGTGTATAGCAAAGTAAGACCATGTCATACATTTTGCAAAGCAGCTTTTAGCATAATTCCCAATTGTACAGGGACATCAAGTGTTGTATGATTTGCTTTGCATCTTTGATGACACACAGAACCTCACAAAGCTGTTTAAAGTGTGTGCTAGTGGTCCAGGTCAGGTGAAAAAGTTCCTAAATAGGACTGCATTTACATAGTAAAGAGATCTGTGCTATGGAGCATTTTAAGGTGCGAGTTATCAATATCTTCTTATTGTTGTGTAATGCTAAAAGGCCACATATTCGGCCTATGCAAGCATGCTGGGAGATAATTAAATATGGTACTCCATCAATTGAAGTTCAAGAGATGAATGATTATTATGCAGTATAGAAAAATTATATCTTAATGAACTTCTCAATTTTAGATAAAAAGGATCTTGTGTTTCTTGTGCATTACACCTGTAAATGCAGAAAGACATTGAAGAATAATATTTGAAAACATGAGCAGTGTAAGCTCAACATTTCAATACTTTTGTTTAAACAGTACTTATCAAAAGGCAACGGCTTGGCAAAAATGGAAACCCCAAAACCCTTGCTTTTTCTTTATTAATTACAAAGAAGAAGTGCTTCTGAGCATTGTCAGTAGGGTGATGTCTAGCCTGCAGGCAAGTTGTCAAAGTGTCCAAAGATTAGCGGCTGCTGCCAAACTTAACAAGCAACAAGTGAGTTACCAGCTCTTTAGTGTAGGGATGCCTTAGGTATGACTTTGATAGATTGTGGGAAGCCTGAGCTATGCCTCTAGACAATGTTTAAGAATGTATATTTACAGATAGTGTTTTGAGGTAAGGGAAAAATGTGAATATGATGTCAACTACACATTATATTATTATAAGTAATATCATATTAAGCTAATAAACTGGTGGTAGTTTGTTGATAGGGGATTAACACAAAGTAGGAAGCAAACACAGAAATGAAAAAGAAGATAATTATTTTGTGTCCAAATATTATGGGAAACTATTATTGTACGGTGTCATTAAAATTGGTCTCTGTCTTCACCTAGCAGTGGATGAGATTTCATCATTTCCAAATAAGTAGGTACTTCTTGAATCATTTTATATTAGGGGGGGGACTTAATCCTACTTTTATATGTATACCGGCTCAAAATGTGCCATTAGGTGAGATATGAACATAAAAAAAAAAATTTTGAAAATCGGAGCACCGCTACCCCCCTTGACATAGGCCTTGAAGTTTTCAGGATATATAACGCTTCCGCAAAGTCGCGGTTTGCGATATCTTCTGCCCTATCAGAGATAGAAGAATGGGGATAACATATTTGGATTCTCTGAAAAATTACCTTCAAAATGAATACCTGGAAGCTATATATCCGATAATCTAAAGGCGATGCCATTCTGAACAATTTTTAATGTCAAACGATTTGACATTCATATTTCATAATCAAACGTGACCTTATATATCCTTTTTTTTTCAGACAGGACTCTTGGTCTTAAAAAAAAAAATGATTTTACATATTTTGTGCTTGATATACTTGTGACTTAATTTGAATGGAAATAATAATTTACTTGGTATTCCTTTTTGACTCTTAATGTTATGGTTGGCGAGCCATAAAGCCTTTGTATGGCACTGAAAAAAAAAGACAAGCAAGAATGACATCAACTGTTGATAAGGCTACCTATATGTGGTTGAAAGGTCCTGACTTTATCTAAAATCTGGCCCTTCTGGCTCTCAAGAAATTGGTCTAAGATTCCCAAGAACACAACACTTTGATAAATCAATCATATTCTGCAAATCATTAAATATTATCATTAGTTGCATTTTACCTTTCATAAAGTTTAATTGTTATTAGGCCAAATGCTTCCAGACAAAGAATGATCTCACGTGGACTATGTAAAATGATATAAAATGCTAATTGTGTATCCTGCACTAAATAGATGCCATGGATAATTATTAATACAATAATATAAGGTAATCGTGCAAAATTCAATCACAATTTCATCCAAAATGGGTTGATGCAATTACACAAATCATATACATGTGCATAGACTTTATCATATACATGAAACGTATTAGTACTTCCAGGATAGAACCACAATAATTTATTTACTACTTAGCTTTCAGAATCAACTGCCCATTCATATGTCATGAAAGATTAGTAACATAAGTTTGACTAAGCAATTCCATCCATTGATATTTAACTATTCAGTTGATTTTGGGTGATCTATTTGAAGTGTTAGTGCAGAGATTTCTGAGTCTTTTGAATGTATCATTTTGCAGAATTAGGCCTACTAAAATTACTAGTCCTAATTTCTGGGCAAGGAATGTCTGATCTCACCACTGACAGTCTCACACAATACAGGCATCAATGTTTTCAGACATCTAAATTTCCTGTTTATTTATAATATCCACATTACCAGGGCTACATTAGTCATTACCGGTCTACCCTGTCAGAATATGAGTCTCAATCTGAGTAGGCAATAATATCACTGCTCATACATGGATAGCTTTATCTTGAAATAGCTATGTTGTAATTCACATGAAATATATTATTCTATAGATAAATTTTGCAACATATTGTTTCTCGTAACTTCAATATTCCTTGATAGACTGCCTGACATTGCAGTGTACTCTAATTTTATTATACTTCCTGATGTCTATTAAATTAATTGCAGGACAATAATTATCAAAATTGTGATAGGCTATTTTGTGTTAGCCTACCTCAAAGAATTCATTTCTATGAATTACATAATACCATCATGAGTGTAAGTGAATGAATCATTAATATTTTGTTATGCGGATAAAAGCAATAGTATTTCTGAATAAAGCAATGACAATTTTCAAATGGTCAAACCATAAAATATGTTCAGATGGCAAATTGAAATTCAAAAAAGTTGTGCTAGGTACTAGATATTTCACTAAAACACTTGGACTTTCTAATTCATAAAGGTTTCCTGAACTTAATAGAGTTACGTTAAAGGTGCTAATCACTGCAATTTACAGTAGAATTTCATAATAAATCTGACGACAAATATCATAGTAGACCCATCATGTGGGTACTCATTTTAAAGCTCTTGACAAGAGGAATCCAATGGTACTATTTGTTTTTTTATATGTCTAATAGTCACTAAACGCGGTAGACGTAAACGTTCTCGCGAGCGTTTTAAATCACCAAAACTTCAAGGCATATGTCAAGGGGGGTAGCACAAGTCAGATTTTCGAAAAAATGGATTTTATGTCAATGGGGGACCCAATGGCACAAATTGGGCTGGTATACATATTGAATTTCCCAAAAAAGCAAATTAAGTCCCCCCCCCTATTTATATGCTTTAAATTTTTTAATGTCAGGCAGATAATCACAGCATAATTTGAGGTGTAAGGGATGAAAAAAAATCGACGCTCATGTTGTAATGAATCAAATATCATTGTGAAAGAAATAAGTTATCTGACTTATTAGTAAAAATATGTCATTCCTGATAGTAGTAGTGTGGGCGTAACCCCATGTGTTAGACCTGGGTTCATTGATTGGCTCATTCAAGAATGCACACCTAGCATACAAGCCCTCTGAGTCAGGCTGGGAACTTGGCATCTGAACAGCAAATAGTGTACTGCTAATATGTGGGTCATAGTATCTGAAAAAGAGTTTTTTTTACGAAGGTAGACCTATTATGTTAAGTAGTGAACTTATATCCAATAAGCAATCAGGCAGAATGTCATGCAACTGTAATGAAGACATCATTTCTGTCAAATCAGTGGTCCTTGTTATGGATATGATCTGAATCTAAAGTATCTTTTCCAAAATTTTGTGCAATAGGCTTTAAAATGTATGACTTGTGTCCTTTCAAATTTCTCGTCTTCTTTTGGGGGGGGGGCATGCTGTCCTGGAAGAACTTATAGTTCTGTTCACAGATTCATGACAATGAAAAAAAATTCTCATGCACTGCGAAATTTTAATCTTCAAGTTTGTTTTGCTTTGCTTTGTAGTGAAATGACAAATTTCCAAGGTGCCTCCCACCCCATGTAACACCACTGCAAAGCTTTTACTTCCATTGAAACTAATTTGTGTCAGTGATCCTAATTTAGAGATGAAAGGATTGATGCATCTGAAGAACTCTTTTGCACACAATGTAGAAATATCTAAAGATGAGTTATGTTGGCAGTTATGTTGGCAGTTATGTTGGTAGCATGTAGAAGTCTCAGATTACCTTTTTGAATGATAGTCAGTGTAACCCAGCTATTGATCTTGCCAGTTTGTTAATAAACCATTTTCGAGCAATTTTGCTTCTGTGAACAGTCTTTCCCTTAAAGACATTCAAGGAAAACCATCCCTTAACTTACTTTGCACTGAAGATACAATGATGTTTTTTCAAAAGCACTTTAAAATTATATTAATTAATTAATTAATTAATAAATATTTTGCTTGATACTACAAATGCTTGAAGAGATAGATTATTCAGGAATATCTCTGAAGAAAACTGAGCCTAAAGTAACTCTCAAATTTATAATAGTTATGTTGCAAATACTCCAAAAATGTATTCAATGTTTATAATCAATAATGTAGCTATATAGCATCAAGTCAGTTTTCTTGCTCACATAACATGAGATGTTTCGTAATATCCTCGCAGTTAAGACATGCTACTCAGAAAAGATAGTAGCCTGACATTGCACCTTGGTTTTTGGCGGGTCGCAGATAATTCCACTAATTTTCCGGCTTGATTTTACGGCACCTTATACTTTGGACATGTTGCATTAAATAACTTCAAGATAGCACATTACTCCATGATTATGTCGTCACTATGTCAAATAAAGCAGGCATTTAATCATATCTTATGGTTATTGCATTAATGGTATGGTAGTTCTTCTTGATTCGCAGATTAATTATCTAAATCCAATGTGGTTTCATGATCACAAAGTGCAGCCTTACTATGGTAATTAATTTTGGGATACCTTAATTAGGTTTAGGAACTGTTTTATGAGATAACTCGACGCCTGATTTCACAAACATGTAAAATTATTCATGTTATCAGACATGTGAGCTGTGATGCAGTATATGATATGCACATTGTAATGTGAGACATTATCAAATATGTGTCATGTCTCAATGAAATGGGATGAAATATGTATTTTGCAACATTTGATAAATTATATATATTTGTGGCACAGATGATTTATGAGATGTGTTAGCAAAACATGTGTATGTTTTTTTTATTGGATATTTCAAATATGTTGTATCATGAAAGTGCATGTATGCAATTCTGAATGACAAATTTGAAAATGGATTGAATTTTGCAATTTTGCACGTGTTTTGTTATTTTTCTTGAATGTATTGTGTTTCTGACAATAGCTTACTTGTGTAATGACAATGAAGTATGACAATGGAATTACATTAGGGTGTCTCATTTTTCGAACTTTTTTCCGGATCACGCTAGTCTTTAAACCAATTGATCTCCTATGTGAACAGACCACGCAGTCCAAATTTCAGCGAAATCCATTGATATTTAGACCCCCCCCTACCAACTTCTATTTTGGGGCTATTTTTACCATTCGCGAGTACAGTAAAAATGTCATTTTCGTATGGAAAAACATGAATTACAGACATATTTTACCTATTAAGGTTGCTTAAAAGGTACAGTGAGGTGCCTGCTGGGTACTGCTCTCATGTCCATCAACTTCATCCCATATCATGTAATCTATAGGCATTTTAAGGGCAAAAAATCGCTAAATTAAGCTAAAATCCTTGTAAAATTGCACCAATTATCTAATCTTGTACCTACTAAGCTTGGTAAATTAATGAGATTTTGTAGTTTAAGGAGGGGAGGAATTCTATAAAGTTTGAAGAATTAAGAATTACAGTTAAGGGATATCTTATTCATTCAATGGTCTCTAAAAATGTTAACAAAAGCTAAGGCATTACTGAGGGCTTGGTTAAACCAAGGAGTATTGAGCGCTTCAGACTACTCAGCCGCAGATTCTTGTTATGTGCACTAGGCACCTCCCTCACCTTTCCCGCCAGCCGCTCCTCGGTCACTGTGGTTGATTGTTGTCCAAGTGGTTCACAGGTTCTAATCCGCTCGTCCTATATAAGAACGTTCTTCGCAGCTCCTCGCTGTCGCTTTTGTTAACGAACAGTGCACGGAGCACATCGTTGCTATACTAATTCTGCACGAGGCCATGCTGCTAGGCCATTCATCGATTCATTATCATCTTTCTTCTAACCCTATGAGACCAGTTGGGTAAGCCCTAGCCTTTCACGCTGTGTTGTTGGACAGTCCCTGGATCACGTTTGCAGTCCGGCTAAGTTTGGGCCCACTGCTTGAAGTCCGTGTCCGAACACGTGGTCAGCGCTTCCAACTGCGCACTTGAACTGAGCCAAACTCCATGTCTGACGGAGATTGTGGATTGTGAGGACCGAGGAGTGAATTAAGGGCGGGCTGGTTGTCTGATAAGCCAATTGTGGTCTGGAAGGGTGGCAGCTGTTTTTACAAACTTTCACGTGCAGTTGGTGGTAGCCCAACGCCTGGGTACCCCTGTTAAGCGACTATTTTCGTCTGGTGAGCCTTCATTTTTGTGAACAGACGAAGCACACCTGGATTCTCGCCTAGGGAACGGCCAGATTTATCATGGGAAGGAAGCATCGTACACGGCACTGCACGAAGTGCGGAAAACCTTGCAGTGGACACGTGGGCCCAACCGGGAAGGGTTGTGGAGTCCTGAATGCCATCCATTTCAGGAAGAATCTACCTGCGCAGACCCCCCCCCTCAGTTTCACATGGTTGACGAGGTGGGCGAAACGTCACTGATGGATTTCCAGGACGATTTTCTGCACTCCAGGGACGCTGCATCGGTCCCTAACGTAGGGCATGCACGCGTGGCTTTTGACACCCCCCAGCCTTCTACGTCTCAGCAGTATCGGCCCATGATGTCTCATCACCCCCCCCAAACAGTGCATTTTGCAGCCTCGATGAACGACTCCCCTGACAGTCAGGCCTCGGCAATGCACAGCAGTTCGTACCTGCCTCGTTCTACACCCAACCCGGGCTCTGTCCCGCCTCACGACACCAGAGGACATGGACCCCCCCACCACTCGTGGCCCGGGAACAGCCCCGTGGGATTTTACGCGCCACGTGCCCCGCCCCCTGTGAATCGTGTCCCGGTGGCACTGCTCGTTGACATTCGACCCGTTTCTCGGGAGGGGCCCTATTGCCCCCCGGGTCCTTACAACCCAAGGATGGACAATACCCACAACGGAGGATACTATCACGCTCATGTAGAGCATGGCCAGCCCCAGCATGGACACGGTTCCTATGGGCTCAACTATGACTTTAGGGCCTCGAGTGCCCCCCAGGGAGCCAGCAACTGGCCTAACACTTACTTTCCACCGAATGTAAGCGCTATGCCGCTTGATGTTGGTACCGAATTTTTGTCTCAGGATTCTGTCACAAGTGCCTTAAATGGTGAGTGCGTTTCGCTTGAAAATTTTGTTGACAGCAGCATTGATTCAGATGAGATTAAATCTTACGTAGACTCGAGTGGAAATGTAAATGTCAAGGCCATGAGAGGCCGTAGTAAAATCGTTTCGTTTTACAAATGGCTTGAAGGGTGGATCACTTATATGATCCTAATGACTAGAGTACATGGATTCAATGTGTTTTATCAGATGGCTAGATATTTGACGTTTGTATTGAATGTGGTACAGAAATTCAAAATTGCAAATGTACTGGCATACGATGCTAAACATCGCCAGCGGCTTGCCCAGTCTAGAGATATGGGATTTGCTAAGTTAGACCATGAGCTATACGTCACCACCTTTGACCACAGCGCCACCAAATCTAGCGGCAAGTGCCAGAAGTGCGGCGGCCTTGACCATGCCTCACAAGAATGCGCTCGCAGGGGCGTAGCCAAGAGCAATTTTCGTGCCCAGGGGTCAGGCGGAGCCAAACCAGGCACCGATAAAGACGAGGTGTGCTACATGTACCAATTTCAGAAATGTAGATGGGCAGATAAATGCAGGAGAAAGCACGTGTGCGCAACATGTGGAGGCCCCAGTCCCCAGTCCACCTGCACAGGTGTCAAGTGTAAATCCGCCCCACTTAGTGCGCTGGTCACCAGCGCTTGACGTTCCCTTTTGGGAACACTTCCTCCCCCTAGTATACTCTCCACTAGAAGCGTCGACTATTTTAGATAGCATAATTTCTGGAGTTAGAATAGGCCGTCCACCGGCAGATAGCGTGATTGTAAGTCACAACTGGCCCTCGGCCATTGAGTTTTCTGAGCAAGTTGGCTCTATTATTGCAGCAGACCTCGAGGCTGGCAAGCTCTTAGGCCCCTTTCTAGATCCGCCCTTTCACAATTACATCGTATCACCGCTTGGGGCGTTTCAGAAACGAAATTCATCTAAAGTTAGATTAATACACGACTTGTCTTACCCTTCACAGGGATCAGTCAACTCTTTGATCGACATGGCCGATTTCACTTTATCTTATGCCTCTATACACCGCTGTGGAGATTATCACTAAGTTAGACGCTCCCTCTATTTATTTGTCTAAAATGGACTTGAAAGATGCGTATAAAACGGTATTTATTTCTCCATCGGATTGGCACCTGATGGGATTTACCTGGCACGACCCAGCAGGTCGATGTCAGTTCTATTTCTCCAAAGTCTTAAACTTTGGATTAAGGTCCGCACCGTTTTTATTCGATTCAATCGCATCTCCCTTGGAAAAAATCATGCAGTATCAGGGAGTTAGCAAGTCATTAATTAGGTAAGTCGATGATTTTTTAATCATCGCCTCCTCTTACACAAAATGTGCCACTGACTTGTCTTTGATGCTCCAGACTGCTAGGGCCTCAGGCTTTGAGATACAGGATTCCAAGGTGACAGCACCTGCTCAGGTGATAGAATTTTTAGGCATAATAATCGATACAGAGAGGGGGGAACTTAGGATATCCCAGGAGCGGTTGCTCGACCTCAAGGGTGAGGCCGAGCATTGGTTGCAGCTTGGGGTTGTAACCAAACGAAAGCTTCTAAGTATACTGGGAAAATGCTCTTTTGCGGCGCGGGTGATCAGGACCGGGCGCCCCTTTTTAGCTAGGCTTTTTCATGCTGCCAATTCAGTGGCCCCCCTTCACTATAGGATTCGTTTGACCAAGGAGGCTCGGTCTGACCTTAGGTGGTGGGCAGCCTGTATAGAGTCCCATAACGGTGTCACAATTTACAAGCCAGACTGGAGCGCGAATATCAGCCATATCTGGACTGACGCATCCTCGCTCGGATATGGTGGTTATAATGGCCATGAATGGTTTTCACTCTCTTATACCGGGTCGTTAGCATGGTTAAAGGACCACTCTATAAATTGGAGAGAGATGCATGCCGCGGTCTCAGCTCTTTACACCTGGGGCCCGGCATGCAGGAACTCGAATATAATATTTCACATCGACAATACCACTGCGTGTGCGATATTTAACAAGGCCTATTCCCCAGTGCCAAGCCTAATGTTTTTCGCACGACATTGGTTCATGGCCGTGGAAAAGTTCAATCTGAACGTAGCCCCAGTGTATATAGCCACTCAAGACAACACGGAGGCTGACGATCTTAGCCGACTTCGTGTTGCCGAGTTCCTTGACTCCAACCCCCACTCGTCCCCCACTCCCACTTGGCCCGATGACTCGTTCATGGCTGTTCATTTTTAACTTCGGTTCTTTACAGGCTTGGACTCTAGAGTCGCAGCCCTGATTTCTGCAGGGTGGGCCCCACAGACCCGGGCTGCTTATGCAACTGCCGTTGCTCGCTACTCCCGTTTTGTCTCCTCCTTTAACCTTCGCCCTTTCCCTCTGGACGAACAAAAGACACTTAGGTTCGTAGCGTTCCTTGCTTCACAAAATTTATCTAGTTCTACTGTAGCTAACTACTTGTCTGGCATTAGAGCCTGGGCTTTGGCACTAGGGGGCGCTGACCCCGAGCTGTGGACGCCTCGTGTCCGCCTAGCGGTTAAAGCCATATCCAGAGCAGAACCACATCCGAGACAGGTCGAACCCATAACCCACTCAATTCTCAGTGACATGCTTTCCCTCCTTTATTTTAAAAGAGAGAATCTCGTTTTAGCATCTGCAATTACGTTGCATTACTTTGCATGCTTACGAGCGTCTGAGCTTTGTGTGAATCCACTTTCGGGGTGGGCCCCTCTTAGGTCCTCCATTCGACTATCGTCCTCCACTACCATGGTTTACTCTGTTCCGACATCTAAGAATGCTCCTAAAGGATTCGAGGCCCATATTGGATGCTCCGGACAACCAGTTTGCGCCCTTTGCACTATGAAGTGTTATCTTCACAGCTTTCCAGCCCCTCCATCCTCCTACTTATTTCCAATCAACGGGGGCGCACCACTCGATTACCCTTCTTACAACAATTACATCAAAGGGTTAATTAGAACCCTGGGCTTAGACCATACCCGCTATTCCACCCACTCACTTAGAGCGGGAGCTGCGACACAAGCAGCAAATAGTGGCTTATCCAACCTAGATATCCAGCGCCTAGGTAGATGGCGCTCAGACGCCTACAAAACCTACTTACGCCCTCCTCCTTCCTCTTATGCCTTTTTCGCCCCTCATCTCGTAACACATCACTAGTTCTGCAGCATGGTCTCAAAAGCACCACTGCACTCAAAAAAATTAACCTTTCACACAATGCTCTTGGGTATATACCTTGTTTTGGGTGTGCCCGAGCATTGCATCTATGTTAATCTATCTGTGTGTACTTCCTTCTCCTTGTCCATGTTATCTGATCTTGGTATGTATGTGTATGTCTGATGTGAGCTTCGTCTCCTATGTGTGTCCTTGTTTTGCGATGAATAAACGCACTGCGGCCATCTTCAATTTAATCCATGAGTTTGTCCTGAATTTGCTCAATGAGGGCTTGGTTAAACCAAGGAGTATTGAGCGCTTCGGACTACTCAGCCGCAGATTCTTGTTATGTGCACTAGGCACCTCCCTCACCTTTCCCGCCAGCCGCTCCTCGGTCACTGTGGTTGATTGTTGTCCAAGTGGTTCACAGGTTCTAATCCGCTCGTCCTATATAAGAACGTTCTTCGCAGCTCCTCGCTGTCGCTTTTGTTAACGAACACCCGCCCACCTCAAAAACCAATTGTTAATCTTAAAAACCAAAATGGGTCTTTGATAAACGTCAATTATTCTAGTTTTAATTTACATATATATACACATCGTATTGTAATTCCTAAATGATGTATAGTATAAGATTCATAAATATCCACAAAATTTTATTATTCCAATGTTATTGAATTTAAAAATGTTATTGAATTTGAAAATTGATGTACTTGTTGATTATAAAAATTGATGTACTTAAATTTTGGAATTGTATATCCACACTGTAAAATTGATGTACCAGAATGTTCTGTGAACTACAGTGCCCTCAGGACTTGACCAGGAACGGCTGTGAACGGGCTATTATTGATTGATTTCATGTGTTACTTTAAACAAAGACATTAGAGTCATCTGACAATCGCATTGCTCAATGACCTTCGGGTACGGCTCAACAAAGACACTGAGTATCTTAGATACCTTCAAAATCTAATGAACTATATATTGTCTCTATATTGTTTAATTACACTACTGCTCGATGGGGTGTGCCCGAGCATTGCATATATGTTAATCTATCTGTGTGTACTTCCTTCTCCTTGTCCATGTTATCTGATCTTGGTATGTATGTGTATGTCTGATGTGAGCTTCGTCTCCTATGTGTGTCCTTGTTTTGCGATGAATAAACGCACTGCGGCCATCTTCAATTTAATCCATGAGTTTGTCCTGAATTTGCTCAAAGGCATACTGATCCGTCCGTTTTCATCAATTAAATAATAACAGCTGTGAAATGAGATAAGAGAAAAAATATTCTAGTATACTGAGTTACTTGTAACTAGCTAATGAAAAATTTGACACCTGATAATACAGGCTCTCAGAAATTCATTATTTGAATCCATGCATGGCCATTTGGCTCCATCAGAGATAACTCCATCGAATGCAGTCTGATTGTTTGTGAATGCGATTGCGAGTAAATAATTTAATATAGGCCTACACTCTGGAAGTTAAATATCTCAATCCAGTTATTGTGGTCTCCAATATGTCCATGGTTTAATCTAATATTAGGGATAAAATGAAGCAATATTCAAAATTATTGAAAATATGCATTTATATTCATTTGTTAGATAATTAAGGTCGTTGCTGACGTGTTGTCTGGAGCCAATTAATGATTCAGTTTCACAACTTCCATTCAAAAAAGATGTGGATGACAGAAAAAAATCACTGGTTTGGCTTGTAGAGCATTGTTGAGTTTTTTAGCGGCTGTGATCTTTCTCAGTCAATCTTAGATCTGTACCTCAAAGCATTTCGAAGTTCTTGAGTGGCATTGACCCTTTCAGATAACGTTTTGGATTATAAGAACAATTTATGAAAGGTTTTAGCTCATAATAGCTAATAGTGCTAAGAATGATATAAATGCATTTTAATCTGTTACAAAAGATGTAAGTATGCATGTAATGCCTTAGCTTTTGTTAACATTTTTAAAGACCATTGAATGAATAAGATATCCCATAACCGTAATTCTTAATTCTTCAAACTTTATAGAATTCCTCCACTCCTTAAACTACAAAATCTCATTAATTTACCAAGCTTAGTAGGTACAAGATTAGATAATTGGTGCAATTTTACAAGGATTTTAGCTTAATTTAGCGATTTTTTGCCCTTAAAATGCCTATAGATTACATGATATGGGATGAAGTTGATGGAAATGAAAGCAGTACCCAGCAGGCACCTCACTGTACCTTTTAAGCAACCTTAATAGGTAAAATATGTCTGTAATTCATGTTTTTCCATACGAAAATGACATTTTTACTGTACTCGCGAATGGTAAAAATAGCCCCAAAATAGAAGTTGGTAGGGGGGGGGTCTAAATATCAATGGATTTTGCTGAAATTTGAACTGCGTGGTCTGCTCACATAGGAGATCAATTGGTTTAAAGACTAGCGTGATCCGGAAAAAAGTTCGAAAAATGAGACACCCTAAATTACGTACACATATATGATATCATAATCATGTTAATGCAAAACTGAATAGTTTGGTTGAGCAAATACACATAATATTCATGTCATGGATATTAGATATGATGCACATACTATTACATTGTATGAAGGACATATAATTAACACAAGAGTAGTGTGAGTTGTGGTGAAAAGCAGATAATGTCATTGTCAGATTTTATAGCAAAGATCAAAGCTTATATGGGGTTACATCTTGTACATGCTCTTTATAATTTTTATTTCACCCCTTCAATAATTCTCAATCCCTATGTGTATCTTTCAATGACGTTCAAGGCAATGTTACGTCATCCGGGCTGATAATCACAGTCATATCTGGTGAATTGAAGGAATAAATTCAGAGTCCTGAAAGTCATATTGTGCTGTTATGTATCAGACAGCTGCAAATAGACTCTTCGAAGGCTCGATTTCACCAACCTAGTTTGTTTTTTAGACGACTGTTAAATACAAGTTAGACATGCTTAAATTTTAAACACATTTCACCGAGACAGTCTGGCCCGTTTTCACCAACATGGTATTAAGAGTTAAGCCTTGCGTTAACTCCTTTAAACCTGGTATAACTAAGTCCATTTCACCAAGAGTGTGCTAAGCATGTAAACCTGTCAAGGTTCAGTGAATCATAGACATTGTCACCAGACTCAAAGATCAGCCATCTCAAACTGATTTGGTGTCAAAAAGTGATTGGGCCAATGAAAACAGAACATATGTTTCTTATGAGATGGCATGAGAAATCAGTATTATAGGCCTTTGTCTTTTATATCCGCATGTTTCTGTAATTTAACAGTCACCAAGGATTTTTTCAAGAAAGATATGTCACATCATGAGATATAAAGTTTGCAAACCAAGAACACACACTTACCTAGAAAATATATTTGTTGAAGTAACTGTTGCAAATATACTAGCCATACAGCATTAAGCACTCGATTTAAAATTATTTCATGTATGAAACTATGTTTTTATAGCATTTGCCTATGATAGTCATGACACCAAATAGAGGCAATTCTTCTGTGCTGAGTTGTACAAAACCTCTGCACTTGTTGTTGGTCTTAGCACAGGGGTACTTTCGTGGGTGCAATCTATGCATCCTATATCCCCCCCCGGAAATCGGACGATTTCGGAAAATTCCAATTTAGCCTCCTGTGTGACTGGTCCACTGGGCATACATACATATATGGGTCTTAATGAAGCGATTGCATGACTAACACGCTTCACAATCCTTGAAACTGAGACGACACGAATACCACTCAAGTCACCAATGACTTGTTGCCGGTAGCAAAAAATCGCAGGCACGTCAGCCATTCTGGGTACATCAGATTTTGAGGACCCTTATCATTAGATATTCAAAGGGATTCAACCATTATTGTAGTTTCATCGTGAAAAAATGCATGACCAGCTGATATGTATTAATTTATTGTCTGAGGGGAGGGGGCTAAAGAAAAATGGATTTCTGTCACCAACACTGGACAGACAACTAATTAATTTTCTTTTTTATAAATTTCCAAGCCCACCCCTCTTTTTCTCTTACCTTGTCATGTGGCCATGTTTGGGAACTTCAGAGATTAATTGTGTTTGTAGCAGTTGAGTTGTTTAAATACTATGTGCAGACTTTCACTCAGTAAATGTTCCTTGATCCTGCTCCGCTTGAGTGATTGGCTTAGCCAGACCAGGTCTTAGCTAAGACCTGGCATAACTCTTAATACCATGTTGGTGAAAACGGGCCTCTGACTTTAACGTCCTGTTTAAAATTCAATAAATTTAGACCTAGTCAAACCCAGGTCTAACGTGTTTAAACTTTGTCTAAGTCAAAATGTGGTAGATATATGTCAGGCTATATGGGGGACAGACCGGACAGTGACAACAGGGATGTGGAAGATTCATCCTGCTGAGTCTGAAATAGGCCTGTGGTGGATCTAGGGAGGCTTGGGGAGGGTGGGGCCTATAGGGGCTAGGGGCTAGCCCCCCCCCCTTCCCCAAATCACTTAGAGGAAAAGTAACGTTTTGAGGCAAATAAGTGATGAAGCAGATTCGAAATAATGAAAAAATTACAACACTGAAAACCCAAATACCTACCTTCAAAGTGGTTTTTATTTCCAAGAAACTTCCCAAAATTTTTCAGACCAGCTAGCTGTTCAATGTATTTTTCCTTTCTCTGTATTTCATAGCAGTGATGCAAAGATAAAATTGTAAACTGTCTACATTTTAGAATATGAATTTTTCCAAAAGTAAGGGAAATTTGTAAAGTGAAAATAATTGTGGAGATTTGAGAATCGGCGTACCACGGCGGTAGCCACTCCCAATACAAGTGGAAAATTTGGATCGTAAAATTCAGGCAAGTGTAAGAAAAATATGAGCATGGTACACCATGGTTTCAAGTGCAGCAATATTTGAAAGCCCTTGATTTTTTTTGATAATATATATGGAACAAATTCTGGAGAATTTGAATAACAAAACTTTCTGGCAGTTACTTGAAATCTGAGCATTGAGGTGAACTTCAAAAAGAAAATTTTTAGGAACCTCTTTTTAAAACTTTATGAAAAGTTTTCAAAAGTTTTAAAAATAATCTAAAAATATTATTTATTTATTTAAATTTTAATGGAAGAATGAAACAAGGGAAATTTTCAAGAATCACGTTGAATTTAGATCGTACATATAAAGAGCTGATGCTTGATTTTTTTTGACTGACAGTTACATTCTTCTCATCACATCATAGTAACTTAGGGGAGAGTGGGGCACCATGAGCCATTGGGCCCGATGAGATTTTGAATATCCGTGAGTGCTGGTGATAATTTGAAAACTTGAGTTTAAAAACAGAGGCTTCAATGTAGCAACCATGATCTTTCTTTGCAATGTCTGACCAAGAATTGAAAAAAATGCTTTTGACCAGTGAAAAGTAATATATTGAGCGCTCGATGGATCTTTTTTTCCTTGAACTTTAAGTATTTTAAAAAACATCTTGATAAAACTTATTCTGCTTTTAAAAAGAAGCTAAAGCATGTGCTAGGATGATGTCATGACATTGGTACTGGGATAAACTGGAAATTGGCGAAATGCACCAATAGATGAAATTTACAAATGGGGCACCATGAGCCATTTGAGATGGGGCACCTTGAGCCAGTTTAAATGAAGTTTATATTAATGTTCCTCCCTCATGCAATTAAAGCTTAGTTGCCAACCATTAAAACTTTAGGCTCACTGGCGCAAAAGGCTAAAAATGTCTCATGGTGCCCCAATCTCCCCATTCTGAAAAACTGAAAAATTATTTCTTTTTTCCCCTTGACATGACCCAGGGGCCAACCAGGTAACATTTTAGCGGCTATCTGTTTAACCCCTGCATGTGACAAACTTTTTCACTTGCAAAGTTTGTGAAGAAGCAATGGACTATTTTATCATCGCATTTAAACATTGCAGTACACCCCCCTCCCCCAGCAATGGTTTGGACTTCTTTTTTCATGTGCTGAATAAGCGTTTTCTTTCAGTTTAAAGTGTGGAACAAACTTTTTTTTTCACCAAAAATCCATCCCCCCCCCTCGAGGGAGGGATAGCTTGGTCAGCACCCAATGGTGCCACCAAAAACAGCATGGTTGGTTTATGGATGAGACACTCCCAACTGGGTTTGTTGGTGTGAACAACATTACTTAATTGTGCTATTTCTACTTATTTGACTGTTTAAACTTAAATAAACACTGTCTTCCTAGACTGAGTTAAGAAAAAAATAAACATCCGTGGTGAAATGTATTTAATTTGGACAGTGTTTAAAGGTTAAACAATGTCTATGGAGACTAGGTCTAACTACTTAGACTGCCAATTTTAAACATTGTTGGTGAAATCGAGCCTTCCAGTTTGTCTTCTAAAACCCTCGCTACGTCCTTGTGTGTAATTAATAGGGAAAGGGGCTTTAAGCTGCTTCCTATTTCTTCTTGTGGGTAATTCATGGCTTTCTTCCTTCAAAGCTCCCTTGCCTTTTGTGAACACAACTTATCTCCTTTTTTTGTTATGTCAAATGAAGTTGACTAAGACATCCAGTGAATGAACTTACGACCGGAACCAGGGAGAATTAATTGATGGATGATTGGGGCCCATACATCTTGTATTTATGCATTATGCCAGGCTAACAAAACAGAAGGACCAGCAGTGAATCGTTGGAAAGCAGACACCAGGCAAATTCTACACATGTCTAGCAGGTCACAATGGCATGTAACCACGCCATTTATAGGATCGCCAATACCACAGATACCAAATGATGAGACAGAAGGGTAAAGGTTCAACATGGGGAGTGCCTCTTTGAAAAGAACAATCGATGTTTTTGTCTTTGTACTTAGATTTAGACTAGTGTCAATGAACAAGGATTAGATGCCAGTTGGACTCAAGGCTGATTGAAATGTTTCTTCATCTGATAAGATTTTATTAAAGCATTAAATAGTAATTATTGGACATAAAAGAGGAAATGAGGTAGACAAGTCAGGACTCATGATGGGAGAACAACCTTACAATGCAAACAATACAACGGGGATTATCAATTATATTGAGTTTTTTAAATTTACCATTACTCAAAGAATGCTGGGCAAAATATTACAGAAAAACAAAGTAAAAATACATAAAGACAGCTTGGAAGTCCAATGTCACAGATTATCAGACGCTGGTAACATCGTCTAACACCATTACAAAGATGTCTTTGCACGGCTCTTGGCCTTTCCGTGACATTTGCCTTCCACCTGAGGATGTTTCATTAACTTTTCATGGCACTAAATCTATTTGTCCGTTTACAGAGCTTGTTTCTCCACACAAAAGCATTTTTCTTTCTGTCAAAGTATCAGAATGATGTAGAATCCTCTAACGTAAATTGCCATAGACTTGGATTTTCAACACTACCTGATAATACACATAGAAATATTTAAATATCACTAAAACATATAAGTCAGAGGATTCAGGGAAAACACAAGGATATATTGTTCACAAAATGCAAAATGGAACCAGTAAAATCATGAGTACTCACATTGCTTTTTATCCTACAGTTTTGACATTTAACTAAGGGTTACAAGTGGAAGTTGTTGTAATTGCACATTGTATTGTAAAGGAACTAAGTTATGATATTATTGTATTATGCTTTAAGCTATTCCACACTAATTTCGTACATCGTACAGTATGAACATGGACGATGATAGAAAAATAATCTGTGACGCAATGTAAAATATTTTTATTGAATGGCCTGCGTTGACTCCTTGTGATTCTACAAACCAGAAGCTGTTTGTGTGGTCTACTTGACTTTTGATCAAAAGATTCACAAAGTTTGAACTTACTTAATTATATTATGCCTGCTCTTTTAAAGTCCAAAGGACTGTTTTAAAATCATCTCAATCAAAGTATTTGTACTTCCAAATGAAATATTTTCCTACTGTAAACTTTTAATACTCAGTTGCTTAAATGAAATGACTTTAGAGCAGTGGAGGCTAAATCACGTGTTTTTGAACTCTCAAGAGACCAGGTCTTGACTTTGCTGCATTCTGATGGATTTGTCTGGGATGTAATGATGTTTTTTTTTCCTGTATAGACTTGCTTTGAAAAAATAGTAATAGTGTGGCTGGAGTAAAGAAAAGTTCACAAGAAGAAAATTCCCTCCCATGCCATGAACCTTTTGGTGTAGTTTCAATACATTTGTCTTTCTTTTGCTTTATTTTGGCATCATGTAAGTTGACATCAGGCAAAAGTTTCTAAACTTATCACCTCTGGGGAATTTATTGATGACCAATTTGCATCATTGACGGCAAAGGATGGTCCTAGTCAGACGGGATTCATCACAAATGATTATGTTCAAACCATTTCAATAATCACCTGTGATATGTTCTTGTATGACCAATAAATCATGATATCCATTTCTACACACATAATGAGATCACTGATGTGTTACCGGTGTACATTGTGCAATATTCTCTCCAGACTCTCCTTCAATCGAAGAAAGATGAAAGTTCTTTGCAGCAATATGATACAATCACAGTGTTCCATCTCTTTCATCTAATCTTATAAGTACTATGATATGAGCACTATTATATAATACAGTCTTGGCCAAATCAATTGACCCTAGCTTTGCTCAGCACTTGGGAATAATGAGACAAAAGGGAGGACTACTTCGGGAATCTTATGCCTAGTTCACACGAGAGTGGTTAAGTGACGGCGAAGTTGTAGAGGTGCCAGGAACTTCAGATTCGCCAACTTTCGGCGTTTCAAGTCTTTTTTGGACAATTATATAATCAATTAGAGGTTCTAAATCGTCGTTGATGGTTCCTATTACGACGAGGCACTCGTTTTCTACGCCGAATCGCTCGTAATTACGGACGAGGCAAGAAGAGACTTGTGTCGGCGAGTTGTCAGGAGCCTCGTCGCAGTTCCATTGCTTCAATGTTAAACTAGATTCGCCCAAGGAGTCTCTTGGTTCGCCCAATCTGCCTCTAACTTCGCCCTAGCATCCTCTTACTTCGTCCTAATCTTCAATTACGCCCAAGCAAATACATTTTACGGTGAAGCAAGTAGCTGTTTCGGCGTTTCAACAGCCTGTTTGCGTCGGCGAGTTGTTCTCTTTTTTCGCCGAAGTTCCATTGACTCAATGATAAGTAGCCTCGCCCAACCTGCCTCTAACTTCGCCCAACCTGTCTCTAACTTCGCCCAACCTGTCTCTAACTTCGCCCAATCATTTTGGGGGTCTTTCTGGTCTTTTGCATCGTGGCTTCTTCCTTCGTAAAGATTCAACCGGTTGAATCTTTCGTGAAGCAAGTTCTTGCTTCACTAACCTGTCACGTGACTTCTAGGAACTTTTGGCGAGGAAGTTTAAGAAGCGCCGTAGACGAAAATATCGTCGCCGAATTGTTGAATGTAGCTTAAGAACCTCCCACTTTCCTGGAAAAGCAAGAAGCGCCGCAACAGGAACCCTCTGTTACGTCTCCATGAGAACTAGGCATTAGTCTTCTTTGTACTCAATGAACTGTGTGTCTGTGAAGGACAAAGTAAGTTATCTAGTATCTACATGTATTATCATAATTGTCTTTGATCATCTGATAAAATTATATGAAACATCATCTTGACCTGATGTGGCTTTCAGAAGAGAGAAAATTTTCAAATGCTAATGTAAAAGTAAATTCTCCAACTGCATTTGCCAATTAACTGACCATTTGAGAACCAATCGTTTAAGAATATAAGTAGTACAAAGAATTGATAAAATTGCATGCGCTTCTAAAATGTTGGGTTTACTGAGGAGATAACTGATTTGTGGGAATAGGTCAAACATTATGCTCATCCAAGTCACAACTATTTAAAAATCGCTCCAATCACTTACTGGAACAACCATCCACATGTTTGCTATAAAATAATTTTGTTTGTGGCGATAAGGAGAGAAACAATTTTCTTGCGGATAAAGAAAAACAAGATGTCATTAAATCATACAACGTACCTCCTTCTTCTGCTGTCTCAGGGAAACTTGTATAATGTATAGGCCTACCATCTTTCTAGAAAACTGCTCAGTCCAAATACATTGTACACGTATACTCTCTCTTGCAGAAATAGACGCCCTTCGTATTTAGCTTTGAAATCTCAGAGGTGGAAAATACAAAAAGATTGCTGCTCTCTTACGAGGGGCGTTCAGAAAGTTCGAGGCTTTTTTTCATATAGACACTTATTTACAATCTAGAACTTTGAATTTTTCACAGGATAAAATTAAGCATATTTGGAAAGGATTTCCAAAATTTCGGACAATTTGGACATTTCTAAGTCATTCTGTGGTTGCCATGGAAACTGAAAGTTCAGCTTCTTGGGGCAGGTAACACTGAAACCAAGAATGCCAAGAAATTTAGACTTTGAGGGACTTCTCTATGTCACTTTTATTAGTGAGATTGACAATATTTGACACAAGAAATGTGGTATTAGCTTCTAAATATGCTTTCAAGTACACTAAATGTGTGTATTCTTACACTAAACCCATGTAGGAAAGCATTCCTGCATGCCAGATTTGGTGTGAGAAATTCAGGAGGCAAAGGTGTGTTTCCCTGACTACATAAGGACTTGTGAAAGCACGGATTCACTAGTATGAACAAGAGACCAAAATGGACAGCATTATCCATCCTAGCTCTTCCTGTGACATGTTGCCTGAAATAAGTCCTGGTTTTCCCTTACTTTAGTCCATCGGGGCTATAGTTTCAGGCACTGGAGGAGAAAAGGCTTCGGATGACCGAAATTCTTTCACAGAACTTTGTTTGGAGGACTTCAAGGAACATTTACTTCAATGGGTCAGGTGTATGAATCAATGCTTTTGGTGAACTTGGGAGTATTTTTTCAGGAAAATATTATATTTCTTGTGTCAAATATTGTCAATCTCACTAATGCAAGTGAAAGAGAGAGGTCTCTCACAGCCAAAATTCATTGGCTTTAGTGGTTTCAGAATTATCTGCCCCAAGGAGCTGAACTTTCAGTTTCCATGGCAACCACAGAATGACTTAAAAATGTCCAAATTTTCAAAAATTTTGCAAATCCATTCCAAATAAGCTGAATTTTATCCTGTGAAAAATTCATAGTTCCATATTGAAAATAAGTATCCTTATAAAAAAAAGCCTCGAACTTTCTGAACGCCCCTCGTAGCAGTCCTCTTAATGGGAAACCTAAACCCTTCTGTCTCATAATTCCCAGAGCAGAATAATTCAAGGTCACAAGGTTGCAACAAGACTGCAGCAAGGTATCCCTAAGATTAGATGAAAGGGGCAGTAATTTTGTTATTTGTGGTTGCTCACAATGGTCAATGTATCCTTCCACAATAAACCTAACTCCCACAAGATTAGCAATAAGATGGCATCTGCCCCATAAATCTGTCAGTTGTATGATCATCGGGTGCAGAGAAGGTAGCTTTGTCCTTGTACTCAGGGGTGTATCTAGAAATTGCCTGAAGGGGAGGGCAATAACATAATATGGAGAATGAGCAATGTTCCGTGGTTTTCCCCATCTTTCCCATGTTACTTTTGGGCCTGAAGGGGGTGTGACCAACTGCCCCCTTCTAAATACATTACTGGTCTAAGTTCATTTGTGTGTGTGTTTTTTTAAATGTCCGCCAATGCAAAAATTTGATCTAAGATTTGTGATTTTCAGAAAAATAGCTTTGCGACATAATTTAGTGACACTATTATAAATTACAGATCAACAAGTATTGTTAAGAATGCTCCGCCAAAATCCACAATTCAAATAATTATTCTGCACAATAAACTGCTTTGTTAAGATCCCATCCCATCTAGTATTAGATTTCATGCTACATGTTGGCATATTTTATAGGAGGCTATCGTGAAACTTCCCATTGAGTAGTGAAAAGTCCCTGAGTGAGTAATAAGGCTTGATGGGAATTGTCAGGCTGTGGCATCTAAAAGTAATATGTCTTGTAAAACTCTCCTTTGAGGCAACTTGACTGCAATCACACTTTGCCTAAAGGAGGACACCAGGTTGCTGTTTATGAGTCTTTTCCATGGACTTAATACAAAGTGGTTCAATGTTTAAATCCAGATGACATGAAAGTTCTGATTTGACTTCTAAAAGTGTTAGGTGTAGATTAAATCATGTATACAGTGTACATGAGTATGTCATAGTGTGAGCTGCTCGTAGAGTGAATCATTGATAATTTTACTGATTTACATTAACATTTATAATTTGAATCTAACACTTCTAAATCACACAAAAATGTGACAGTTTTTTTCATTTTGTACTGTTTAAAAGAAATCGAAAAGGTACAAAATTACTGTCAGTCTCTTCATTCAACTTGGAAAATTCGCTAGGCTTTTCGGGCATTGTCAGAAGGGTTGTATAGGACCTGCAGGAAACATACATGTAAAAGTGTCTAAAGACTAGCTTTTGCCCAATGCACAATGAGCCACAAGTGAGTTACCATCATCTCTTCAGTCTCAGGATGCCTCAGGTGACTTTTTGAATGAAGGCTTGTTGACATATCATTTTGAAATATTAAAAAATAAGGATGTGGGTTGATAAGCCATAAAGAAATGGTGTATGTACTGGTAAGGCAAATTTAATTAAGCATCGGAAAAATTTAAAGTGTAATAGTCATACCTCCCTTATCTTTTTCATCAACATGGAGACACCTCATCAATGTAATTTTTAATTTCTTCATGCAGCTTATTTAAGCCAAATTTAATGCACCTGTTTGTTTTGGTACAAAGGAGATTGTTGTTCTCGGAAGTTCTTCTCCAAATGGTGAATCTCTACCCTTCTGTCTCATCAATTCTGGGGCAGAAGAAACCAAGGTCAATTGATTGTGCCAAGACTGACACTAAGTATCCCAGAGATGAGAATAAAAGAGACAATAACTTTGTTATACTCCTACAAAGCGTTTCTATCCTCAAGAGGTTGTCTGGAGCAGCAACGTCGACTGCATTAAGCTGATAACAGCAACTAGACAAAATGTGGCTTTAGCACAACAATGACACTCTCATTATTGGATCTACACTTAGACAACGATGCATATTACAACAGTTTCAAGAAGCATTTTTTCTACTTGCAGCATAGCATTTTGCTTTGATCTGATTTAATGTTGAACTTTCAAGAACTGACCTAATATGGAAATTGCTAAGTTGCAGGATGGAAAAGAATCACATGCTACTTGGAACTGCTGCTACAGTATGGAACCAATAGTGCAATAATTGCTACATTGACATATAGCTAAGACACTGGGGGGAGATATAGGCTAGTGGGCAGATGCAGTGAATACACCTACAAAGTTAAATACACTGATGAACTTTATCAGTTATCAATTAATCTAATCTGCTTTGAACAAAATGTGATTCTTCATCACAGTAATATAGGTGTAGGGATTGCCACTATTCCCTAAGACATGTAACATGCAATGCATTTGATTACATATTTACACGTATTGGCCAGACAAAGGCAACCATTTTGATATAAAAGAAAAGGATACTAGGAGGTGTAGGATCATAAAAGCAAGAGCTGGATTCGATTCCTTCACCCAGCTTTTGGCAGCCTAGCATATTACCACTAGACCAACCCTCTCCCCTTTGTTCTCAGACAGTGAAGAATGATCACTTGTATTTACTTTGCTGTAAATGCATCAAGGTAGCCAGCCCTATGAAAAGCCTATGAACACTCTGCCTTTCTTGAGTGCTTCCAACAGCCCAGCTTCTTGGATGTAAAGCCCAAAATATTCTAAAGAATTCTTATGAAGCCCTTTTCTTTCTTAATTACAAAGGAGGAGCTAAGGTTTCAGGGCATTGTTGGTAGAGTGATGTCTGACCTTCAGGCAAACTGTCAAGTGTCCAGAGATTAGTGGCTGCCTGGAACACAACAAGCTGAAAGTGAGTTATAGAACTTTCTACTTATATTTCAAAAGTTCTGGACATAAGCGGTTGCTGAAGAGTACCTACAGATGAGAAAACATAACTCAGCAATGAGGTATTAGCGGGAAATGACATTGCACGGAATTATGAGTGTGTCATAGCGCGTAATTATAATCACACATTTAGTGACATTTTCATGACATGGCAAGTGTGCCATCAAATGACCAGACCTTGGAAAGGTTGGACTTTCTGCAGGGCTGTACTTTATGACCACCACTTGTGAGATTTATTTTCATTGCTTTAATAAATCTTGGTTAAGCATGTCAACAATTATCCTAATTTGCATCACCAGTCATGTTACACAGACCATGAATTTTGGGGGGGCATTAATTTTTGACAACACTTCCATGGGGGGCAAGAAATTTTAACAAAGAAAAAAATGTTAAAAAACACGCATAAATTCATTGTATTTGGACATTTTTACGTGCAAAAGTCCGCGAAATGACGCGAATCTGTAAGGGTGGCCGTGTATAACAGTATAAGTATGTGTATATTGCTTTGTATGTCGAGGGGGGGTACTAAAAATATGCATGAAACCTAAGGGTGGAGTACTAAAAATCCGCATGAAACTCAAGGGGGGGGTATCAATTTTTGACAGGAAGTTCCAGCAAAACTCCCACCCCCCCCAGTCATAAATTCTGAACGGTCCCTAAGAGAGATACATGAAAAGAGGCCAAGATAACAGCAACATTTTTGTGTAAAGGATTTTTACTCGCTTGCAAGGCAACACTTCTTAAGTGACTTGATATTCTGTCAAATGACGTAGACCAAATGCTAAGAGCAATCAGGATACCAAAGGTAGTAATTGGATAGTAATTAGATAGTAATTGGACAGTAATTAGGACAGATGTCACTCTGATGTGGGCCAACAACAGCTGACAGACATGCCCTGGAAGCTAGGTTTCTTGCCCCAAATAGAGGGTGAACAGATGCCAAAGTTGAACTTGATACATGATAAACTGAACCAAATAAAAAACGCAAAACTATTTCCAGGGCTTTATTTTTATTTATATAATTAAGATGGGCTGTTGAGTTGATGCATATGTATAATCAGGTGTCAAAGGACTCAGTTCCGTAAAATCATTAAATTCTGACCATTGCATCTGCATCTGCGGCAATGTTTATCACATTGGGGTATGGTCATTGGACAGGGGTATTAGGTACTCAACAGAGCAAATCTAGTGTGTTCATGTGAAAGCTTGAAGAAAATGATGCAAAAGGCCACACAATTCGATTCAGTTGGTGCCACTTAACTTGTTAAAATGTTGTTGTTTGAGAAGTCAGGTCAGAGTTTGTCACACACAATGATATTGCAGTGAAACACTTCAACTATTGAAACAGGTCAAGGAACGACCTAAACACATGAAACAGAGTGAAAAAGGCATAGGGTCTATCAAAAAGACCTCTAACAACCTGAATAGCAGTCGTACGACAAACATCAGTACCATGTGGGCTTTCTTTATGCTTTTCTTACGGCGGCAGATGTAGTTGGGTCATATGTCACAATTCCGTGACCGTTGAGAGCGAAGTAAGGTTTTATGATGGATTTGTCATCTATAAAGGTTTATCTAAAAATTGAGCGGGATGACCCTCCCAAAAGTGCGGGCTAACTCCGTGAGAGGCCTAAATCCAAAATGGCCGCCACCGACACCTTCGGAAATTAAATTTTCAATGGTTTGAGCTACAGTGATGTGCAATACATCAATTTTGGGGTTTGTTTGGTCAAGGAATTCATATCTGGGGGTATTTTGGTGATTTGACCTATATTTGACCTAAAAATCCAAGATGGCGGCCAGTTTTCGCTAAAAATAATATTTTTTCAATGTTTCTCATATTCCTTCAATGTGAGCACTTTTGGATAGGTTGAACTATGCAGTTATTTGGTGCTTGACTGTGTTTATGAACTTTTGAGTCATTTAGAAGGACAGGAGGTTAATAATGACAGGTTAATGAGGGCATGGTTTCGGACAAATTAACTTGGTAAAATATTTGATTTTCAATGGTTTGGGCTACAATGATGTTCAATACATGGATTTTGGGGTTTTATGGGCCAAGGAATTCATATCTGGGGTTAGTTTGATGATTAGATTGTTTGTGACTGAACAAATCACAAAGTGTTTCCTAATATTGCATGGAAGAGTGTTTTTCTTCAACTTAACGGTGCGTTTCCTGAAATTGAAATTGTATCCTTCAACAAACTGATGATTTTCAGGGCCAGATTATAGAATCTAACAGATTCAGATGTCATTTCAAATGCCACCTGAGAGACCAACTCAATGGCATGAGTCAATAAATGTTGTTATGTAGAGATGGCTAATGTCATACTTCGAAAAGGTTTTGATATAGTTCTTCACTTCTCGGTTTGGTTGTCATGTTCTGTTGACTAAATTATGTGGTTATCATGTCGAATAGGGTGGCCAGAAAAAAAGACCAATTTCTGAAATTCGTATCGCATACCCCTTCATTTTATGGGAAATGGTAAAATAAGCACTGTGTTAAAATTTTAGAAAGATCCTTCGAGTCTAAGTGGTCCCCCGAAGCCACTCGGTTTCAGGCCAAAATTTACAAATAATTCATTTTTGCATAATCGCGGTTTTTAATATCTCGCTTATTATTCGACAATGATAATATATATACCATTGATCTCAGGAGAAAATTTGCTTCAATTTGAGTACCAGGAAGCTATATCTATGATAACTTTGAAGCTGGCAGGATTTTGAGTTAAGTCAAAATTTCATGTTGTCAAGCTGAAATCATTAGTCTATATTGTCAAATTTAGCTGAATTAGAATTCCTACTAAGAATAGAGTACATAAGGAACAATTCCTGTTGAAAGTGAGAATACTCACAGGTTTTCATGGTGTGATAGCCTTGTTGCAGAGACGCACAAATCTGCACTGTATATGGCAATTAAATATACATTTTTCACACATTGCCATTTTCAGACGCCCCCTCAAATTTCAATGAAGGTTGTATTTTATGATCCTGAAAGAAAATTCCACACTTGTAACAGGATCATACTTTTAAGTCTTAGAGCCATACTGATATTTAATCTTCACCTCTTAAAATTTCAAGACACCATTAAAAAACATTCGGTGGGCAGTCGTTTGTGGCAGAAAAAATCAAGTTGGCATTCACTTTAAAGTTCTCTTTCTCACAAATCCAGCCAAACTATTAATAATTCTATGCACCCTAAGGATTATTGTCCAGATGCTGCATCTCTTCTTCAAATTTATACTCACCATCTTTGTAAATATGGGCCATTATGATCTTACTGGCAATTTGAGGAAAAAAACATGTTGTGCGGTCCCTGCCCCTCCAAGTAAGCTTGGTGCAGTAATGCAGGATGTAAAGCCCTATCACCAAACACTGACAGACAATGCACCCTGAGGATTATTGTCTGCCCCTCATTTTTCAAAACATCACATGCTTTCATTGTATTATTCCCTTGTGCCATACTGGAAGCTCTGTAACATTTTTCCAAAAAATTTGAAAATCAAAGATTGGCTTACAGCTTTGAAGTTTTTTGAGATGTGTCTTATTTTGGTCATTCATGGTTATGCATTAAATTTTGAATTTTAAATATCTAATATCATAGTAGTATGCTACATTTTAAGTAGGATTCAATTTTGCAAAATTTGAAAATTTAGATAAATTATTTCAGCGGTTTACCTTGACAACATGAAATTTTGAGTTTTCTGAAATCCTGCAAGCTCCAATGTCATTATAAGTATAGCTTCCTGGTACTCAAATTGAAGCTAATTTTCTCCTGATGGTATAAATGCTGTCATTTTATGCAATAATAAGCGAGATATTTATCACCGCGATTATGCAAAAGGACATTTTTTGAAAATATTGGGCCGAAACCGAGTGGCTTTGTGGCTTTGGCGGACCACTTAGACTTGAAGGATCATTCTTAAATGTTAACAGCATGTTTATTTTACCATTTCGCAGAAAATGAATGGGTATGCGATATGAATTTAAGAATTTTTTTTTTTCGGCCACCCTAATGTCGATTTAACAATTAAACATGCCTCTATTTGAGCTACTAAGCTACTTGTAGTTCATCAGGATTACAGCATAACTTATTAATTCTTCTTGCCCATTGCAATTGCTCAGTTCAGCGGCTTTTCTTTAACAAAATCAATGGTAGCCATTCAGAAATTCTTTTTATTTCATAATCTGTATTTCAAAACCTTTAAGATAATACTTAACTAGGTTTCCTGCTGATCAGAGTTAGAGACCATTAATGCTAAAAAAAAAGCTGGGTGCAGGCTTGCCAATTGATAGCCACCAAAGGTTTCTCACATTTGTGACTAGTCATGAACCTTTGTGGTCACCCATTGACAGGCAGATGTCTCACCATTTTCATGACAATAATATCAAGTCTACCATTTAATCTATCTCATCTCAATGTTGTATGACTGTGATGATGCTCCTGCAGGTCTCTGAGAACTTGATCCCCAACAGCAAGTTAAAGCTGATGCCTTCCAGAGCAATTTTGACATTTTTGACCAGTATCTTTTCCGAGAGGCTAAAGATTTCTGGCTCTAGTCTGCATGAACTTTGAGGTTATAACCATGATATAGATGATGTCCATAGTTATGTGCTACACAACATAGTATTTAGGAAAATCTTTACTCAATATTTATGCAGTAATTCGTTACAAATACTTTTCCTGCAACCGCATTTTTTAAATGACATCCAACAGGAGGACTTATTTTATTTTTCAGAATTTATCCCTTGTGTTGAAGAAATATCAATAGCACAGTAACTCAAACTGAAGCTTGTTTAATAAATGGTTCCAAGGGCATTGTGACCATGACATTTGGTCAACAGGGCATAACAATCAAATCGAGAAGTGAGGAACGGCATAATTATGAAAACTTCTTCAAAGTACGACTTAAAGCCATTTCTACAACACAACTACACTAATTGACTCATGCCATTGAGTTGGTCTCTCATATGACTTTTAAACTAATATCGGAATTCATTAGATTATAATCTGTCCCTCATCAGTTCGTTGAGAGATACAATTTAAGGTAACACACCATTAAGTTGAAAACAAACACTCTTCCATGCAAAATTAGGAAACACTTTGTGATTTATTCAGTTACAAACTTTCTAATCATCAAACTAACCCCAGATATGAATTCCTTGGCCCATAAAACCCCAAAATCCATGTATTGAACATCATTGTAGCCCAAACCATTGAAAATCACATATTTTACGAAATTTGTCCGAAAACATGCCCTTGTTAACTTGTCATTATTAACCTCCTGTCCTTCTAAATGACTCAAAAGTTCATAAACATAGTCAAGCACCAAATAACTGCATAGTTCAACCTATCCAAAAGTGCTCACATTGAAGGAATATGAGAAACATTGAAAAAATATTATTTTTAGCGAAAACTGGCCGCCATCTTGGATTTTTATGTCAAATATAGGTCAAATCACCAAAATACCCCCAGATATGAATTCCTTGACCAAACAAACCCCAAAATTGATGTATTGCACATCACTGTAGCTCAAACCATTGAAAATTTAATTTCCGAAGGTGTCGGTGGCGGCCATTTTGGATTAAGGCCTCTCACGGAGTTAGCCCGCACTTTTGGGAGGGTCATCCCCGCTCAATTTTTAGATAAACCTTTATAGATGACAAATCCATCATAAAACCTTACTTCGCTCTCAACGGTCACGGAATTGTGATATATGACCCAACTAATGTGCGGTTGGGAGAATAGCAAAATTAGGGCACAGAAAGTGCTGATGTTTAACTCTGCAGTTGATACACAGGTTGTGTGAAGCCTTTCTAAAAGATCCTAAGCCTTTTTCACCTGCAGCTATTGTCTGGGTTGTTTGAGGACTTGTTCCCTTAGTGGCATTGTTCCATTGGAATAACATTGAGTGTGGAAAACTTTCACCTGACTCTTCAAAAATAATTTTTTTTAGCAAGTCCGGTGGCAGTAAATGAGGTGAATTGTATGGCCTTTTGCATGATTTTCTTTATGCTTTAACGTGATTTTATGGAACTGAGTCCTTTGACACCTTGTTATATATATGCATAAAACCAACAGCCTATCTGAATCATATACAGAAAAATAAAGCCCTGGCAATAGTTTTGCGTTTTTTATTTGGTTCTGTTTAGATTCAACGGCACTGAAAGTACATACATGTACAATCTGGTTGTAAGTCTACACATGTCAGTGAATATAGGCCTAAGTGCCCAGTTCAAATTGGCAAGCTTGTAGAAGACCTTTTATATTCTTAAATTTCTGCCTTTAGGAGTGAAACAACCTTTTAATTATTGTGTACCATGATATTTAAAGTTACCAAGAGGCAAATCTCAAACAGCCTCATCCTCACCTCTTGAAATGTCATAATGAAAACAATCGAGTTCAGTCATCTGAATTCTAGGTAGATATTGTGCTGTTACAATTAAATTTAATATCACGAATATGTAACCCACTGTAATGATTAAAATGAGTGACTGCGGCTCCTCAATAATGACATGTGTTACATTTGAGGAAATCTGAAATTTACATTGTATGTAGCCCTCAAAACGGTTTTGAGCTCCAGTTAAATCACAGATGGTGGTAAGCCTGGAATATGTCTATTGCGAAAATATCTACCTGTTATTTTGCTTCTAAATAATGATGCCAAAATCTGCAAATGAGCATGTTGCTGACGAAATGTAAGAACATATCTGTGCAAGTGCCTTTGAAGTGATTCCTTTTGAAAGAAACAAACGTGGATGTAAAGTTGTCTTAAAATGCCTCCTGGGTGGAAGTCTGGGCATTCAAGCAAAATGGTTCATGAAAAATCTGAAAGATCAATGGAACACTGTTGAATTGCAAGAAAAAAACACAAAAAAGAAAAACAGGTTTGTTTGTTATTGATGTTTGGGAAGTAGGCCTTCATTGCATTGGATCTTCCTGTGTCTCAACTGTTGGACCTTTCTCCGCATAGCACATTCAGGTTCAGTGTCTACAATTTCTGAAATCGGCTGTAAAATTATTGCACAAAAAAATTAACATTTTACTTGAGATTTAGATCATTTATTTGAAATGACTACTGACTTTACAGTAATGGCGTCTTCTGTCCAATTGATCGGTAGATGCAAATTTCAGTAACCATACAAAAAATAGGCTCATCTTCTTATAAAAACACTTTTAGATACTATGACCAACATTTTAGCGGAACACTATTTGCTGTTCAGATGCCAAGTTCTCAGCCTGATTTGGAAGACTTGTATGCTCAGTGCACATTCTTGAATGAGCCAATCAATGAACTCAGTTCTAAGACATGGGGTTACACCCACTCTATTACTATCAGGAATACACATTCTTAGTCATAAGGTTATAAGTCAGAGAAATCATTTCATTCATAATGGTTTTGTGGTTCATAACAAAATAAACTTAATTAAGTCTTATCATCCTTTAAGTTGGAATGCAATGATATCCAACATTAATAATTAAACATCAAAAATTATTCAAGATATACACATTATGAAAGGGCTAAACCTCACCGTCTAGAAAATGACGCCAATTTTGATTTTTGAACAACACTGTACATAGCTGACCATAACTCTGTAGACAAACCATAGTTCTGCTTCCTTCTTGGCCTTTGTTCCGTATCAACAGCCTACCATCAGTTTATTAGCCTGCTCATGTACTTGACATTTTTTCCCCACTTTTCCCCCTACTTCATTAAGCTATCTGTAAATACATGTAAACATTCTCAAGTAGTGTCCAAAGGCATGGCTCAGGCCACCTACAATCTATCAAAGTCATACCTGAGGCGTCCTGAGACTAAAGACATGGTAACTCTTTAGTAGCTTGTTGTGTTTGAGGCAGCAGCTAATCTTTGGACACTTTGACAAGTTGCCTGCAGGTCAGACATCACTCTCCTGACAACATTCAGAAGCATCAGTAATTAATAGAAAAGGCAAGGGTTTTTGGGTTTCCTACTTTCCTTTTAGCAAGCTTACGTCTTTTGATAAGTACTGTTTAAACAAAAGTATTGAAATAGCGAGCTTAATACAATCTTTTTGTTTTTCAAAATTATGCGAGGAATTCCCATGGACATAAATGTTAACGACAAAAAATGCTACTGGCTTGTAGCATGGTATTGTGTACAGTGGCTTTTTTTCAGACTGGAAAGCTTATTATTTCAACATGATATGTTATTTGGACATGGAATGTGTCTGATTGACTAGAGGAGAATGTGCAGTTTTCAGAAATATATGGTTTGATATGTGTTGGTTGATTTGCCTATCACCATAAATCAAAATTCTGCTCAAAAAACACATTTTTTGCCTTGTTTATAGCTCATTCACAAATAGTATTGCTTATAAATGGTGATTATTTTGATATTTCGACAATTTTCAAAATGAAATAATTGGTTTAGTATCACAGACTGAAACACAAAGAACATATTTAGCTAAAAAAATTATGGTTTTACAGCGTTAGGGTTCACCAGGGGAATTTTTTACATGGAGATGTCACTTAGTTTGAAAACCATTAATTTTCTTGAATGCACTTTTGATCTCTCCTGGAATATATATCCTATATATCTGGAATATTGCTAATGGCTGTCTGGAAGCCCCATAGTATCCCTCTTTCAGACCAACACTTCTTCAGTTCCTGAGACCATTACAGAGCACATTTAGGATACTTTTGCATTGCTTATGCAAATGTTCACAAGTACGTCGCGTTTTACAAATTCGTAGGTCTAGGTGTCAAAGTTTTAGAGGTAAAGTTGAAATTTTTTTACAGATATTTATGTATCAAACTGCAATATAGGACAAAATATTAAGTCTCTAATAAGTGCGTTCACAAGTACGTCGCGTTTTAAGAAAGCGACACTTCCTGCTGCTACGTCACCACGGTCGTGTGAATTGCATGGATACTTGTGAACAATCATTAGAAAACACATTTAAGAAGCCAAAAGAAAATTTTGAGAAAAATCTGAACTCAATTATGCGCAAAATTATCATATTCTAAAAATATGATAAATGAGAGAAAACTATCAAAATCCATATTTTTTCTCTTAATTATGCTATAGACAAGTAATTAAGGATTAAATCCAATATCAATAATGCCAATTTGAATTATTTTCTTCAATGGACCATGCATATATTTTCAAATGAAAACTAGTAGGGCTATTTTGGGGAGAGTCAAAAATCTGCTATTAACCTGGATCAAAACCAAGACCCAACATCCTAAATCAAATACTATGCCTAATAATTAGGTTCCCTAGAACTATAACTGACTGATTTAGAATAGAATTTCCTTATTTTGATGCCTACATCTCTATATTACATCACATGATTTCTTGTTAATTTCAGGGAATTTATCTTATCGCAATATTGAAGTGTTTAATAATTATTTGCCAATTTCAAAAGGTACAATTGATTTTCCGCTATGTTTTTCAACCATGTTCATTATTCATTTCATATTACTAGACCCCCAAATTTGGTTTTTTGTGCTGTTGTTAATCATTCATTTTCATCAGAAAATGACACTGAAATTGACTTTGGCTTGGTTTTTGTTGAGTATAGTCAATGCTATTATGACTATGGTTACCATTTTTTCCAAAGGTAGTCAACACTATATTATGAACGTTTCTTCTTGGTTTGGTGGCTTTAATACTTATACTTTTTGTGGCACAAGTGTTTTGACCAGGTGTGGAGAATTCAATTTTTGCAGGGCGAAGCTTAAGATGCAGCTCCTCACTGCCTGCAGTTCGAAATATAAAACCCCATCAAAATATACTCCAGTATGTGTATTATAAGTGCTCCAAAAATTAACTTCCTGGATTAAGTTGAAGTACTTATGTTTTTGATGAAATAAACTGTATTCCGGTTCCGTCACGATTCATCCCAGTGTACCGATTCAACCCATATTACGGAACAACGAAAGCTCATTAAGCTCAATCCTTTTGGATTTAGTTTCCCTAATATATTAGCTATCAAAATATAAGAAGTAGTTAATTGTGCTATAACTTTCATTTTTCATCATCGGTGGCCAAAATGTGTACACAATAGTGTGCTACAAGCCTACTTTTAACACAAATTTAATTACTTCACTATCCCCCATGAACAGTGGCGTCCCTATGTGCCCCCCAGGTGCCCCCCATATGAACTTTACAACTCTGGCTAAAATACACAGTTGGTATAGTTGGTGCCCCCCCAGAGAATCACGTGCCCCCCCAGGTGCCCCACCGCTTGAGACCCCCCAGTTACGCCACTGCCCGTGAACTCAACTGGAACTAGCCATGACTTATAATGCAAAAGCAATGGCACAAAGATCCTAAA
This sequence comes from Platynereis dumerilii, assembly GCA_026936325.1. Taxonomy (NCBI): domain Eukaryota; kingdom Metazoa; phylum Annelida; class Polychaeta; order Phyllodocida; family Nereididae; genus Platynereis; species Platynereis dumerilii. The sequence continues at coordinate 53,791,837 of JAPTHN010000005.1, forward strand.
ATGCATTGTTTTTAAGTATACCTTCTAATCTCCATGAATGTCATTATAGACGCTACGGAAATCACCAAAAACTGGATGTCCTCTTGAATTGGTCATAAAAACTGCTGTGCAAAATGCAACACTTAGCCTTATACCATTCGACACCTCTGTCAGCCAATCACATAACAGTATTTCAGGGGAATAATTCCCATATTCTTTGTTGTCCAGTTATCCTCTCATGTTTGACTGTTTGAGTGTTTGTCTCATGGTATAAGCCGGTTATTCACCATGGGATCAGGAATATGTGTTTATCACACCTCGGCCTAAAGGCCTCGGGTGATAAATCACATATGCCCTCTCCCGTGGTGAATAACCTTTACTTATTATGCTTTGTGTCACCCCTCTTCATTTTTCACAACAAAATCCCAGGAGTGTCAGCTTGCAGAGTTGACACATTGCTTCATATTCCAATGGACTACCAATGTTATTCTTGGGGTCTCAGTTATCACAGTCACAAACATAAATCTGAAATAAATATCATTTGCTTTGAATTTTAAAACCTTAAAATGTATGATTTTTGTCTTGTCTTGTTTTTTGATAAAATGTCCTTCTCTTCTTTCAGGAGTGGCTTGTTTTAAATATATACTATTTACCTCATATTAAGATTCAAAATTTGCTTGTGACAGTCAAAATATTAAAAAATAGTTTGCTTTGCTTTGTAAAAGAAATGACAAATTATGAAGGTTACTCCCACCCCATGTGACATCATTACAAAGCTTTTACTTCCCTAGAAACAAATTTGCATCTTAATTTGGGGATGAAAGGATTTCTGCATCTGAAGAGTTCCTTTGCACACAATGCAGAAATATCTAAAGATGAGTTATGTTGGCAGCACATGAAGTCTCAACTTATCTTTTTGAACAATATTTAGCATCACTCGAGCAGTGTTCCATTGATGTTCTAGAGTTCATCAAACCCGTTAGCTTGAATGAACAACCTACCTTTCCAAAGACTTTCAAGAAAACATCACCTTCATTCATGTTTTGAATGATTCAGGTACTTCAAAGGTGCATGGTGTGATGTTTTGAAAAGTGCTAAATGCCATTTGCCTAGAAACATATATTTGCCTGAGACACATATACACGTAGTTAAAAAGCACAAAGCAATAAAGATGTTACATATTAAAAGCACTTTACCAATTCCAATGCCAAGCGAAATGGAAATTGTGTGAGAATAATGGATTTTCAAATGCCAATTGACTCATTAAGGCTATGACGTTGCGTGCAAAACATTTCCATGGATAACCATGAGATGTTCATTCATGTGGGCTTTACGTTTTTCTCAACAGGACTTTAGAGACCTGGCTAAGCAGTTCAAACCCACCGACAGAAAAGCACATCTGCTTTTCGAACTGGAACAGTTTCTTCGGATCAATCATTCTAATATGTTTCTGAAATGGCTGCCGTGATTATTATGTTAAATTTAATATATCGAACATTGATGATTATATAACAAAAATTCAAAATGGCGCGAACTAGAAATGTGCTTTTAGGAAGTTCCTATCAATTGGTCCACCACTTAGAAAGTTGTGCCAGTTGTCCTATATTTTTAAATTTTAATTGCCCTACTATATAATGATTTAATGCAAATTACTCCCAGAAATGTAATCAGATGAACATAAAATATATAATTATTTTTCAGCTTCAACTCACAGCAATCAAAGACCCCAGCATAACAAGTGAATGACACAAAAATCAAAAGCAGCTTCTTCCATGTGCAGTTTCTTCTCCAGCATCAACAAGGCCTGTTTTTCTTTTTGCAACATCAGCATGGATAATCACTATCGTATTTCTTTTGGTACTTCACTTTGTCATGAACCATTTTGCTTGAATGCACAGTCTTCCAATAACAAGGCTTTTTTAAGAAAAACTTCACATCTAGATTCCTTTCATTAGGATTTCCCTCAAAGGCAGTGTTAAGGCACACGTTCAGGTATATTCACATCTGTAAGAAGCATGATGGCCAGAATCTCAGATAAAAAGCCAACAAGCAAAGTTTGTTATTTTCACTCATCATATATTTTATATCAGTGTCGGTGATTTGGAGCATAAAACTTTTAAAACAAGAATGAGCTATATTAACAGGTCTCATCATATAGGCAACATGTTTTAGGAGCCATTGTTGATAATTCTGCATTATTGGTCCAGGGGTGCCGGAAAGAATCACAGGCGGCAGGGGCGGTCACATGAAAAAGGGCAAATCATATTCGTGCCAATTTCACGTAGCAATAATCAACTAATAATTTTGAATATATACTTTTGTGCCTAAAATTAGTTAAATAAGGCCTCTTTAAGATCTAAAGGACACCCTTGCCCCTCCTGCCCCCCTCGGACAAGGGCAGGAGGAGCAATTGGTTCCTGCACCCCTGTATTGGTCGACTGATCAACAAGTATATATCTAACGACGTGGGCTAGGGGCACAATCAGGATTTCAAAAGTAGAAATTGGAATTATGGAAATAAGATCACTTAACTAAAACTGTCTTGAGTGATATCAAAGCCGCACAATGATTATTCATTGGATGGAGGCTCCTTTTGAATTTGGGCAATTCCTTTCAAAGTAAATGAAACTGTCTTTGGTAAATTGAAATGTCATGACACATGAGAGTTGCAAATTTGTTTCACTCCACAAGCTTAGACATTTAAACTTCAAAGATGGTCTAGAAGCTTCTAGGCTGTAGATTTTACAGGGGACAAGAAAACATCTAATTTAGACTTTCTTGAAGTTCAGAGATCTAAAAAATGTAATTGCTATTACTATATTACAATATTGTCAGCTACATGAAGATATAGGGGTCATATTTGCTAAATTATGATTATTAAAATTAATATTTAAATTTTTCAGATACTTTATAAGCATAATCTGACAGTTATTTAAAGTTGCATGCAGATATAGTTTTATTATCTTGTCTCACCAATGCCCACATTTGATTCAACATAAGGAAAAAAATTCAATCATAATCTGCCAACAGTGAATCATAACAACAGTTATGTTAGTTGAAACAAAATATGAAACAGATGTGCCACCTGCAATTGCCAAGTCTCTTTAGAATCTTTCTATTTGGCTAATAATTTTGGCAATGTGTAAGAGAAATAGTTCAGGGTGTGTAAATTACACCTGCACATTAGGGTGTGTCACTTTTCACACCAGACTTGACATTGATTATTGGATGACACCTGTGGTGCAACCCACATTGATATTATTCTTTCAGGTGACAAAATAAAGACAACAAGATATATTTTTTTTCTAAAAATCATCATATTATGCATGCTTACACTTCATATTTATGAGTTGCTGATAATGCAAGAGTACTGGCCAGCTACTCACTGCATAATGTTTCAATGTGACATGGTATCTGCCTGAAACGCTTAAAACTTCATGACTGCTGGACATCAGCACTAGACCACTTTGTATTCAGTGCATGGGTGAGACTCATAAACATGAACCTGGTGTCCTCCTTTAGGCAAAGTGTGATTGCAGTCGGGTTGCCTCAAAGGAGAGTTTTACAAGAAATATCACTTTTAGATGCCACTGCCTGACAATTCCAATCAAGCCTTATTTCTCTCAGGGACTTTTCACTACTCAATGGGAAGTTTCATGATAGTCGTCTGCTGAAAGATGCCGGCATGTGGTGTGAATTAGCAAATTACTGCATCACTAACTACGTTGTAGCAGTTGTGTTTAATTTGTTTACAAAGCAGCTTTTGACAGATAGTTATTGAAATAGTGGAATTAGCGCCCATCTGAACACATGAAAGACTCAAGACTCAAGAAGTTTATTTGTCATGAAATGCATGAAATATATACACTATGATGTTTGATGGCTATACAGTATACATAGATATATATATTTTAAAAAAGCATTACATGAGTAGGAGGACACCCCTAAGGCAACTACTTGCCGCTGACGAGGTGCCCACCTAAAATTGTTAAGGAGAGGCTCAGGCAAGGAGAGGCAGTTCAACCAAATAAAATAGTAGCGGCATAACTCAATGGAGGTTTTTCCAGTTTCTTTTTCTTATGAAGGAAGCATTAAGGTAACGTTTGTAGATCTGAAAAGATGAAATTCACATTCTCTTGAACAAAGCCTCACCTTTCTTTGATTAAGTGTTTATAAGTTGAACAAGATTACATGTATTAGCAATTTAGTATCAACTTTGGACACAAGTGAAGTCCAAGGCCACTACCACCTGCCTTGTACCCTTTGATTATATAACTGACATTTCTATGATTTATCATAAAGACATCATCTAATCTTGTGTCTCTGGTGAATTTCATTTGTTGTTGAAGTAGTACACACTGAACACTAATATCTATAACAAAGTTGTTGCTTCATTTGTTTGGTCTTATTTCAAATACATTGCCACAATCTTGGTACAATCAATTATCCTTAGTTTCCTCTGTCCTTGGTAGAAATGATGAGAAAGAAGGTTGGAGGTTCGCCATTTGAAGGACTATTTTGTACTCATACAAAGACCTTTATCTTAAAACATGATAATCATCAGCTCAACCGTTTATCCTTGCAAGAAAAACTAAGTTATCTGAAGTATGGTTACTGTCGATCAAAAAGACAGTTTAAATAGACTTAACCATAATCATCTAATTTATCTTTCATGTCTTTCAGAAAATTGTGCATAATTTTAGAAGAAAATAAGGGATGAAAAAACACAAGTTCATTTTGTTATGAACTGAAAATCATTGTGAAATAAGTTATCTGACTTATGAGTGGAAACATGTCATAGTATTAGTGTGGCGGTAACCCCATGTGTTAGACCTGAGTTCATTGATTGGCTCATTCAAGAATGCACACATCCAGCATACAAGCCCTCTGGGTCAGGCTGGGAACTTGGCATCTGAACAGCGAATAGTATACTGTTAAAATGTGGGTCATAGTATCGTAAAAAGAGTTTATTTACGAAGGTAGACCTATTATGTTGTGTTGTGAACATGCATCCACCAATCAATCAGGCGGAATGTCATGCAACTGTACTGAAGACACCATTTCTGGCAAATCAGTGGTCCTTGTTACATATATGATCTGAATCTGAATTGTCTCTTTAAATATTTTTTAAAATTTTGTGCAATAGGCTCCCTAGTGTATGATTCGTGTCCTGTCAAGTTTCTCCTCTTCTTTTGGGAGCATGCTGTCCTTGAAGAACCTATAGTTCTGTCTACAGATTCATGACAATCAATGAAAAAGTAAATTGTTGTGCTCTGTGAAATTATCATTTTCAAGTTTGTTTTGCTTTGCTTTGTAGTGAAATGACAAATTTCCAAGGTGCCTCCCACCCCATGTAACACCACTGCAAAGCTTTTACTTCCATTGAAACTAATTTGTGTCAGTGATCCTAATTTAGAGATGAAAGGATTGATGCATCTGAAGAACTCTTTTGCACACAATGTAGAAATATCTAAAGATGAGCTTCGTTGGCAGTTATGTATGTTGGCAGTTATGCTGGCAGTTATATTGACTGTTATGTTTGGCAGTGTGTAGAAGTCTCAGCCTACCTTTTTGAGTGATATTTAGTGTCACCCAAGCTATTGATCTTGCCAAGTTGGTAACAAACCATTTTCAAATGATAGGCCTGCTTCTGTTTTATTAATATTTTTTTTAATGACACTGATCTTATTCCAAGAGCACTTTAAGATTAGAATGTTTTGCTTGATACTACATGTATACGCTCAACGAGAGAGATTATTCAGGAATATAACTGAAGGCAACTGAACCTAAAGTAACTCTCAAAATTATAATAATTATGTTGTAAATACTCCAAAAATGCATTCAATGTTTATGATCAAGAGTGCAGCTGTGGCATCAAGTCAGTTTTCTTGCTCACATAACATGAGATGTTTCGTAATATCCTCTCAGTTAAGACATGCTACTCAGAAAAGATATAGCCTGACATTGCACCTTGGTTTTTGGCGAGTCGCAGATAATTCCACTAATTTTCCGGCTTGATTTTACTGCCTCTTATACTGTGGACATGTTGCATTTAATCACTTCAAGATAGCACATACTCCATGATTATGTCGTCACTATGTCAAATAAAGTAGGTCTTTAATCATATCTTATGGTTATTGCATTAATGGTACGGTAGTTCTTCTTGATTCGCAGATTAATTATCTAAAACTAATGAGGTTTCATTATCACAAAGTGTTTTTTATGGTACTGCAGCGTAACTATGGTAATTAATTTTGGGACAGCTTAATTAGGTTTAGGAACTGTTTTATGAGATAACTTGATGCCTGATCTCACAAACATGTAAAATTATTCATGGTATCTGGCATGTGAGGTGTGATGCAGTGTATTAAATGCACAGTGTAATGTGAGACATTATCAAATATGTGTCATGTCTCAATGAAATGGGATGAAATATGTATTTTGCAACATTTGATAAATTATATATATTTGTGGCACAGATGATTTATGAGATGTGTTAGCTAAGCATGTGTAAGTATTTTTTATTGGATATTTCAAATATGTTGTATCATGGAAGTGTGTGGATTCATTTCTGAAGGACAAATTGGATTTTATTTTGCAATTTTGCACGTGTTTTGTTATTTTTCTTGAAAGCATTGTGTCTCTCACAATAGCTTACTCGTGTAACAACAATGAAGTATAACAATGGAATAAGATGCACACATATGATATCATAATTATGTTAATGTACAATTGAACAGTTTGGTTGAGCAAAATACACACAATGACCATATCATGAATATTAGATATTGCACATACTATTGTGAAGGCATGGAATTTACACAGGAGCAGAGTGAGATGTAGTGTCATCTGAAATGAATATATTAAAAAACGTCTTTCAAACAGAATTAAATGCTGGCACAAAAGTTTACAAAGCATATAGCATATTTAGACTAGTGTGCTGTCAATGAACTAAGATTAGATGCTAGCTGGACGCAAGGCCGATAGAAATATTTCTTCGTCTGATAAGCTTTTACTATAGCATTGAATAGTAATTATTGGACATAAAAGAGGAAATGAGGTGGGCAATTGCTGAACTTATGGTGGGTAAACAACCTTATAATGCAAACAATACAACGGTGATTATTAATTATATTGAGGTTTTGAATTTACCCTTACTTTAAGAGTGCTGAACAAAATATTACAGAAAAGCAAAGCAAAATACATAAAGACAGCTTTGAGGTCCAATGTCACAGATTATCAGACGCAGGTAACATTGTCTAACACCATTACAAAGATGTCTTTGCACGGCTCTTGGCCTTTCCGTGACATTTGCTTTCCACCTGAGGATGTTTCATTAACTTTTCATGGCACTAAATCTATTTTTCTTTTTACAGAGCTTGTTTCTCCACACAAAAGCATTTGTCTTTCTGTCCAAGTATCAGAATGATGTAGAATCCTCTAACGTAAATTGCCATAGACTTGGATTTTTAATACTACCAGAAAATATGCGTATAAATATTTAAATATCACTAAAACATATAAGTCAGAGGATTCAGTGAAAACACAAGGATATATTGTTCACACAATGCAAAATAGAACCAGTCAAATCATAAGTACTTGCATTACTTGAAGTTTTATCCTACAGTTTTGACATTTAAGTAAGGTTACAAGTGGAAGTTGCTGTAATTGCACATTGTATTGTACAGGAACTAAGTTATGATATTATTGTATTATGCTTTAAGCTATTCCACACTAATTTCGTACATCTTATAGTATGAACATGGACGATGTTAGAAAAATAATCTGTGTCGTAATGTAAAATATTTTTATTGAATGGCCTGTGTTGACTGTTTGTGATTCTACAAACCAGAAGCTGTTTGTGTGTTCTACTAGATCTTTGATTAAAAGATTCACAAAGTTTGAACTTACTTAATTATATTATGCCTGCTCTTTTAAAGTCCAAAGGACTGTTTTTAAATCATCTCAGTCAAAGTATTTGTACTTCCAAATGAAATATTTATCCTACTGCAAACTTTTAATACTCAGTTGCTCAAATGAAATGATTTTAGAGCAGTGGAGGCCAAATCACATGTTTTTGAACTCTCAAGAGACCAGATTTTGTCTTTGCTGCATTCGGATGGATTTGTCTGGGATGTAATGAATTTTTTTTTCATTAGTAATAATGTGGCTGGAGTAGAAAAAGTTCACAAGAAGAAAATTCGCTCCCATGCCATGAACCTTTTGGTGTAGTTTAAATATGTTTTCCTTTCTTTTGCTTTATTTTGGCATCATGTAAGTTGACATCAAACAAAAGTTTCTAAACTTATCACCTCTGGGGATTTATTGATGACCAATTTGCATCATTGACTGCAAAGGATGGTCATATTCAGACGGGATTCATCACAAATAATTATGTTCAAACCATTTCAATAATCACCTGTGATATGTACTTGTTTGACCATAAATCATGACATCCATTTCTACACACATAATGAGATCACTGATGTGTTACCGGTGTACAGTGTGCAATATTCTCTCCAGACTCTCCTGCAATCGAAGAAAGATGAAAGTTCTTAGCAGCAATATAATACAATCACAGTGTTCCATCTTTTTCATCTAATCTCATGAGTACTATGATATGAGCACTATACAGTCTTGGCCAAATCAATTGACCCTAGCTTTGCTCAGCACTTGGAAATAATGAGACAAAAGGGAGGACTACTTCAGCAACAATAGTCTTCTTTGTACTCAAAGAACTGACTGTCTGTGAAGGACAAAGTAAGTTATCTAGTATCTATTATCATAATCGTCTGATAAAATTATATGAAACATTACCTTGACCTACAGTAAGTGAGTGATGTAGCTTTCAGATGAGAGAAAATTTTCAAATGCTAATGTAAAAGTAAAATCTCCAACTGCATTTGCCAATTAACTGACCATTTGAGAACCAACCGTTTAAGAATGTAAGTTGTACAAAGAATTGATAAAATTGCATGCACTTCTAAAATGTTGGGTTTACCAAGGTGAGAACTGATTTGTGGAAAAAGGTCAAACATTTTACTCATCCAAATCACAGCTATGGCAAAATCTCCCTATAATCACTTGCAGGAACAACCACCCACATGTTTGCTATAAAATAATTTTGTTTGTGGCGATAAGGAGAGAAACAATTTTCGTGCGGGTAAAGAAAACAAGATGTCATTAAATCATTCAACGTACCTCCTTCTGCTGTCTCAGGGGGCCGGCTGCCAGCAAGCGGTCTCCAAATTTTGGAAACTTGTATAGTATACCATCTTTCTAGAAAACTACTCAGTCCAAATACATTGTACAATTACACTCTCTCTTGCAGAAATAGATGTCCCTTCGTGTCAGCTTGTAAATCTCAGAGGTGGAAAATACAAAAAGATTGCTGCTCTCTTAGCGGTCCTCTTAATGGGAAACCTAAACCCTTCTGTCTCATAATTCCCAGAGCAGAATAATTCAAGGTCACAAGGTTGCAACAAGACTGCAGCAAGGTATCCCTAAGATTAGATGAAAGGGGCAGTAATTTTGTTATTTGTGGTTGCTCACAATGGTCAATGTTTCCTTCCACAATAAACCTAACTCCCACAAGATTAGCAATAAGATGGCATCTGCCCCATAAATCTGTCAGTTGTATGATCACCGGGTGCAGAGAAGGTAGCTTTGTCCTTGTACTCAAGGGAGTATCTAGAAATTTCTTGAAGGGGAGGGCAATAACATAATATGGAGAATGAGCAATGTTCCGTGGTTTTCCCCATCTTTCCCATGTTACTTTTGGGCCTGAAGGGGGTGTGACCAACTGCCCCCTTCTAAATACATTACTGGTCTAAGTTCATTTGTGTGTGTGTTTTTTTAAATGTCCGCCAATACAAAAATTTAATCTAAGATTTGTGATTTTCAGAAAAATAGCTTTGCGACTTAATTTAGTGACACTATTATAAATTACAGATCAACAAGTATTGTTAAGAATGCTCTGTCAAAATCCACAATTCAAATAATTATTCTGCATAATAAACTGTTTTGTTAAGATCCCATGCTATCTCTTTAGATTTTATGCCACATGTAGGCATATTTTATAGGAGGCTATCGTGAAACCTCCCATTGAGTACTGAAAAGTCCCTGAGTGAGTAATAAGGCTTGATGGGAATTGTCAGGCTGTGGCATCTAAAAGTAATATGTCTTGTAAAACTCTCCTTTGAGGCAACTTGACTGCAATGACACTTTGCTTAAAGGAGGACACCAGGTTGACGTTTATGAGTCTTTTTCACGGACTTAATACAAAGTGGTTCAATGTTTAAATCCAGATGACATGAAAGTTCTGATTTGACTTCTAAAAGTGTTAGGTGTAGATTAAATCATGTATACAGTGTACATGAGTATGTCATAGTGTGAGCTGCTCGTAGAGTGAATCATTGATAATTTTACTGATTTACATTAACATTTATAATTTGAATCTAACACTTCTAAATCACACAAAAATGTAACAGTGTTTTTATTTTGTACACTTTAAAAAAATCAAAAAGAATTTGTCCCAGTTATTACAGATCTCTTATAAGTGTGCCATGTTCTTTTCAACTGCCACTGTGCTCTTGTGATGTCAGTGTCAGCAATAATGATTTCACAGTTGGTATATTCACAGTTTCAGCTGTGTCACTTGGAACCCATACTGATCACACCATTACAAATCCACAATAAGCCATTAGATTGTTGCTCAACATTGATTATTCAGTTTGATGTTTTGAATAAATCCAAAAGTTACAATATATAATGCATGGATTTTGTGTATAACTGCTATCAGTTTTAGCACTTTTACAACAAAACAAATTCATTCACTCTCACATTCATTTGTTGGTCTGAGAGGTTATCATGTGCTGCACTGTCTTGGCAAAAATAATATACTCAGAAACCATTCAGAATTTAAGACCTAAGAGGGGGAGTTTTGCTTGGGGGCATCCTTATCACTGATTTCCAATAATGTTTATTTGATGATCGAATTCTTAGCCTCCTTGTCTGGCCTTTTTCCAAATTTTTGGGGAGCCACTACACCCCCCCCCTTTTCTCGTCCTCTGATATGCCCATGCAACACCGCCACGTTCCTTTAAAAAAAATCTTCCCGTCATCCCCATTCCAGTCATCAATTCTGAACAGTTTCTCTGACCCAGATCTCACCTAAAAGGCTGAAAAGCCACAAGGTGCTGCCCTCAAGGAGAAATTTCACAACAGGGCACCATGAATGTCCATGATGGATCAAGCAAGTGGCTCAAACATATCAATTTCACATGCTCCAACTGAATCAAACAACCATTCCAATGAATGCAGATTAATCAATTGTTATTCACACTAAAGACACATAAGCCTGACTTGTTGGTAGCAGTTGGAATCAACACTCAAGCTGGGAGTGCCAATAGTGATGTCAGTATGGCAATACTGACATCATCTGTGCATATATGCACATGGAACATGGCACACTTATACAAGATCTGTAATAAGTACATAATCACTGTCAGTCTCTTCATTCAACTTGGAAAATTCGCTAGGCTTTTCGGGCATTGTCAGAAGGGTTGTGTAGGACCTGCAGGTAACGTGTAAAAGTGTCTATAGATTAGCTGGTGCCTCATGCACAATGAACCACAAGTGAGTTACCACCATCTTTTCAGTCTCAGGATGCCTCGGGTGACTTTTTGAATGAAGGCTTGTTGACATATTATTTTACAATATTAGAAAATAAGGATGTGGGTTGATGAGCCATGGAGAAATGGTGCATGTAATGGTCAGGCACATTTCATTAAGCATCTGAAAAGTTTAAAGAATACTTGCCATACCCTCCTTATCTTTTTCATCAACATGAAGACACCTCATCAATGTAAATTTTGATTTCTTAATGTAGTGCCGCCAAATTTAACGTACCTGCTTGTTTTGGTACAATGGAGATTATTGTTCTCGGAAGTTCTCCTGCTGGTGAACCTCCACCCTTCTGTCTCATCATTTCTGGGACAGAAGAAACCAAGGTCAATTGATTGTGCCAAGACTGTCACAAAGTATCAAAGAGGGTGAAAGAGACAATAACTTTGTTATACTCCTACAAAGCGTCTCTGTCTTCAATAGGGTGTCTGGAGCAGCAACGTCGACTGCATCAAGCTGATAACAGCAACTAGACAAAATGTGGCTTTAGCACAACAATAACACTCTCATCATTTGATCTACACTGAGAAAACGATGCTTATTACAGCAGTTTCAAGAAGCATGCATTTTTTCTTCTTGCAGCATTGCATTTTGCTTTGATCTGATTGAACGTAGAACTTTGAAGAACTGACCTAATTATGGTAAATTTCTAAGTTTCAAGAAGGAAAAGAATCACATGCTTCTCGGAACTGCTGCTACAGCATGGAACCAATAGTGCAATAATTGCTACATTGACATATTGCTTAGACACTTGGGGAGGGGGGGGGGGTATAGACTAGTGGGCAGATGCAGTGAATACACCTACAAAGTTAAATACACTGATGAACTTTATCAGTTATCAATTAATCTAATCTACTGTGAACAAAATGTGATTCTTCATCAAAGTAATATATATATATATAGGTTTTTATTGACTATAAAGGGTCACATTTGACCAAAAAGTCAGTTAAATCGAAAGAACAAATAAAAACATGATCAATAAAACAGACAAAAATTAATAAAATCTCTAGTACTAAAGGAACTACTGCTACATGCTCATAATTCTAACTCTACCAATACTGATAATGGAATTGTTTCAGATATCACAGTAATATCTATTCTACTCTTCAACATTCATAAACAAACTATGTCAATAGATCACAGTAATAGGATAGGAATTAAGTACAGCACATATGCGGTTCAGAACCATGGTACATAGCACCAATAAGCCAGAAAATACAGAGTGAATGTTAATTTAGAATAACTATTTACAACATATATGATTAACTAAATATTTACACTATCATTTAAAAATAATAATTTCAACTTGGTGATAAAACTTCTCTGTTTCAAAGAAGAACAGCAGAATTCAATATTTCACAGACTATCAATACATAGCAGTAAGTACAATGAAATATATGCAAGGAGTAATTAAATTGAATGCTATTTACAACATATTTGTACACAATAACAATAATAATTCAGAGAAATGTATGGTATATTTACAAATAGGCCAACCACATGCAAAACAATGTGTTAGTGCCATTAGCCACCCTTGTCTTAGGTACATCTAATACTTATCACTTGCTTTTTAACGTTATGTATTATTATCCATTTTAAGAACGACATTTAGAAATTTACCTAAAGCACAGATCATGTCAGATGTTTTATTAGTTATTATTTCATGAAATTGGGTTCGTGGACTAAGTACTGTAAAGTTGTCAATTAATTTAGCCGCTATATCAAATAATTGAGATCTATTATCTTTCCAAAAAGTACAGGTCATCAGACAGTGATATTCATCTTCTACTAGTCCTGATGTGCATCTTTTACAAAATCTTTCCTCAGCGGGGATGTATGGGCGCTTGTGTCTCCCCAGCTCTATCTTTAGGTTGTGGGAACTCAATCTAAACCTGGCTATACTCCGGTATATATACTTCGGAAAATTTAAATTCAAATATGGTTCCAAGCGTAATTCTGTCTTGAATAGTTTGTATGTTCTGAGTTTGGGGTTTTTATTACTGTCATTAATCTCCATCATCATATTGTGGCCAGCTTTTTTGAATATAAGCATTGTAATTTGGCTTGAATTTAAGTCAAAGTTGGTTATTTCAAGACTGTTGAGAACCTGGCGTATTCTAGACAACCAACAAGGCTGATTTTTATGTTGCAGTGCAATTTGTATTTCATAACATTTGCGTAATAATATTGGACAGTTACCAGACTTCAGCCTGTCCCAGTACTTTATTGCTGATGCTTCTTGCCTATAGATTAATGGGAATCTCCCAGTATCTGCTAAAATTGCCAGAGTAGAAGTCTGACTTCTCACCCCAAGAAGGCTCTTAAGAAATTTCAGTTGTATTCTTTCCAGAGTGTCATTTTGTTTTATTGGGAACCAAAGCTCACTATTATATTCTAATATTGGCAAAATGTGTGTGTCAAACATTTTAAGACTAAGATTGGGTGAAAGATACCCAACCGTAGATCTTATCCGCTCTTTAAGGGCATGCATTGCTTTCTGAGCTTGAGTTGCAAGGTGATCATACATTAAATTATGTGTATTCCGGGAACCACTAATTATGTGACCTAGGTATTTGTATGATTCTACAACTTCAAGTTGTTCATTTTCAACCATGAAATCATGTTGAGTATTACCTTGTCTCTGTTTGATGTTAGAGTTAACTATCATCACTTTACTCTTTTGAGAGTTGATAAGTAAATGCCATTTTTTACAGTACATTGCCAGATTGTCTAATAGCACTTGCATTCCCGTAGCACTTTCAGATAACAGTACCAGATCATCTGCATATAACAGATGGGTGTAAGTTGTATCGTTTACTGTTAAGCCTTGATTTTGATCAAAATATTCCCCCATATCTGAAAGATATAAATTGAACAACTTTGGACTGATAATACCCCCTTGTAGGACCCCATATGTGCTCTCTATTTTTGATCCTAGCTGTCCTTCCCATCTGACTTTAGCACTTGATTTCGAGAACAAGCTTTTAATGATCTCTAAGAGTTTGCCCTGATAGCCTTGCTTTATCAGTTTGTAGTATAAAAATGTTCGGTTGATGAAATCAAAAGCTTTTGAGAAGTCTACAAAAGTGATATAAAGTTGTTTCTTCTTGGACTTTTGATATGAAATCAGTGTATCTAGAATAAATACATTATCGCTAGTTCTGCATCCCTTACAGAAGCCAAATTGATTTTCATCATTGGAATCGGTGGCCTCCGTTTGAAATATTAATCTTTTATTTACAATGGATTCAAATATTTTCCCCATACAGGCCATTAAAGTCAATTTACGGTAGTTGTCTGGCTCACTGCGGCTGCCCTTTTTATGAAGAGGTTGAATAACACCTTCAGACCACTTTTCGGGATAAACACCTTTCTCCCATATATAATTGAAGAGGATAGTTAGAGGCTGAATCATGCATTCTGATGCATATTTATAAAATTCGTTACTGATACCATCAATTCCTGGAGCTTTACCCAACTTCAGATTCTTTAATTCAGTCTCTACTTCGTGAGTAGTGATGGTCGCATCAGTCATAACTGGGTCATTAGAGGTTGATTTATTATAATTTTGCATATATTCCTCAATTTCTTGTAGGAAATGAAGATCAAATTTAAGATTGGCATTGTCAGGTGGACACTGAATACTTTTGAAATATGTTTCAAATGATTCAAGTGAAATTATACCAGTTACAGAGCCTGATGAATTTGTCTTAAGTTTATTCCAGTATTTCCAATATTCTATCGGATTATTACTCTGCATATCACAAAGGTTCTCCCTGATACCATTTTGATAATGTCTCTTTTTCTTTTGCGTTAAAGCTCTATACTCTTTCTTTAATTTAGAATAACAGTCAAGATTATGTTTTAGACTAAGATCATTATTTTTGGAGAAATTATTCAAGCTACGTTTAGATGTTTTGCATTCATTGTCAAACCATTCATTTTTAGGGAATGTGTCACCTTGAGACTTTTGATATTTCTTTTTAAAATTTTGTGAGATAGCTGTGTCTAGCAGCGAGTACATGTTATTTATGACACTATCTACCCCATTATCAGACACAATATTATTCATAAATTCATCATATATTGCTTCACATACATCACTTGTAAGAGAGGTTCTGAGACCCAACATGTTGTCAATATCAAAGACATATCTAAAGAACTTTTCTTTTGATTTACACCGCTGTCCCACTTTAGGGGCAGATTGTCTACTCAATATAAGTTGGAGGGAAAAAATCAATGGTCGGTGGTCGGAATCTGAGTTTAAGGGATCAATTCTAAAATCAGACAATTTTCTGAAACAGTATGAGTCACATATAAGATAGTCAATCAAACTTTTACCATTTGCTGTGTAGCATGTGCACATTGCAGTTGTATTATTAAAATAGCCATTCATTATCCTCATATCAGTAGATTTACATAGATCCAGTAACTCCCTACCATATTTGTTCACCTTAGGATCTTCTGAGTTGCGTTCATACCTGGGAAAGTCACATATTGCATCACTTACAGGAACATTTAACCGACTATGATTGTCATTTCCAGCGACAGATATAAAATCAGTATTATTGCCTGTCCTAGCATTAAAGTCGCCACATATAATCACATTACCTAGGGAACCGAAATGAGCTATGTCATCTTGTAGTAAATGAAATGCATTATTATCTTGAAAGCTTGACAGTGTTGATGTGGAATCTAACGGGGGAATGTAGACGCAACCTATATAAATAGGCGGGGCATCAATTTGCACGATCTTAATCCACATTGAAAAGTCTGAATTTCTAGCTACTGATATTGTACCATTATTTAAAAAGCTACTTTGAATCAGTATTCCTATACCTCCTGCCGGTTTTCTAGCTCGTGGGTGCTGAAATTTTCTTTGAAAATGCCTGAATTCAAAATTTTTAACAACGGGTTTAAAAGTGTCCAGTTTCATAGTTTCAAGAAATACGACAACCTCACAATTACTGATATAATGAACAAATTCAGGGTCACTTAGTTTATCACCTAAACCATTAATATTCCATACCATAATTCTGAAGTCACCACGAGTATTGTTATTACATTTTTGCGAATCTTGAGAATGAATTTGACTGGAATTTGAAATATGCGAGTCGACTCCTATGTCTTCAATGGGATCAATACCATTCGACAAATTGCTTGAGACAATATCATCAATATCATTCCTAATAACCTTCTCAGAATTTAGATTAGACTCAGGTCTTTTAAGATTTAAGTTATCACAAATTTTTATATCTTCATTTACATTTACATTTACAGTTATGCTCACATCATCAACTGGGTTCATATCAGATACAGTAACATCATCATGACAATTAGCAATGCTTTTTACAACTGAAAAACTCGAAGACAAATGGGTGGCAGGCAGAACACTAAACACACTGCTTCACAATGTGAGCAGCTGTACGGGCAACAAAGTCCTTTGACTGTGCAGTCATGTGAATATTGTCTTTGGTAAGTTTTGCTGCCTTGTTACAGATGTACTTGATTTTGTCCGTATCGCAGAGGCGGCAGAGAGCAGAGTTAATTTCGAGTATGCGATTATTGAGACGATAGTTCTGTTTTACATGAGGAAGACTGCTCAGTAGTAACTGCGCACCAGGAAAGGCTTTCTTCACTTCTGATACAAGCTGTCTGATATCTGTCACAACAGCACCAATATAGGTGTAAGGGATTGCCCCAATTCCCTAAGACATGTAACATGCAATGCGTTTGATTACATATTTACGTACATGTATTGGCCGGACAAAGGCAACCACTTTGAAATGGAAGAAAAGAACTGGAATGAAAATCAGGGCTTTATGTCCTGTATGTATTCACTTTTTCAGCTAATTAGAATAGGAGGTGTAGGATCATAACAGCAAGAGCTGGATTCGATCCCTTGACCCAGCTTGTGGCAGCCTAGCACATTACCACTAGACCAACCCTCTCCCCTTTGTTCTCAGACAGCGAAGAGTGATCACTTGTATTTTCTTTGCTGTAAATGCATCATGCAAGGTAGCCAGCCCTAAAAAAGCCTATTATCACTCTGCCTTTCTTCAGTCTTTACAACAACCCGGCTTCTTTGATGTAAAGCCCAAAATATTCTAAGGAATTCTTATGAAGCCCTTTTCTTTCTTAATTACAAAGGAGCAAAGGTTTCAGGGCATTGTTGGTAGAGTGATGTTGGACCTTCAGGAAAGCTGTCAAGTGTACAGAGATTAGTTGCTGCCTGGTAGACAACAAGCCGAAAGTGTGTTATAGAACTTTCTACTTATATTTCCAAAGTTCTGGACATAAGCGGTTGCTGAAGAGTACCTACAGATGAGAAAACATAACTCAGCAATGAGGTATAAGGGGGAAATGACATCGTAAGGAATTATGAGTTTGTCAATGCATGCAATTATAATGACACATTACTGACATTTTCATGACAAGGCAAGTGCGCCATCAAATGCCCAGACCTCAGTAAAATTGGACTTCAATTTTCTGCAGGGCTGTACTTTATGACCACCACTTGTGAGATTTATTTTTATTGCTTTCATAAATCTTGGTTAACCCTGTCAGCAATTATCCTAATTTGCATCACCAGTCATGTTACACAGACCATGAATTTTTGTCAACCTACTAACATTTAAGTGCTTAGTGGTTGCTTTACAGGGCCAAAGAACTTCAGGTGCCTCCTACAGAACTTATATACTATTGCTGGAGAGCTACAATAAGTGTCCACACAAGTGGCTCCCAATAATCTGCGTTTTGAATTCAATTGTGCGATTGCAACCAATACGTACAGTCCAAAGCCAAGTTTCGAAAGTTTGCCGTTCACTTTATTGTCTGAGCTGTGCCGTCTTCATGCTTTGGACCTATTGCTCACACATTACTCGAGAATAAAATACCATTTAGAAACTTAATTGTCCCTCACATTAATACAACAGCCCTCTTTGCTGGCCTGTAACATGTAATGCAATGAAGGCTGAACATCCAAAACAGCAACTGAACGTTATGAAGAACAGCATCATTAGCTGATATTTAGACCAAACCAGTCTCATAATTAAAATGAAATATCTTTCCAGTAACGTATAACATAGAACTAGGTCAATACAGAGTAGATATCCTGTAAGAGAGATACATGAAAAGAGGCCAAGATAAAAGGTATGGATTGTGTGTAGAGGATTTTAACTTGCAAGGCATCACCAAGTTCTCAAGTGACTTGTTACTGGATGTAGACCAAATGCTAAGAGCAATAGGGATACCAAAGCACGTTTGGTAGTAATTGGATAGTAATCAGATAGTAATTGGACAGTAATTAGGACAGACGTCACTCTGAAGTGGGCCAATAACAACAAACATGCCTTGGATCTTGGGTATCTTACCCCAAATAGAGGGTGAACATATACTATCGATGTGCTTGATACTTTTATTTACATGATAGATTTCAATTGCACTGAAAGTACAATCTGGTTGTAAGCATACACATGTCATTGCATCTCTCAACTTTCAGTCAAAACTATGTGCATGTTTGTACAGTGCAAAACTGACAAGCCTGTAGAAGATCTTTGAAATTCTTAAATATCTGCCTTTTAGGACTAAAACAACTTTTTAATTATTGTGTATACTGTGATATTTAGATTTCCCAAGCTCTAGGCAAATCTCAAACGGCCTCCTCCTCACCTCTTGAAACATCATAGTAAAACTTTGACATCCGATCAAACAAATCTAGTTCAGTCTTCTGAATTCGAGGTATATATTGTGCTGTTACAATTTAAGATTACGAATATGTAACCCACTGTAATGATTAAAATGAGCGACTGTGGCTCCTCAATAATGACATGTGTTAGATTTGAGGTAATCTGAAATTTACATTGTATGTAGCCCTCAAAACGGTTTTGAGCTCCAGTTATTATCGTTTTCATAGCTACGTGTTTTTCAAGTTTGCAACTTGCTTCATTCCAAAACTGTGATGTCAGAAATTAAGTAGAATAATACTTTTATTACAAGCACAGATTTCAGCAAACCGACTAAGTGCACTTAGTGCAGTGACACATGGACGACGGATGTTTCACTATGCACTGTAACTGAACCAAACAAACTACTTAGCCTCAAAGGAGAGTTGCTATTACTGACAAAAAATGTTGTTTGAAATTGTGATGATTGGTGTCCTGTGAAAAACAGTAACACATTTTGATTGGAAAACAATTAATGAGGTGCACCACTCAGCTTAGACATGCGTTGTTTGTTTTGGTTGTACACAAATAGTAACATTGCCTGACAGTTTTAAATTCCTTTGTCATTAACTGTGATGTCAAACTCTGAACTGATATGTCACAGATTGAAAAATCTGAAAGATCAATGGAACACTGTTGAATTGCAAGAAAAAAATAAAGTTTGTTTGTTGTTGATGTTAGGAAGTAGGCCTTCACTGCATTGGATCTTCCTATGTCTCAACTGTTGGGCCAATCTCTGCACATTCAGGTTCAGTGTCTACAATTTCTGAAATCGACAGTAAAATCATAACACAAAAAGTTAATATTTACTTGAGATTCAGAATATTTCTTTGGAAATGACTACTGAGTTTACAGTAATGGCGTCTTCTGTTCAATTCATCTGCAGATGCAGGTTTCAGCAACCATACAATATATAGGCCTACCTTCTTTAAAAATATAAACACTTTTAGATACTATGACCCGCATTTTACCAGTACACTATTTGCCGTTCAGATGCCAAGTTCTCAGCCTGACTTGGAAGACTTGTATGCTCAGTGCACATTCTTGAATGATGCAATCAATGAACTAAGTTCTAAGACATGGGGTTGCGCCCACACTATTACTATCAGGAATACACATTCTAAAGTCATGTATGATAAGTCAGAGAAATTATTTCTTTCAGAATGGTTTTGGTTCATAACTGAATAAGCTTAATGAAGTCTTATCATCCTTTAAGTTAGAATACAGTGATATCTCACATTAATAATTTTAAAAAGATAGAAATTATTCAAGATGCACACTTTTGGAGAGTAATAAACCTTATCCTCTAGAAAATGACACCGATCAAAAATTTTTGAACAACACTGTACAACATAGCTGCCCATAACTTTTTGGTCAAACCATAGATCTGCTTCCTTCTTGGCCTTTGTTCACTATCAACAGCCTATCTTAACGTTATTAGCTACTCTTGTACTTGACATTTTTTCCCCACTTTTCCCCCTACTTCATTACGCTATCTGTAAATACATGTAAACATTCTTAAGCATTGTCCAAAGGCATGGCTCAGGCCACCTACAATCTATCAAAGTCATACCTGAGGCGTCCTGAGACTAAAGACATGGTAACTCTTTAGTAGCTTGTTGTGTTTGAGGCAGCAGCTAATCTTTGGACACTTTGACAAGTTGCCTGCAGGTCAGACATCACTCTCCTGACAACGTTTAGAAGCTTCAGCTACCACTCTGTAATTAATAGAAAAGGCAAGGGTTTTTGGGTTTCCTGTTAGCAAGCTTAGGTCTTTTGGTAAGTACTGTCCAAACAAAGTATTGAAATGCCGAGCTTAATACAATCTTCGTGTTTTTCAGAATTATGCAAGAAATTCTCATGGACATAAATGTTAACGACAAAAATGCTACTTTTAACACACATTTACCTCACTATCTCCCATGAGCTCAACTGGAACTAGCCAGGTCTTATAATGCAAAAGCAATGGCACTAAGACCCTAAAATGCACTTCTTTTTAAATACTTTTTTATCTCCATGAATGTCATTATTGATGCAACGGGAATCACCAAACGCTGGATGTCCCTCTTGAATCGGTCATAAAAGCTGCTGTGCAAAATATGTGACTTAGCCTTGCTTTACTTTGTGTCAACTATGTGTATTTTTCGAAACACAATCCTTTGAGCGTCGGATGAAGAAGAAACAATATGCAAATTCTTCCTGCTTTACAAAATTAAATCAAAATCTGGAAATACTATGTCTGTGTTTCATTTTTATATTTCGGATAATAATTACTTGTGGAAGTGATCATTCTTGGAAGTGATCGTTCTTCTTAGAACTGACTTAGATATACTTTGAAATCAGGTTTCCCAAAAACAAGTATGGCCAAACTTTTGGGAAGCTATGAAAATAGTTTTTGTATTTCGTGAGCAAGTCTTATATTGTGGAAATGTCACACCAGTGGACTGGTAATGTTATTTGTGATGTCTCAGTTGTCACAGTCACAGATATGACATCAATCTGAAAATATCATTTGCTTTGAATTAACTTTAAAATGTATGATTTTTGTCTTGTCTTTTAAAAAATAGTTTGCTTTGCTTTGTAAAAGAAATGACAAATTATGAAGGTTACTCCCACCCCATGTGACATCATTACAAAGCTTTTACTTCCCTAGAAACAAATTTGCATCAGTGATCTTAATTTGGGGATGAAAGGATTTCTGCATCTGAAGAGTTCCTTTGCACACAATGCAGAAATATCTAAAGATGAGTTATGTCGGTAGCACACTTATCTTTTTGAACAATATTCTGCATAACTTGAGCAATGTTCCATTGATCTTCCAGAGTTCATCAAACCCGTTTGCTTGAATGAACAACCTACCTCTCTAAAGAATTTTAAGAAAGCATCACCTTCATTCGTGTTTGCAATGATTATGTACTTCAAAGGTGCATGCTGTGGTGTTTTCAAAAGTACTAAATGCTATATGCCTGAGACACATTGTAAAAGGTAGGTGTGATATTTCAGATCAACCTGATGAAGGTCATATCTTTGACTCTAGAAGATCTTCTACTCATTTACATGCAGAGTTCAAATGAAGACAAACAGTAGAATTGCTGTTTACACAATTGGTAGTCGAGAAGAACTGATTTATTCAGGAAATTACAAGGTATTTATATCAAACTTGGATCCCACCTGGTCACACATTGCTAGGCAATAATAATCAAAACATCAACAAACATTGACAAAACTGAACATGCAGTTCCAGACTTAATTCTAGATTAATTCCTAGGATACATACATGTAGCTACAGAACAATGATCTAGCTGATCTATATGGATTATTATAGGCCTACTCTGGACTTGAGTTCCTATATCAAGTTTAAACATTGACTTTTCATATAAAGCTTATAATTCTTAAATATATATTTCATTATACAGATTGAAAGGCAAGTTTAAACATTCACAATACAAACAAGATAAGGGTTGCTAGGCCTACAATTATATGGCTTGCATGCATTGACAAGTAGTACTATAGGCCAGGGGCATGAACTCTTGGACAATGAGGTATCATAAAACTCAGACCAGACTTGTAAGAAGCAATTATCTAAATGGCTTTCTGTTACAATCACAATGAGTTGAGACAAGCTATTCAAAGAGCCTACCAAATTTAGCCAGCCTAACAACTTAGTTTGTATGACGCTGTCACTGGCGAGGGCCTGCTTGAGGAGGTCGAAGGCTTGTTGATGCCTGTCTGTCCAGTGGAATCTGGCATGCTTCCTTGTCAGCTCGACGAGCGGCTCGGCGATCTCGGCGAAGCCTCGGATGCAGGTCCTATAGTAGTTAGCCATCCCGAGGAAGGACCTCACTTCCGGTATGTCCTGTGGCGACGCCATGCGGACGATCGCCGAGACCTTTTCTGGATCAGCACTCAGGCCTGCTTCGCTGACAATGTAGCCCAACAGCTTGACTTTGCGAAGGCCGAAAACACATTTGGCTGGGTTGAGCTTCAAGTTGAACTGTCGTAGTCGGTCGAAGAGGAGCTGCAGGTGCTTGATGTGCTCTTCCTGTGTCCGTGAATACACGACGACGTCGTCAATGTACAGGAGACAGACGGTGCCGATGAGGCCCTTGAAGACGATTTCCATGGCTCGTTGAAAAGCCTGCGGCGCGTTACATAGGCCCATGGGGAGCCGCGTCCAGGAGAAGAGTCCTCGGTGGCAGATGAAGGCCGTCTTCTCTTGGTCGTCAGGGTGGATGGGCAGTTGGTGGAAGCCCGACTTGAGGTCCAAGGTAGAGAAGATGGACGCCCCTTGTAACTGGTCGAAGATATCCCGAATGAGAGGGATGGGATAGGCGTCCTTCTTCGTGACCTTGTTGAGGGCGGTGAAGTCAACGCAAAATCTTAATTCGTCGGTGCCCTTCTTGGGGACGAGGACCACTGGTGAAGCCCAAGGAGACGCCGAAGGTGTGATCACGCCCTGTTCAAGCAGATTGTCGATGTGTTCGTCAAGGGCCTTGCGCTTGGAGAGGGCTAATCGGTAGGGTCGTCTCTTGACAGGAGAGCCTTCGGTGTAGATCCTCACCGATATGTCAGGATGGCAGCCAAGTGGTTCACCCTTTGCAGCGAAGAGGTCTTCGTTATCAGCGATGCACTTCTTAATCAGAGGACACTCCATCGTGGGCGGTCGATCTCCGAGGGATTCAAGTGAGCTGACACCTGCAGCTGGGATGAGGGGTAACTGGTGTTGTCGCCAGGTGAGGGTTCCAGTGGCGTAGTCAATGTGGGCTCCGTCGTCTGCTAGCACGTCTCTCCCCAGGATCATGGCGTGACTGATGCCCTCGACTATTATGACTGGAATGGGTCCCAGGGCGTCCTCTTGTACTTCGGTGGCTCCCAGGACTGATATGTTGTGGCCTGTGACTCCACAGAGTGGTGTCGAACGTTGAAGGACAGGCCGTCTTCCAGTTGATAAGCAGAGTAAGTTGTATTCTGAGCGCCTTAGGACGGTACGAGATGCACCGGTGTCAAGGAGCACGTGAATGGTGCGCCCATAGATCGTGAGTTCTATGTACACGCACTCCTCGCCTAAGGCGCTTAGTGGTTTTCCGACCTGCGAGGGCCATCGTTGTTGGACCTTCGTCGTTGCCTCTGGCGTTTTCGGCAGTCCCTGGAGATGTGGCCCTGTCGGCGGCAGTAAGAGCAGTATGGGGAATCCTGGTCCGAGAAGTGGTCAGCGCCATCATCGTTGTGAGCTGCTGAGGCCCTTCGTCCGTGGTCCTGGGATCTGCTGGTGCTGCCCTGAGGTCCTCTTCTGTCTCCCCTCTGGTCCTGGCCGTCCTGTTGGTCCTGGCGTCCTCTTCGGTCCTGCGTCCTGCGTCCATCAGCCTGTAGTGTTGACATCAGCTTCGTGAACTGTGTGGTCAGTCCGCTCATCTGTCTCTTGACGTCGGCAAGGTCCTTGGCGAGGGCCGAGGTTGAGACCTGGGCGATGGGTGGGGCTCCTCCGACCGCTCCGAGTTCCATGGGCTCTTCCTGCCTGACAGGTGTTGTGTCGTCCAGGGCCATCTGCAATCTATAGTCATCGGCTTCATACTGCTGGACTAAGGTCATTGCTGCGTCAAACGTGGCTGGATGCCCTTCTCTGACGAGGCGCTCGACTATGTGCCGATCTTTGAGGCCTTTGAGGTACTGACGAAGGAGCCATCGGTTCTGGTCGGCGTTGCGTGCTCCTCCTTGCAGGGGGTAACCGAGGTCGGCGGCTTCCCTGTAGCGTCTCCCATAAGCTGCTGAGGTCTCATAGGCCCCCTGACGAATCTTCTCCAGTTCGTGTCGCAGTCTGTCGTCCTCGTGGGGGGACAGGAAGGCCTGCTGGAGATGAAGCTTCAGTTGGTCCCATGGGACGGCGTCTCTGTTGGGTTGGCTGTCCAGGTAATGCTCGACCTCGCGTCGGAGGGCACCTGTGGCAGATTGGGATGCCACATATACTGTGAGAGCTGAGTAGTGCCGAGTCAGGTCCACCTCCCGAAGCCAATCCCTGACATTCTGGGGAGTGCTCCCATCGCAGGCAGGCACACGTTTGACTTGTGCCTCAGCTTTCTGTCTCTCTTCCTGTTGGGTCCTGGCGCGGGCTCTGTTCTGCTCAGCGTTGACGTTCTGAACTCGTACTTGGTCTAAGTACTGGTGGAACTGCTGGGCGAGTAGAGGAGCTGCTGGATTCGCTGCTGCTGGATTCGCTGCTGCTGGATTCGCTGCTGCTGGATTCGCTGCCGCGGGATTCTGTGGGGGCACCTGGCCTTGGTTGTTCATGGTGACGAAGTGGAGGTGAAGTCAGGAACGAGGTGAAGGCAGTGCAGTGTGTAGAGGCAGAAGGTCCTGGGATGTGGAGTTGACTTGGGAAGGCCTGACTGGTTACTCAGCTATGTTAATGCAGCTTCAGCATGAGGATTCAGAGGTCCACGTCCATCCGGATTGGAGAGTCCTGTAGTCCATGTGGCTCTTGTAGTACCAGTCGGGATGCTGACGGCTGAAGCTGCTGCGTTTTCAAATAGACAGGATCACCAGCTGTAAAAGGTAGGTGTGATATTTCAGATCAACCTGATGAAGGTCATATCTTTGACTCTAGAAGATCTTCTACTCATTTACATGCAGAGTTCAAATGAAGACAAACAGTAGAATTGCTGTTTACACAATTGGTAGTCGAGAAGAACTGATTTATTCAGGAAATTACAAGGTATTTATATCAAACTTGGATCCCACCTGGTCACACATTGCTAGGCAATAATAATCAAAACATCAACAAACATTGACAAAACTGAACATGCAGTTCCAGACTTAATTCTAGATTAATTCCTAGGATACATACATGTAGCTACAGAACAATGATCTAGCTGATCTATATGGATTATTATAGGCCTACTCTGGACTTGAGTTCCTATATCAAGTTTAAACATTGACTTTTCATATAAAGCTTATAATTCTTAAATATATATTTCATTATACAGATTGAAAGGCAAGTTTAAACATTCACAATACAAACAAGATAAGGGTTGCTAGGCCTACAATTATATGTCTTGCATGCATTGACAAGTAGTACTATAGGCCAGGGGCATGAACTCTTGGACAATGAGGTATCATAAAACTCAGACCAGACTTGTAAGAAGCAATTATCTAAATGGCTTTCTGTTACAATCACAATGAGTTGAGACAAGCTATTCAAAGAGCCTACCAAATTTAGCCAGCCTAACAACTTAGTTTGTATACATAGAAACACAATAGCAAAAGCAAACTTACAATTATACAGTGTAGCTAAAATGGAAATATCTTAAATGTGGATGGAACAGACTGAAGAGAATTTCAGGTAAGTTTAAATAAGTTATTAATACTTGTGTATAAAATATAGACTAGCTTCTCACAACATGTCGTTCAAAATTACAAGGAAACAAAGACGTTACATATATATATAAACACATTTGAGATTTCACTGTCAAGCAACACTTGAATTGTGTGAGAATAATTAATTTTCAAATGCCAATTGACTCATGAAGGCTGTGGCGTTTCATGCAAAACATATGATCATTTCCATAGGTAACCATGAGATATTCATTAATGTGGGCTTTGAGTTTTTCTCAACAGGATTTTTTTTATTTAATGGAAAGCCATGGGAAGACCTGGCTAAGTTGTGCAACCCACTTACAGAAAACACATCTTCTTATCGATTTGGCACCATTTCTTCTGATCAATCATTCTGTATATGGTTCTGATATGGCTGATATGATTATTATGTTGAATTTAGTATATCGAACAAATTGAATGATGACCTACACTGTAAAAGTTCGTTCCTCTCATACTTGGCTCTTTGTTCTCTCAAATAATGGCAAAAGAACCAATTTGAAATTTTTTTCATATCCAGGATTTATTTGTTATACCATACACGATTATATCGTGCTTTTTCTTTGTGTTTATTATAGTTTTGAAATTTTGAGGGATAAAGTCTAGCCTTCTTTACGAGACTCCTAATTAAGTTGTTTTGTGAAAGTCAGGATGGGGTTACAAAAAGGCCTCCCAATTAAAAACAATCAAATATTTTGATTTGAAATCAAGTCAGATGACTTACCAAGATTTTTTCATCACACAGAATATTCAAAAATCTTATTTAGAAATTATTTGTTTTGCAAAATTACAGTAAGCTTGAGTGACACATTTTGACTAGAGCCATTCCGCCATGTGACATGTCATGTTTCATTTGGGATTTCATCAAGGTTTATTAATTTTTCCTTATTGCTAAGCCATTTTTGTATCTTAAATATAGTTGCTAATGAGTTCTATACCCTTATTTGTGCTCTTCACCGTTGTATGTGAATAACTGAGGCCATATCTCTCATGGATCATGTGGTGCTTTAGGACCACTCTGCGTCGATTGCTCCATTTAATTTATGGATGCTAGCTAAGAAAAACGAATTTTTGGTATTTCACTGTCAGAAAATGATAAAAGGGACTCTTCTTAAAGCATATCCATACATTTTATCTGTTTCCACTGAAAATATTGAGCTTCACAGCTATATATGAACTCGTTTTTCTCTGCAAAATTGTGAAAATCAATAAAACTGGAAATTATATTACTAATTGGGCACACAAATTAAGAATTCAAGTTGAGCGATATCCACTATGTCCTCAGACATATGTCCCAACAGTCTTGAAAGAATACAACAATTATTTTGGACTCGGTGCCATTCTAGGGGGGGAGGGGGTGCAGTGCGGTGCACCTACCCTTTGGGTTACAGCAGTTTCTGCTCAGGTGCCCTCTTGTACAACATTTTACTTTTTTGCATATAATATTTTTATGTATGTTCCATTTTATTGTAAGTACTCAAGTTGTGCAAATAAAATATCCTATCCTATCCTATCCTAGGTAACTTTACTTCAAGCAGTCTGTTTTCAGTTTTGTAGCAGCATTTGAAGGTACCTAAAACAAACCAGTTTAAATGGGTTCCAAACATTATTAAGCACCTGAATTTTTTTTCTAAATATTTTTTACACTCTTTTACATAGCTTAGGCATCAATCTCTGAGATTTTGAACCAATTCCTACCCCCTCAATTTAAATCACAAAGTAGAAACTACAAAATTGTAGCTTGTCCACTTGGGGTCTTTTTCACGATGTACATGGTTCATTCTTCAATGCCAAAATGACAGTTAAAATCATCCGAACGATTTCAAAATAGGTTTATCCGGTACACTGTAAGAAATGACCGTGTTTTTCTGGCTAAAAGAACCGTAAATTTATTGTTATTTTACCAGTATTTTTTTCATACAGACTTTGTCTGGGAATTTACAGTTCTTTGTCAGTTACAAAGCTGGCTCCGAGATAAATTTACTGCAACATGTCATTTAACATTCAGTTCTCGTTGGTGAACAATTACTTCAACCGTTAATTTACTGGCAAATTGTAATATGCAGACAAAACATTTGAATTGGCCAAACAATCAATACACCTGGTCAGATTAGGAACTATAAACAAGAGATTGCATGGACTTCAACCACAGAACATGTGGTGCCATCTATAACATATGCTTTACACAGCTGTTAATCAAACAGTCTGCATCAATAGAACATACTTCAATAAACTTGACACCTGGTTCTCTTGGAAAATATCCATCCATTTTATGGTTTGTGAGCAAACTAATTGATGGACTTACTTCCCTGCTGTCAAGCAAGAGATGAGCAAGGCCGAGCCTGGAGTCACTGGCTCTCTCACTCTCTCAGCTGATTCCAGCTTCGATACATCCCTACAGCTATGCGACAGTTAAATCAAATACTATCCATATTTTTACAGTAGATTCTACAGTCCCTTGCATTCTTTACATTCTATGTTTGACAGATGATATAACTGTAAAATATACTTTAAATAAACTGTTTTATATATGTACATTATACCGTAATATCACTTTGTTGAATCCGCAAAATTACAGTTCAATGTACCAATCTGCATTTTACGGTTCATTTTCCTGTTCAGGTTTATTAGTACTTTTACAGTTTTTAGACCTGGAACAAAGTTGCCAGTTAATTTAACTGTAAAATTTAACGGGAATTTTTTGCAGTGTAGATAAAAGTTCAATGATCCACCAACAGGTGTATAACACTTCAGAGACATTCAGTTTAGAAAATACAGGCAAAGTTATTAGATGCAGTGAGAGGAACGAACTTTTGGGATACAGTGTACATGTATATCATCATCATCATACCCTTAATTCATGGATGCTTTACGCTACTCCTCCCAAACTACTCAATGCCCACAACTACAAATTTGCAAGCAACTTTATTTTACACCTCTCAAAACTGTTCATATTATGCGTATGATTACTGGTGCACTTTTTTGTCATTTAAGCACGACTATCAATCCTCTCTCATGTACTACTGATTGTTGTTCTGTTTTCCCTGGACTCCTATGGAGGGAGGGAGCCAGTAAGGGCCACTGTCTTCAAAGACTGGCCCTTATATATATGCATTCTCATGGGTACCATGCTAGTATAACAAAAATTGAAAATGAGGCAAACTAGAAATGTGTTCTTTGGAAGTTCATATCATCAGTACATCACTTTAGAAAGTTGTGCCAGTTGTCCCACTTTTAAATTTAGGTGCCCATGCAGATGATTTATCCCGTACCATATGATAATTTAATGCAAATTACTCCCAGAAATGTAATCAAATGATACATAAAATATATAATTATTTTTCACCTTCAACTCACAGCAATCAAAGGACCCCAGCGCAGCAAGTGAGTGACACACATTATTCAAATATTGACTGGCCATGAGGGCACTGGTGCCTGAATAAACCAGTCAATAATTGTTTTAGTGAACCTCCAATGTTCATCATGGGAAAATTACAATTTTTTGTTCTAGGAATGTGCTATTTGTAGTGTTTAGAAAAGCCTTAATTATGATCTAAAAAGCCTTGGAAAAACATCCAGTGTTGACTGAAATACCCCCCATATTTTAAGATTGTACTAGCAATAGTAAAAGAGTATCATGGCTTCAAAGTTGGCATGTTTTTGGGGAAAAACACTCAGCTCAGAAAGTCACATACATGTGGCGTCACTCACCATTTTTGCCTGCCTAGCTTATGACGTCACAATGTAATGTCATGGTAACCGTGACATCATCACAAGTTTTAAAAGTCTGCCCATGCAATAGCTTTGTGGATAATGCCCTAAGGGAACTATCTAGTAGACTATTGACCTGTCAGTCCTCACATTGCTTTCTAATCTTAGTCAGGTGACCCAGGTATAACCAGTCACAGCAGGGAATGGACGTGGGAGGTGTACTCAATGCATAACTACCAAAAGCAGTTTCTTCCATATGCAGATCTTTTCCAGGCCTGTTTTTCTTTTTGTAACATCTGCATGCATAATCACTACCATATTCCAATGGTACTTCAGTTTGTCGTGAACCATTTTGCTTGAATGCACAGTCTTCCACTAACAAGGCTTTTTAAAGAAAATTTTACATCCAGATTCTTTTCATTAGGATTTACCTCAAAGGCAGTGTTAAGGTACATGTTCCTGAAGGTATATTCACATCTGTGAGAAGCATGTTGGCCAGAATCTCAAAAAGCCAACAAGAAAAGTTTGTTATTTTCACTCATCATATATTTTTTTACCAGTGTCGGTGATTTGCAGCACAAAACGTTTTTGAACCAGAATGAGCTACATTGACAGGTCTCCTCAAATACAATTGTTATAGGCAACACGTTTTGAGGAGCCATTGCTGATAATTCTGTATGAATGGTAGATAGATAGGCAAGTACATAATTATCTAACGACACACCCTCCCGAGCAGCAACGTAAATCAAACCTCTCAC
The DNA here is from genome assembly GCA_026936325.1 of Platynereis dumerilii. Lineage (NCBI taxonomy): Eukaryota > Metazoa > Annelida > Polychaeta > Phyllodocida > Nereididae > Platynereis > Platynereis dumerilii. The sequence goes on from JAPTHN010000005.1 coordinate 53,823,062, forward strand.
TACGTAATTATTTTGGTTAGAATCAGACGTTGGGCCAAACAACGTATGACAAAGGTAGGGCAAAGGTAATTTCGAAACGTTGCACTCAGATGGAAAACCAAACGTAGGTAGCAACCTTAGTAAGAGGTTGGCAGATAGTTTGTTTTATAGTTCGGCCTAACGTTCGAGTCACACGTAAGTCATACCTTTGATTGAGAGGTTGGAAGAACATTTGGTCGTAACGTTTTGCTAAACGTGTCTCATACGTAAGTCATACCTTTGGTTGAGAGGTTTGAAGAACGTTTGACTATAACGTATGACCATACCTTTGATTCAAAGGTTTGTAGAACATTCATTTGAGAGGTTTTTAAAACCTTAGACTATTACGTAAGTCATACCTTTGGTTGAGAGGTTTGAAGGACGTTTGACTACTACGTATGACCGTACCTTTGATTCATAGGTTCGTCGAACATTCATTTGAGAGGTTTTTACAACCTTAGACTGTTACGTATTACCATACCTTTGATTCATAGGTTTATCAAAGGTATGGTCGAACATTTGGCAATACGTAAGTTCCAAGGTTTCTCCAACGTGTTTTTGATATGTATGGACAACGTTTGAAAGTAATGTTCATGCGTCCTCCCGGGTTTGGTAACCAGGTATATCCATCCAGAACGGGGTATATAAGTCCATATTCAGTCCATAATTGAATCACAAATACTGAAACAGCTGATCCAGGCCGGGGCGCTTGGACCATGCTGTTCGACCTGGCACATTGCCGCGGGCCTAAACTTTCACAGTATTGAGTTCCGAGCGTCCAAAACCGGCTCCTTGAATAGCCAAGCAGCTATTCTTTGGAGCTCCAATGCTATACGGCTTGTCAATGCGTTTAAATCCTTCGTTATTAGCAACATCACCATCCGAAATTACACAGATTCGAGTCAGCCCGCCATTTTGCCTTCTTGTACGCAAGTGCGCATGCGCAAGAGGGGGCTGCTTGTCTGAAACGCTGGATCCTAGAAGGCGGGAAGACGGTCAGAGACCGTCAGAGCAACGTTAAAATACTTCGTGGAGACAGATACGGCTTGTGTTACTCGTATCAACGTCTAAAATTACGTATTAACGTCTGAAAAATGTGTCGACAAATTACGTAACGTTGGGTCCGATGTGGATTGGAGGTTTAATGCTTCGTTAGACCAACATTAGATCTACCTCAATGTCCGCGAGGGCAGGCTAGGGGCACAATCATGATTTTCGAAGTAGAATTGGAATTATGGAAACAAGATCACTTAACTAAGACTGTCTTGAGTGATATCAAAGCTGCGCAATGATTATTCATTGGAGGGATGCTCCTTTGAATTTTGGAAATTCCTTTAAAAGTAAATGAAACTGACTTTGGTAAATTGAAATGTCATGACACATGAGAGTTGGAAATTTGTTTCACTCCACAAGCGTAGACATTTGAACTTCAAAGATGGTCTAGAAGCTTGTTGGCTGTAGATTTTACAGAAGACAAGCAAACATCTAATTTAGACTTTCTTGAAGTTCAGATATGTAAACAATGCAATTTGTGTTAGTAGATTATAATATTGTCCTCCGCTTGATTAGCTTTATATTTTTCAGATACTTTATAAGCATAATTTGACATTTTTTCTAGTTTCATATAGGTATAATTCTATTATCTTGCCTCATCACAATGCCCACATTCGATTCAACATTAGGAAAAACTTTCAATCATTATTTGCCAACAGTGATCACAATAGTTACTGTAGTGGAAACAAGGTCTTATGAAACAGATGTGCCAACAGTAATTGCCAAGGTTCTTTAGAATCTGTCTATTTGGTGTATAAATTTGGCAAGTAGTAGTAAGCTGGAGCAGTTGTGGTCACAACTTAGAACAAGATGTTGCATTTAAACACATTTAGTTATTTCGTATAACCTTTACCACTTTGTATTCAGCGCATGAAGAAGACACATCAAAATAAACCTGGTTTCCTCGTTTAGGCAAAATGTGATTGCAGTCAAGTTGCCTCAAAGAAGGGTATCTCTGAATGATTTAGAGGGAGTCTATCTTTGCTCAGCTATTATATTGAAAGTTTGCAAGTTTTGATATGGGCTTAAATCATGACACTAAAACTTGGAGACAGCTGCCCCCCCCCCCTGAGACAGCAAGAAACATACTTCTCATCTCCATTAAACCAAAGTCATTTTACTCCAACACTGCAGATAGGGAAGTGTGAGATAGTATGTTGTGAGACTTAACAACATCATAATCTCTTTCCTAAACCACAAAGAATTACTTCTCCCCAAATCACCACAAGTAAATCCCTTTTGTATTGAATGTTGGTGGGTGTAGTGTTCTCGTGATTGCAGTGATTTTTTTTGCATATGTGCTGAACTTAGTTCCGACCATTGTCAGTAGATTGATGTCTGACCTGCAGGCAACTTGTCAAAGTGTCCAAAGACAAGCAGGTGCTGTCTCTTACATGACAAGCCACAAGCGAGTTACCAGCTATTTTGTCTTAGGTATGACCTTGATAGATTGAAGGCAACCTGAGCTACAACTCTAAACAATGTTTGGAATCTGTATTTACAGACATTGTAATGAAGTAAGAGGATAAAGTAAAGTTATTGGTCTTTGTATTCATGCAACAGTGATTGTTTCATACTTTCGAAACTTGTACATTACTGTACATCTTGAATAATACTTGATGTTTGATATTAATTTTAGCAGAGATATCACTGTAGGTTTAGTTAAGGATGATGAGATTGATTGATTGATTGATATATTTATTTCTAAAAATTATGTTTTGGAAGCCAGAGAAGCATTGCTGCTTATAGAACTGGCACCTGACATAAATAGACATTAAATATGGACATGTGACAGACAGAAAATATGAACATATGACAGACAGTTGGCTTTTAAAATCTTATTCCTGAGCAGACATTAGGGTGATGCAAAAAAGTGAAGTTTTGAAATGTTAATGGGGCACCCCCTGAAGTTGTTCCAATATATGAAAAAAAAATTCAGTAAAAATTTGAGCCAAATCTGACAAAAATTAGAGGGTGCTACCGCATCATAAAATTAACATTAGTATTCAATACAAAAATATCCAATTATTTGGCATGTAGCGAGTTCAACTATATACGGTGCACCAAACCAATGCGGCATGGTCATAATTTTTGGGTCTGGTTGTCAGAACAGCGGATCAATGCAAATTTGGATTATTTTTGACTTCTCCATGCTGCTACCACCAGACTAACGAAGATAAAATAGTCAAAATATACCGAATTCGCGGTATTTAATAACATTACGAGTTTCAATGTAACAGAAATGAAAGTTACTTCATTAGATGGAGCATGAAAAGAGCTTTAATTTGAATACCAACACTGCTATATTCTGACCATCTGACTCCGTTGAATTAGCTTATTTGTCATTAACAATTATTTGCGAAAATTCCCAATATTCAAAGCACTGTCGTAATACTGTAGAATATAGCAACATAGTAATGTTGGTATTCAAATGAAAGCTCTTTTCCTGCTTAATAAGATGGTGTAACTTATATTTGTGTACCTTTATTGCTGGTTATGTTATTCAATACCGCATCTAACCTGAATGCTGTAAAAATCGGGCAAAATTTGTTGCTTTAGGAGTGCCCTGTAGCCTGAAATGACCGGATATTGGCAAAATATATATGGATTTGTGATGAGAATAGTGGAAAGCTTAAATAAAAAAAAAAATTTCCATCACTCTAGTGGTTGGACAACTTCCTTCACCCAGCACCCATAAAACTGGGATTTCGCCCATTGCAATACAATGTTATATTTCAAATTGCGGTAGCACCCTCTAAAATTTGTCCGATTTGGCTCAAATTTTTACTGAATTTCTTTTTCATATATTTAAACATAATTATTTGGGGGGTGCCCCATTGAAAATTCAAAAGTTTATTTTTTTGTGTGCAATCTTCATCACCCTAGCAGACATGTATCCTTCTAATATATATATATCTACAATTTTATACAAACAATTTACACTTTATAACCTTATCTTCCCATGAGTGTATATAATTATATACAAAATACAAACAATGATTACTTATCATGATAAACACAGAGCATTTTCCGGATTACAATAATACATATATGTAATATTATATTCAGATCGACTAGAACCTTTTTTATCGAGTTCAGCGATACAAAAATATGTACAAATCAATGAATAATAATAGTGTTGTATAGAAATAACAGAAAGTAATAAATATGCTGCAATAACACTTGCAGGTCAGCTAATATTATCATAAATATTTAGCTAACAGGTATTCTTTGATTTTACGACTGTTTGCATGCCACGAGTGCTTTGTTGCATCAATCTCCAGTGCAACAGTTAAATCATTCCAGATTTTTGCACCCCTGTACTTCATGATTTTCTTTCCATTTTCAGTTCTGATCTTAGGAAAGGTTAACTTGGCTCTATTCCTTGTATTAGGATACTCATTAGAGTTATTGTTGGTATTGAAATAGTTTGAGAAAATATCTGGTAGTTTAAATGCCTTCTGCTTAAACACAAATTTTGTGACTGTTTCTTTGTAAAGGTCTGAAATAGATAATACTCTGTGTTTCTTTAGGAGACAGACACTTATTTTGTTATGAATGAAAAATAATAATGAAAGAAGCCATTTCAGTGACTTCACTGACTTATTACTTAGAACAGGTCGATTCTGATAATAATAGACCAAGTGTGAGCAAAACCCCATGTGTTGGAACTGAGTTCATTGATTGGCTCATTCAAGGATGCACACCAAGCAAACAAGCCCTCCAATCAGGCTGGGAACTTGCCATGTGAACAGCAAACGTCACTGGGTATACTCCTAAAATGTGGGTCATAGAATCTGATGAGTTTATACATCAGTCAATCAATTCAACCCTTGCCTTGTCAATTCAGTTTTTTGGCAGTAGGTCATGCACCTTGAATTTTGTCATTTCTAAAACTGTTTTGGTTTGCCTTTTGCACAGGAAATTGACAAATTTTCAAGGCACATGTCATGACCCATGTAGCATATATTACAAAGCTTTTGCATCTGTTAAGACCAACATGCAACAGTTATCTAAAACGGGATGAAAGCATTCCTACATATGAAGAATTGTTTTGCTCACTATGTAGAAATATCTTAGCTGAGTTGTGTAACTTGTGTTGGCAACACTTCGACGTCTGCACTTGCCTTCTTGAAAGATATCAAAGATATACACCATCACTTGAGCTGTGTTCTATTGATATTGCTGAGATTTTCATAAACCATTTTTCTTGACTGAACAGTCTTCTTCTCAAAGGACTTTCAAAAAGACATCCTCTTGCACCTACTTTGTACAAAGGTGCAATTAACATTCAGACATATATCATATTTAAGTATACGCAGAATTTTGAACTATGTAGGTATACAAAGCAACAAAGACTTCTCAGTAGGACTTCCTTGACACATAGGCAAGAAAATCCATGCAGAAATTTTTCAGCTGATCTCCTATTTTTCATTATATTGACAAAAATTTGACGCGGCCTAAACTTTCGTCTGATACTGTATATGTAATAACTAACAAACGTGGACGTGCTTAATTATTCATTCATTGTCCTGCCAATACTAACATTCGTGGAGGTGTTACAAGTTTAGGGTCAAAATCGGGTTTAGGGTTAGTTTTAGCCAAGTTCAGGGTTAGTATGTTCATAATTGCACCTGCAAAAATTCACGAATGACAACATTTGACACTTCCACGAATGCCAAATTCGTGTACATGTTCGTTTTTGCAGGTTTGCAAGTTCGTCCACAAGAAAAAAATTGAAATATATATACCTAGTATCTGTGATTTACTCAAAACAATTTTGAACCAGATTTCAAAAGCAGCATAAATATTGGATTTCTTCAAATGAAAAATGTGTTGCTGTTGTTATTCATTATTATAACAGTAGTCAGCTTGTATTCTTGAATTATAACAACAGAATATCTACCTAAAATTCAGATTACTGAACTAGATTGGTTTCAAGGGAGGTCAAATCTCGCCATTATGTTTAAATATGTGGGAGACTCCCTTGAAAATCGTGCCTTTTGGTACATTGAAATGTCATACACAATTATTGAAAAGTTTTTTCACTCGACAAAGGCAGATATTTAACAACTTCAAGGATCTTTTACAGACGTTTGTCAATTTCGCACAGGACACATATATACACAGTTCGGACTTCCTGAATGGTCAGAGATGCAATGTAATGACATATGACGCCAGATTGTACTTTCAGGGCCATTGAAATCTATCATGTATCAAGTACATCAATAGCATCTGTTCACCCTCTATTTGGGGCAAGGAACCTGACATCCAAGGCATGTTTGTCAACTGTTATTGTCCAACTTCAGAGTGGAGTCTGTCCTAATCACTGTCTAATTACTATCTGATTACCATTCAATTACTTCTGAACGTGCTTGGTGCACTGATTGCTCTTAGCACTGGGTCAACATCATCAGTTGTAACAACAACTCACTTGGTTCGTGTGGCCTTGCCAGTAAAATTTCAATACATATAAATTATCTGTTATCTGGGTTTCTCTCTGTATGCATATGGCTCGTTATGCTATGACGGATAGGACATAACCAGATATTTACTTAATATTTTACTCTATATTTAATATCTTTATTTCACACAATGTTGGACATTGGTACATTTTTTTTTTTAATAAAAAGTATAAAAACAATGACAATTAAAAACACCAAAAATTAATAAATAAGATGATTTAAAAAAAAACAAATAGATAATTACAGTGACTAGGTGACACACAGGTCATAAATGATATCCTGAGTATCACAGAAACTCAACGTCTCACAACTGAGAGCACCATCACGCACATCAATAACTTCTTTAATTAAATTTATAATATGGTCAGGTACAACTTCTCTATTCTTTGAAACTTTAGTACTATTGTAATTTCGATTAGAAACAGACATAGGATTTTTTAAACATAATTTACTAACAATTCTCACTTTATCATTCTTATTTAAAATACACTTATATATAAATTTTGAAAACCTTTTAGACAACTGAGTGTGTAATGGCATAAAGCCTGACAATTGTTCAACAATATTACAATGAGTCAAAGCAGGCACCCTCCATAAAATACGAAGCGCTTTTCTCCAAGCAATACACAAATCATTAACAGCATTGCTATCTAATAACCAAAGAACTGAGCCATAAAAAGAACAGCAGTACTGTTGAAATAATTTACATTTTATAGCAGCAGGCAAATGCCCTAAATCAGAAAGAAATATATTAAAATTTTTTCCAAAAATTACAAATAGCCTTTTTTATGAAAATATCTTTATCGACAGTAGAAATATTATGACCCAGGTGAATAGTATCACTAACATATTGTAAGTCAGCACCATTAAGGCGAATTGTACTATAATTAGATTTACAATCTCTCCCTTTAAACAGAAGCAATTGGCTTTTATCACCATTAAAAATAATATCAAATTCTTTAGCGTAGTCCTCGCAAATATTCAATAACTTTTGCATACCATCAGCAGTGGGGCATAATAATGTTATATCGTCAGCATATGCCAAACCACCTAAATATTGGTTCCCCATACGACATCCAATACCTGATTTCTCTAATTTTAACAATAAATTATCTATGTAGACAGCAAATAAAACTGGCGACAAGACTCCTCCTTGCTTAACACCATTAGATACGTTAAACAGACTAGACATTTCACTTCCCCATCTTACTCTCATAGTTTGGGTAGTGTACATATTTAACAACAACCTTAGCACCAGTGGTGACATCTTACGTTCAATCAACAATTTAAATAATTTACAATAATGGACTCTATCAAACGCCTTAGATGCATCTAACATAACCGTATAAACATTAGAATGTTTCATATTATAATAAGAAATTGTTTCATTTAATAAGAAGGTACAGTGACTAGTACAGGCATTTTCCTTAAATCCGAACTGCAAATTAGAACTAACAAGTGCTTTGCCTTCTTTAATTAAAAATACCCAATCAAGAACTTTACTAAATATACTGCTTAAAGCTATTGACCTATAATTATTAGAGTTACATAAAGGCTGTCTTTTATTTTTTGGAATAGGAATCATAGTACCCACAACCATAGATTCAGGAGACACACCATGGATCAACATAGCATTAAATACCAAACTTAAAAAGACATACAAACTCTGACAACCATTAATTACATGGTCTGAAAATAGACCTTCCCCGCCATCAGATTTACCGCTTTTCAGCTTATCAACACCCTTAATAACATCACCGACCGACACATAGTTCAAATCTTGGTTGTCTTTACTTATCTGATCACTAACAGAATCTTTCAAACACTGCATTTCATCCATGTCATAAGGTACACTATTATAAATAGTCTCATATTTCTTTACAAAAACATCACAGATATCATTTTGAGTAGACATATTATCAACACACCCTGGTAGAAATGAATTATTATATAAGTCCAACGTCATTTGAATTTAACTATGAAATTGTTAAATATTTCAGCTGTTGTTGCAGTCCTCCGTGAAGTGTTAATTTGATTGAAGGAGACAAACATCAAATTTCCTGACTGTAATTATTCCTATCTAGATAGCTGGCCTATAACAGGTGATGCTGGAAGTACAGCAGGCAGTATAACATTATCAATAATATTGTCAGCCCAGATAGCTCAGTTAGTAGAGCGCTCGCCTCACAAACGAGAGACCCGGATTCAATCCCCAGGCTGGCCATCATGTCATTCCACGACATCGTTGTTCGCATCAGATGTAAATTGGAGGTGCCGTGGGCCCAACTGGAAACAAGTCACTGACTTAGCTTGGCTACCCACATTATATAAAAGTACCTTTACCTTTTACCTTTACCTTTATTATCAGGTTCTTTGGCTCTGGAGACATCCACTAAGCACTTAAATATTAGTAGGTAGCACATGTAAATTCATGGTCTGTGGGAAAATTACTTGTGCTTTTTAACATGACAGGTCATACAAAACAGGGTAGCTGTTGACATGTTTACCAAGATTTACGAAAGCAATGAAATATAAGTCTCTGAAACAGCGGTCATAAAGTACAGTCCTGCAGAAAATCCAATTTCGACCTTTCCGAAGTAAGGTCATTTCATGGCTTTGCTTTGTCCCTAAAATGGCAATGGCTGTGCTGTTATAATTGCATGCAATGAAAAACTCATAATTCCTCACCCCAGCCTCCCCCATACGTCATTGCTGCATTATGTACTGTCATCTGTTGACACTCTTTTAAAAGCAACCATTTATATCTATACCTGGGGAAATCCAAGTCTAAAGTTCTGTAACTTACTTTCGGCTTGTTGTGTTTCAAGCAGCCACTAATCTCTGGACACTTGACAGCTTGCCTGAAGGTCAAACATCACTCTGCCAACAATGCCCTGAAACCTTTGCCGCTCCTTTGTAATTAACAAGGAACAGAGCTTCATAGGAATTCCTCAGAATATTTTGGGTGTGCCGTTAAAGAAGCCGGGTTGTCGTAAACACTCTTTCTATTCTATAGATAGATGGCTGATATGGTGGGCTGCCTTTGTGCATTTGAAGCAAAGGGTATTCAACAATGTTCAAGTAATCACTCTGTCTGAGAAGATCAGTTATGTGACTGCAGGACCTATCTTTTACATGAAAATGTGTTGCCAAGAGATCAGTAAGACAACAAATGTGTGAGTGTATGACAAGTCATTGTTATTATCGTTTTCATAGCTACATGTTTTTCAAGTTTGCAATTTGCTTCATTCCAAAACTATGATGTCAGAGATTAGTCGAATAATTTTGTTTATTACAGCACAGATTTCAGGAAAACTCACAAAGTGCAGTGACACATGGATGATGTATGTTTCACTATGTACTGTAACTGAACCAAACAGACTACTGAACCTCAAAGGATAGTTGCAATTACTGACAAAAAAAAAAGCTGTTTGAAATTGTGATCACTGGTGTCTTGTGAAAAACAGCAATACATTTTGTTTGGAAAACAATGAGGTGCAACACTCAGCTTAGACATGCATTGTTTGTTGTGGTTGTACATAAATAGTAACATTGCCTGACAGTTTCAAATTCCTTTGTCATTAACTGTGATGTCAAACTCTGAACTGATATGTCACAGATTGAAGATTAGGCCAATCACATTGACAGATACCCGATGATGTCACGGTTTAACTGCAAAACAAAGTTTTAAAAAAAACACATAGCTATGAAAACGATAATAATTGATTTTAATGAAGACACCAGTCTTGTTTTTACTAGATAGAATAAATAATATTTGCTTATAAGGAATTTCTGACACATCTCCACATTACATTTTTCTTTAATGTGGGTGTTGGTCACATATAACAAAGGGACCCCGTTGAATAATTTATCACCACAAGTTCATCTCATCTGCCCACCAGTTTGCATTCCTCCCTAGCCTCCACATCTTGCAAGTCTCTTTAACTCTCCATTTTTCAAATTTCATAAATAGAATACAAATGCAACTTTTCTGCAAAATAAGAAGTGCTGAATAAAATTCTTACAAAGAATCTTCTTTGAACTGTTTTACCTAGTCCCAGAGGAATGTTCTAGGCTCACAGCTACATATACCCAATTCAGAATAATTCAATTTTGCAATCCTGTATATTTACTAGAGTGTTACAGTTACACCAGTTCCAACAATCTTTTTCAATATATGCTACATAGCTATTTACAACAACTTGATCAGTTCGGCCAAGGTCAAGGATCAATCAGATCAAAGCAAAATGCTTCAGAAAGAGTTAAAAACAAAAATTATGCTTATTGAAATTACTAGCTGTTATGTGCAAGACTGTCTCAGTGCAGATCACAGCTTTATTAACAAAATTATTATGGGGATGCGAAAGCTACATCTTGTCTAACACAAGCACTATAATAAAAACATCCTTTGATATTATATGCAAGATAGAATTGATGTTATGCCCCGGAACCGTATCAAGGATGGAGACAATTCTTATCTGTCGCATAACTAAGTTATTGTCTCTTACATCTAATCTCGGGGATACTTTGTGACAGTCTTGGCACAATCAATTGACCTTGGTTTCTTCTGCCCCAGAAATGATGAGACAGAAGGTTGGAGGCTCACTGTCAGGAGAACTACTTTGACAGCAATAATCTTCTTTGTACCAGACAAAAAGCTTCATCAACTTCAGCTAAACTGAACTTAGAATGCAAGTTACATGATGTGCCTTCATGAGCTATTAAGGATAAGGAACTTATCTGCCGAGGAATAATTTTCAGATGTATGATGAAATGTACATTGCCAGTATATATATATGTAGGCCTTCCACTTCTCAGGTGTGGCTTGTTTTGTTTTCATGACACAGCAGCTAATCTTTGGACACTTTGACACTTCGAATGCAGGTCCGACATCACCCTACATAGATAAAGTAAAATGATCAATGATTCACTCTGCAACCAGCTCACACTGTGAGGAACACATGCATACTTAATTTAATCAACTAGCACTTTTAGAAGTACATTTAGGACTTTCATGTCATCTGAATTTAAATAGTCAACGAATTTTTATTCAGCCCATGGAAGAGATTCATAAACATGATGTGGTTATCCTATTTTCGAGTAAAGTGCGATTACGAATGAGTTGCCTCTAAAGAGAGTTTTACAAGACCCATTACTTTAAGATGCCACAGCCTGACAATTCCCATCAAGCCTTATTACTCACTCAGGGACTTTTCACAACTCAATAGGAAGTTTCACGATAGCCTCCTCTGAAAAATGCCGACATGAAATCTAAAGAGATACTATGGGATCTTAACAATGCAGCAGAATTATTTGTAGTGTTGATTTGGGAGGAGCATTCTTGAAATTAATCTCTACTTTAGAATGATATCATTAAATTGTGTAACAAAGTTTCCTATCTGCAAGTTACAAATCTTAGAATAAATTTTGTTCCACCTCAAGGTTAACGTACACCACAAGATAGGGAAATTAACAAAGTGTTGCACATTAGCTGCACGTTATGACTCCACCCCTTTAGCCGATTTTTAGATACGCCCCAGAGTACCAGGACAAGGTTATAAATGTACCTTCTTGGGGTTAAATGACCGTACAACAGACAGTTTTATGGGGCAGACGTCATCTTATTTCCAATCTTGTGGGAGTATTGGAGAAAGAATACAGTGAGCAACAATACATTACAAAGTTATTGTCTCTTTTACCTAATCTTTGGGATACTATTGCAGCAGTCTTGGTACAACCTAGTGACCTTGAATTATTCCGCTCCAGGAATGATGAGACAGAAGGGTTTAAGTTTGCCGTTGAGAGGACTGCTTAGAGAGCAATAAACGCTTTTTATTTTCCATCTCTTAGATATCTTAGGGGACTGAAGTCATTCCACTTCAGTAGTTTCGACATGGAGGTATGTTGTGTGATTGTGCTAGATAACAGTGATCAGAGTGTAGGACTGCAAATACATGAGATTAGGTTAAAGAGACAGTACGCCATATATTTGTGTGGAATATTGCTGCAGAGTGTTCGTCTTGGACTGAAGGAGAGCCTGGACAGAATATCACACATTGTACATGTAAAACCCTATCATACCAAAAGAAGGTTTTTGCCAGATTTTGCCTGTCTATGCAAATCCTCAATTCTCCATAGATCAGGGCACGCTTTTCATCAATCTTCATTTTAGAGCCGAATGAAGATTTATATTTTACTAGCTCTTAACATCAATTATTTTTGCACCTATGACCCCTTTTCACTTTTGGACGTCAACCTCCAATCCTCCGAAGTCATTCCACTTGAGAAACTGAGGTATCAAAGGTTTTCAGTCAGATTTATAGTTCATTTGGAAGTTAATTCAAACTTTGTGAATCTTTTAATCGAAAGCCTACTAGACTGCACAAAATGCTTCCAGGTTAATTTTGTAGAATCACAAGGAGACAACACAGGCCATTCAATCAAAATATTTTACATTGTGACACACAGATTCTCTGTCTAACACTGTCTGTGTACATGCTATATGGTGTACGAAATTACAGTGTGAATAGCCAAAAATGCAATACAATAATATTATATGTAATTAAGTTCCTTTACAACACAATGTGCTATAATAGGAACAATTACAACAACTTCCACTTGTAACCTTTATTGAAAGTTAAAACTGCTCGATAAAACTCCAAGCAATGCAAGTATGGTTCGACTGGTTCTATTTTGCATATGCAAAAGAAAAAAAATTATCCCTGTGTTTTCTTTGAAGTCTATGACTGCTGTGTTTTTAGTGATATTCAAATAGTTATCTGCATATATTCTGGTTGTATATACAATCCAAGTCTATGGCAATTTACATTGAAGGATTCTACATCATCCCGATACTTTAATAGAAAGACAAATGCTTTTGGGCGGAAAAACAAGCTCTGTAAATGGACAAATAGATTTAGCGCCATGAAAGTTAATGAAACATCCTCAGGTGGAAGGCAAATGTCACGGAAAGGCCAATATCTGTGCAAAGACATCTTTTTAATGGTGTTAGACGGTGCTGTTGGCTGTGTCTGATAATCAGTGACACTGGACCGCCAAGCTGTCTTTACGTTCTTTTGCTTTATTTTTATGTAGTATTTTGCCCAACACTCTTAGATTAAGGGTAAATTCAAAACCTCAATATAATTAATAATCACCTTTGTGTTGTTTGCATTGTAAGGTTGTGTACCTATTATAGGTGCAGCACTTTTCTATCCTATTGCCTTTATGTCCAATAATTACAATTTAATGTTTTAATAAAAGCTTATCAAATGAAGAAACATTTCTGTTGGCTTGTGTCCAGCTGACATCGAATCTTTGTTCAGCACACTAGTCTTAATCTGAGTACAAAGACACCTGGAAAGTAAGAAAGAAAGAAATAGTTATTCAACGTCTAGTTTAAAAATTAAGAACATATGACACTTGTATAGCCAACTAGAAATGAGGTTGTTCTTTTCAAATGACACTCCCCATGTTGAACCTCTTCTCTGCACCTGATGATAACAAACCTGACAGATTTATGAGACAGATGCCATCTAATTGCTAATCTGGTGGGAGTTAGGTTTATTGTGAAAGGATACATTGACCATTGTGAGCAACTATAGATAACAAAGTTACTGCCTCTTTTATCTAATCTTAGGGATATCTTGCAGCAGTCTTGGTACAACCTAGTGACCTTGGATTCTTCTGCTTTGGGAATGATGAGACAGAAGGGTTTTAGTTTGCCATTAACAGGACTGCTTAGAGAGCAGATTTCCAAGCTGATACGAAGGGCATCTATTTCTGTAAGAGAGAGTATACATGTACAATGTATTTGGTCTGAGCAGTTATCTAGAAATATGGTATACAATTTCTAAAATTTGGAGACTGCTTGCTGACGGCCGGCCTCCTGAGACAGCAAAAGGAGGTACTATGTTGTATGATTTAACGACATCTTTTTTTCTTTACCCGCAAGAAAACTGTTTCTCTCCAAATGACCACAAATAAATCTCTTTTATAGTATGTGGGTAGTTGTTTCTGTACATGTAAGTGATAGGGGATATTTTGCCATTTGGTAACCTGGATGAGCTTAATGCTTGGTTCATTCCCACAAATCATTTCACTCCTTGGCAAACCCAACATTATAAAAAGTGCTTGAAATTTTATCAATTTTTTTGTACAATTTACAGACTAAAATGATTGGCTCACAAATGGTCAGTTAATATAGGCAAATTTGGTGGGAGGGGACATTACTTAGCATTTGAAAAATGTTTTCCTACAGAAAGACATATGACTCACTTATTGTAGGTCAAGAAAATGCTTCATATATTGTATCAGAAGATCAAAGACAATTATGATAAAAGATAGATAACTTAGTTTCTCCTCCATATAATAGGCAGACAGTTCTTTGGGTACAAAGAGATTATTGTCTTTAAAGTGTAACTCCCTTTTGTCTCATTATTTCCAAGAGCTGAGCAAAGCTAGGGTAAAATGATTTTGCCAAGATTGTATAGTGCTCAGAGTACTCATGAGATTAGGTCAAAGATATGGAACACTTTGACTGTATCATATTGCTTTTCAGAACTGTCATCTTTCTTTGACTGAAGGAGAGTCTGGAGAGAATATCACGCAGTGTACATAGTTTAACACATCAGTGATCTCATTACGTGTGTAGAAATGGATATCATAATTTATATGGTCATCATTCACACAGGAACATACCGTAGTAGACTTTGGAAATTACCTGGACATAATTATTTGTAATGAATCTTGTTTAACCATTGCCATTCTTTGCACTCAATAATGCAAATTGGTCATCAATGAATCCCCAGAGATAGTGAGTTTAGAAACTTTTGCCTGATGTCAACTTACATGAAGTAAAACAGAAGAAAGACCTAAGTGTTTGAAGTACACCAAATGTTTTATGGCATGAATGGGAATTTTCTTCTTGTGAATTTTACTCTCTCTGTAGTACAGCAGTCTAGCCACATTCTTTTGAGAAACGAAATCAAGTCTGTATATAAGAAAAAAACATCATTAAATGCCAGACAAATCTTTCAAAATGCAGCAAAGCCATAAGCTGGTCTTTTGAGAGTATAAAGATACATAATTTAGCCTCCACTCCACTGCTCCCAAGTCATTTTGTTTAAGCAACGGAGGTATTAAAGGTTTGCAGTCAGATTTATAGTTCATTTGGAAGTACAAATACTTTTACAGAAATGATAAAAAAAACAGTCTTTTGGACTTTAAAAGACTAGGCGTAATCAAGTAGGTTCAAACTTTGTGAATCTTTTAGTCAAAAGCCTAGTAGACAGCACAAAAAGCGTCCGATTTGTAGAATCACAGGAGTCAATATTGAAGTCACAGATTCTCTTTCTAACACTGTCTATATGTTCATGACATATAATGTAAAAATTACAGTGTGGAATAGGTAAAACACACTACAATAACATCACATGTACCTGAGTTATTTTACAATGTGCTATAATAGAAACAACTTCCACTGGTAACCTTTAATTAAAAGTCAAAACCGTAGGAGAAAACTCCAAGCAATGCAAGTGTGATTTGAGTGGTTCCATTCTGTAAAAGATTCTACATCATTATGATACTTTGACAGAAAGACAAATGCGTTTGTGCAGAAAAACAAGCTCTGTAAACAGACAAATAGATTTAGTGCCATGAAAAGCTAATGAAACATCCTCAGGTGAAATGCAAATGTCACGGAAAGGCCAAGATCTGTGCAAAGACATCTTTTTAATGGTGTTTAGAAGCTGTTACCAGCATCTGATAATCTGTGACATTGGACCTTCTAGCTGTCTTTCTGTGTTTTGCTTTGTTTTTCTGTAATATTTTGCCCAGCACTCTTTAAGTTAGGGTAAATTCGAGGCCTCAATATTATTAATAATCACCGTTGTATTATTTGCATTGTGAGGTTGTTCACCAATCACAAGTTGAGCACTTTTCTACCTCATTCCTTTTTTTACTTATTTCACTATAATTCTGTTTTTACTAGCCTGGTATAATACACGACTTAAGGCCCCAATCATCCATCAATTCTCCCTGGTTTCTGTCATAAGTTCACACACTGGATGTCTCAGTCAAGATAAAACCTTTTCTTTTTTTTTCAATTACAGAAAAGGACGCAAGTAGTGTTCATAAATGACAATGGCTGCTTTGAAGGAAGAAAGCCATAAATTACCCCCAAGAAGAACTAGGAAGTAGCTTCAATCCCCTTTCTCTATTAATTACACACCAGGAAGTAGCCAGGGCTCGAGCCCGAGGTTTCAGGGCATTGTCAGGAGAATGATGTCTGACTAGAAGACAAACTGGCAAGTGTCTATTTGCAGCTGCATGCTTGATAAATGACAGAACAAAATCAGTTTCTAGACTCTGAATTTCTTCCTTCAATTAGATACGACTATAATTGGATCACCGGGAGGCAAAGTGAACCAACCCTGAAATTCAAAAACGGTGTTGACCTAATTTGTAATGCTCATGGTTCAGAAGCTATTTAAGTTACATATTTTACAATCATAACATTCTGATTGGAATTTAAGAAATTAACTATTTTTAGAAATAGATAACACAACCATCAGATAGAAGACACCATTTTATGCTCTAAACCATAGAAACATGGAAATGAAATATTTCAGGGTTGGTTCACTTTGCCTCCCGAGGATCCAATTATTAGCCTGGATGACAAAACATGGGTCTGAGCATCAGTATACCGACAGAGATTGAGAATTATTAATGGTGTGAAATTAAAATTATTGAGAGCATATACAAAATGTAACCTGATATAATCTTTGATCGTTGCTATATAATCTAATAATGATATTATCTGCTTTGTAAACTTTTGTGCCAGCATTTAATTCTGTTTGAAAGACGTTTTTTAATATATTCATTTCAGATGATACAACATCTCACTCTACTCTTGTGTAAATTCCATGACTTCATCATAGTAATATACAATATCTAATATTCATGATATGGTCATTGTGTGTATTTTGCTCAACCAAACTGTTCAATTGTACATTAACATAATTATGATATCATATGTGTGCATCTTATTCCATTGTTATACTTCATTGTTATTACACAAGTAAGCTATTGTGAGAAACACAATGCTTTCAAGAAAAATAACAAAACGCGTGCAAAATTGCAATGATACAACATATTTGAAATATCCAATAAAAAAATACTTACAGATGTTATGCAAACACATCTCGAAATTCATCTGTGCCACACCAATCCATTATGTTGCAAAATACATATTTCATCCCATTTCATTGAGAAATTACACATATTTGAATATTTTTTATATTAGGCCTACAGTGTGCATTTAATATATACTACATCACATGCCAGATACCATGAATAATTTTACATGTTTGTGAGATCAGGCGTCAAGTTATCTCATAAAACAGTTCCTAAACCTAATTAAGGTATGACAAAATTAATTACCAGTTATGCTGCTGTGCCAAAAACAATTTGTGATTATGAAACCTCATTAGTTTTAGATAATTAATCTGCGAATCAAGAAGAACTACCATACCATTAATGCAATAACCATAAGATATGATTAAAGACCTACTTTATTTGACATAGTGACGACATAATCATGGAATAAGGTGATATCTTGAAGTGATTAAATGCAACATGTCCACAGTATAAGAGGCAGTAAAATCAAGCCGGAAAATTAGTGGAATTATCTGCGACTCGCCAAAAACCAAGGTGCAATGTCAGGCTATATCTTTTCTGAGTAGCATGTCTTAACTGAGAGGATATTGTGCATGAAAACTGACTTTCAAGATGCTATATAGCCACACTCTTGATCATAAATATTGAATACATTTTTGGAGTATTTGCAACATAATTATTATAAATTTGAGAAGTTACTTTAGGCTCAGTTGTCTTCAGTGATATTCCTGAATAATTGCTATCTCTTCAAGCATTTGTAGTATCAAGCAAAATATTTTAATTTTAATTTGCTTTTGAAATAACATCATTGTATCTTCAAAGTGCAAGGTAAATTAGGAGATTGTTTTTTCGTGAAAATATTTCACGAGAAAGACTGTTCATAGATGCAAAATCACTTGAAAGTGGTTTATTAACAAATTGGCAAGATCAACAGCTTGGGTTACAATGAATATCATTCAAACAGGTAGGCTGAGACTCCTACATGCTGCCAACGTAATGACTGCCAACATAACTCATCTTCAGATATATCTACACTGTGTCAGAGAACTCTACCAAATCTGATGCAGAAATCCTTTAGTCCTTAAGATTAGTGATGTAAATTTGTTTCAAGGGAAATAAAAGCCTTGCAAGGATGTTACATGGGATGGGAGTACCCTGGAAAATTTGTCATTTCACAACAAAGCAAAGCAAACCATTTTTGGAGATGAACATTTTACGGTACATGGGAGTTCACTTTTTTTTTACTTCCATGAACAAACAAATTTGAATCTGTGAACAGAACTATAGGTTCTTCCTTGCAATTGTCCATAATGGACATATTTCCTTCATATTCTTCAGATGGAGAAGAATTTTGTGAATTCAAGATGCTTTCCAAAATGAAATTAAAATCTGGAAAAATTCTCAGACATAATTCTCCACACAATCTGACAGAACATAGTCGATGCAGAAACATGACAGTCATCTGGTAAGCTAGTACCAATTTCATAGATTCCTGGTGATTTGGCTGGAAGCCCAGATGTCAGAATTGAGTTCATCGATTGACTCATTACAGTCGCACTGGGAACTTGGCATCACTCCAGCAACAGGTACTGCTAAAATGTAGGTCATAGTATCTGAAAAAAAAAATCATACATGAAAAAAAAGAAAAAAACTGGTAGTGTTGTAACAGAAGCCCACACCTAGAGTGTACCAATCAATCAGACACTTACCTTGTGGATATTTCACACCAATGGACTGCCAACGTTATTATTCCTGATGAGTCATTTGTTGAAGTCGTACATATGACCTGAATCTGATGTAAATATCTGTTTTGTCTTCTTTTTGATTAATTTCTCCCCTTATTTCAGAAACACTATGTTTTAGATAGTATATTTACATTTTTAAAATTGCTTGTGAGAGTTGAAACATTTAAAGAGTCATGCACCACGAGATTTCGAATTTTTTCTTTGCTTTACAACGAAATGACAAATAATAAATGTTACTCCCACTCCATCGTTGACATCATTTTACTTCCCTTGAAACAAATTTTCATCAATGATCTTAATTTGGTGATGAAAGGATTTCTGCATCTGAAGATTTCTTTTGCACACAAGGTAGAAATATCTAAAGATGAGTTACGTTTGCGAAGCACAGAGGACTCTTTTTTTTTCAAATAATATTCAGCACCACTAAAACAGTATTCCATTGATCTTCCAGAGTTTGCCAAACCATTTTTCTTGAATGAACATATGGAACAGTCCACAGACTTTCAAGAAAACACATTCATTCATGTTTGTAATGATTCATGTACTTCAAAGGTTCATGCAGAGATGTATTCTAGAGTACTCGATGCTCTTTTGACCGAGATACATATTTCACAGTCACACCCACAAAGCAATGAAGATGTTTCATATTATAAACTTTTCGGATATCACTACCCAACAAAAGGAGGCACATCTAGATACTTTTGTTGTCAGATTTAATCTGGTATTGACATCATATTAATAATTATTTTAATGACCCAAATTTCTGCGCAAAAATTACATTATGATACTATTTTTTGGCTTCAACTCATAACGCGCCACGGACTGAATCGGATCAGAAGGCCATGCTCAACAAATGAGATATGGAAATCAGAAACGCAATTTCGTCCCTGACACCAACTTCTCTTTTGAAATGTTCTACATCACCAGAGAAGTATTCCATTGATGTTTCTGAGTTTCATTCCATTGATTTTTCTGAGTTTGTCATGAACCATTTTGCTTGAATGCACACTCTTCCGCTCCCAAAACTTTTGAAGAAAACTTCACATCTGAAATTCTTTCATTAAGAATCACTGCAAAGATACATGTTAAGACATATTCACACTTTTGTGAGCCAGCATCTTAGCCAACATGCACATGTATTATTGTTTCACTCTTTGCAGAACATTAATGTATGGATTGCTCTCTCATATATTTCACACTGGTCAGTTTCTGTTATTTGGAGGACAAAACCTTTTCAAACTGAAGAGAGCAAAAATTGACAGGTTCCCTCAAAATCAAGGGCCACATGTGTTGCTGTTTAGAAACCTGTGTTTATCATTCCTTCATTATTTGTATATTAGACAAATGCACATATAAATTAAATTTAACACTAATGCACATTTGCACTATTTATTAGTCAAAGAACATGAATCGATTAACGATGCATTACATAGTAATACTCTTATCTATAAAATATGAACATCTGTGAATGTTTGTCATCTTTTATGGTGACACCACTTCTGTGTTGGTCGGTCAGCATTTATTAACTTCACAGTTTCAGCTTCTGAGGGATTTTTTAAATTTACTATTCAATTATTTTCTGATTATAATAAATTTACGATATGATTGTTTCCTTTTTGATATACTTTTTTATCTGTTCATCCACTTTAGATTTCACTCTATATTTAAAATGCCAAATGAGGTTAGAATGTAAAATTTTGAAATTTTTGAATCAGCTCGAATGATTGAGTCACATGGTTGCACAATTTGTTTGAGCTAACATAGCTTGATGTTATTAGTTATGATTATCTTTTCGTTATTATATCTTAAAACAACAAGCTGTGATAGCTTAAAGGAATTGTGCTACCATCTCACTCAATCATTTAAGCTGACTCAACATTAAAATTTTACAGTGTGGGTAATGTTACATGTACATGTATATCATCCAAAATTCAATGGGAACCCATCTGAACCAAGCAATTAGTATGTCCTTCTGGAAGTGTAAAAGCAGCAATGCTAAACATATTACAAAGATTGGCTCATTTGTTTTACACCATTGATTTATCAGATTCCCAAACCGGAAATTAAAATATATGGTTATATCCGAAATAAGATCACTAAGTTGATTTCTCATTTGGTTTGGAGGCTCCTTTGAATTTTGGAATTCGCTTTGAAGTAAATGAAACTGTCTTTGTTAAATTCAAATGTCATTGCACATCCGAGTTGCAAATTAGTTTCACTCCACAAGCCTAGACATGTAAACTTCAAAGATCATCTAGAAACCTGTAGATTTTGCAGAGGACATGAAAATATCTAATTTAGACTTTCTTGAAGTTAGGAGACACCGTGTCATTGGTACTTCTAGATTATACTTTCAGCTTCTTGAAACAGCTTTCTTGGTGAAAGTTTCACAATGTTGTATCATCTATCCTGTGCATCATTAGTTTTGTTTCAGCCCATCACATCTTTGTCAGCACTTATTGGCCAACTTCAGACTGATGTCTATAATAATTACTATCCAATTAATATCTTTTTACTATCCAATTACTACCAAACGTGATGTGGTGCTAAAATTGTTCTATTTAAAACGTTCAATCTACGACTTGTAACAAAACAACACATGAAACTGGAACCAGGTAAGTATTCCTTGCAAAGTAGAAACATTGTACTATACATTGCATGAGTTAGCCTACATTGAACATATGCAAATTGTCTGGCAATTGTCGAAACAGCCCGAGACGGCTCAAGTAATAAATGCAACATGGAGTTCCCTTCCCAGACTGAATGAAGAGCAGAACTGGCTGAAAAGGTGTGAACAGCTGTGAACAAGCCAATCCTGCTGTTTAATATTTTGGCCATCAAAAAGTACAGTTCTGCAGAAAATTCAAAATTCCTCCATAAAATCTGGTTATCAAATGGCGTCCAGGCTGTCATCCTTGCTGGTATCCTTGCTATGTTTTGGCCTGGCAATGGTTGTGCCATTATAATTCATATCATGACTAGTTCTACTACATTTAGTCCGCGGGCCACCATAACCCCCCCCCCCCCCTTGGGAATTTTGAAGACACATACCATCGGAAAGCTAATATTCCAGAGAACACATTTTTGCTTGTTGGTCATTATATAACCTCAACGACTGGCGGCCATGATGGATAATTCCAAGATGGCCGCGAATTAACAGTTTCGCCCGTATCTCTGGATCTAATTGGGCGAGAACAATGATTTTTGGGTCTAAATATATGTTTTCATGGGTCAGGAATTCATTAAGGCTGGTTTTGATACTCTCCTGGGAAGTTAAGTGCAGATTAACCCCGTTTTTCAAAATGGCGGCCATTTATTTTGCCTCAATCATCGATATAATAATACCAAGGATCTTTGGTGTTATACTATCTATTTTAATACACTAAACTATTACTATATATTACTTAGTATTTTTTTTTAAATAAAGGACATGGAAAGGGTATTGTTTCATTTTGGACCGAGGGTCTGGACACCCAAGCCATAGCCAGTTCATAGTTTGGAAGTTGTTGAAATTTAGCAAAAATCTACGATTGTCCAAATTTTACGAAGCTTGACTAGAGTGTCCAGGACCTTGGTCCAAAATGAAACTATCTGTGCCAGATAGCCTGGCAAATAAGCTAAATTACCATATAGAATTCAATATGCCTGGCCATTTTTATGACCACTTTTAAGCCAGCTCATAGTTAGGAAGTTGTTGAAATCTGGCAAAAATCTGTGATAGTCCTTATTTTACAAAGTGTGGCTGGTGTGCCCAGACCCTTGGTCCAAAATAGAACTATATGTGCCAGATAGCCTGGTAAATATACTAAATTGCCACATAAATTTCAATATGCCTATTGCCTAGCCATTTTTATGACCACTTTTAAGCCAGTTCATAGTTAAGGAGTTGTTGCATTTTTAGCAAAAATCTGCGCTAGTCCAAATTTTACGAAGTGTGGCTTGAGTGTCTAGACCCTTGGTCCAAAATGAAACTATATGTGCCAGACAGCCTGACAAATATGCTAAATTACCATATAAAATTCAATATAATTAGCCATTTTTATGACCACTTTTAAGCCAGTTCATAGTTTGGAAGTTGTTGAAATTTAGCAAAAATCTATGATTATCCAAATTTTACGAAGCTTGACGAGAGTGTCCAGAACCTTGGTCCAAAATGAAACTATCTGTGCCAGATAGCCAGGCAAATAAGCTAAATTACCATATAGAATTCACTATGATTCGCCATTTTTATGACCACTTTTAAGCCAGCTCATAGTTTGGAAGTTGTTGAAATTTAACAAAAATCTGCGATAGTCCAAATTTTGCGAAGCTTGACTAGTGTGTACAGAACCTTGGTCCAAAATGAAACTATATGTGCCAGAAAGCAACGTAAATATTCTAAATTACCATATAAAATTAAATATGCCTTGTCATTTTTATATCCAATTTTAAGTCAGTTCATATTTGAGGAGCTGTTGAATTTTAGCAAAAATCTGCGATCGCCCAAATATTACAAAGTGTGGATGGAGTGTCCAGAACCTTGGTCCAAAATCAAACTTTATGTGCCAGATAGCCTGGTAAATAAGCAAAATTACCATATAAAATTAAACATGCCTAGCCATTTTTATGACCACTTTTAAGCCAGTTCATATTTTGGAAGTTGTTGAATTTTGGCAAAAATCTGCGATAGTCTAAATTTTACAAAGCTTGACTAGAGTGTTCAGACCCTTTGTCCAAAATGAAACTATATGTGCCAGAAAGCCTTGGAAATATGCTAAATTGCCATATAAAATTAAATATGCCTAGTCATTTTCATAAACACTTTGAAGCCAGTTCATAGTTTAGGAGTTGTTTAATTTTAGCAAAAATCTGCGATAGTCCCAAATTTTACAAAGCTTGACTAGAGTATCCAGAACCTTGGTCCAAAATGAAACTACATGTGCAAGATAGCCTGGGAAATATACTAAATTGCCATATAAAATTAAATATGCCTAGTCATTTTCATAACCACTTTTAACCCAGTTCTCAGTTTAGGAGATGTTGAATTTTAGCAAAAATCTGCGATAGTCCAAATTTTACAAAGCTTGACTAGAGTGTCCAGACCCTTTGTCCAAAATGAAACTATATGTGCCAGATAGCCTGGTAAATATATGAAATGACCATATAACATTCAATATGCCTAGTCATTTTTATAACCACTTTTAAGCAAGTTCACTGTTTAGGAGTTGTTGAATTTCATTAAAAATCTGCGATAGTCCAAATTTTACAAAGTGTATCTGGAGTGTCCAGAATCTTGGTCCAAAATAAAACTAAATGTGCTAGATAGCCTGGTAAATAAGCTAAATAAATTACCATATAAAATTAAATATGCCAGGTAGCCATTTTTATGACCAATTTTAAGCTTTTTCATTGTTTGGAAGTTGTTGAATTTTAGCAAAATTCAGCGATAGTCCAAATTTTACAAAGCTTGACTAGAGTGTCCAGAACCTTGGTCCAAAAGGAAACTATATGTGCCAGAGAGCCTGGTAAATTTACTAAATTACCATATAAAATTCAATATGCCTAATCATTTTTATAAACAACTTCTAACCCAGTTCATAGTTTAGTAGTTGTTGAATTTTACCAAAAATCTGCGATAGTCCAAACTTTACAAAGTGTGGTGTCACCGCTGAGCTTTTAGCTTCAGAGGTGTCTTCATTCTTTCCTCTTATAGGAACTTTCCTCAAATCGCCATGAACCTCAACACCTTAATTCTGTAATATCATTTGTATTATTATTGTATAAAAGTAATGTGATATATTATATTATTGTGTAATGAGATTCGATGATAGCAACGGGGTAGAACTCACCCCATGTTTCCATGGCAACAGTTACCCTGGTGTTTCTGCGCAGCCGCAGAACACCCTAGTAGCAATCTCTGGGGGCAAGCTTGTTTGCCCAGCCAGAACAGAGCCCGCTTCCCGCTGAGGCAGCAGGAGGGCTACCTGTCTCCCTGACGGGATGACGATTCGTCAGGTAAGGGTATTGTTGTTAGAGGTATGATCAAGGGTTACTCTTAAAGGAACCTCAGGTCATGGTTGATTGAGATGGCATTAGTTTATGATGTATGTAATTCGTTAAGATCGTTGTTTAATGTATTGATAAGTTGGTTACCATCGGTTCTTCGAATAACTCTCAATGTAACTGTTTATGAATTGTGTATTAAATGGATACGTGAAACTAAACTGTCGAGCCTCTGGTATTTCTTGAGTAAGGTGTTTCGTGGTGGCAAGTGCTAAGGTGTCTCCCGCAGGATCCCCGGCGATGAGTCCATCTACTCAATTAGCTACCTCTCACAAAGATACGTGCGTTAACATTATATGGGGGGAATTAGCTAAAAGATGGCATGGTGAGAGAATACCGGTCTGCGGCTTCTTGGCGCTTGTCTGCTGTGTCACACTGTCTCTTGATTTACTACGTTTTTCAAATTTAAGGAATAGCAAACATATTCAGTTCTTGTACCATTACATGTATTGACTTATCAACGGTAACGTAGGCATCGACAACACACGTTGAACTGTAGAAGCAGAACTCTCTGAGATAGCATAGGAATAATTCTTTATATCTGTAAATGATCATACATAGCAACTCAATGTTTGATGTTCGTACGATGTAAGATTCACATTTAGTGACGTTTCTTCTCGAAACACTAGCCTTGCAATGCTATGGGCTATGGGCCTACGGTTTCTTCGCATGAAGAAAGTCCACTTCTTTGATGTGGAAATTCGATTATGTCACAACTTCATATCATGCATAGCGGGTTCGCCAGCTATGGCTAGAGAGCATTGGTTCAACGCCATGCCATTAGTCGCTGTTTTGGTCTCCTAATTAGCTATTGTTCTGCTATATCGTTAATTAAATTGATTAGTATGCTCTACTAAACATGCAGAGCCCAAAGCCTAAAATTAAAATTCATGAAGTTTTACAGAGCCATGTTATCCCACCTTAATTCACCTACTAGTATAGGGGGCGCAATTTTCTTATCAGGTAGCTCAGGGGCTTCGCCCATATCTTTATTTGGTTACCTATTAGCTCATGTTCAGCTTCGATATGCCTGCCTCTCATCTTCCACACCTCTCACAACTTTACCTACACACCTCATCCAGACCCGGACCAGACAGCGCACTCAAGTCTCTGGGGCATCTCTCGCATCATTAGGCCTTCCTGGCAACACAGCACATCTTCCAATACGGTAGGAGCTCATTTTGCAAACATTAATAGGAAAGGCACTTGATTCTTATTTCCTTAATTTATTATGTTTTCATAGGCTATCTGTCATCTCCTCTTATACTTTAATTTTTTGCATTTTAACGTTACATTATCAATATGTCTGTCTGTTTTCAAACACATAGCATACTATTTAGATTTTATATACACGGCACTTAAGGTCTAATAGCCTGGTCCCATGGCCACGCTATTCTGCCTTCCTTTTTCCTCACTCTGCAACTTAAATATGTCACATTTCATTACCTTTAAAATTACAAATTCGCTATTGCCCGTCCAACGAACACTCTGGAGATTTTGATTATCACATACTGATTGTCATCCCATCATTGTTTTCTTGAGTAACAGCATGCTCTTCTTCATTTATGCATGTTTCCATTCATTTATTGCCGTTGTGCGCATTGATCATTGATAGTGTATCGCGTTGTGTTTTGTTGTGTCAGGTCTACTGTTCTACTTTTAGCTAGCCAAAATTAGTTAGTTTAGTTTCTTATTGACTTGAAGGGACAAGTCGACATTTTTTCTTCATGTATGGTGACGTGCTACAGTTAATCCTGCATTTTATATATATGTATTTAAAGCAAGATAAGTGATTACTTATTTCATTATTACTGATATATGGTTTTCAAGTGATGTCTTTATTCCCTTATTTCTTCGGGTCGTCGGTTGATATGTGTTATGAGTTACATCCACGTTTATTGCAAGGAATCGCTGTGGCACATTTTGTAGCCTTTACCCTTATTTTGATTTTAGGCTCTCTTTTTATACGTAATCTCCCTCAAATTAGTTATATTTTTGCTTTAGTAAGTGCTAGTATGCACGGCACGCTTGCTCTTCTTATATCTATTTTTGCTCTGAATGTCTGTCCCGTTGACACAGTTGACACTTCAGCAGTGGTTACTTAAGTTCCGTTTGGAAGCTCAGACAGCGGTTGATAAGGGATATTTGTCTGCTCGTGCTTCTCGTTATATCAAACAGTACACCCCTACTATTCTCTTTAATAAATGGTTATTGTTGGCTGCCAATGATAAGAACACTCAATGGCATGTCTATGAGTCGATACTAGACCAGCTTGGTTATTTGTCTCTTCCCTTACCAGAACTTGCTCTGTTTCGTGAGGCTTCTTTTGCTCGTTATAAAACGTATTTGAGAAAACCTACCAATGTATGGCTTTACCCTCTTACCCTCATGATGTCAGAAATTGACTCATCCTCTGCTAGTACAAGTCAGGGCGATAAGGGACACCTCGATGTAACTGACGTTTACACTGACACATCGCTTTCAAGTGAACAGCCTAATACCTCGGGCCAACACATTGCCCAACAACCAGATAATTCTTCATTGACTGTTCCTTTACATGTAAAAGTTGGCGATATTATTGACGAGTCCCGTGTTTCCACACCTTCTCATGATAGCTTAAAATCTCGTGAGGAATCACCTGGCCGACACGATTCTGATTCTGACGAAGACCATTCACATCTTGCTCTCAAGACTGCTAGGGATAAGCTTGATAATTCCGATAAAAATATTTCTGCTGGCCATACTTTTGATAGTGATAACGCTGATAAACAGTCTTTTGGTAGAAATAGATCTCCAGCTCTTTCTGATTCTGGAAGTCACGAACATCCATCTAATATTGCTGGCATTCCTGCAAATTCCAATAACGCCGAAACAGGTGAGGATAACTCTGCTTCTCAGGCTGGTCAGTCTGACGCCTCTCTTATACATCAATTAGATTCTCAGCAACCTGGTGCATCATCATTTGATAATACTGGTCAACAAACGCCTGTTTCACAGCCTGGTGCTACTGCACAAACCCCTCCTGTTACGTCTACTGTCAGCAGCAGTGAACACCCCCAATTACCTCCTGTTTCTCCTAGTCATTCTTTACACGGCTCTGATAATCATCACCATCGCACCCCAGACGACAGTCCACGATCTTCCCCCCGCCATCAGACCCCTCCACGTGAACCTGGATCAGATTTGAGCGACAACCAAATTCCTTCATTGGGAGGTCTCCGTCAACAGCACCAAGTCCCTCCTCCCGAGGACCCTTTTGTGTTTGATAACGTTTCCAACAACGCCTATCAAAACCAGGAATTCGACCAGTCTCTTAATAACTTTCAATTTAATCACTCTTATCAGGAGCCTCCATCTCAACAACACCCCCCATCGTCTCCCCCGGGCCACGCACAACAACCTTCCCCGCGGACTGGCACGTCGCCCAGCACCACCCGGCCTGCTCCAGGACCCTCTGCTTTCTCTGTACCCCCCGTCCCATCTCATACATCTACTCAGGGAAGCCAACCCGCATCTTTCACTTCTGCACAGACTTCTCTTACGAATACCGTTCAGTCTGCTACAATCTCATATACTGTAAATACTGTCACTAGACCACGTACAGCTAATACAACCACTCAAGTACTGTTCCCTTCTCACACTCCTCATTCTAGTCGTAAGCCAGTTATAGGTTACACTGATCCCAGCCATCAAACACTTTTGCATCGCCTCTCTGCTCAATCTCCCTCTGGCTCCAATATGGCTTCAAATAATCACAACCCGGGTGTGACCACTTCTTCTAATTACAATGCTACATCGGGCGCTTTTTCTCATACACCTGCAGTTCGCACTGGTGATCAATTATTATTCGAACATGCTAATCAGCCTTCACATTTTTCTCAACAGGTTACCCAGTCTCAAGCCTCTTCAACTAATCAAACTTTTCAAGATCTCCCTAACTTTGATCCTACTTTTAATAATCTTAATTCCCAGGCTCGATCTCAGCCACAAGATCTTACTGGCTTGCGCACATCCCTGCCCTGCCCACCTTCCTATCAGGATTCCAGAGATGCGTCTTACCGAGCTACTCAATCTATTCACGGTCCAATTTCTACGTCTCGTTCAGGTTCCCTGCCTTCTTCTTTTTCTGCAGCAGCATTTAACACCCAAATGCCTGAAACACAGCCTAGAACTAAGCCTCTTAATTTTTCAGAGATGAAACCTCCAGTATTTAATGGAGAATCTGATAGTTTGACACCACAGGCATGGATCACCAAATTCAAGGATCATGTCCAATTACATAATCTAAATGACCAGCAGATATTGCATCGCCTGCAGCTGTTCACTGAAGGACATGCTCGCAATTGGTGTAATGCTTTGAAGCCTATGACTTTGCCTAAACTTGAGAAGTTGTTCTTAGATAAATTTTCATTGCTTAGGAGTCGAGCATCTATCCTCGATGCTTTGTCTCAGAAACGTATCACCTATGGTGATAGCGTTGGCAAATACTTGGATGAGATTAAGGAATTGGTGTCACGTTTAGGTCTACCTGAATCGTTCGTGGCTTTATACTTCCGTAAAGGCCTACCCTTGACTTTGCAGCATTCTCTTCAGTTAATCGATGATAACAAACCTCTTGATGAATTACTTCCAATAGTCCAAAGCATTATGGAGCGCGAAGTCATCGCCCAGCACGTTGACGTCACTAAAATCCCTAGTTCAAAATTCGACACAGGTAATTCGCAGTCAACTTTGCTCACTTTACAGGAATCCATGGGCGCTTTGAATCAATCCCTGCAGCAACTGCCTCAAATGCTTGCACCTCGCGATGTTCCCATGGCTGACATTCAACCCCAATATGTCTCTCAGCAAATACCTTATGGTCAATCTTCTTTTTCTGGTCTTACTTGCTTCCGTTGTGGACTCCGAGGTCATATAGCTACTCATTGTCGTCGATTCATTCCCAATCAGCCATATAGTCTACCAACATCTTCTGATTACCAGCCTGCCGGACGTTCATACAATCGTGACAATTCTACAAATG
Source organism: Platynereis dumerilii (assembly GCA_026936325.1). NCBI lineage: Eukaryota > Metazoa > Annelida > Polychaeta > Phyllodocida > Nereididae > Platynereis > Platynereis dumerilii. The sequence goes on from JAPTHN010000005.1 coordinate 53,853,586, forward strand.
ACGCCTTCAATCAACGATATAATCGACCTAGCAGACCCTTTCCTAATAGGTTCGGTAATTCAAACAGGAACCTTCCAGCAAATGGATTTGCTAATTCAAACAGATCTGGTAACAATAGGCCATTCTCCCAGAATAACCAAAACTTCAATAATCGGCAGCATGACAATGCAAATCTCGCGCAACAGCAGTACAACAGTAATGCCCCTAATAACTCACGTGTTCAGCACCCTAATGGCATTAGAACTGCTTACCGCTCCCAGAGCGCTGGCCCTTTTCCTCGTAATCAACGACCTCCACCTCAGAATCGTTCACAGGGACCACCACATCAGCAACCACGACATAATGGATCATTCTGACTGTGCACAGACACGGCCGTGTCTCGTCCTAACTCAACACCTGCCATTTCTTCCGATTCTCACTACTTGTCTCCTATCGAATCTAATGACCTTACCAACTCTGCTCCTTCCCAAACTTTTAATACTTCTGTGCAGACTTCTCCTTTTCATGATTTTTCTCATTCCGATACTATTGTTAGGGATGACTTCCCTGACATCTTATATGCAGTACTTCAGCCTCCTACTCCTCTTACTCCTTTATCTATTAAAATTCATGATTGTAACTTTATTCCATCACTTTTGCCCGATGGCACCAAATTCTTTACCCTGTTTGATACTGGCAGCTCACACAATTTAGTTAGCACATCTCTTATCAAACGTAGTCCCTTTTTGCAGGGCCTTCCTCGTGTTGATGCAGATCCAATCAAGCTTATGGTCGGCAATGGTTCTTCTATTTCCATTTCTCAATTTATCTATTTTGTCATTCAGTTTGGCGAGTGTAAAGTTCCTATTAAGACTTTTATTATAGATGTGGCTTCACCAATTGATTGTGTTATGGGCTTGGACGCTCAAATTAGATATAAATGTGTTTTTCGCTCAGCAGAATCACGCATGGATATTTCTGTCGACCAAATTTTACTTGTCGTACATAAGTCGACCACTATAACACCTAATACATCTTGCGATGTGCCAGTTCGTGTAAATCATTTGGCACAATATTTTAATGGTCCATTTGAGGTTAAAATATCTCGCATTATTTCTGAAAAGAACTACAAGGCACTTGTCGATTTGCGCAGTGGCTTTGGTTCAATCAGAATTAATAATGTAGATTCTGAAGATATACATTTGCCTGCTGATATAATTCTAGGAGCACTAGTTATGGATATTCCATTTACAACAGCACCTTCTGTGGTCCAACAGCCTGATACCAAATCTGTTGATGATAATTTGCTTGATAGCACTAATTACGTCATCATCGATAATGGCCCTAATGCTATTTCACAGCTTTCATACCCAGATTATGATGCTATGGATCCTGACACTCGTGCTCAGACTAGACTACGCAATTATCCATGGCTTCAACCTGACGATCCAACTGTGCGCATGACTGAATTCGATATAGTTAATCAGCAATTGAAGCTCGATAAGTGTGCACTTCAGCCTAACGAAGTAGATAAGCTTCGTGAGATCATTTTATCGCACACTCCAGCTTTTAGTTTATATGGTCAGATAGGAACCATCACCCGATACGTTTGTGATATCACCCAACAGCTTATCACTGATTGTTCTTTTAAAGCTCGCCCTTATATCACTTCCCAAGCTGATATCGCCTACGTACGTAAACAGGTACAGAAGCTTTTGCAACTGGGAATTTTCAAAAAGGAACTCACACAAGCTACCAGTGCACTATTCTTAGTCCGCAAATCACGCACGGACGAAAATCCCCGCCTGGTCGGAGATATGCGTTCTGTCAACAAAGCCTTTCAGCTTTTGCAGAGGCCTTGTGCTAATATTGATTCCTTTAAGCAACAAATGGGCAGTCGTCCTTTTCGTTTCGCTACGGCCATTGACTTAAAACAGGCATTTTTTGCATGTCAAGTAACTCCTCAGTCTCGTCAGTACCTCGGCGTCGTTACATTCTATAATGCAGAGTCCATAACCTATACTAGATTACCGATGGGGTATATCAATTCGGGAGCGCTATTCGCTGAAATAATGACTTTAATTACTGAAGAATTGCCACGAATTTATGCAGAATGTGTTTACAACTACTATGATGATTATTTGCTTCTTAGTGAATCCTCTGAGGAGCATCTCGCCCTCATTGATGCTGTTCTTGCTCTTTTTCATAAACACGGCCTGGTTCTTAACTTGGCTAAGTGTTCTTTTGCCTCTAATTCTACCTTTCAATTTCTTGGCTTTGATGTTGATTTACAGGGACCTAATGGACCTACTTTGCGTATCAGACAGTCTAGAATTGATGCTATTATGAACTTGCAGATTCCTCAAAATAGGAAACAGATTAAATCATTCTTAGGCTCAATTCAATTCATTTCTTCCTTTATACCATCTTACCAAAAGACAGCTGAACCTTTGACGCGCCTGTTGCGCAAGGCTAACGAATTTCTCTGGACTGATGAACAACAAGTTGCCTGGGATGCTATTAAGAAAATTCTTACATCACCACCTATTTTGTCATTCCCAAGACCTGAAGGTGAAATGATTCTGGTGTCTGATGCATCCAGAACCGCCTCCGGTGCAGCTCTTTATCAGTTGCAAACTAATGGAACTGATGATACACCTAAAAAAGTTTTGTTAGGTTATGCTAGTCGATTACATGGTAATATTGCTACCCATAATTACAGCATTTCGGAATTGGAAATGATGGCAATTTACTTTGCTGTCCAATCATTTAAATATTTTTTAGCTGGACGTGGTAGGTTTACGATCCTGACGGACCACGCCCCTATTGCTCAAATTCTTAAATCTTCCAGTCATTTTGTAACACCTCGCATAGCAAAATTCTATTGGAAATTACAAGATTACCCTTATCGAATTTATTATGTAAAACCAACCACTACTGAGTTGAAATTGGTTGATATGTTATCTCGTCATCATAACACCCAATGGCCAGCAGATGCTGAACCCATTATTCCAATAGCAGTGGCTGATAAAGATAGGAGCATTAATGACGAAGAGCAACATTCTTATTATAATTTCCTGGATACCAATACTCATCCCCTTTTGACATCTCGTCAAACTTACTATGAAAATCTCTATGCTAATTTTTCGGGTTATTCTCTATTTTGTGTTACAACAAGGGCACAGGCCAAGGAACACTCAGATAATGGTATCTCCCACCCTACCCCACAGCCCACAAAGCCTATAAAACCGCTGTCACATCTTACCAGTGAATGTACCCATACCACTGGACCAGTCTTACCTATTACCGAAATGAAATACAAGACCATCGATAGTAATCAACCTACTATCTTGACTAAAATGCCTCATCAAGCTGACTTAGAACCAGCTATTCGTAAATACATCACAGATGCATTTCATTACGTCAAGATACCTCATGATAGAGTCCAGCTTATAAACGCCCAAAAGCAGGATTTGTATTTGGGACCGGTTTATAACTTCATAGCATATAGCACGTTACCAACTAGTAAGCAAGTGGCAAATCAAGCAGTTGTATTATCTAATCATTTTGCTTTAATCGATTCACTTTTATTCTATGTTCAATCTAGTCCTAAAAGGCATGACGTCATTCTTAAATTGGCCATTCCTAACATCTATATTTTCGACATCATTGAATTCTTTCACTTAAATTTAGGTGCTCATGTAAAGTCTAATAAATTGTATGATGTCATTACATCAAACTTTCACATTAAGAATCTCATGAAATACATTTTGGATTATGCCAGAACTTGTTTGATTTGCCAGCGCTCGTCTCAGGTTATTGAAACAAATAAGCAAAGGGAATTCGTTCCTAGATTGCTTACTGATTGTACTCCCTTTGTGCATATACATTTTGATATCAAAACCTTTCCCCATGCTACTGCTCAAATTATCCATTGTCTCATCCTACAAGATGTTTTCTCCCGTTATGTCGTAGCCATTCCGTTACGCAGTAGAAAAGCTGATGAGATTGCTAAGAAATTTATCGAGCATTTTTGTTTACCATACATGGTACCTCATAGGGTTACTTGTGATAAAGAAGCTTCTTTCGTCGGTAAAATTATGACAGCAGTGTTTAAATCGTTGAATGTTCAGGTTCACCTTGTGCCTACAATGATACATTCAAGCAATATGGCTGAAAGGGCTATTCAATCTGTTTCCAACCTATTGTTAACTATGATAGAATATAAGTATTCCCAATGGCCTTCCCTTATTCCATATGCTTGTAAAACCTATAATTCTTTGCCTCACGCAGTTACCAAGTATTCCCCTAATTTCCTTGTTTTCCTTAGAGAAGACCGCAATCTCGTGGATATTAATCCCGAGGCACTTTCTGTGGTTGCTACTTCTTACGATCAGTATGTATCTTCGATTAGAGAGAAATTGCGGTTTGTCAGACAACAAGCTGTAGTTTCTCATAACAAAATTAAGATTAGACAGACCCAGCAACACGCAAAACGTATGCCAAAACTACATTCATTTAAAGAAGGAGACCTCGTCTTATTACTGGCACCAAAATATACTGGGGTCCAATATTCTACCAAATTAAGCATTAAGCTTATTGGCCCATTGTATATTGCATCAGAGCCACTTTTGAATCAATTTTTGCTTAAGACAATTGACGACCGTACTTTACCAGGTCTATTTCACATAGGTAGATTGAAGCATTGTATGGTTCGTTCTAAGAATGGTTCACCAATTTATAACCAGCAACAATTGCGCATTCAAATTCTGTCAGAAAATCTCAAGATTGATGATGTGGCTGCAGCCACTATGCAATTACATAGCGACGAATCTCGAGGGCCTCCATTAAAAGTCCCTACCCCATCTTCACAGGTCAACCCTGGCTCTTTGTCCCAATCATCGCTTGATTCCCATGACCTTTCCCACCCTTCGCATCAATTACCCCAGCCTTCTTACAGTATGTCAATTTCTAACCCTGATGCTCTTCTTTTATATTTTAAAACTCGGCAAGATGATACTCAACCAGGCCCTGGGTCTGCACTTCATGAATGGTCCTGTATTCTCGATGATGACAGTACAGTCACCTCAACTATAACATCAGCCCGTTGGCGTGACGGTCATCTCCAAGTATATATCAACTATCCATCTCAGATATCTTGTGTATCTGCTTGGCATTTTGTGTTTCAGGAATATGGTCTGTTTCCATTGTTCGACTGCATTTCGAACTTGCGACCTACAGGCCGACCTTTCTTCCCTATGAACTAACCATGGTGAAGATGACCTTGAATGCCACCGATATATGATTTAGTCTCTATTGATTGCCTATTGATGGTGCAGCCGTTGAATAATCTTCTCTTCTTTGCTTGGCTGTGGAGGTGACCGAGACCCTAGGACTCTCTGATCCCACCTGACATCCACCCTATTGACCAATTGCTAATTTTATTAAACACGGCAATCATCGTGTTGAATTTTTTTTTTCCTACACATCCATCTAATATATATTTTTTCTGTAATACCGTTATGTTGACAATTTATTGTGGTACCATATTGTATAATAATCTCTAAACAATTAAGTCTCATTTTCAATATAACCTTTACCCTATTATACCATAGCTCAGATCTATAGCAAAGTCAAAAATTCGAGAAGGATAGTGACCTTTCTTCCTTCCTGTAAGTCATGAACATACCTGGAACTATTCTATAACCTTTTAGCAAGGAATTTGCAGACTTTTCAGAATATGCTTACGTAAGTAAAAACACCTCTCCAGGTAGTGCTCTAAAACGTTTCCATTGCTCTCCTTTCACAGGAACGGCACACCCTAAACAAGTTTATTCACCCCTCCTTCCAAAGTTGCTTTCTATTTATCAGATTTAGTAAGCTAAAACGTTTTCCCAGCCAAACCTACTTGAGAAACGTCTTCCCCCATTCCTCATGTTTACTTAAGCTAAACTTACTGTAGTTTTCGTTTGTCCATTTGCCAGACGATCCTTCATGTCTTGCATTTTACCTCCTCCATGTGTTTATCCCACATGACACATTATTCTTTCCAGAACACATATCGGCTACAGACACACACTTTATAGTGTCTCACCAGTCACCTCCGCGGTATGTGAATAACACACCAGTCAGACTCCTCAGTCAACATTCCTTGCATAGTCAACTATAGTCGTTGTTATTTGCGATGCCACCTTGTGTTGGAATTACACATCCTTAAGAGTAATATTAAAGAGTAATATTAAAGTAAGTTTTCAAGATAAAATAACGACTATAAATAAACTACTCCTTAATCATGATAATACGGCAGGAGCCAGAAAATATTAGCTGAGCAAAAATATGTCCAGATAAATAAAATACATCAAAATATGAGAAACAAAGAATCTGGCCAATGTTAATATAGAAATCTCAAAATGGCTGCAATGATTGTTGTCTCCAGTAAAGTTTTTTAATTGCCATTTCTGCATGTTTCCACATGCTGCCACATATGGTCTCATAAACGTCCAACATTTCTTCCATAATTCCCTATCTATAACTTACGTCATGGTCCCCCAGGCTTTCATTTTGCAATAATACCTAAGTAACGCCACGCGGTCTGATGCAACCTCAACCTTGCCTAATGAACAGGCGCTTGCATCACTTTCCTGGTCTGTTTGCAACTGATCTCTCCTTGGGCCATATCAAGCCATATGGCGAATTCAATCACCATAGACGCATATCAATACGCACAGTTGCCACCGCACATGACTAGGTGCACAAAGTCCATTATGACCACCAGAATATCAGGAACAAGCACTAATTCATATATGTATATACATGGAGCTGTCTCCGTCGTTCCTATTAAACATACTAATTAATGATAATTAATGATAATGAATGATAACCTCTTCAGCCTGAAGGCTGAACAAATGAGTCATTTGCACGCAACAACGATCTCCTAAAAGTCGCATCATAAAACCATGGATGCATTGGGTTATTCTTTCTTGTTTTCCCAAGGCTTATACGATGCACTCCTCCTTCCTTGTTTCAGCTTTTGAGTATGTAATGCATTGTCATCGTCTGGATTTTCCTTCATCCACGCTTGGCTTGGTCATCGTCCAAAAATTTCTTGTGCACTACTAACAAGACCTCAGCCTCCAAGCTTCATCAAGTAAAATATCCTCTTCATAAAGCTTCACTATAGCATTCTTCCATAGTTTTCCATCTAGAGATCTCTGACAATGATTTCCTTTTGGACCTGCCAGACAGGGCGGCAGTCATCCTACAGTACTTTCATCTTGTCTTTTGCCAATTTGATAATAGTAGTGAGATTGGATCCGACTATGTTCAATCAGTGATTGGAGTGCCTGACGAGTCCTTTGGGCAATCACACCGTTTCATCCTTTTCGGTATTGTCCTTGTTCTGATTGGAATACAGATTCACTCTCCTTTTGAATTGAATGCTTCCAAGCTCCCAACAAAACAAGTATACAGCTCTCCACCGATATAATTCAAGATCACGTTCAATTTTTTGCCACCATTGCGTCCAAAGCCTTTTCACCATCGTCATTTCTTTGACAATGAACAGGAAGTACGCATGGCTCCATCACTGCCAATGTATACGTCAACTCCCGTGTCATCACCCCCACTGTTGATGCTTTCTCAGCGTCTCCATTACATACAGGAATTACCCGAAGATTTCAATGACGCAGACGACCATCAAACCGAATTGAAGTCGACTCTACAACAACAGTAATCAGGTTTTCCCTTAACCTTACGAACTAATGGACTCATTCAAATCTATTTACTTCTTTAAAAATATAGACTTCAATGTACCAAGAAACAGTTTGACCCATCGAATGCCTTTCTCCCTGTTAATCGAACAATTACGCTATATGATGTGAATGCTATATAACCGACTTTTGTGTTACCTACAATGCTGATTTATACACCTATTCATTAAATTTACAAATTTTACCGAATTATATTCTTCGTCCATTCTTCACAACCAAATAGTCTTCGAATATTTGTATTAGCACACCTTAACAGGCCTTAAACCTCAACAAGAGTTCTCGACCCGCACATTTTAACACATGTGCGATGATATCTTGCATTTGTTGCGTCGCCAACTTCTCGCTTACATGCCACCAGGAGGGTGTAGTCCCTTCATTTCGTTCCCAGACCAATACGGTTATTCACCGTTAAGTCTTTTCTGTAGCTCACAAGCATTCAGCCGGATTATTCATCTACTTTCAGCCCACCAACAACGCTCTTAAACCTTGCCATTCTTCGTTGAGAATTGTTTTCCATCTCTTATCACTGTGTTCCTTGTGATCAATCGATAGTATTTCCATACGTTGGCCACTGTCTCCTCGCAGCATTGACCACGTATTCCCTTGTTCTTTGCATTTGATTGCCTTCTTGATATAGTACTTTATTGGCTTATCATTTTATCCTCGGTAAACACCATTATTTGGTACGCATATTTCAGAGACAGAGACTCTCCACAGAGATCCATCACGATCCTTTCTTAGTAAATCTGGTTGCCATTCTGCCTTCAATTGCTTTTTATAACCTCTTGTAATTATTTAAGACTTGTTTCTTACCTATCTTTTAGTTCTGAAACTATTTTTTATGATGAGATTTAACAAATATATATTCTTTGGTTGGCGTGATAGTGACAAGACACAGTCAATCAACAGGTCAGACTTGAATGTCTGAGCTTCTGTATTCTCGGTGATCATGCTGATATATCTGCAATACCGTGAACATCGGTTAACCCTTGTCGAATTAAGTCGATTCCAGTTTCTTCCTTAAATTGTGTTACCCACAATGCTGTGTGATGATATCTTCCATGCCACCGATAAGGTTTTTGTCTAAGACTCCCCTCACGTGTAGTCTTCTCCTCTTCTCATCCATTAGCTTACCGCGTTTGTATCATTAGCATTTTGTACATATTCCATTCTGCATTTTGTAGATAGTCAGTAATATTCAAACATGGAGTATGTTTCTCTTCTGCATTTCCTGCTCATGTTGTGAGTGTCGTTTGTTGCAGATATTAGCCGTCAATCATCTTGCCAATTGAGAAGTGATTATATGCCATTATTGATGGACTGTTTTCTTACAAATTATCCACTACCTTTCCCATCGTGACATGTTGGTATTACTTTGATTGAGCATTACTGTAACTGCTCTGATACAGTATTATCTTTGAGCATCTTTTCTTATAATTATTGTGCAGCATATTACGTTGAGTAAGTATCTCAGTATGTTGCAAGTTCTCTGCCTGTCGGACTGGGAGCCCGACCATAATTTGGGGATATCTTGTGCTATTTCATGTGTTCCGGCTCATGCCGATGTAGTTATGTTAATATGTTCCGACAATGTGGTCGTGAGTTTGATCTTAGCACATAATTTTAAATGCGTTTCTGTGGATTTTGCTCACCCAGTGATTGTAGCATCGCTTCGCATTTTGGGGAAAGAAAAACTTTTTTTTTGTAAATGACCAACTCATTATACACAAATTATAGCTAGCTAGCTAATTCCTTTTCAATAGTTCATTATATGGTATGGCATCACAACATAGCCCGGCAGGGGGCGCTTTCTGTGTTGCCATGGCTTCACCGAGACTGCCGTGGGAAGCAGTTTCTTGTTGCTTTGGTAGCACCCTTGCACCTTATATGGCACGCTACCTGCTGTAAAATTTTCGGCTCAGCCCACAGGGCCCAGCTCTTGCGGAGCCAGTAAAACCTTAGCTTACCTGCTCTAATCTTTACACCTGTAGAGAGGCAGCAGTCCTACATACAGCTTGCAACATTATGTAAGTACACCCTTTTCAAAGAGTCATTTACCGGTCATTTAGGACCACTAACCTGCATATACGTTTACTAATTAGTAAACCGGGAATTTCTATAGGCATTGAGTTTTGTTGATGAAGTTTCAAGTTGTGTTATATTGAGATAAGTTCACAGTAATTATACTCCCAATTTTTCTTACACGCGTGTAATCGTGGGAAGGTACTTTATTAACTTATATTTCTTTGACGACAATTGTTATATTTTCAGGTCTGGTCGAGACTCTCGATTTCAGTAATTCAGTATGATCTTAGAGTATATCTCTTGCATTTTCTGTCGACATACACAGCATTCTTTCATATGATAGGCAAAGTAGTTGGAAAACTGGTCTTGCCTAATTGTTATGAATACTTATTTCCGTTGATAATTATTTGTGTATTGATAGTCGTATTCGTTTTACATAGGATATGTCGACCTGATTGATGAATTTTGCACGCTTAGTATGCTAATCGTTACTATTATGTCTCTTTGTGGATGAACTTCTTTTACCTGTTATCTTCGTTTATGTGCATGTCTACATTCAGTTAATCATGTCTTTCTCACCACCTTACTGGTTAATAGTTATAGTAATACCTGATTTTACTGGTGATGCTAAAACCTTTTAGCCAATTATATACCTTGCTACCTCATTATAAACATTACAATGACGCTAATTGTCCTTTTTCCCTTCCTCCTCCTTCCCTTGGTTCCAGCTCAATCACCACCTCCATCTGATTTGCAACGAATTGCTGAGCAAGACGCTTTTCTTTATAAGAATTTTGGATTTACCATTAATCCAAACACGGCCGCCGTTTGGGCCAAGCGTACTTTGCTTCAAACACAAGACCAACCTATGGCTTCTTGTAGAGTTTCTATGTTTGGTGAATGGTGTTCTCGCAAACGAGACATATTTACATGTGATTTGGGAGCCAATTTTTCTACACCTCCATGTGTATGGCCTCCCGATTCACCTCGTATCACAAAACTGATTCTTTCCTCTGGCGCACTTACTAAGGATATTATCTCTTTCTTCACCACTATGCCTTTCATGAGATATCTCACTTTACAAAATCTTACTTCTGCAGTAAGGTTTCCTGACGTTATTGACTCATTTCCCGAGATCAATTTTTTAGATCTACCAGACACTCAAGTTACTCATGTACAATACGTCCAAGCACGTTCACAGTTACATGCTATTACTAATTTAGTCCTTGATGACGCCTCAGTCTTCGCTCCATGGTCTTCCCTTTATCGTTTAAGACGTATACAACTTACCTTACTTAGGGATTTATCGTCTCCCGCCCTACCTTTATTACCACAAGCTCAATTAACTCATTTAGACCTTACCATACACGGTTCAACATCCTTTCAGTGGAACCATCTCGGCGTTTCACAAAGTAAACTGATATCTCTTAGACTCCATCTACCAGATATGACCCGCCTCCCATCTTCTATGCCTTTCAATAACATACAACAATTAAAATTACAAGCTTCTAATGTTCCTTTCGAAGTTTCCAACCTCTTGCCCAATCTATCAGCACATCAATCTTTTAATTTTACACGACCAAAACCATTTCTCCAAACACTTATTCTTCAGGGTTTCTATTTTCAGAAAACGCAACAATTTAATGTCTTAAATTTAGCTAAAATAGTTATACTAGACTGTATTGGCGGAATACATAATCTTAATTATCCAACATCTCTTAGAGTACTTAGACTCAGAAATATTACTACTTCAAGATCATTAAGAGATCCATTAACAAACACGCCCAATCTGCGCACTTTCGAACTAACTCATTCTAAGCTAACACATATTTCCAGAGCATATTTTAGATATGTCGATCAACTTTATTACTTAAATTTATCCTATAATAACCTTCATACATTTGAAATTAGACATAGAGATATCCGTCAATTAGCTGTAATAGATCTTAGTTACAACTCCCTGTATAGAATTTCTGGTCCTTTCTTTATCAGAGACCATCTGGAATATATATTTTTGCAACGTAACAATCTGCAGTATTTAGATGGCGTTAACAAACAAATTTACTTTCCTTCACCCGAAATGAAAGAACTTGACCTAACATCTAATCCCCTTAATTGTAATTGCGATTTGGCAGTCTTCCTGAACACGTTGCCTGATACCACTAGGATTTCTGGTACTTGTCAAAGTAACGTGTCTTTCCCAATTCAAAATATGACTTTCGAAGCATGTGATTCCATTCCCTTACTCCGTTCATCCCGTTCCCTTAGAGACCAATTACGTCATATGCAGCTACTCGCATCTGTTAATCACAAGGATGCTCGCCCACTCACAAGCAGCTCTGGCCTTTTTCCACCAGACGCAGCTTCACGTTGGAGCTCTGCACCCGCACAGCTTCTCCGCCCAGACTATGGCGTTGGCTATAGTTATCGAGGACAAATTTTCCCCAGTGTTGAATTCTTTATCATCAATGCAAATATTTTCTATCCCGATTTCCATATTCCCACATTCACTTGGGACCTCACAATGTTTGAAGACATGTGTCAATCCCCTGATGATTTAATCGCTGCAATATGTTCTGATTTCGCTCCACTCTTAAAGAATACTATCGATAAAGTTGATTCTTATAAAACAGCTTTAAAGGCTAAACTAGCACACATATCGACTATCTTCACTCAACAACATTTTGAAGAATATCGTCGACCTCCTCCAACTCATTCTACCCCCATTGCCCCCCCTCCTCTTTCAGCAGTCCACCACCACGCTAAGAGGGCAGCTCCCGATCCACCTTTTGCGCATCCCACATTCTCATATTCCCCTCCACCTACCATGCCCCCCTTCTTTGATCAATACTCGCCACCCAGTCGTCCTAAACGAGCGGGTCGTACACCAACACCTCGAGATCCCCTTGCCTTACCTAATACCGATGATACATCTAATACAACTAAGCAATTAATGCAATCTACTAATGAAACCTTCCGTGTCAATATTAATACCCAGGATTGGCAATCCGAAGACAGTACTGCTTTCTGGCTTTCAGTTACTATCCCACAAGCCGGAGCAGGTATGTCTGCTAATATTAGACGACAGAGAGATCAAATTTTTGTAAATACTATTGAGTCTATGTCTGCGCGTCAGAATCTTATGAGGGACGCTTTCCTTGAAATGCGTTCTGATTTAGTTCTCACCATTGATGTCATAGCCAGTACCTTCACCAACACCTCCAGAAACATTAAACTAATTCATACACTTTTAAATGAAACCAATCAGGAAATTATTTCCCAATTTGCTGTGGTTAGTAACGCTATTAACGCATTACAACGTAAGATTCAAGCCACAAGGATCCTTAGCTTGCTGACCTCTAAATATCTCAGGCTTTGGTCCCAACAAATACAGCAACTTCATATCCTCTTAAATGAAGCTGATAAATTAATTACAGCCTTCCACGACCTGGCTGCAGGTAAAATATCTCCACATGTTCTTCCAGCCTCATATGTCCATAAATTAGTTCACAAAGTATCAACGGTATTATATTCATGGCACAACAGTTATCAATTAGCTTTTACGGATTTGGCTCATATCTATCAGAAATCACAACCAATCTTTATGCCTACTAGACATGGGTTCTTACTCCAACTCCTATGGCCAATCCAACCTAAGAATTCAAAACCCTACACCTTGTATCACACAGAGTCACTCCATGTACCTGTGGTAGCTACTCCTGCTTTCCAAGACCGCGAGTCTAACCATGATTACACTCGTATCTCTATCCCAAAACCTTTTCTAGGAGTGCAGCACGATTCCTTCTTGGAACTCAGTCTTGAAGAGCTCCAGGAATGTCTCAACATTGACGATCAATTTCTTTGCACAGAATCAACAATTCAAATTGATAGCTCGCAGCTATCTTGCAACACTGCAATATACACGAATGCTACTGCAGACGTCATTTCTGACCTCTGTCAAGTCGATTACTTCTTTGAACCTTTTCGTGCAGCACCTCGTGTAATAGACGCAGGTAACCAGCTTTTAGTTACTGGCTTATCACTCCCATGGACTCGACGTTGCTCCAATGATCGTGTGGCACGTCCCGTTCCTGGTAGTCTTTACGCTGTGCTTCAGCGTGGCCAGTTTTGTTTTTGCGAATTCTCCTCCCCTTCAGGTTTCATTCCCAGGCGTATTACAGGATGTCCCGCATCCGAAAATAATCAATATAAACCTTTCTTAATCAACTATACGATTAATGCAATTGCGATGCATTCCTTTGAACGTGAATTCAACTTCACAAGTCTACCACCATATGAATCTTATGGCATGCCAAATTTCACCTTGCCTAAATTTGCAGTGGCTGCCAGAATAGCAAATACCTCACTTGCAAATATGACACATGGCATTATTAAGCTTAAGGAACTTAGTCGCCTTATTCAACAAAAGGGTGACGATTTTATGCTTAAATGGGCCGAGCTGGAAGCTTCCTTTTATCTTTCAGCTTGGTTCAGCCTTCGCCATTGGATCCGTGGATTTGCCTTCATCGGTTCCATAGCTGGATATTTGTCTCTAATTTTGGTCATATTTATGTATTGTCGTGGTAGATACCTTAGTGGCCTTTTATCCTCTATGGTTATGGCTACTCATTTTAAACCATCCCACGCCAACCCAGTCATTCCAGGACGTCCTCTGCATTGTGATTCAGTCAGTTATGTAATTTACCCTGTTTCTATAAGTCCTGTCAGTCTTATACATATCACTACCCTTCACCTTCTTACTATTTGTGTCTTTTACATGGTAGTGAGCTTGGCTAAGCGTTGTCTACATAAATGTTGTAGGGATTTCAGAGTGATGCATCGCTCACCCGAAACCCGCAAATTTCCACAGATCGAAATATTCATGGAATTGAATAGTGGACACCAGCGCTTACTTCTATATGTTCTTACTATTAAGTCCCACCTTTCTTCACTTTCTCTTAAAGGTGTCATTTGTCCTAATAGTTTCAAGTGCGACCATCATAGATTATACAGTATCCTCAAACCCAACTGGGATACTGCACTATGCTCTTTGCAGATTGATTCACTTAACGTGGAACTCCCTAGACTCATTAATGTTCCATTATACAAGCAGAAAAAGTTACAGCAAATTATGCAAGGACAGTTTGCGGTGACCATGCTTGCATCTGACTCAGTTCACCTTTACAAATTGGGTCATAACATGCAAGAAGTTATTAATACTCAAGAGCTTAATCCTTACTCAGCTCTAATTAGAGAACTTCGTCAAAGGGAGATGGAATTTCGGTCCACCAATGTTATGGAACCGGATACTACCCATTCGGTACAGATAAAACCTTATGCCACCACTTCTGGCCTGGCTGCATCAAAGAAAATGACCCCCCCTACTCGCATACCGACCCGTACAACCCCACCAAGGCGGACTACCCCGCCTCGCCGGTCCACCTCACCCCGGCAACCATCGGCCCCTCGCATGGGTACCCGAGTCGATACCCCCCCTAATCGCTCAGTAGTTGATATCGAGTTGGAACCACGCCCCACTCGTCCTACGTCACTGTTGCTCCGCCCAACTTTCCCCCCTCCCCTTCCACCACCCCCCTCTCCTGACGATACCAGTACCAGCGTCTGATTCTATTTCACTGCATGATTATGATTACTTATCTTTGCACTACACTTTCGTGCAATAACTTTTCCTGTACAACTGCATTCTGACTGCATTTCTTTTTCCCTTTTCTATCTGTATGTGTATTGTTGCATTTTAACCCTTTCATACTCATGCTTGCATATCCTTATATTTTAGTCAGTCTGTGAAGAGTCACACCTTGTTCGTTCGATTGTATGGGTAACATTTTACTGACATATGCTTGAAGGTATGCATATATTCTGTGCATAAGCCTTACGCAACACTTTCTCATCCTAAAAATTTATAATCTTATACTCACGTTGCACAGTGATCTTCTTCCTTTATTGATGTGATTCATTTTGATCTTGGGGAGCTGATCACCATGATGATGCATCATATTTTGCCGTGATTTGCTACCTTTCTATCTACATTTAAACATCTCTTTTACCTTTTAATTCTACACACTTAACGACCAGCATCTTACTGGGATTCAGATTATTTATCTAAACCAATTATGATATTCCTTTTATTATCTTTTATTTAAATTATTTATATTTTATATATATATATCACGTGCCTTTTCTTACATGTTGTTTGCAGTAACCTTATTGGTCGAGCTCCTAGCCTGTTTCTTAAAGTAATTTCAGTATGACTATTGCATACCATTTTAATGCTGTGTCGTCACATAATTTGCGGGAATGTCTCTTTGATCACGAGTTGCTGGTCGGGCTGGTCGTCAAACATCAGTGCAAGACTTGCTGTGGGCACCTATGATCAGAGACACATTCGATGCATATGTTCTCTAATCTTTGATCTGAGTCAGTCGTTACAGAGCCTGTGCTTCCACTGTGACTTCTACTGTCACGGGCACCCTATCAAGAGACACATCCGATTCAACATCCGGAAGTCAGTCGATTGGAGCACCACCTCCTTGGGCACCATGCTCGCGTATGGGATCACGTTCCGACAGCACATGCGACTACTTCGAGTTGGCCGTATTCCTCTCATCATCTCATGGCAATATGAAGAGGGCACCATTTCGGGGCGACCAATAGTGTGAACATTCCGTTACACTCCATTTCCGTCGTAACCACGGCAAGCATATCGTTGCCTTGACCTGGTTCCAACATGGGGCTACATTACTGCAGAACTTTCTTTGAACTTTTGTGTCTGGCTTGGCATTGTGCAGTCTTCGTCGCACATGTCACCATTCACAACCGAGCTCACATTGTATAATGATATGGTGATGTCATCTCCTGCTTGGCTTCTTAACAGTCGGCTAATCTGGATTGCCTCTGTTTCTACACAAGCATCAACGAACACTTTGTGCTTGAAGAGCATGGCCTCATTTTTAGTTAGTGACTAATATGGATTGTCTCAACTACCTTCCGGCCTGCATCTTCTTAATGACACTCTTTTCCTCTGGGTAACTACTTTATTCAGGTGGCTAACACGGATTGCCCCTGCTATCAGTTACCATCGACAGACACTAATATGGATTGTGTCTAGTTCAGAAGAGTCTCCTCACCACGCATTCCCCAGCGTTCTCGCACAAAGTTGTGCTCGCACATAACACATAATAAACATTGTGATCTCAGAAAGTGCATACACGAAAGACTCATGACGACGTCTTCTTCTCCATGACCCACCAAGGTCCACCCGATATTGGGATTGTCTGAATAAAAACATGAAGGTCGTGTCGAACGAGTCACGTCCTCCTTCGCCAGACCCCAACATAAGGTCTGAGTAACAGTTCAAGATGTAGATCAGTCCACCTCCTCCTCCGCCTGACCCTAACCTGGGTTAGTCCCGCAACGAGGCCGGACTGGCAAATCTCCGCAGTACTGCAGCTATATCAGTCCCTCGAGTCTTCAGCATAGTTACCAAAATACCAGTTACTCGCTCAGAACGTTTCCTGTCTCCGCTAAAGTTGTCGTGCCTCTGGCACCACATCAAGCTATTTCCACCACTCCGGTTCGCACCTCGCCTGTGCTCCATTCACAGAAACAATATTCCTCCGAAATGACACTGACTGTCGTGTAATGGTAGTCTCTCATGGCTTCCATTCACTTCGCCACTTCGGTACAGCTGAGAATGGTGGAAGGACCACTCATCCAGGTTGACATTGTTGTTCTGTATCTGTTAGAACAGTAACAACCCACTCATCGTTTTGGGTGGATGGTAATAGGACCTCGAACTCTCGCAGCTCGTCCGTTAGGTCCACGACGTCCGGCATCTTTCACGTTGCCAGGTCGAACACCCCGTTCGACCCTGAGAAACACATCGCTGTCGACACCTCGTTTGCCCTTGACAAACACATCTCATGTGAACTTGACAAGCCACTCGCTGCCAACGTCTCACCCTCTGCACCACGCACCGTGCGTCGGTGTTGCCTCCTTCGCCCTATATCAATGACTTATATAACTGACTCCTTCAATCAATGATTCTTCCAATCTTCTCGTCTACACGTATACAGATCATGTTATCTTTGATATCATGTATTGACTCTTGACTAGTATTGTGTAAAACGCATCACTGATTAGACATTTATGCATCAACCAATACATTACAATTAACTTAGATGATATATTCCAAATTTTCATTGAAATTGATCAATTCAGTAATCAAACTTTTGCCACTAGGTTATGTCTCAAAGTGTCCACGAACAGTTATCACAAGTCAACTCTTGCACTGAACTTTCTCTGTAAACATCTGATCTCATTTCTTATAAGCTTAACATCAAATAGATTTATGCTTTAATCTTATTTGCTAATTATTCTGGTCTATGCATTATGCATGCCAGCCTTCTTATACAAGTTTTCTCAGGTGTATTAATATGTACCTCTGTTTTCACTATTGTTCCACTACACCAGTATACTATTTACCTATTTTTGCATTGTTTTCATTTCCTGTACGCCTTATGCCTACAGTTCACTCGGATTGTTTAGAGTGTACGTAACAAGTTTTACGAAACCATAGTCCACTATTGACTTCTTTATCTCCATACTGGACTGTTGTTTCATCATTTTGATTATTATTCCGCTACTTGTCGCTTTTAAATTAATAATTGTCACTTTAATCCATGTTATTCTTGATATTCGTGATTCGATTACATTTGGTTTATGATTTAATTGTTGCTTTTAAAATCGCTTATCGCTTACTTTTGTAGTTTAGGGTATCGGACATACCAGCCCATTTAAACTTATAAGGCTGTCCTGTCTTAATGCACTTCATGCTTTTGGTTTAGCTCTATGCATATCCAATGACACGCAAGGGATGATACCCGTAACTGCCCTTGATAAAAACGGCTACTTGACTCGCCTGGTGCTTGAGTCTCTTTTGCTGAGGAGCCATGTAATTAGCGGCTCTATTTCCAAAAATAACGTTGGCCTACGAACCAACGATTCATAAAAATTGAAAAATTTGGCAAATAGGTCATAAGAATAACTTGTCCTTTTCTGTCAATCATTAAAATTTAGTTTTCACTTTCCTATCTGAGCTCCCCTTTCAGCATCTCATTGACACCATTAGAAGAACTGTCATTCAGTTCCTCTCCTTTCACGGATGCAAGTCGTATTCTTGCTTCCCTTTCAAAATTTTTCCTTTTTCCGAATTGTCTTTCATGGGCTTATTGCACACGCCCGATTTTATCTTAAAACTTTTCCCCCCCTTCCGCCTGCCCGGTGGTAGTGGTTACATCATCCTGATGTCACCACAACTTTCATTAAAGCACTCACAAAATTCAGGTGCAATGAGACGCGTTTCCTCTGTCCGTACCTAAAATTGGTATCATGTACAAAGTCGATTAACAACCCTCTCAATAGTTACACAAATCTATTTACGAGTTTTATATCGTTCTGTTAATCAGCATGAAGCATTCAGGCTTCTATCTTTGAAAGGAAATACCTTTGCCTCTAATGAATAGTTACGTTATTAGTCACAGTGTATATTAATTCGTTATTACGTGAATGTAATCCGTATTCGATTGTAAGTTTAAAATAATGTTTTCTTCAAACCGGAGAAAAACTATCTTATAAAAAATCCTCGATCGGTCGGGATGTCACCGCTGAGCTTTTAGCTTCAGAGGTGTCTTCATTCTTTCCTCTTATAGGAACTTTCCTCAAATCGCCATGAACCTCAACACCTTAATTCTGTAATATCATTTGTATTATTATTGTATAAAAGTAATGTGATATATTATATTATTGTGTAATGAGATTCGATGATAGCAACGGGGTAGAACTCACCCCATGTTTCCATGGCAACAGTTACCCTGGTGTTTCTGCGCAGCCGCAGAACACCCTAGTAGCAATCTCTGGGGGCAAGCTTGTTTGCCCAGCCAGAACAGAGCCCGCTTCCCGCTGAGGCAGCAGGAGGGCTACCTGTCTCCCTGACGGGATGACGATTCGTCAGGTAAGGGTATTGTTGTTAGAGGTATGATCAAGGGTTACTCTTAAAGGAACCTCAGGTCATGGTTGATTGAGATGGCATTAGTTTATGATGTATGTAATTCGTTAAGATCGTTGTTTAATGTATTGATAAGTTGGTTACCATCGGTTCTTCGAATAACTCTCAATGTAACTGTTTATGAATTGTGTATTAAATGGATACGTGAAACTAAACTGTCGAGCCTCTGGTATTTCTTGAGTAAGGTGTTTCGTGGTGGCAAGTGCTAAGGTGTCTCCCGCAGGATCCCCGGCGATGAGTCCATCTACTCAATTAGCTACCTCTCACAAAGATACGTGCGTTAACATTATATGGGGGGAATTAGCTAAAAGATGGCAGTGGCTAGAAAGTCCGGACCCTTTTTTTTGTTGAATTTTACCAAAAATCTGCGATAGTCCAAACTTTACAAAGTGTGGCTAGAAAGTCCGGACCCTTGGTCCAAAATGAAACTATATGTGCCAGGTAGCCTGATAAATATATTAAAAATTACCATATAATACTCAATATTATCTTTAAAATAATAATGGTTTGTACTTAAAATAATAAAAAAATAATTTAACATCTTTGTTACCATTTCTGTGCAAAAATAATTTTTGGCAAAAGAAAAACTGGGTAAGGGAAGAAAAAGGGCCTCTCTTGTTATGAGCATTCCTGTTATAAATGAGAAATATTTTAATAAATAACCAATTTCTTCTTTTATTAACCATGGCTGAATTCATGACTTTTGTATAGAATTTACCTTTGATTACAGTGATTGTATGTGTGTGGAAATCTTCTTTTGTTTTAAGTAAAATGTTGGGGTAAGATAAAGAAAATGGCCTCCTGTCAAATTTCAGTCCCTCCTCTTTTGTACATCAACATAGCATCATGTAACCTACTAATTTGTGGTTTCAATGATACCTACAATTTGTTATATAAATGACTATTAAGGCAGTTTTTGCCAATTTTGTGGCATAAAGCATTTCTTGTTGAAAATAATGAAATTTGGCACCCGATATTCAGAAAAAATGTATTTTTTCTGGGATTGAGGCTGCCATTTTGAATATACAAGGGGTAAATGCACTATCTTCTTTTCAGAAAAGGAAAACCAATTGTGATTAAAGTTGAATCCCACAGAATACAACTGCTCCACCTATTGTACTCCACAGTTCAACAAAAATACCCCAGCTGGTGGCTCCCCCACTTTGTCAAATTGTTCATATGCATTGGAAAAGCCACAGATTTTTGAAAACAGGGGTGGGCTCACTCGAAAGCTGCTGGCTCAGCCAGGAATAATGGCACTAAACTATAAATGCACACATTTTGGGTTGATATATAGGCCTATAATTCAATCCAACTTTCATAAAAATTGGAGAAGGAATCTTTGAGATATCCAAGTTTATTTTAAGGGGGACTTATTTTTGTTGAACATTTTTTCATAATTTTCACATGTTGTACACCACGTAACTCTCTATAAACATCGGTAACCCCCCTTCAAAGACATGTTTTTCAATAAAGTGTATTTTCAGCTATATTCCTTTAATTTTTCATAAATATTTCATGGATATTGTTCGAGTGACGCTGCTTTTCGTTATAAATCCCACACTCTTTTAGTATTTTGCTGTATGTTTTAATGTAATGACATAAGATTTTGAAAAGATCATAGTTCGAAAATTATGTTGGATAGCCCCCTATTTTTTTTTATGTTGGAAAGCTTTCTTTTTGAAGAACTTTTTTGCAAAGTTTCATGAATATCTCATGGATTTTAGATTTATTGCTAAGTGTGGGATTCAACTTTAAGTTCTTATTTCAGGAAAAATTATGTTTATCCTGAAAACCATTAATGTAGGTCACCCGGACATGTTTGTAAGAAAATATGTTTGGTTGCCAATCTGCAATATGGCTGCCATAACCAAGTTAAAAACATGAAAATACCTGTTTTAAAACCCCTGAAAACATAGTTAACAGAATATAGACTATTACAAATATCTACAATTGTTTTCATAAAGATACACAGAATCCTGGAAGATATATTCACAGCAGAATCTATGTCGTTCATCCCCTATATCGGAAAATTTGACTTAATCGTACATAAATGCAATAATGAATAATTGACTGCAGGTAAGCTATAGTTGCAGTAACATGGTTGTGTTATACATCATTGTAAAGCTATGAATATACAGAATGATGTGAAAGAAATTTCAGGATGCTTCTGACCCCTAGTGACCCGTACGGGGAACTTTCGTGAAATAAAATAAAATTTTCTTTTTAATTTCGAGTTACGGCCGCATGTTTTCCATTCTGTTGACCAAAATAGATATCCTAATCAATCAATTTTTGAACTAAATAGATAGAGGAATTAAATACCTTCAAAATGGTACCATTTAAGCATCTATACATGGATTAGTTTATGAATAACAGTATATTTTCTGAAAATAGCGGCACTCGGTTTGGCGAAAATTTATTTTCAACCTTCCCGCACTCATATAGCTCCTGCTGGTTATCGTTGAGGTCTAAGATTGACCAACAAGCAAATTTTGTAACTTAAGATATATATCTTTCAAAATATATGGGTCTCCGAAATTCCCAAGGGGGGGGGAGGGTTTCGATATCTGGCCCACGGACTAATTGTAAAGTTTCTAACACTTCATCCGTGCATTACTTCCACTTGTTTGTACTTTTTAATGCTGTAGAGTCAAGGATGGTAAATCCGTCCACTTTTGGCTAAAACAGTATTTCCAGGAAAATGGGCATTGATAAAAAAATTAAACTTCGCCACAGGAAGGGGCACATTCCGTAATATCTTTCATTGCGAAAAAAGTCAAATATTCAAATGATTTATGCTGAAACAATGGAACCAAAATTGAAGGTTGGGTCATCTAAACCCGTCCAGGCTGCTGCCAAATCCGTCCAGCAAGGGTGATAAATCCGTCCACAGGGCATTATGCAGCATACACCTATCATAACTTGTATTTTTTTCATGTCTTGCAATTTAGTATCTATCACAAAGGATTTTGTGTCGATTTTGGAATAGTGGGGTCCTGAGGGGTCCTGATTTCACTTATAACAGAAGAATTAAATAACGAGGTTAAGTTTACTATCAAGAATTTCAATTGACTGCCTCAATCACAATTTAAGAACCCTTTTAACCCAATCGAGTGGTCTAATTGCTCAGTCTAATTTCTTTAATCATTGTTATACCATTTATATATACTCGTATATAAAGTCATAAAAGTACTTTTAAAGACCCTTTGATGTGGGTGGACGGATTTGCAATCACCCAGTCAAGCCAGTTTTAAAATAATGATGGTAATTCCGTCCACTTTTATTTCCATATTATCTCCTTTCCTTGTGTTGCAATTGGATTATTCAACCAATCCTACAAGAATAATACGATTCCCCGTCTCGTTCAACTTATTTTTATACTTTCAATACATTTTTTTTTTGCCAGAAATATGCTGACAAGAAATTGCCTGCAATTCACAAAATGGCTGTATTTTATCCTCTGTCTTAAATCGGCCTGAAGTATCATTTAAATTTTAGTAAATTCCATAAAACGGCAAAGTTAGTTGAAAAACGAATTTCCCTTGCTTTTAAACTCACATAGCTTTTACAAAGATAGTTGTAAGTCTATTTATAGGGGGTTGGACGGATTTGCCCTCTTGGACGGATTTACAATACTTGACTCTACAGGATATTTGGGCTTCTGGCATCTGTTTAAATCTACACCTGGGGCAATCTAAGTCTGAAGCTCTGTGACTCATTTTCAGCTTGTTGTGTTCCAGGCAGCCACTGATCTCTGGACACTTGACAGCTTGCCTGAAGGTCAAACATCACTCTGCCAACAATGCCCTGAAACCTTGGCTCCTCCTGTGTAATTATCATAGAGCTGAGCTTCATAAGAATTCCTCAGAATATTTTGGCAGGCCATTAGAGCTTTTTTTCCTAGCGATTTTGAGCTGTAATCACCAAAGATTACGATTATGGGCACTTAGAGGATTACTGGCCAATTAGAAAAACAGTGTTAAACAAGCAAACATTGACACAGTTTAATTTCTGATAACTGTGATGATTCACAATGCTACGGAGCCCAATATTGGCCCCCTAACCTGGCAATTTGTTTATTACAGTTTTCTAAAAGTAAAATAAAAACGATGTGGCTCTGTATTATATATATATATTTTATTGTAATTTTTACAGTTTTATATGCCTCTGCACCAATTCAACCATGGTTGTAATTATTGTTAATATGACAGCACTGTCAGTCATTAAAATTTACTTCATACATGGGGTATTCATTTGCTGAGCATAGACACTGTTACAACGGACCTGCTAACATTAAAGGGCTTTGGGAATTGTCTCTTAGATCAGCTCCCTGCCAAATTGACATTTTGTTTTCACGCGCAATAGTCGGGGGGGGGGCATTTCATATTATGTCCCCTGGGGTAAAAAAAACATGTGGGGGATAATCCTGTGCCCCTCCTAATTACGCACCTGACTTCCCTGACAGGTCAAGCCCGATTTTGGCAGTGACCCATAATCCAATGAATATCTGAAATTTAACTCTGATGACAAACCTTTGACTGTCAACTCATTTCCAAAATCTAACTTCTTAACGTTTTAGAATTCACAGGATGAATCATAAAATTTTCTGAATTTATCAACCTTGTGAACACCCAGAATAGGGTTCAAGAGGGCTGCGCTATCTATCTATCTGCCCACCTACCAGTGGCGTATTTAGGGAGGGGGGGCATTGGTCCATGCCCCCCCCTCGACCAAAATTAACATGGGAAAGATAGGAAAAGCCACTAAGCGTCCCGTATTCACCCCATGTTATGCCCCCCCCCCAGGCCATTTCTAGATACGCCCCTGCCACCTACCTATCTGCCAAGTTACTCTATCTATCTATCTATCTATCTATCTATCTATCTATCTATCTATCTATCTATCTATCTAGCTATCTACACTGTATCTATCTATGTAACTATCTAAGTCATCGATCTATCTATCTATCTATCTATCCATCTATCAGTTTGTTGTATTCTATCTATCTATATATTTCATCGAAATCTATCAATGACTCCATGAATAAATTTGGTTCCGTAGAGAGGGTCTAACTGACTCCAAAACGTTGGAGATAATTTGTTAGATTAATTTTGATTGTGATCCATTCATGTCCGATTTGCTTTAGTGTCCATGCACTGATATGGCTAGATTGCAATTTAAGTGGCATGATGTTTATGTCGCCTGTATTTGTAATCAGTCCATAGTCGCCTCAAAGACACTAAAGAGATTGACATTTCAGCAGTTCAGCATAATCACTGTATTATCAAACCATTGGCGACTCACAGTAGGCCTATGTTTTTGCCAGTCCCATATATACACTTTCAAGTGTGAAACTGTATGTAAAGTCGACTGACCTGTCAGTCGCCAGGTGATTGTTCTCTGAAGGTCTAAACAGAGCTCTGCTTTGGTTTGATATGCATACTAGAGCTTTTTTTCCTCCTTGATTATAAACCGTAATCTCTGTAATCTTCAAAATGACTGAAGTCGCCAAAAATTGTTGATGGCAGTTATTAAGCTGTTATTTCTGTTTCACCCAGCTATATAGATTAACTTTGCATTAAGAAAGCCTGGTTCCAATACAAACTATGTGTAACTGTCAGAAACACCAGGGAGAGGGGGAAGGCTTCAGTATCTCTGCAGAGTCCAAACCTATGGGCGACTGAGATTGAGACTGAGACTGAGACTGAGATTAAGCAATTGACTGTTTGGCAAGTTATTGTACAAGTTACATACATTGCTCCGTTCCTTAATTACTTCAGTTCCAAGTTCAGGAAAGGTTGGGGAACACATAAGTCACCAGGTGACTACTGCTTAATGGACTTTGAGATTACACAAATGACAGAGCAATTTAATGTATAACACCCTCAATGAATTTTATACTGACACTGCATGAGCACTGAGCACTGAGATTTCACAAGCGATTTCAGATAAATAGATACAACAAGATAGATAGAAATTAGATAAATATTGCTAGATAGATAGATAACTAAATAAGAAATAGATAGATGGATATTGAATAGATGGATAAATAGATAGATAAATAAATGACAGATAGAACACATCATGTTGTAGAAATATTTCACTATTTTCTATTAAAAAAGTGTACCTTTTAATGCCAATTTCAAATATTTTTTTGGGGTCCCTTGTATGGATGACTGTACTGAACAAGTAAAAGGTCCCACACATTAGGTGCCTACCAAGTGCATAAATACAGGACGTAAAGCCCCAATCATCCATCCCACACATTAGGTAAATGTGTAACATTATACAATAGCAGTAGTAGTAGTAGTAGAAGTAGTAGTTTTATTATCTAAACAATTAAATTACACAAAGGGCTGACCAGATTATCTTTGGGGTGGGGGAGCCATGGATTTTAGGTGAAAAAAAGTATGTTTCCTACTTGACAGTGAAAAAAAAAGTTTGTTCAGCATATGAAAAGAAAAGTTTGTTTTTACCCTACAACTAGGGAACTGTAATGATAAAATTGGCATAAAAATGTTTGTCGCTCATCCGCATACGAAAAAAATTGTTCATGGATGCTTCGCCAATGAAAAAAAGGTTCGTCCTGGGGGTGAAATCCATAGCCCCAAACTATTGTCTGCTCGGCTCCTTAGCTACCTGCCAGAAATTACCTTGGAGTGAGAAAATCATGCTTTGGCTTGGTTTAATACTATTTGTATTTAAATATAGTCACTACAGTACTGCAACCATTTTAGAACAACTGCATGCTTAAATTTGATAGACTTTGCAAATGTGATTTGATTGTTTTTCACGAGTTTGGTTAGGGGCAGGGAAATCATGGTTGATTCTAGGATGAAACAGTTCATTCTACATGTATTGCAAATCTTCACAGTTGTTAGAATTCTAACCTTTGACAGTGTTTGCTTGATTAACACTGTTTTCCTAAATGGTCAGTAATCCCTTTAGTAACCATAGTCACCATTTGGAGAGATTGCAACTCATAATCACCGAGGAAAAAAAGCTCTAGTAGAGCTTTTTCTCCTGGTGATTATGAGCTGTAATCACCCAAAATTCCGATTATGGACACTTAGAGGATTACTGGCCACTTAGAAAAACAGTGAAAAACAAGGAAACAGTGGCACAGTTTAATTTCTAACAACTGCAAAGATTCACAATGCAATGGAGTCTAGTATCAGCTCCCTCAATCTGATAATTGTTTATTACAGTTTTGCAAGATAATAAGAAATTTAAAACAGCTTTGTATACACAGGTATTTGTTTTTCCTACTTCAAAAATTTCGCTATAAGTGTGGATATAGCAGCGCCGTTATTCACATTAACCTTAAATGAGGATATTTCATTGCTGAGCATGGACACGAATGCAAGGGACATGCTACCTTGACAGGGTTTTAAAGATCCATCATAGAAACTATTATTGGTCCTCTATCTGGTGATGGGTGTCTGTACCTGGGACTCATAACCCTATGAGTGCCTAGTACAATGTTCATCAATGTATCTATCTATCTATCTATCTATCTATCTATCTATCTATCTATCTATCTATCTATCTATCTATCTATCTATCTATCTATCTATATATCTAAAGTCTCTTGCGAAATCGTAGCAGTGCTCAGTGTCAACAAATGCTGTGATAATTATATATGTGCCTATGCATTTGTCTTTCTGAGATAGTTGTGCTGCAGGAAAGTGAAATCCTAACTGCTTCTCGTAGTTTAAAGTCAGTAGTCATTGCTGTGAAATTATTGTTACTGGCATGGGCCTATTAATGGCATGGCCTATGAGCATAATAACTCCATAGTCGCCTCCAAGACTGTCAAGAGATTGACACTTCAGTATAATCACTTGTATTCTCACATTAATGGTGGTGATTAGCAGTAATAAATAGTTTAGCGGATTTCACTGCTACATAGCTGTCAGCAATTATAGATATGAACAACCAAATTGAATAAATATATTATTTTAATTTTATTGTGTTTCTTATTGCTTCATGTCGTTTTCTTTTGGAACCAGGATTTCTACAGCGGCATGAACTCTCTCTGGCGACCTAAGACATTTTGAACAAAAAACCAGATGACTTAAGTCGCCAGAGAGAGTTTATAAGCCACTTAGTGTATTGTATAGCATACTATAGGATTTGTTTTATTGCTTGTGTGGTTGCATAACCCAAAGCCGCATGTTGAGAGCTTTGTACTGCAGGTATGAGGTGCGCAGAGTAAAATTAATGACAATAGACAACTAAAATTGCATGACTGTAAACTTTGCTCTCCAAGTGCACAACTGACATGAAGTGCAAAATCCCCAACAGAGGCACATGTATTGAGATGACAAACCTTCCCTCCTCCCCTTGTGTTTTTCAGTTTCGCATTGTTATGCATTGTAAAATGGCTTTCTCAATACAAAATTCATCCAAGTGTAACTGTGTGCAACAGAAACATAAGCTTAAAAACTGTCATAAACTATTTCAGGCGACTAAAGTCATTTTTGAGATTACAGAGATTTACAACTGTTAATGCCTTAGGAAAAAAAGCTCTATTAAGGAAGCCAGATTACTGTAAACACTCTATAGTGCCTCCGTGGCCTCATTGGTATAGCGCTTGCGCTTGAAACCAGAGTGGCTCTCAGGGATCAAGTTCGAATCCCACTCCTGGCGCTACGCAACAGGGTGGATCTCTGCGCCTGAAATTGCTGCGAATCCCCTGTGTCACTCACCTCATCATTCCGCATGTCCGCAGAGTTCTGTTAAGTCTGAATAGGGGACGTAAAACACCCAAATCATTTCATTTCTTTCTATGACAAAGGCAGACTGTTCAAACAAGTAGGGTTGCATTTGTGCACTTACACCCAAGAAAATAAGAGTAATTACAAGTGATTGTATTACTGTATTACTGGATACAGAGGTTGGGAAACCTGCATCAGGTAACCCACTGAACTGAACTGAACTGAACTGAACTGATCACTTTAAATTTGTCGTCTGGCAAACATCAGTGATGTCTCCGAATGTCCTTCTGTTATATTATTATTAAAACGGATGGCCCTTTTAGACATGGGACATCAAATGCATTGCAAAAGGACATGTTTTAAGCTTTGAGGTCATCACTTGTTTCTTTATTGTAATGAACGAACTGCTGGGTTTAGTAGCTAAATCAAATTAAACTTTGTGAAAAAGGAATTCATGATACAATATAAATATAAAACTGTTCCCGGGTGTTGGTCATTTCCAAAGACACCCCTTTGAATAATGTACCATAGTTCATCTCATCTACACACAAGTCTATATTCCTCCCTCCGTTCTCATACCGTCTGTGGTCTGTCACTGTCTTTAACTCAGGGTATAAAATACGAAAATTTGATCACTGCACAGTGCACATATTGTATCGTGCAGACTAAAGATGACCAATCGGCATTCTCAAGTGCCAGCATTCATGCATGGCTCAATTGAAAAATGAAATATTATCATCTAAAATTATGGAATGAAATATCAGTACATGTGTCAAGACAGCTTGCTTTATATATGGGCTTTTTTGCATATCTTATTTTTTTAATTGTGTCTGATTGAGCTCTACTGCTTACATTTCTATACTTCTGAAGTAATTAAGCAACTAACTGTCTTTCTCATATTGTTAACAAAATGCCAGTCCAAAATTGAACATGACAGGACTTCAGTTGAATAATTTTTACAGAAGTTCTAGTAAAAACTGTTGAGACATATATTTATGAAACTGTTTGGAACCTCAGAGAAAATAACAACATATGTTACTGGAGCCATTGAAAGACTATGGGTAATTCAATATCATTTCATCAAATTTCTGAAACTTTTCCCACTTAACTGATTCAGAATGCCTTGAAAATTTACCAGAATCAAGGTTTCTCACCAGAAAGCACAAATTCCAAATTTCCAAGTAATACAGTGATATCTTGAATTGTTTCTCTGAAGAAAACTTCATGAAAAATCTGTGTTTTTACAAAATTTTCGTAAGACCAGGAATTTAAAGGCATGTAACTCAATCATTGTAAAACCTATAGACTTTCAATTAGACAACATGTTTTTAATGTAGCCCAAGTGTTATATTGCATTGTTTCATCCACCTCAGTGCATTTTCGTCCATTTCTCAGGTTGTCGAGAAAATTCTCAAAATTGCAGTTTATTCAAATTTTGTCCTGAAATTTCTGAGACTGTATTACTTGGGATTTGCGCTTTCTAGTGAGAAATCTTGATTCTGGTAAATTTTGAAGGCATTCTGAATCAGGAGCCATTTGTTGAATTGACACAGAATTACCCCTATGAAAGAACAGATAGGATCAAATATATAGGAAGCTGATTTTTTTTGCTGAGCGTTAAATTTAATTTTTAATGCCAACCGAAAGTTTCAGTAAAATTTCATGTCCGAAAGCAATTCAAAATTGTAATTAACATGTCAAGTGATCAAATATTAGATATAGATTTGATTGACAACTCAATATCAAACAGTGATACATGTGTCATATTGATATTATTAGGGGCTATGAGAGGTCCTTCTCAACATGGCAAAATCTTGTCACAATTTAAATTTGGAATGAACTGGCCAACTAGGCCACCAACTATGGTTTGTGAGATTAAAACTGCTGTCAAAACAAACTTTCAACAAATGCAGAAACACTGACAACTTTTAGTCACATTAACTTGTGTTGAGGGGTCTTAGTTTTTGATACTATACTGAACCCTTTGATCTATTTGGCTTGCCATGTTGCCCTCAGCGGCTCAATCAGAAACAATAACGTGGTTGTCTAATGACTATTTCAAAATTCATGAACTGGATGGTTTACTCTCAATCGCATAGTTTATTTGAGTATGGTTTGATAGCAGTTTCACCCACTGAACGAGAATCAGATTAAATCAATTATCTGGGGAAAATTTGCCAGCCCTCCCACTCTGTGTCGGCATGATGCGTACTTAAACACTAAACAGGGAAAGGAAAGTGGGCAAGTCTGGGCAATCCTCTTGAATCAACAACCCCACATGGCTGTACCATATTTAATTAGTGCAACATTACAGCAGGGTGATCAATACAGGGGATTTGCCAACCTTGGTGTGGCTGTAGTGATCATGAGTGCTTCAAGATTTATATATTTACCTGTCCACGAACCAGAATATAATCTTCCTACATTGTATCTGGAAAATCGAATGAACGACAAACCAGTGACTCAGAACTGTCTTTTAGTTGTCAAGCAGTACAAACTGTCCAAACCATCAGAAGGCAGGCAAAAGTATTACATTTGTTGAATACATATTGTGGGGATTACGCAGTTCACCATAATTTAGCATAAAAGGGTGAATTTGATCACTGCACAAATTCAGATTGATCACTGCACATTTCAGATTGATCACTGCACATTTTGGGATCGTTGCACACTTATTTTATACCCTGATTTAGCTTCTCCTTTTTATATAAAGAATATAAATGCAGTTGAACACATTAAAAGTTGTTGGCTAATGCGTGTTGGTGGTCAGTTCTAGCAAAGATCTCGACCCCTTTGAATAATGCATTATAAGTTCATCTTATCTTTCCACCAGTCTGTATTTCCCTCATCTTCATATGGAGCCCCTTCAACTTTCCTTATTGATTTTATACATAAAATAGAAATGCAGTTGACAAGAGAATAGAAATTTTCATCGAGGGTGTTTATCTTTAATCTATTTTTGGAATCATTTTGGCAGGCCAAAAGGAAGGTTTCCGGTTGACACCAACACATAAATTTCACGGAATGTAAAAATAGGGGTGTGTCATTTGAACAGAGACATCCTTTGAATTTTGATGGGCAAACGCTATGAGGTGTTTTGAAGTAACCTTGTAATTTATTATTTTTACCCCTTGCATGGAGACCAAAAAGCTGCTGTCATTTTACCATTTTGATTAAATTTTGGGATCCATGTACTGTGAATGACTTGTATACCCCCCAAAAATACAATTCTCAAAAATAATACAGAAGCGACTAATATATAAAATACTCCACCTGGCTTACTGGTAAAATAATTTAGTCATTATATAACATGAGGTCAGCTTAAAACATGGCTAAGTTATTTTCCCAGTAACCCTGTTACAAAATAAGTTATAGTTAACCACTTTAGGATAAAGCAGCTGAGTGGCCAAGAAGCATAGGTTCCCGCCTGCTCCACTGAAGGTCTTTGCCTGCATGGGTTCGAACCCCGGGTGGGGAACCCAACATTTTCAGTGATCCTTCATGAGCAAAATCCCAGCTGGATGTCGTTCGGATGAGACGTTAAATTGGTGGCCCCTTGTATCAGTGTCTATGCTGGGCAAGTAAAAGATCCCTCACATGGGGTAAATGTGTAACATGTTACATGCTAAGGACTCCTGCTCTCTCTCCCATCTCATCAATCAACCCTCTCGAGCACCCAGAACTGGGCTTAGAGGGCTGCACTTAGGATGTCCATCTATCTATTTATATGTACTACTATTATATAGGATAACTCGTGTTAAGCGTTGATACAATTTGACACTGATGTCAGCCAGCTAATTGTATATGGTCCAATAACTGAATTTGAATTTGAAAGTATGACACAGAATTATGGATGGCGCTTTCAAGAGTCCTGACCTAATTATGCAGAAGTGTTGTGTAAACTAAAAGCTTTTAGAATATCATATATGATGCTAAATTTAAAAGGTTTATCTCTTTATGTGATTCTCAAAGTTTTGAAGTTACCAGATAATTGTTTACTTTCACTGATTGTGCAACCCTTGTAAAATAAAAGATCTTTGACTTTAACTTGACTTGACACCCCTGTTTAAAGATCAAACAGTTATTTCCTGCCTATCCATTGCCTTGAAAGGAACTTTCAATTTGGGGTTCAGTAAGTTATGACCTCTTTGATGCTCACTTGATGACTTGAATTGAGAGCATTGGAAGTACAGGATATGACCTGATAAATTATCAGTGGAAGAGAATAACGTGGGATGGATTGGGAAATGACTTCACAAAGAAAATTTCAGTCTGATTCTGTAAGCACTTGACATTAATTCAATTTTGTCGAAAGTAATACACCCTGTACATTATACTTCTCTAACAGTTGCTCAAATGAAATCACATCAGAGCAGTGGAGGTTGAAATTAGGTGTCTTTGACGCTCAGTTTGAATTTGAAGTAATCTGATAGATTTGTCTGGGATGTGAGAGTGATTTTGCTTCAAGTAATTCGGTTCGCTGTCTTACGGTGCTTTTTACTTCAATGTAATGAATACAGTGATGCTCACAATTCTGAACACTTGATTTTGCTAAAGAAGCTTTGATAGACACCAGCAGATGTTTGCTTTGTGCATTTCCTAATTCACTTCTTCAATGGTGTATGTCTTGAAAGCTATACAGT
Organism: Platynereis dumerilii; assembly: GCA_026936325.1. NCBI lineage: Eukaryota > Metazoa > Annelida > Polychaeta > Phyllodocida > Nereididae > Platynereis > Platynereis dumerilii. Next base: position 53,886,812 of record JAPTHN010000005.1, read on the forward strand.
TATAATACATCACAAAGTTATTCTATATCTCTTTTTTGATATTTTGCGACAACCTCGGCACAATCAATTGCCCTTGATTTCTTCAGCACCAGAAATGATGAGACAGAAGGGTGGAGGTCTTCCATGAAGGACCGCTTTGACAGAAATTATTTCCCTTGCAAACTCTGACAAAGAGGATTTGACTTGACTTTTTTCACCTTGGATTCCACAGCTTCTGAGATATTAATATGGTTAACAGAACAGATAAGGGGCATATCTGCCAAGTCATAATCATCCTGGGAGTTTTACAAGACATGCATGTAATATGTAAATGCCACGGCATAAGAGCGAGGCGCCTATACAAAAATATATACCAATAATTGGGGGGAGGGGGTAATGGACTTTACCCCCGGGAAAAACGTTTTTTTTCATCCTGATTAGGAGCCAACCAGACGATAGTTGGGGCGCTATGAACTTTACCCCCGGGATGAACTTTTTTTTTCGTTTGCGGCATGTCGACGAACAATTTTTTTTCGCATGCACACTCGCGACAAACTTTTTTATTGGAATTTTAACATTACGGTACCCTAGCTACAGGTGGAAACAAACTTTTTTTTTGTTTCCATGTGCTGAACAAACTTTTTTTTTTAGTGTCAAGTGGGAAACAATCTTTCTTTTTCACCAAATATCCATAGCCCAACCAATCAATAGTTTTTTTGGGTGGCTGGGGCTACGACTTTTACCCCAGGACAAACTTCTTTTTTTTGCTTGTGAATGAGTGACTAACTTTTTTATAGCAATTTTAACAGTAGGCCTACAGTACCCTAGCTACAGGTGGAAACTAACTTTCTTTATGTGCATAACAAACTCTTTTCACCAAAAATCCCCCCCCCCAAAGCCCTTTATATTATTTACACATGTATGTATACTTTATCATGGCGGGGTCAAGAAGATGGATAGACCTTAGAAGAATAAGACCTCTCTTATTCGTCCAAGGATTGACTATTCAAGTGTTGTGCTGAACACCCTGCAGGATTTGCAAATGGCCTTAATACTTAACCAGCCAGCAAAGCCAAGTGAAATGGGTATTCTCTGAAGTAGGCCTAAATGAATAGATTATTGAATTTTTGCAGCCCAATCCAAAATGTGCGAGCAAAATCTCCAGCCCCCCCCCCCCAAAAAAAAGTAAGCTTTGAACAAAAAAAGTATGAAAATACAGTTTCCGATGTTAAACAAACCCAATTTACTAAAAATATAATATATTATTATTTTCATAGGCAAGGGCCAGCAACATAGTAGCATGGCCTAATTATGCAACTGAGCCAATATGCTTTTAGCAAAAAGTTATGTGGTTAGCAGAAAACCTCATCATTCTAGCACATCTGGTTGCTGAGATCCACCAATTCAGTATTTTGGAGTGAGCTAAGATCTATGATACAGGTATTTTCTTTAATCATGAGGTCATCAAGTTTAAGAAAGTCAGGTGATAATCCTAGTCAGCTGCTACAAAGAGGTATGTCTGGGTATTATTTGGAGCAACAGAAGGCAGACAGTGCCCACGTGGCTTTGCTGGCCTGCCAGAGTTGTGGGAGGAGTCATAACAGAGGCACCACTATGCCCTACTGTGATTGGCTGGCACCTGCAGGGACAGTTTGGAGGAGGGGCAGTGAAGGAAAGCCAAGAAAGTAACTTGCTTTACTATTGGCCAAGGGGTTTTGATTGATAGACCACTGACATCAGGGCAGTGAGATAGCTGGTTTTTGATACAGTGAGCTGATTCATGCATTTTGCAGAGGCCTATTAAATCTGTGATCATACAGCTGAAAGGTCAGGCCTATAATGAAGTAAAGGGAATCATGTTATTCTTTTGATTCAAAATGTATGTCTCAATAAACAATCTTTGGCGATATATTGCAATAACTATGAAAATAGCAAATACATTTGTACATCGGATGTAAGGTTCTATTGAAAATTTTTGAAACCACCTTGTTATGAACTGGCATGCACTAGGCCTAAAAAAATTATTTTCCAACTATATGCAATTTATCTACCTCACTGCACTGTAAACTTTAAATGACAAGTTTACAAGTTTACTCCGTGGATATTGGGTGAAAAAAGTTTTCCCTACTAGGCACAGAAAAGAAGTTTGTCCAGCTTATTGAAGTAAAGAAAGTTTGTTTGAAAATAGTTTCCATGTCTCAACCATTCCTGTACCTTTTTGTCATTTTAAAATTGGGCTATAAAAAAGTTTGTCACTCCATGTATGAAAAAAAAAAAAAAACAAGTCGGGGGGGGTAAAAACCATAGCCCCCCCCCCCCGATTCCCCCTAAATTTGATCTGGTGACTCTGGTAAGCCCCTTCAGTTTGTGTTTGTCTCACAACTTGCGAACTGGTGTTTGGCCTGATAGCTCACTTGAAGTCAGCATCGATTACACTGTTGAAATACGCATACTCGCATAGTCACGAATAGAAGCAAATTTGTAATATAATTATATTTATCACATTTTTGTGATGTTTTGGTGTTTTCTTTGTTTTTTTACCACAACGATGCATTCTAGAAATTTATGAGACATGACTGTAGAACTTTGACCTTGATGATTGTGCACTCATTTACTGAAATTGAAAATAGTTACATTTTATTTGCAATAATGAAAAGTGATCCTTTTGTTGTTGATCAGGTGCAAAATAGTTATCATGTAAGTAAAAGCGTCTGGATTTCATTGATCGGTGCCTGGACAAATGTAACAATTTGATGAAATTTGTGACGTCAGCAAAACGAATGCTTGTCAGTTAGATTTTTTTCAGTCAGTGAATTGCGACTGAAAGTGATTTTCTTGCATTATCAATTATACTGGATGTACCTTGTACTGGATGTACCTATGATTTTCATTTTCGTTTTGCATTGGAGCCCAGAGAGCGAGAGGTTGGTCATGTCTTATTCAGTCTGTTTGATCCAGTTATTACTGAACAGTCGTAGCTACATTGTACACAGAATTTGTCAACATATTTATTTTAACAGTCTGAACAGCTAACATTACCAGCAGCGTGATTGTCAATTGTCAGTCTTGTCTCGTTTCTTGAACAGGCGGTCGTTGTCAAATATCTGACAAAAACGGCATCAAAACTTCACAAAAATGTGACAGTTCTGTAGGCCTAGATTTATCATTTAGGCCTATAATCTAGGACATGATTTTTTGTTCATCTGTTATTCTATAGGCCTACAATAAATGGCAAACTAAGCGCCTTGTACTTTGCTTTGATCAGAACATGAGTTCTGAGTGCGATATGGGTGGTGCACTGCAAGCAAGCGGTAGGCGGTAGGCGTGCCAAGCAGCTTATTTTTAGATTTATCAGGTTAACTTCTGTGACGTCACGAATCATTGTTAATGAGATCGCGCTAAACCTGTGTCCCACCGGGAATCTCGTAGGATTCAAATGACGCAATGTACAAACTTTTTTGATCAAGTCCCTTTTGACAATGCTCACGTGACCATCAAAGCTCGGCTACGCTCGGTCGCCTACGGCGACCGAGCTCGGCGCGCCTCGCTATTACATCTAGGTGCTACTGCCTGACAATTCCCATTAAATCTTATAACTTGCTTTTGGCCTTCGCTACTCTAGGGAACATTCTTTATAGTCGTATGCTAAAAAGAAGCTGGCATGTTCAAGTTCAAGTTCTTTATTGGAAAATAATTATTTAGCAAAATACATAAATCATGTACAATTATAAACAATCAAATTTTCCTTAGTCAAGATACAAAAAAATGTATATATTGACGTATAGTTAATAATACAAATAATTTTTATGTTACATTGGTAAGAACTTCTAACAAACTAAATTATAACATATACTGAAAACAAAATAATAATAATCTTAATATACATAAAAAAATATAAAAAATAAAAATCAAGAAAAATAAAAAATAGAATTAATAAAATCATCCTTGGTTATTACAAAAATCTAAATCATTAACAAGGAGGTACTTCTTCAGGTGTTTTTTTATAGTGGATAATGTAAGATTACTCATTATAACGTCAGAAAGAAAATTCCACACAATGACTCCCTTATATCTCAAACATCTTTGACAAAAACTACTTCTAAAAATGGGCAAGTGTAACTTATCGCGTAATCTAGTATTATGAGCATGATACTGGGAATTAGAAAGAAACATGTCATTAAAAATATGTGGTGTGGATTAGCAAACTACTGCATCACTAACTACGTTGTGACCATTGTGTCTTAGCATATGCCTGCAAAGCAGCTTTTGACAGTATAGTGCAATAGCTTATCATCTGTGGACTTGAAATCTTCGCCCCCATCAGAAAAGGAATTTATATGTTGAAAAAGATGATTTGCAATTTAGAACCAATTTGAGCACAAGTAGAGTACAATGAGACAGCCTCCTGCTTTGCACCCTATGATTAAACAACTGACTGTAAATGATTCGATCACTGAGATATCATTTTATCTTGTGTCTCTGGTGAGTTAAATTTGTTGTGGAAAATGTGAAAACAATATTACAAAATTTCTTTTATTACCTTCATCTAATTTCAGGGATACTTTGCAACAGTCTTGGCACAATCAATGGCAAGAAGAACGTTAACGAGATAGTGCCTGTTTGTGTCACATTAAGGGACACCAATCCCTTGGTGAGTAGTAAGCATTGGCATTATGTGGTCACAACTGAAATTAAAATCCCCCATAAACATATTTAGCTATTTTTAAATGTCACCAGTGGTGAAACACTTCGTATTCAGTGCATGGAAGAGACTCATGAGGACGAAGCCGGTGCTCTCGTTTAAGAAAGGTGTGATTGCAGTAGAGTTGCCACAAAAGAGAGTTTTACAAGACATATTACTTTTAGATGACATTGCAGAACAATTCCCATCAAGGCTTATTACTCACTCCTGACGGGACTTTTCACTACTCAATGAGAAATTTCGTGATAGTTCTCTACTAAAAAGATGCTGAAGCATGTGACTTTGAGGAAGATCAAGCTTTCTCTACAGAGTAACACCACTAAAGTGAAGATGATTGTAATAAAAGAAACTGTTGACACACCTTAAATAAAGAGCACACCTGCCTGTTATCAGTGTTATGCACACAAAAATCATAAAAGTGATTGCTCTATTGCATGACCAGAGATGGTATGATCACATCTCTTCTGCAATTTTTATTTGTTATGGAAAGCTACACTGGTTTCTTCTTCCACACAGATGATGAGGCAGCAGGTGAAGGTTCATTGTTTGGAGGATTGCTTTGGATCATCAGAACCTGCAATCTCTCTTGAGAAACCAGAATTTGTACTTGAATTAATTGCAGAGAGAAACATGTTCCTGCTATGTTAAAGCCTAGAGATCATTATCAAAACACTGCAATGATGACAAATTTCTGTTGTTTGATAATAGTCAGGCCAGAATATTTGTAATAACTCAGAAAGGAGAAGCGGAAAAGCATACAGCCTGAACTTAACGGGTTTATTAATTTCCCAAATGTCTACCTCAGAGATATCCCAGTTAAAATGAAGGGCATCTATATCTGAATGACTTTGAGGGAGGTTATTTTTGCTGAGCTATTAAATTGCTGACAGTCTAGAAGTTTTCATATGAGCTTAAATCTTGAGGCTAAAACTTGGAGACAGCTGGCCCCCTGAGACAACAAGAAACACACTTCTAGTCTCTGTTAAAGCAAAGTAATTTCACTCCTACACTAGAGACCGGGAAGTGTGAGCCAATACGTTGTAAGATTGAATGACATCATTACTTCTTCCTATAACCACAAGAAAATCATTTCTCCTCAAAATTGCCACTAGTAAATTTCTTTTATATTGAAAGTTGGTGGGTGTTCTTGTAAGTAATTGCAGTGATTTCTTTTTTATTTGCATGTGCCATAAAAATTAAGTCTACTTTAGAAGCAATGTCTGTGGCTGTTACATCCTTAAAACCAAGCATTTCCCTCAGAGTAAATTAAGACATTATGATGTCTTCACCTCTTACATATATAGGATTTTATTGACATAATAAGTATCCAGCAGATACATATCTCATAAATGAATGATGCTTAATAAATAGGGGTTGGCGGGTTGAGATTATGGAAAAAGGGATTTGTATGAGAAAGTCACACTAAATGGCTGAGAAACTGGAGTAGATGAGAATCAACAGGTCAGAAATGTCTGCATTTGAAATACAAGCATTTATGGGTAAAAACTTGCATACCACAAATGTGTCTGCATTGCAGCATCAGAAGTTATAAGCAATTTGAAAATCAAAGGCAATTATGAAAACGATAGATAAAGCTGAATTAAGGATGCTCCTTGTGTATCAAAGGAAATTATTGCCCTCATAGCAGTTCTCCAACTTTTATCCTTCTGTGTCATCCTTTTTATCACTAGAAGAACCAAGGTCAATTTATTGTGCCAAGACTGATACAATAGCATTTACGAGATCAGACAGAAAGACAATAATGTTATAATTTTGCTGCTCAGTTTGTCCTTCTGAGGAGGATTTTTGATGAAGCCAGGAGACAGTATCACAAAATGTACAGATTGACATAACAGATTAGTTTCAAATGATGATTTAGTCTTTGTAGATATGGAATTGAGGGTCCGATGAATAAAATGTACTAAAAGTCGAGATTTTGTCTCACATCAATAAGCATGGTGCTCATTTAAATACTGAAGTTATATTTGAAGTTATATTTGAGATTGACAGATCTATATTTTTATTGTGTGGCTAGTAGAGAACAAGTAAGACAACTAAAAAAAAAACCCACTGAAGTCAGTCTAAAAAAGAAACACCATTACATCCCAGGCAGATCTATCAGATTGTGGCAAAGCCATAAGCTGGTCTCCTGAGATTCAAAGACAGAACTTCAACCTCAGCTACTCTACAGTCATTTCATTTGAGCTTCTCTTGTATTTTAAGAAGGTTTGCAGCCAGATTTAAAGTTCACCCAGTTGACTGAAATGGTTTAACGCTAATGACATAGCCTATTGCACTTCAAGGAAAAGAGCAAAATCAATTTCTATAATTGCTCAGTGTGGAAGTTCAACACTTTTTAAATTGCATAATTGAATTTTATTTTCAAATACAACTTTAGTGGAGAAGAGGGACAGAGTAAAAAGTAAGAGGGTCATTGGGCACACCATGAAGAGTAAGGGAATGGGGGTCTTGGAATTCTGTCCCTCAGCTTTACACACTGTTATGATATCACCTTTTTCCTAGAATCAAAATATAAAAACAACCGCTCCTATTTCTGATAAACTTGATTAATTTTCTATGTCTATGAGATCAGGCATCAAATTGTCTCATAAAACAGTCCCAAAACCCAATTATGGTGTGATGATATTAATTAATTGGAAGTTGTGCTGTGATAAAAGACACTTCTAGATCATGAAACCTAATCAGTTTTGGATAATTAATAAGGAAATCAACAAGCAGACTCTTACCGTTAATGTAATAGCAGTAAAATATGATTAAAGACCTACTTAATTTGACACAGTGAAGACATAACCAAGGGATAAGTTGTGATCTCGAAGTAATTGAATGCATGCGTCCACGATATAAGATATAATGGAAATAAGAGTGACAAGACACTGAAAGTATGAAAATGACTCCAGTTAATAGAAAATAAGTCAGGATTTTATGAAACAAAAACATATTATTTTAATGTTCTTGGTCAATTAATTGATTAGAAAAAAACAAGATTAGATTTTATAAGTCCATTGCCTAAGAATTACCTACTACTTTGGTCCCCTCTAAGTAATATGCAAAGTCATAATAATTATGTATCAATCATAAACACATAGGAATACTTGAGTCACTCTCTTACTACAAAGCAATTCCTAGTTATCGCCATACAAGTATTCATTTCCCTCATTGTCCATTTTCATCAAGTCCTGCTGTAATTAGGTCCTACACAGACTCATGCAGTCCTTAATTGCACAGAATCATATTAACGGAGGGTACAAAGTCACAAACTCAATTTAGCCGATCTGGTGTGCAGCCTACTAAGCTAGAAACTACATCCGAATGTATCATCAGTTTATGACTAGAATATAGTGGACCATTTTGGAAGTCTCATTCGAAACATGCCCTGGCAGTAATTGAAAGATATGGACTGTTGTAATGTAATGTCAAAGTCAAAAAGTCAAAATCACCTTTATTAAATCAGGGTAGCCCAATTCAGTTACAAACTGTTTTACGAAGGAGCCCTGAGCTATAACAGGTGTATATAATTCAAAAGTAAATTAGAATAAATGTAAACAATTAAAAAGCATAATGTATATAATGATAAAACTGGTAAAAACAAAAAAGGCATCAAGTTCTATTAGATAAAATAAACTTCGAAATATTCTGCTTAAAAGAGTCAAGACTAGAGCAGGATCTTATCACAGCAGGTAGTGAGTTCCAGGCTTTCGCCCCTTTACATGCGAAAGCAGACTGTCCTTTGTTGGTTTTACATTTTGGTACTTTGAGATTTAATGAATTTCTTGTATTATACACATGATCTATCTGTTCAAACTTATTTGAAATTTACACCGGACAGCTTAAATTTATGCATTTGTACATTAAACAACAGGTATGTAGATAGAGTCTCTCATATAAAGTCCGCCAGTTTAGTTTCTTCAGAACAGAATTAGATGGGTGATCGAAAGGTACATCAAGTATGATCCTACCATCTCTGAGCATAGGTCTCTGGATACGATTTAGACTGTTAACAGGACAGTTCAGGTAGACAGTGTCACAATAGTCAATAATGGGTAGGATGAGGGTGTTAAATAGAAGAAGAGAAGTAGCTTGGTCTATCAGTGGACGTAGTCGTTTAAGAACACCCAATCATTGTCTTATCTTTTTCTCGAGATATTGAGTGTGTGATTTCCAGTCAAGCTGGGCATCAAAATAAAGTCCCAAGTACTTATATGTTTGGACATGTTCAACTGGTTTATCTGCAATGTTTACTTCTGGGAGAGTGACGTCCTTCAATCAATTGGTGGACCCAAACAGTGTCCACTTACATTTTGTCACATTTAAATGTAGTTTATTGAGATGAAACCAGTTGGAAGCATTTTCAAGATCATATTCATTCATATCCTTGGATGAATAGAGTAAAACCGTATCATCTGCGTATAGGACTACTTTGGAGTGTTTTATCACAGATGGCAAATCGTTTATATATAGGGTAAATAGCACAGGGCCTAATGTTGACCCCTGTGGTACACCGGACGAAATTTCAAGAAACTCAGACGATGTTGCACCATGGTTAACACACTGACTTCTTCCTGTGAGATAACTTTGAAACCATGAATGCTCAGTGTCACAAAGTCCAAGACATTTTAGCTTATACAGGAGTGTAGCAACATCAACAGTATCAATGTAATGGAGCTTCTGTATCAAAAGACCACAACAAAAACAGAGCAGTCTTTCTTGTAGGTTGATAGTTAAGATGAGTAGTAAGTACAGACCTCTGCTCTGAGTGACTGGAGCCATATTCTTGTATATAATGGCAGTAAACTGTCAATGACAGATAATAAGAAGGCGAAAAGTTACTGCTAAAGCTATCAACTATCCTGTCAACCAAGTGTATTACAGAATCTTACTATATGACAGTTGTGGCCACCAGGAAGAGTTTTGCAAACAACACACGATACAAAGTAAGGCACATATTGCACAAAGCATTCTGGAATTATTATCCAATGTTTCACCAGTAACACCATAGTACATCAGACTTCAATACAAGCCATAAGAGGGACACTACACTACCAGAACAGTGTGAAAGAGTTACTTGATACAAATAGGAGAATTATTCAATACTAACCTCGTGTCGGACCCTAGGCTGTAGCAGCCATTTTCATCTCTCATAAATTCAATTGTGTGGACCTCTCCTGCGTGAGCCTGCCAGCTGGAGCGACACTGCTGCGTAGTCATATCTGTAACGAGATAGTGTTAATATAATGGAAACGTATAACCATCACAGGGAAAGAGAAGCACTGAAGCAGAACATATTTAGGAAATAGGTTTAGACTTAAGATGGTACATGTACTATGACAGCCCTCAAAGCATCAAGCATGTCTTTGCCATGTACAAAAATGCCATTGACTTGCAGACCAAAAGAAGGGAATAAAGGTTTGGCCTAATGATCGAACAGTTGTCAAAGTGAGTTTTATCCAAACACGAAGATGAGCTAATGGGATATCAACTGGATAAAATCCTATTCGCAGTCATGCCAGTAACAAAATAGTGATAAGTTAGTTAACACAAAGAATCGAATTCACCATCACAAGGAAGGAGAACTGGTTTGGACTCAGACTATGGAGCCCTCAAAGATAATAATAAGAACCTAATAATACTAAACAGAGTAACAGTGCTGGAGGGTAATATCTGAAATGAGATGGTGTGCCTAATGTCTAAAATGGTTGTTGCAAAAGACCACAAATCCTCCAAATTCCCGAGCCTCAGCTGGTTTCCACACCACAGCTCAACTTAACAAGCAACAAATCAAGAATATCCTCTTGTGATTCGTTTGGAAACCAGGCATGTATTTTAACCACTGTGCCATGGAGCCCTGAATTAAATTGACTTGGAACTCAGACTTGTCATCAAAGGTAAAAACAAACGAAAGAGCAAGCTAATACTATCAATTCTGTTGGTAACTGCAGAATTTATTGCAGAGTTCTGCGGGCACAGGAAGAAATTTAAATGTGCTGCACTGAGCTCTGAGCTTCCAGTTTGCTTGGTGGCAAAATGCAGTAATATCATGACTCAATTCAAAGAACAGAAGTACTGGTCAAACAATCTCAGCATTTACCACCTTTCTTATCTGTCGTTCCTATATCTAATTACGCTTTAAAATTCTGACATTGGGTGTACATCTTGTTTCAAGAAGCATGGAGTCTAATTATAAATTAGAAGAACAATAACATTTAAGACAGAGATGATTTGATTTATTTTACTGAAGTTCCTATGCTTTTATTTTTCCCACTAGGTCTACTACAAGTAAATTTTTATCTAGAACACCCAAAATCAAAGAATTCAATATTTTACAATACTGCAGACAAAGAAATTACTTATTGTTCCCAATAGCATAAGCATGCAGCAAAATCAGACTATCTGATTATTTGCATGTACTAAGTACTGAGACTGAAAGCTTAAGCTCAACAAACTATCACAGCAGTAAGCCATTGAGAAAACCCAATTCATCACAGCTTACATTCCACCAATGTCACTTTGTCAAGTGGGTGAACCAATACTCTTTAACCTGATATAGTTCATCTGAATGTTTTAAGTTGCAGCGCTTAAATGAAGACCTGTGTTCAAGTGTTGGCTCATTTAAATTGAACCAAAGAAAGTAATTGTCCACTAATTGAATGAATTGATCAATATCAAACTGACACATTTTCTTACAAAGCAGAATGCTGAAGACAGTGGCAGGTTATTTAACTTTAATACAACTCATGTGCAACTATAGAACAGGTGATAGAGCAACGACATTCTTCTATATTTTTACATTGGTGCCCTGTTTTTTTACATTATTCTATTCTTTATTTCACTATCCTAACACTGACATTTATTGATGTGAATAATGAATGCAAAACAAACAGCTAGGAGTTCACATGTCGCAGAAGAAAAGTTCATTTGTTGCTAATGGGATTCTGATTGTACTCTCAAATACTTACCAATTTACTGAATATTTAAATTTCAACCAGTAGCTTTTGATCTCATAAATGAAATATTATGTGGAATTGGCACAAACCCATTTGAAATGACAGAATCAAACAAATTGTGGTATTTTAGATTTGAATGCATGGCACAGAGGATTAACTACCGGTACTTACAAAATCTATGGTCTTGTCATGATAATATGCTCAAATTCAATCCAGCAAATCGGGACTAAGATGAACTATTTATTGCAATTCTAAACCAGTATAACACTATGTGCTTCCCATGAGAGAAAGAGAGATTGGATAACAAATCAAAAAGGCTCAAAACATACTTGGGGAATACACAGTTTAAAGAGAAGCTTTTTAAGCATACAGCTAAGCATCTTAACATGATATGCAACGAATTAAACGTTTTAGCATTTTTTAGATTTTAAGCGTTCTGATAATTTGACAAAAGATAGACCTATGGATCATTGACGTCATTCGTTTTCAAATTATAAAACGAGTTATCAATTTGACAAGTCTGGAATTTAAAGAAAAAGCTAATCACAGATAATGGATAGTTTTCAATTTGCTAAGGTCTGGTAGACAAATTATTCTGCGAAACCCCATTTCTCATGCAATAACAAAGACCAACAGACATCAAGACATAAAAACTTCTATAAAAAAAACCAAATTTATCTTGCTTGTTTCTCTTTTTATTCTCAGCCAAGAAATTGTGTCGACTCATCAAAACTGTATTAGCATTGGGTAAACAGAATTTTTAATTTCATTTTGAAGCAAATTAAAAAGAAACATAAAAATGGTGCCAAAATTAAGTGGTTCTGAAATGACGGAAAAATTCCTTGGAAATTCACTGGAGATTAAAGAAGCTGTTGTGAGATGGCAAAATTGTAGAAAAATGAGTGTGTGGGATGATCGTCAGAGATTAAAATGATCACATTTCAGAATGCTATTGAATTGTTAATTTCAGATTGCAATAGCCATGCTAAAAGAGAGAAAATAAATATTCAAAATCAGATAAACAGAACAGCAAAGAAAGCTAATTTTAAGGTTTGAGCCTTTCACACAATTTCCAACATGCAGGCATGACACAAGACCTTAAAATTTACATCCTTGGCATTCTCGAGTGTGCACTGTGCACACATCTTCATGTGCCAAATTTACCCATTATAGTGATTTATACAACTGAATTTCTGACATGGCAAACTTTGATAACATAATTTCAAAAAATAAGCAAATTAGGCTCAAATACATTGCATTTATGTCTCAGAAATAAACATGCAAGAAAGAAGTACTTCAAATTCACAGAACGATACTCTTGGCGTCAGACCAATCACTTGATACTCAGCAGCTGCTCTGAATGTCTGGAAATGGTGTCTTTAAATAAACATGAAATCAAAACGGCTTCTTTATGAGACATAAATTCAAGATTGAGAAACAGAAGATCCTGTTTAAATTTAACCAGAAAATCAACCGGCTTACAAATGATTTCATATTTGTAGACATAAATCAAATAACAAAAAATTATGCAAAATTTTTGATCTGACATCAGAAAATCCTGCCATGTGATTGGTCAAGCTGCACATAACAAGTCACTCTTTCAAGCAAGTGATGCTGGATGGAAAAATGTTGTCATAATTTCAACCAATAAACTGCTGCAAAGGCCACCTTGGTACTGTGGCAGTTATTCACACATGTCAAACCGCAATCCACATGAACTATTTCCTAATGAACTGTTGTATTTCACACTCCTGTGTTACATTTGATTGCTTAAGCTGATATTAAATCAGTCTCAAGCGACTCTGAATGGCTTCAAATCTCTGAACACTAAATTATTATGCGTTGACCAAAAGCATTGTCTGTGATAAAATTATAAAGGACTATTCAGAATTAAATTTTACTTCTGGGTCGAGGGGGGAGTGGTAGTTTCTAAGGTTTTACTTGAGTGGGAATCACCTTTTTGCACATGCTTCGTATGATTTGGGGCAATGGGAATTTTTCCTGACAGGGTACCAATTTTCCAAGAAGGTTTCAAGGGGAGTAATTATTTTTCACAACATGCTTGTTGAATGAAATTCTAACAAAAGGAAAGCGAGATACTACAAATACTTGTGAAACCAAAGGGGGGGGGATATCATTTTTCACAGAAAGTTCCATCAAAGCTCCCCCCCCCCAAGTCATATTCTGCATTGTCCCTTAGGGTAGGAGGATGATCCAGTGAGGTGGCCTACATTAATGAGAAAATCATAGTGAGGATCAAACCAGGGTCCCTGCGCGTGGTAACCCGTTGTCAGCAGAGCCCTCCTCTGAGGAAATGTCACATGCATGTGTTTGTTTGTTTTCTGCAAAAATAGTCATTATGTGGATCATCTGATCCCAATCATCTCAATGCATGGTATTACACTGAGCATGTGCATACTAGGCATGTGTGAAACACTAACAGAAACTCTCACTTGAAACAGTAAGTGTCAGTTCCATAGAGGAGATCAAAGGATTAGAATGCCATGGTCATCCAGGTAAAATGCTGTGTCACTTTTCAGGAGAGAGTGTTGTCATAACTTCTCTCAACCAATGAAAATTGCAGGAAAAATGATTATTTTCTACCACAAATGTCTACAAATATGAAATCATCTGTAATAGCAAATGATTCTAATGTAAATATGGACAAAAAAGCTAAAATGTCCATAAGAGAGATTTGTTTTCAGACATTATGACTCGAAAATTTGCCAATGGAAGATGTTTATGTCTGAGTAGCTTGTTCTGTTGCAAATAGCACAGATATCATGACAAATGTTTTGAGAAACGACAGAAATAAAAAGTGATGTCTCATTTCATTTCGAGTTTTGGACATCAATTTCAATTTTTACACTGTTGCACTGTTTGCAATCTATACAGTTACCTTTGAAATGTACCAATTGATCCATAATATTTCATGTATTTGGTATTTCTTTTAATGAAATACATCCTTGAATCTATCCACCTATAAGTCTATCTACTCCAAGTATGATCTATATATCTACAATCTTTCTATCCCCCGAGCCTAAACTGCAACGTGGTCTGTGGTCTGTGGTCTGTCCATCCATCTGTCCATCTGTCATAAAGAGTCTATCTAGTGTATCTGGCTATCCCTGTCATGTATCTTTTAAGGAAGAGAAAATGTCTCATCTTACCATAAAGCAAGAGGTTTCTAGATTTATTGAAGACCGTGACACCGGACTCTTTTCCATGGAATAAAAAGAAAAATAAATCTTGAATTATGATGTGTATGATGGTTGATGGAAATTTCCACTTTTCTGCAGAGGAATGAAAAGTGAACAGACTTGCTATTCTCCTGATTTCAAAGGACGGTGGATATTTGGGGCTTTACCTCCTGTTTTTGTGCAATTTCATGGTAACAAATTAGGACCGAGGACGATGCAATGAGTCGAAGTATGGTAAAAATGCTGCCATACTCCAGGTTATCGGGCCACTGGCGCCAAGAGATAAATAGAACTGTGTACAGACCAAAATACTGTGAACATCCTCACCTGTAGCTTAAGAGAATTGATATCCCATAGTGTCAGTTTCCCAACGCTGGTGGAAGGAGATCTTTGCTGGCTTGTCAATAGGCAACTGGGTTTCAAATTTCCTGCTGCTCCTCAAACAAAATGATCTCTGCTAGGACTACAGCACAATGTGGTGATCCTGAAATGATACACATTCACTAAAATAACTCCTTGTATGCAGATTTTTTGTCTCATGTCACAAACGTCAGAGAAATAATATTATTATGTGAAATGTTTAAATAAAATGGGCAATCTCTTTATATCCGGATTGCTCCTGATCACTGTGGATCACTATATTGGGTTACTTTATGATGGTTGTTCTTTACTCTTACCTGGGACATGTGGCATCCACATTTGCCTCCTTTAAGGTTTTTTTCTCATTGACGTCAAACAACCGAATACTTCCTGCTTTGTTTCCTAGAAGAATCTGCAATAAATTTGAAATCATAAAAACCAATACCAATCAGATGGATATATTGATGGACATGTCATAGATGGTGGGGCTTCATGTCTGGTATTTTGACATTCTGGCAGGCAACATAAGACAACAGAACAAGACAATCAGATAAAGGAAGATTGAAACTAGCTGCTGTCCAATACAGCTTGACCTGATACATAACATTGATACAATGTAAACCTGAAATGTAAATTTAAACTACTTTCTTAACATTTAAAACATTCTGTTAAAATTGGCTGCATCCAAGGTGCATACTTAAGAGCACGTTTGAATCTATAGCACCTCAAGGCTGCACAACTAAGCACCAAGTTTGAAAGAACATTCTAATGGCATGGTTATTCATTACACCTACCATAAATAAGCACATAAAAAGACAGAAATTATTTTCTTAGAGCTCTATAAATATCCTTGAAAGACAAATATTTGAGTAAAGGCTAGCATTCCGGTTTGAATAAACACTTCAGTGAATGAAATCGGTGGATTTTCACAAGCATCATCCAAGAAGGATGTTGATTTGGATAAGATGTTTAGTGGGCGGACCCTTGCATCAATGTCTACTTTGGCAAGGAAATTATTCCTCACATGAATTAAATGCCCCTGAGAGATAAAAGAAAGGAGTCAGCAACACAAGTAACACATAAATGTGTTCGTGTCAGGGGTCTTTTATGCATTTTGCAAGTTGACAGCCTCAAAGGACAAATGTAGGCCTAAAGTTAGACACTGACACACTGGATTCCAATTTATTGTCTCATCTCAACTCAGCCCAAGGGACGTTGCTCATGGAGGGTTTACCAATAATTTATTCCCAATTGGGAGTCAACACTGGGACCATCGCTCCATCACTCTCAAAGTCAACTATGTTCTAAATTTAGGAAAAACATCAATTTGAGCAAATTTGTTATTTTCAAATGGATCTCTCTTCAATTTTCTGTATTTTTCCTCAAAGGAATGACCCCATACAATAACTTTCCTTGAATATTCTTTTTTGTTTGGTAAAGAAATACACACATACATGTACATGTACTTTGAGGCAAATCAATACATTGTTATTACCCACCATTCGATCTGTGTCTGTAGTTATCATTTCATTAGTGTACGAGTATAAGAGTTTTACCCAGAAGTGTGAGAAAAATATGTTGGCAAAAAGCCCATTTACTAAGACAAAATAAATCAACAACTCAAACTACGTGCTATTCTTCCAATAGCATGCTCCAATAGTGAAGGAGATTGAATATTTTCAATCAATTTATTAATTCTTTAGCAATTTAAGCTTGAATGGCCACTTTTCCCATTAAAACTTTTCAATTAATTCCAATTCATTGCTGAATAGAGGTCACGTCTTGGATAAAGAGGAGAAAAACCTTCCTCGAAATTCAATCACTTACAGCGCACAACTTTCTAAATATTCATTCCACACCTCAAGCACTTCTGCAGACGAATATGAAAGAAGGGAATTTCCAATGAAAAATTAAGAATTAAGGAAAAGCAGGCATGATGAATATTTGAGAAAGTGGATTATGACTTTGTACACTAAATAATAACGTAAAATTACATTAGATGAGGAAGTATTTGCTTGCCGTCTTGACAAAAGTACAGGTATCTGACCAGTTTTATCCATTGGTGTGCCTGACAGCACTGTGTCAAACGGATGATGTATTAACAGGGTTTCTTGGGGCAGACTGTGTGATGCAACCAATTTAAGTCAACAGGACAGGGCCCTCTCAAGTGTGGGCCCCCAACCCAATTCAAGCAATTTTCCTGAAGGATTTTGCCTCACATATTTGAAATAACCCCGAAGGTAGGCACACAGTGGCCCGTTGACTTTCTTTGCCACGGGCCACAAATGGCGCCAGTCTGGCCCTGTTCCCTTTGGTATTAGAAGCTACAGCAAAAGGTAGAAAGATATAATATCATTCCCATCAAAAGACTATTTCATTTGGCTCCCCCTTCTATCTGTTAATTTACACTCACTATGCTCAAAAACTAAACATCAAGGAGAAAACTGTAGAATCAGAAACAATAAATACTTTAAGAAAAACAGAAGACCATCTCAACCTGACGGGTTCCATTTCAGAATTTGCAAAAATCACCATAGACAAACATGGACTATTTGCCATCTGCAGAAGTCGTGGTTGACATTTACCTTTTGTCAACGTAAAATAGAATTTCCTTTTTGACTTCACTGAATTTTTTCCTTTCCTTTCACTTCTCGACCAGTGAAGAAATGATAATAGCTACCTCTGAGACCTGGGGATTGGAGTCGTTTGTCTTTGAAAGGTTCCATTAAAATGTGATTTATACAATGAGTTTACTCGTAGGAAGCACTTCATTTCATCTAGATTTACCACAATCATTGTTCCTTTCATAGAAACATTCCATACTTATAGTTATAGTTCAAAAGAGTAAATTCCCAGAGGTAACAAGCAATTCTAGGAGACTTGGCAAGTTCATAATTCCATCTCTTGAATAAAATTTTCAAATGGAATTTTTCAGTAAGTCTAGGTTTAAATTCAAATTTAATTCAAGAAAGGAATGATCCATTAATAGAAGGAATTGATCAATATCAAGCTGACATAGGTTGTCAAACAAATGTCATTACAAAGCAACATATGGAAGACATCTACATGTAGATGCTTTACTTGCACTAATGCATTACATGTGCAGAGGTAAACCAGACAGTCCATTGCTGCCGATAGGCAGCAATTGGGACTGGATCACTTCCATAGGCAGATTAGGTAGCTGGACAATTTGACACCCTTAGTATTTCATGGGCCACTCGTCCATGCACCAAATTTGGTGGATTGAAGCAATGTAAACACATCAACAAAAACGCCATAGTTTAGAAACATAAGAACTTCCTAACCTCCAACAATGGCAAATTAGTGTCCAGTCCCAAATAATCAGATGAAAATGGCTCTGGAGCATGTGCAATGTAACTTCCAATCAAAGCTCACCTGATTTGTTTGTCAACAAACCCATTTGGGTCGAAA
This sequence comes from Platynereis dumerilii, assembly GCA_026936325.1. Lineage (NCBI taxonomy): Eukaryota > Metazoa > Annelida > Polychaeta > Phyllodocida > Nereididae > Platynereis > Platynereis dumerilii. The sequence goes on from JAPTHN010000005.1 coordinate 53,905,447, forward strand.
GCACAAGTATCAACTGGTGCTCAAAATTTCTGTCGCCAGGTAAAGCCACCTGCTGGGGCCAGTTGAAATGAAGTTCAGCAAAACAATGTATCCCCATTCGTTGGTCTACACACGCATCATGCATGCAGCATGCTGTGCTTGACTATACTTGTAAATGAATGTTGAAAAAAGTTCAACAGCATGACTTTTAAAACAATGATACATGTATAGTTTCTGCTCAATAGAACTGATTTCTTTCCAAACCTATTTGAATTGTTTCCAATAATGATAAATTTAAGGTAATCGGCCTAAGCCATATTAAATTTGTTCATGTGTAGATAAAGTAAGGACACTTGAAAAGAAGGCCTAACTAATTTTCGTATAGATTGATGCACGATGTTCAATAACTTCAATCTTGGGCCTGACGTCCCCCCCCCCCATGCATCTTTATGACTGGTTTCTATACAGGCTAACACAGCTACTTTGATTAGCATGATTGTTAGGATTTAACCAATAGTGCAATTGCCTGAAGTTGAGGGGAGTTAATCGTAATTAAGAAAGGTCTGCATTGTTTCATGTGCATAGAAATCACTTTGATCCTTTTGGCGCCAAAATTGACACAGTTGATCAGTAGCCTAGGCGCATGGGCAATCAGCAGTGATTACAGCAATGGCCACTGCGAACAGAATGTAAACATCAGAGTAGCCTACATCGTCATTTTTAGAGATGCTTGCTTGCTTGCAAGCGGCATCTCTATTGTGGGAGGATGGCTCTGAAATTTATGACAACTGCCTTGGTCATGCTGTTTCATCTCTGTCATTAAAACTTTGCATACAGTCTCAATAGAATTTTATCTTGCGTTGATAAACTTTTGGTGTCTTTCTGAGATGAAGAAATTAATAAAGAAAACAAACAGGCTGAGTTTCTGCAGGTCAAAGGTCAATCACCAAAAGTAGGTCACAGGCCAGATACCCTCCAGCAGGTCTCACATACCAGATACCCTCTGCAGGTCTCACATGCCAGATACCCTTGTGCAGGTGACAGGCAAAGGGGTAGATACTATCATGGACAGTCTATCTACAAGCATCTCTTGCTTGCAGGTTATTTTTTAAAAGTTTGATTGTGCAACAAATAGACGGCGCCTCACTACTAATACAGTGCGTTCTAACCAAGTATAGGTCCAAGATTGAACAGGTATGTTGTCAAGTCAATTGGCCTATGTGAAAGAGCCGAAATTGGAGGTTAAAATTGAACTTCTTGCTATAAATGCACAAGTAATTGAGACTAGCTCGCGCTGGTGCGCTCGAGCTAGTCTCTTGGGGTTAGTACAGAGGGTTTTACATGTTGAAAAAGAAACTTTATGTCCAGTGTTCTTATCAAAACTATTTCTTGAACATATAGAATAATGAAAGTGCATGGAATACTGTGGCAGTCTAAAACAAAAGTAATTAATTTCTTAGTTCCAATCAATTTGAGATGCGATGTTTGTAAAGATTTGAACATTTTTCAGCATTATCATTTCATTCAGTTTTTTAGTTTATGTTTTTCTACCGTTGGTAAGATTTGCCAACTTAATTGTGATAAATCTACAAAAACACAATAACATCATTTGCATTGTTCGAATTCAGTGTCATGTAAAAAAGCCAGCCAGGGACCGTTCAGAATTTATGACTGGGGGCGGTGGGAGTTTTAGCCGAGGGGGTACTAACTTTTCACACGTGTTTCAAGGGGGTAATAATTTTTGACAAGACGTCCAAGGGGGGGGTAAGAAAATTGTACAAAACATGTATCTAAAAAAACGCGCATACACTCTGTTTATTCACGCTTTTTTACATGCAAAAGTCCGCGAATCTGTGCGCGTGACCGTCCAAGTGGCACATCTGTGACATTATATGTGTGTATTTCTTTGTATGCCGAGGGGGGGGGGGTACTAAAAATACGCATGAAACCTAAGGGTGGGGTACTAAAAATCCGCATGAATCTCAATGGGGGATGTCAATTTTTGATGGGAAGTTCTGACAAAATTCCCATCCCCCCCCAGTCATAAATTCTGAACGGTCCCCTATCAAATTGACATTTCCAGAATTTCAAAAATAAAAGGGACAAGAAAAATGTACCTCCTTGACATTCCCGAGTATGTCATGTCACATCTACCCATAAAACAACTGCATAATATATAATGGTCAATTCAAACTTTGTACAGATAAAATCTACAAATTAGCCAACTAGGTTCAAACACATTGCATCTTGTTTCAGAAATGACATGCAAGAAAGAAGTACTTAAAATTCACAGCGCGATGCTTTCAGCGTCAAATTAATCATTTGAGACTGAGCAGCTGCTCCGGATGTCTGGAAACGGTGTCTTAAAATAAATAGGAAATCAAAAGTGATTCATTACAAGGCATAATATCAAGATGGAGACACAGAAGATCCTGCTTAAATTTAACAAGAAAAATCAACAGGTTTTATAGCAAATGATTCCAATGTAGATTTGGACAAAAAGGGCTAAAATGGTCCATAAAAGGGATTCGTTTTCAGACATTATGACTGGAAAATTTTCCAATGAAAATCCTTCAGGGAATGATTTAAAAGACTGAGCAGTTACTTTAGTGACAGAAAGCTCAGATGTCATAGTAAATGTTCTGAGAAATTACAGAAAGAAAAGACAATGTCTTTGTTGTAGTCCTTCTGCATCATAATATTCATCTACTGCATGATTTCAACATTTCTGGATCTCAATCACCTATTTATCTTTTCCTCAGTTTCCGTGCTCAAGTTTTGTCTATTCATCTCTTTCTTCCTACCGTCTTCATCTTTCCATCTATCTACCCTACAAAGTCTATCCATCTGTTTAACCACACAAACAAAACTCCTTTTTGACTACCTTGTCAAAAAAGGGAAAATATTTCTTCTTACCATAAAGGCGTTTGAATCTTTTCCATCCCTAATTCTTTCTGGAATAAAAACCAAATAAATGTAAATAGAACAATGATGTGTTTGACAATCGATGGGATATTTTCCAAATTTCATTTCAGTGAAACACTTTAAATTTGTACAGCCTAGACACTGTGATAATTCAAATTTAGGTCCAATGCATATCTATCTTGTACGACATTGTCTTTCTCCCGATTTGGAAGGATGCATGGATGGATGAATTTCAGCTTTACATCCTAAATTTTTCAATTGGTAAGGAAATTAGGACAGAGGAGTAAAATGCAACGAGTGAAAAAGCATGACTAAAAATGTTGTCCAACATAGGTCCAGGACTCCAGCTGACCCGGGCATAGGTGGCTAGAGCTAAATAGAACTGTGTCTGGATCAAAATACTGCTAACATCCTCACCTGTGGCTTAAGAGAATTGAGATCTTTGCTTGTTTGTCAATGGGCCACTGGGTTTCAACTTCCCATCTGCTCCGCAGACAAATTCACTCCGCTAGGACTACAGTGCAAAGTGGTGATCCTGAAATGGAACAAACTTGTTATTGCTGTAATGGAATGGCAGCCTCAAACTATCTTTGGGGTTTAAATCTCAATTAACTGGCATAAATTTATCAGTTTATATCAAGGGAATATCAGATTAATAAGTAATCAGCAGCACCACAAGTGTTATTATCAACAATTTAAATCAATCTCCAGCAGCTTATTTGATGAGCAAGATAAAATTGCAATAAATTGCAACCATCTGTTTACAAATTTCTAATTGACTTCACATTTTAATTTCGAAATTTATAATTGTCTCATAACATCATAAAGATATTGCTATGACTTCAGATTAACTACTTCTGCGAATATTCTAAAATATATTCTAAATTTGTGATAAGTTTTCTCCAAAAAAGACAAATAAAAAAGTAATTTAACAACTTCTAAAATGATAATAATTGTGCAATTTGCAAAAGTATGATTAGTAACACCCCCTTACCTTTGATATGCATTAAATTTTGACTCCTTCAAAGTTTCCTTCTCTTTGACATCAACAACTGAATACCCCTCGAAGATGGCTACCATGTTTGTTTTAAATAAACACTTTACTAAACATATTCTAAGGCAAGGGCAGAATGACAGATGAAAGTGGATGGATAGGGGCTTTATGTCCTGTATTTTTTCACTTGACGCAGGACAGGAGAGGACAGAGAAATATTACGAAGGATGATTGAAACTGCCATACAACTTAGGCCCACATTAACCAACCAGGCAGGAGCTGGAATCGAACTTTGAACCTGGATATTTGAGGCCCAGAGCACTGTAAACTGAGTTAACCCCTCCCTTGTAAATGACAGTAAGGAGTCAGCACTACAAGTCACACATTTACTGATGGTGCCCACTCAAAGCGATAAAAATGTTTGTCTTCTAAAGATAAGTTTCCATGCCACATTTAATTTAGTAATGACCAATGATATTATTGTATAATTTGTTTATTTTTGATGGGCTATGTAAGTCTGAGTCTGAGTCTGAATCATGTGAGGGATATTTTGTACATTTTGAAAGCAACATGCTTTATACACCGACATTATAGTCTCATCTAAAACCCTCCCCCTAGGATGTTGCTCATGAAAATTTACCAATGATTTATTCCCAATGAGCATTGAACACAGGGACCATCACTCTATCAGTCCCAAAGATCAACTATGAGAAAAAAATTTATTTGAGCAAATAAGGTCCTTTTGAATAGATTTTCTCTTCAATTTTCTTGATTTTTTTCACTTGAGAGTCTCCATGCAATTGCTTCTTACATCTTTATTTTTTTTGTTCGGAGAAGAAAAAACACATATTCTTCGATGAAAATCAATATATTGTTATTACCAACCATTCAATCTGTGTCTGCCACCCATTCTATAGAGACCAGGGTCGACTTAGACATCACAATCGCCATGGTTACGGGGGCAGGCAGGAATCCCAAAAGTTTCTAGAAGAAAGAAAAAAACAAAGTTTAATTCATAACTCTACTAAGAAAAACAATCAAAGTTCTTAGTTGAGTTATTCGTATTAGAATGATTTAGAATCGCATTTTAATGAGGGTAAACCAGTAATTAAAAAGAAACAGCTTAACAACTTTGAAAAGAAACAATAAAGACATGGATTTGAATAGCAAGCAGTATTGAAGACAGTATTAAGCAGACATGAAAACTAAAATAGAAACTGATACCACTTTTAAAATCACTGAGTGGCAGACATCAACAGTTGCACCATAAGCGTAGCACCAGGTAATTAGCAACATTCAAAACCGTTTGCTCAAGATCTTGTAAATAATGCAATCAGGTTCATGCGAGATTACACAACTTGACTAATGCAGACAACAGGATGGAATAAGGAAAGGGAATCAAGGGATGCAGAAGATCAAATATTTCAATAAATTTAGGAATTCTTTAGCTATATAAGCTTGAACAGCCACCCTTTCCCATTAAAACCATTCAATTAATTTCATTCATTACTGAATAGAGGTCATGTCTTGGATAAAGAAGAAGAAAAACCATCCTTGAAATTCAATCACTCAGCTGCAGCAGACAACTTTCTAAATATTCATTCCACACCTATAGCGCTTCTACTGATGCATATGAATGAGGGGAATTTCCAATGAAAAATCAAGAAATAACGAAAAGCTGGCATTATGAATATTTGAGAAAGTTGGTTATAACTTTATATGAAAATAATAAACGTAAAATTACATAAGACGAGGCAGTATTTGCTTGCATTTTGACAAAAAATAAAGTCTCCCCATTCTTCATTGCAGCCAATCTCTAAATCGCACTAAATTGTATAATCAGGCATAGGTTTTAATCCTATTGACTATAAGCAAACTATATTCTCGTTTTGCAAGATCCTTCAGTCTTTCCAAAAGGAAAAGGTTTCTATTTCCTTTTCTTGCTAACTATTGCACCTTTTGGAGTTTCTGCCCATTTTTTTTTTGTAATTATCTCTCAGTGTCTTCTCAGTATTAGTTAGACACCGATGTGGAGGGTTCTAACATGCATTTTTGTCAGTTAGATCCCGACCAGGATTGTTTGTTGTTAATAGTGCCAAGTCTTGTCAACATGCAGGGTTGTCAGTTAGATACCAGCTTTTTGAATGGTATAAGTGTCTTGGTGATGTCTAATGTCACTTAGCACATTATCATGCACCACTGATTGTGAAATGAGGGGTAGTATTATGGGATGAGAGATTTGGTTTTTTGCAATTTGTGCAACTTCTAATAGTGATACTAGAGAGTGATTTCAACCAGAAACAATAAATACATTTAACGAAGTGGAAGACCATCTCAACTTGAAGTGTTAACATGTTCACAAAGTTAATGCCAAAACAATCCTAATGACTTCAATTTCAGAATTCATGCAGAAAATAACTGAAAACAAATGTGGATGTTTGCCATCTGCGAAGAAATTTCTTTTTCAATTGCAAAGGATTTTATCTTCTTTTCTTTCACTTCTCAAGCAATCAAGTCAATCAAAAATATCTTGAATGCCTTTGGGACGTGGGGATTGGAGTGACTGTTTTTGAAAGGTTCTATTAAATTTGGTTTATGCTAAGAAAATACTCAGTGGAAGCATTTCATTCCATCTGGAATTCCGGACTTACCACAACGATTATTCTTGTCACAAAAACGTTCCAAGCTGATATTTCTCAGGCGTAAATTCCCAGAGGTGACAAGAAATATCATAAGACTTGGCAAGCTCATAATTCCATCTTTTGAACAAAGCATTCAAATGGATATCAAATGGTCTATCCTACAAAAATTACAATAAATTTCAACGCGAAAGTTAAATGAGTAACTATCATATAACAGAAGTCAATAGAAACTGAGTTGAAAGAATAAATGAAGTATCTGAATTACCCTGAACCTTTTTTTTCTAAAGCTTCGGTGCAACAAGACTCAAATGTGCTATCATTGCTTCAGCCAGAATAGACTTTAATTTTGATCTAATCACACCCAGCCAAATATTTAAAAATCAATGAGACATAAACATGACACAAATCAAAAGAAAATAAGCCACTGAAATTATTGTTTTTAAGTTCAAAGAGAAAACAAAACAATGTCCATGCAGAGTGCAAAAAGTGATTAATTTCTGGCTTGAGTGACTGAATGAATTAGCTGGGAGAGTTGTCAATGTTAATTACTCTTCGTTTTTGCTCACCAAGAAAGAAAAAGGAGGTTTCCTGTGCCGAGGAGTCTAATTTGTTAGTCCTTATTTGGGTTATCTCAGTATTTAATATTCTCACATTAACCCGTCCTCTAGCTTCTTCAGGCACAGCTCCAATATGTCAGAAGCCACCATTAAAATTGTGCACGGAGAGTAGGAATTTAGAAAGAGGCCTTTTTAAAAACAAAATCATTCTTGAAAAGAAACAATTTTACATCTTAGGCAAATCTTTCAGAATGTGCCAAAGCCGTAAGCTGGTCAAAGACAGTATTTTAGCCTATGCTACTCAGAAGTAATTTCATATGAACTTATCTGGTATGTTAAGAAGGTTTGCAGCCGGACTCATTGTTCATTCAGTTGTCCAAATACTTTGTATTGGTTGAAATTATTTACAGTGGCGTAACTGGGGGGTCTCGAGCGGGGGGGGCATTTAACTCAAATAACGGAAATCTAAACAAACCAAATTGGACCTCCGGGAGGTAAAGTGAACCAACCCTGAAATTCAAAAAGGCTTGTAGCACACTATTGTGTCCACATTTTGGCCACTGATGATGAAAAATGAAAGTTGTAGCACAATTAAGTACTTCTTATATTTTGATAGCTAATATATTAGGGAAACTAAATCCAAAAGGATTGAGCTTAATGAGCTTTCGTTGTTCCGTAATATGGGGTGAATCGGTGCACTTTAGTGAATCATGACAGAACTGGAAAATGGTTTATTTCTTAAAAAAATAACTACTTCCACTTAATCCAGGAAGTTAATTTTTGGAACACTTATATTACTCATACTGGAGTACATTTTGCTGGGGTTTTACATTTCTAACTGCAGGCAGTGCGGAGCTGCACCTTAAGCTTCGCCCTGCAAAAATTGAATTCTCCACAGTTGCTTGTGACAATGTCTCTACTGCCATTGTGTCTAATAGCAAAAAGTGCTTTTCAAAAGACTTTGGATATTCCAAATAGCACTTTGAGGATATTTGAAAAGATCAAATATCCCCCAAGATGCTATTTGGATATTTCATCAGACCCTTTTTGATCAGATGATATTCCATCAGATGCTTTGCCTTACCATCTGAAGCTTTGGCTGACCGTATGGTACTTTGGCTGCTGTTGCCAATTATTCTCTGGGTCCTATTGTGACGTTACCATGCTATGCAGTATAGTTGCTTTTCTTTTTCAGGAAAAACGTGTGATGTTTGCAGCCCTGACACTCGCTTATGACTAGCAGGAAAATTATGAAACTTTGGGGATATGTCAGTCAATACCTGAATTTTCTCACCTGATTTTCAGAATTCATCTACGATTTTTTTAAGGAGTCAATAAGGCCATTTTTTTAAACATAAAAGATCGCGATTTTCACGTGCGTCATGCTGCTAACTTTTTTGCAAAACATACAATGTTCAAAAACCTGACACTCAAATACCATGAGCAGGAAAATTATGAAAGTTGGAAAATATTTCAGTAAATACCTGAATTTTATCACCTGATTTTCAGAATTTATCTACGGTTTCTGTAGCAGTCATTAGGGCCATTTCTTTAAACATAAAAGATCGCGATTTTCATGTGCGTCATGCTGCTACCTTTTTTGCAAAACATACAATGTTCAGAGACCTGAGACTCGAATACTATGAATAGGAAAATTATGAAAGTTGGGAAATATTTCATTCAACACCTGAATTTTATCAAATGATTTTCAGGATTCATCTACGATTTTTTTAGGCAGCCAATAAGGCCGTTTCTATAAACATAAAAGATCGCGATTTTCATTAGTGTCCTGCTGCTAACTTTTTTCAAAACATGCAATGTTCAGAGGCCTGAAACTCAAATACTATGTATAGGAAAATTACGAAAGTTGGGAGATATTTTAGTCAACACTTGAATATTATCACCTGTTTTTCAGAATGCATCTACGATTTTTTAAGCAGTCAAAAAGGCCGTTTCTATAAACATAAAAGATCGCGATTTTCATTTGCGTCATGCTGCTAACTTTTTTGCAAAACATGCAATGTTCAGATGCCTGAAACTCAAAAACGGTGTATAGGAAAATTATGAAAGTTGGGAGATACCTCAGTCAACACTTTAATTTTATCACCTGATTTTCAGAATTCATCTACAATTTTTTAAAGCATTTTTTAAAAGGCCGTTTCTATAAGCGTAAAAGATCGCGATTTTCAATGCCCTCTTGGTCGTAGAAGAGATGGCAGTCCATGACAGCCCAAAGATCAAACGAAATAGTGTCCCAAATAGTTCCTAACCATGAGACACTATTTGGTGACTATTTGATGTAGAAGAGATGGCTGTCAAATATATTGTGACAAAGTTTCTAACATAGCACATTAGAACTTTTGGAAAAGATCAGTAGAAAATTTGGCTTGGTTGCTTTTTTTGGATATTTTGTTAGGGATATTGGCAAAGCATGGTCAGGGGAGTAGACATTCTGACAAAAACCTATTTTAGTGTCTGGCATGCAAAAGGCAGCCCGATTTGCAAATTGGGCATGTAGAACTATCGGCTGTAACAACAGTTGGTCAAAACACTTGTGCCACAAAAAGTATTAAAGCCACCAAACCACCAGGAAACGTTCATGATATAGTGTTGACCACCTTTGGAAAAAATGGTAACCATAGCCATAACAGTGTTGACTATGCTCAACAAAAACCAAGCCAAAGTCAATTTTAGTGTTATCTTTGGATGAAAGTAAATGATTAGTAAATGCACAAAAAATGAAATTGGGGGTCAAGTAATATGAAATTAATAATGAACATGGTTAAAACATAGTGGAAAATCAATTTAACCTTTTAAAATTGATAAATGATGATTAAACACTATATATTGCAGCAATGATAAATTCCCTGAAATTAAAAAGATATAATGTGATATAAAAGAGATGAAGGTATCAAAATAAGGAAATTCTGTTCCAAATCAGTTAGAAATAGTTCTAGGGAACCAGATTATTGGACATAGTACTTGATTTAGGATGTTGGGGCTTGGGTTCTGTTCCAAGTTAATAGCAGATTTTTGACTCTCCCAAAAATATCCCAAGTAATTTTCATTTGAAAATAAATACATGTTCCATTGAAGAAAATAATTCAAATTGGCTGTAGTGATATTGGATTTAATCCAGAATTACCTGTCTATAGTATAATTAGGTAAAAAATTTGTTTTTTGAAAATTTTCTCTCATTTATCATATTTTTAAAAATATGCTAATTTTGCGCATAATTGAGTTCAGATTTCTCTCAAAAACTTTTTTTTCTTCTTAAATATGTTTTCTAATGACTATTCACAAGTATCCATGCTATTGGCACAACCAAGGTGACGCAGCAGCAGGAAGTGTCGGTTTCATAAAACGCGACGTACTTGTGAACGAACTAAGATCAGCTCTAACAAGTTCGATATGATGGTTAGAGACTCAATATTTTGTCCAGTATCGCAGTTTGATGCAAGAATATCTGTAAAAAAATGTCAACCTTGCCCCTAAAAGTTTGACATCTAAACCTACAAATTTGTAAAACGCGACGTACTTGTGAACATTTGCATAAGCAATGCAAAAGTATCCTAAATGTGCCCTTATAACGGTCTCAGGAACTGAAGAAGTGTTGGCCTAGAAGAGGGATGCTATGGGGATTCCACGCAGCCATTAGCTATATTCCATATATAAAGCATATATATTTCAGGAGAGGTCAAAATTGCATGTAAGAAAATTAATTGTTTTCAAACTATGTGACATCTTCATGTAAAAAATTCCCTTGGCGAACGCTTACGCTGTAAAACCATAATTTTTTTAGCTAAATATGTTCTTTGTGCTTCAGTCTGTGATACAGAACCAATTATTTCATTCCGAAAATTGTTAAAATATCAAAAGCATCACCCTTTATAAGCAGTACTATTTGTGAATGAGCTATAAACAAGGAAAAAAAGGCGTTTTTTGAGCAGAATTTTGATTTATGGTGATAGGGGAATCAACCAACACATAGCAAACCATATATTTCTGAAAACTACACATTCTCCTCTAGTCAATCAGATACATGCCATGTCCAAATGACATATCATGTCATAACAACAAGCTTTCCAGTCTGAAAAAAAGCCACTGCACACAATACCATGCTACAAGCCAAAATGGTCTTGACCGAATTTCTAATGCTTGTGGTTCTGAAGGTATTTTTTTGCATATTTCATGATCATATAACCTGGTTGGAACTTTCGAAATTAACTAAATATTTTCAAAATCTATAATCTAACCCTCAGATAGTCGAGACAATTTATGGATGTGAGACTCAAAATATCTTCTTCAAATATATGCACAGAATTTGTTCCAGTGACAGCGAAATATCTTGTTTCATTCAAAAAGAAGAAAATCAATGTGCGTCACCCTTGTGGCAGATATTTACCTCAAACCTAGGAGGTAAAAGGATACAACCATTTACAATGTACATGTATAGCCATGGCCTTAAGTTTTCACTCATCAGCCATGCTTCACTATCTTGCTATAATTTTGACCAACCATAAAAAAAATAATTTTGACCAATCATAACAAAGAAAATGCTCAATCTTCACCAAACCGACAGGAATTATAGTTAGCATGTATTTGAAGCACCCAGAGAAGTGATTTGAAGGTGTTCTGATAAAAATTGCTGAATGGAATAATGTTACATAAAAGCTGTGAGGCAAAATACTGAATTAGTTGAAATTTAAGCATATTGTAAACTAGTTTGATAATTAAAATCATAAACATCATAATCATAACTGATTATGATCATCTACCAAGGTAGCCACTTAAACTGGGCATTGTCATTACTATGCCTCCTCTCATTCCCAAGCCCCACAGATTGCCTATCACAAACACAGTCACATTAAGGCTCAACTATTGTACTACTATTTGACTGCATATTTGTATTGGGGCTTTGAATCTAACTTAAGAGGGAGGGCTTTTGTATATAGGGAATGGAATTAATTGTAGACAAGCTCAAGTGTCACACAGGACCACTTGGCTTGTATAAGGGTTGACACAAAGCACAGATGACTTTGGGAATTATCTAATTGCATCCAACACACCCACAGGGTAATTGGTGCACCTTTTATCTATTGTTGTCCTACAGGACCATTGTATTGAGCATCACACAAATGCTCCCACCTGGAATGTCTGAGCTAGGTGCAAATTGGCCAGCTTGGCCAATTTCCTCAATTTAATGTAGATTGGCAATCTGTGGGCAAACACCCACAGCCAGGGACAAAGGGCTGAAACTTACACAATTGTATGGGTCAACTATTGACCCTCATTTAATTAAAGGGGAATTATACTGCTGGTGGACCACCCTACAGACTGTAACTGCCCATAGAGCAGAGGGGGGTAGGTGTGGCCACCATTTTGAATACTGTCATGCATGATTGAATGTTGCTGCCAGAAATGTGCAGAATAAACTTCAGATTGAATTGGAAACTTGATTGAACAACACTACTGCCTTTGGCTCCTTGCTTTATCATATCTGAATGGAATTACAGAGTCAGTGAATCAGCCTGACCTATTGTATTTTATTGAAACTAATATTTGGGAAACACATACTATAGGCAGACGAACAGTGTTATTAAAAACACCTGATTTACATTGGTGGCCGTGACGTGAGTTGAAAGCAACAAAACAAGGATTTACCAAAGTGACAATTTAAGTGTGACAATGTTCTCATTCCAATCGGACAATTCTCACTAACCTGGATGCATCATATGAAGAAAGCTCGTTTCAATCCTCCAGCACGCAACATGGCGCACTTACAGCTAAGAGGAAACGCACCAGGGCAGGGCCAGGCACCACGATTACCTGCCGGTCCACAACAGCCCGCCGCACCTCCCGCCGGGGGAGCAGCCCCTGCTGGAGCGGCCGGGGGAGCACAGCCCAATGCTGCTGCCAACCTGCAAAACGCCCCCGTTACCGCACAGACATTCGTGAGCTACCTCTCACAAGAAAGGCAACTTCGCCAACAGGATAAAGATGACTGGTTGGCGCAAATGGAGCGCGCTCGCAGACAGGACTATGAATTTTATGTCGAGCGCATCCAACAAGAACAGACTAGCCTGGACAGACAGGAAGAAGAATCAGCCCAACGGCTAGCAGTGGAAATAGCCAACACAGTTCCTTTCTGCAATGGCGACTCACAACAAAGTGTCAGAGACTGGTTCAAAGAGGTAGAACAAACCACGCCATACACAGATCGAACACTAGTCGTGGCTTGCAGATCAGCCAGGGGTGGCCTCAAAGAGGAGATTGAACAATTTCTGGGTACCAAATTCCAGAGGAGACACAAAACATGGGACCAGTTAAAGGACCACATCAAAACGGCCTTCCTCTCACCCGATGAGAACGAACGCAAAATTGCAGATCTCGAGGCCATGAAACAAGGTCCTTACGAATCGACAGCAGCCTACGGCCGTCGCTTCAAACAATTGGCAGATGAGGCATATCCACGCTTCAACAATGCCAATCGAAACGACACAGAACAGAAGTTGCTCTGGAAACAATATCTCTCTGGTCTCAAGAACGCCAACACAGCGGAGAAAATCATAGCTTCAGGGGGCACGCAAGACTATGAGACAGCCATGGCCCACGTCGTCAGAATCGAGACCAAACAACATCGGGTCGCCATGGCCAAACAAAACGGATGGCTCAAACAGTCCCAACCTAACGAACGCCATGAAGAACCCATGGACGTCAACGCCATGCAAGTAGACGTCATGGAGACAATGGGCTTGCCCACAGTGGAAGACGAGGTCAGGGTGCTCAAACGACAGATGTCTGGGGTCTCACATCAGATGACAAAGATGATGGCTATGATGACCAGGATGACCATGGCTCAGCAACAGCCACCCATGCCTCAGCCACAAGTGATGCAGCCTCAAGACAATCTGGGTCAGCTACCACCAGACCAGTATCTCACGGATCCGGACTACTCATACCCCGTGGATTACCCAAAGCCAAGCTCGGATCCGCCACTGCCACGCCACAGAGGACGCCAACCCAGGCAACAAGCTCCCCGCCATCAGAGAGCCCCGCAACAGCCCCCTGCTCGACAAGGCCCCCCTCCTCACGCACGCACCCCAGAGGGCGCTCCCATCTGCTCCTTCTGCAAGCGAATAGGCCACTTGGTGAACGAATGTCGCACCAGGGCCAGGCAAAGGATCGCACAGAATCAGGGGGAACAATAGGCGCCATCCCTACTAGTGGCTTGATCTATGTCGAACTAGAAATACATGGATTATCTGCGCTCGCATTGCTGGATACAGGCGCTAGTAGGTCGATCGTAAGACGCAAGGAATTTATGAAATTGTGCAAAGTTACCGGACGCTCGCCCATACTGAAAAAGACAGTCGAACTTGTAGGAGTCACAGGGCATGAACTCACAGTTCTGGGCAGCTCAGAATTCAACTTAGGCCCTCTGGGCAACGTAGAACTGATCGTAGTGGGCAACATAGGACACCCGATCATCTTAGGCAGGGATATACTTAGGGCTGACAAAGCCATCATTGACTATGACGAAGGAGTACTCCACTGGAGATCCCACAAGCTGCCGCTGCTGCCACAGCGCGCACCGCTCACGATTGGATCATTTGGGGATCGACCTCCAGTCATGCACTTAGCTGCCATTGAACAGTGCGTCAAAGCGCACGAACACCTCTTCTCAGCCAAGGGCGAAATTCTTGGCTGCCATCCTGACCTTATGGTACGAATTGAGACGGAAGGACGCCCGATCAAGAGACGGCCATACAGGATACCACTTGCCAAGCGAGAAGCATTGGACAAACAACTGGACGAACTTTTGGATCAGGGTGTGATAGTCCCGTCATCATCTCCCTGGGCATCGCCAGTTGTCCTAGTGGCTAAGAAGGATCCAGGCGCAGCATTACGCTTCACGGTGGACTATACTGCCCTCAACAAGATAACCAAAGAGACATATTCGACCAGCTTCATGGTGCTACCATCTTCTCGACTCTGGACCTCAAGTCAGGTTTCCATCAGATCCCAATGCACCCTGATGACCAGGAGAAGACAGCCTTTGTGTGCCACCGAGGACTATATCACTGGACACGGATGCCAATGGGCCTCACCAACAGCTCGCAGCAGTTTCAAAGGGCAATGGAGGTGGTCCTCAAGGGCCTCATCGGCAAGATCTGCCTCCTATATATATGGACGACATTATAATCCATAGCAAGACCAAAGAAGACCACGTGGAACATCTCAAGGCAGTCTTCAAGAGATTTGACGACTTCAATTTGAGGCTCAACCCGGCAAAATGTGTCTTTGGCCTGGAGAAAGTCAAACTGCTGGGATACATCGTCAGTGCACAGGGGCTGTCCGCGGATCCCGAGAAGGTAGCAGCCATCAAACGAATGCAGCCACCCACCACAGTGTCACAAGTACGTAGCTTCCTTGGCGTTACGTCATATTACCGCACCTGCATGAAGGACTACGCACGCTTGTCAGAACCGCTGGTTGCCCTCACTCGCAAGAATGCCAAATTCGCATGGACCGAGGAACGCCAGGCTGCATTCGATCGGCTCAAAGATGAACTCACCAGTGACAATGTTATGGCCCACCCACAGACAAATAAACCTTATTTGCTCTACACAGATGCCTGCCAATACGCCGTGGGGGCCATATTATGTCAGTTAGATGATCAAGGGATCGAGAGACCTATTGTCTATCTGTCAAAACAGCTGTCAGACACGCAACGACGTTGGGCTACCATCGAGCGTGAAGCTTATGGAGTGGTTTACGCTTTAAAATCTCTCCGCCCGTACCTACTCGGCAGTGAATTTAGAACATTTTGTGACCATAAACCATTAAAATCTTTATTCACAAAGGACTTCAACAACACGAAGATCCAAAGATGGGCAGTCCTCCTCGCCGAATATGGTTGCAAGATCGAGTACCATAAGGGCAAGCTCAACGTCCGTGCTGACATGCTGTCCCGCATCAAACAGACAGAACAGATAGACACCTTTGACACCTCGTACTGGCAACTCGGAGACGATCTACCAGACGCTGAAGCAGATGCAGATGACATCCCAACACATGGCCTGGACCTCGCAGCCATGCCCTTGCAGCAACGCAGGATGACAGAGTGGACTGAGCACCATGACGACTTGAGTGACTACGAGATCATCAATGGCTTGTTGTATACAACTAAACGCCCCTACAAGCAGGCACCGTTGCACCACAGGCTGGTAATACCACCAGAGCAACGTTACAAGCTCATTGAATCAGCCCATACAGAAGTCGGGCACATGTCAACACTCAAGACGCTCAGAAAACTCCAAGAAGCATTTGCGTGGCCCATGATGAGCAAGGATGTCAATGACTATATAAAGCTTTGCACCACATGCATTGCACACAGCAAACGTGCACCAAAAGCACCAATGGGATCCATGCCCATCTCGACGACCCCTCTCCAGTTTGTGGCAGCAGACTTGATTGGGCCCCTCGTCAAAACGTCAGAAGGGAATCAGTACATCCTGACCGTACTGGACCATGCTACAGGCTGGGCAGAAGCCTTTCCCCTAGCCAACAAGACGAGCTATGATGTCTGGAAACAGCTCAGCCGCAACTACTTCCCCAGGCATGGCTACATGGACGTTTTCCTAACGGACAATGGCCTGGAGTTCTGCGCAACAGCCCTCAACTCATACCTGAAGGAGTTGGGCATAGAACATCGCGAATGGGAAGTGCGAGCGTTTTAATGGCACGCTCAAGCACATGATCACCAAGCTGGTCAACAACGCTCGTGGCACATGGGAAGATAGACTACCAGCAGCCCTGCTAGCCTACAACAACAGTGTATCTGACGTCATCAACAACACGCCATACTTTCTAATGTATGGACGCAGAGCACGTCTCCCCATCTCCCGTCTGGTGCCGCAGAATCCGATCCAGGATAGTCGCCTGCAGGATCTGGCCGACGCACTGAGAGAAGCAGCTCACTTGACCAAAAAGGCCAGGCACCACAATCGAGAACGCCTCGCCAAGCAAGCCAACACAGGCGTCGTCAAAGTGGGCGATTGGATCGTCATCAAAGTGACCGAAGGCCTCAGTTTAACATCAAAATGGGATCCTCAATGGCTGGTGACAAGAGTCAGGGGCAAAGTGATCTGGGCTACACACCAACAAACTGGCAAACAAAGAACTGTCAACATAAACAAGGTCAAGGTTGTTGACCCGAACTTGACCTGGGACGATCTTAACCCCAGGCCAAGGCGCAACAAGCAGAATGCCAGAGTCTTGGATTTGACAGCTCCAAAACACCCAGCTGTCAAACAGCAACCCAAGGGTGCGCGCCAGCCAAGCGTGAAGAGACCACTTGACCAGGGCAGCACCAGTGCGCGCCACTCAGGCGTGAAGGACAAGCAAGCCAGAATCACCAAGCTCGCCCCCCTGCCTCAGCCCACCCCCAGCGTCAAACGCCCCAGCCAACCACAGCGCCCACAGCCAGACAAACGTCAGGCAACCATGAAGCAACGTGCGCACGCAGGCTTGGAACAACGCTCGCAACAACAAGTGAGACCAGCGCCACAACGCTCATTACACACGAAACGTCTGCACAGACAAGCAGAACGAAGGCCAGCTGACAGTCAGGAGGACAATCAATTGTCAAAACAGCCTAAACGCAGAGGCATCATCAGAAGCCAGCCGCAAGCACCACGCTTTGCAAAGCGAGCCAGGACATACTTACCACGCTCAGCAAAGCAACCACAAGTGAAGCGCTCACTGCCACAAGACTTGGTGCCAGACCAAGAACAACAGAAGAAGCAGCGACTAGAAGCCATCTCATTTGTCAGGTCATACATTGCGGCCATTGAAGATAAACTCTGCTAACTGAAACATGTGCACTCTGGCAATGTTAAGCGTCCTAACATTAGCCCCGCTAGCACACCTGACTTATGCAACGTCATCTGGGTATAACGACACACAACCCATGGTCATCACACGCATACCAGATGGAGTTATCGTCACCGGACCAGAGCCACTCAGGAAAATCACTGCTACCTGGGTGATTTACGTAACTCTGGAGCCTCCCTATTACCCAGTGGCCTTGGCTAAGCAGGTAGCGGACCTGCTGGACTCCATAAACACAATTGACTCGCTAGCCAAACAAGGACTCAATGTCGACCTCACCACACAACGATTGAAACATCAGCACATGGTGGCCCAGCTGAGACGCACACCAGCGTCCAGATTGAGACGTGGATTGCTCGACATCGGTGGCTCCATCCTCAACACATTATTTGGTGTAGCTACTAGTGCACAAGTACAACGCCTCACAGATGCCTTGAAGGAGACCAACAACCACAGCAACGACGTCGTACACGCCTACAATCACATGGCAACCATTCTGAATCGCACGAGGTCATATGTCAAGGAACTTGCAACGAGACAGGGATTGATCGACCAACATGTCACCGAGCTGAACACGGCAGTCAACAAGATCGCGACAGAAGTTACTGCCCAGGCCAAGAGGATAGCTGCAGTGGAGGTCATCTCGAAACTCGATCGCTATATTGACATTCTCATGCTCGCCACAACGCAGTACCATGAGCAACTAGCATTGTATAAACGCCAGCAAACGCAACTGGCCTTAACAAAGCTGACAAGAGACTTGTTACCGGAAATTGTACTTAAGGACGTCCTCAGGCAGGCCAGCTCAAAACACCATGTGGTAAGTCAGCTTGATTGGTTCTATTCATACCTTGCAGTGGCTCCTCTAACTCAGCATATGCATAGCATGATTTACACAGTAGAAATACCTCTCATTGAAACTAGACCCTATTCACTATATCATTTGCATGCCTTCCCCACTCCTGTAAACAATTCTCAATTATTGGTGACTGTGAAAGTTGATCAGGCCTATGCAGTAGACACGGTTTCCGACTCAATTTTTAAGCCATTGGTCTGCGTCGGAGTAAACCCAGCGGCATGTTTTTCTACTATTGAACACAACCAGGAAACCATGTCATGTGCAAGAGGTCTCATCACCAATCGCAAAAACCTAATCAAGGCATGCAAAGCCAAAATTGACAAATCTGACGGTCTCCCCATTGTAAAACCCATAACTGTCAATCAATATGCTGTCACTTCCTGGGGTCAGACCCTAACTATTAGATGCCCATCAAGACAAGCAGTCTACCATGAATTGTCAATTGGCACCTATAACGTCACCTGTAAGAAATCGTGCCTCATGACAGGCCAAGGCTGGTCAATCACCTGTATTGACCGCATTTATCTCACCCAAACAGTTTCACAAACCAGAATAACAATCCCCGCTAACTTTAATTTCTCATCATCTATTAATGTGGAGCAACTCAACATGGCCATGCCAATGCTCTCGCAGGATAAAGCCGGTCTACCCACACTTGAAGCAGACATTGCTTATATTTTAAATCCTCACAAACCGTCCCCACTGGTGACGACCACATGGACCAATGTCTGGATAAACACGGCACTCATAGCATGCCTCTGGATAATGTCTGGCTTTATATGCTTAAAAGGTAGACACGTTTTGCTTAAAATCAAAAGAAAGTTGGCAGGCCAAACCATTGTGCCAACACTAGCGCCCACTCCAGTACAAGATAACGTCGACAATGACACGGCGCTTGCACTAGAAGCTGCATACCAGCACCCTCCACAACGTGCACTCCCACCCATTGATAATAACATGAGAATATGGCCCTTAATCCCAGGGTTTGCACAATGTATGCCCCAAAACAATTAGATCTATGCATATCAAACATCAACCAGAGGAGTCAAAGCATTGTATGTTAGGCTAATCATGCTTACTGCCACGGGTCAAGGCACAGGCCTTACTTATTATTGCATTTTTAATTACATGTTTGTAGAACAATTTAATAATCATAATTATGTGAATATATGTCCAGGGGTAGTTTATCAATTAAGGAACAAGCACCCATACCAGGGAGGGACACCTGGGCATGACAACTGCTGTTTACTCATTTGATTTAGTCAACATGCCCCTTAGCTATCAAAATTTTAACAGTGCGTCTCTTATAGATGCCCAAAGTTCAATCAAAGAGAAGACACAGTTAATGACAATACCACACATCACATGTCAACCACGATGGGAGTAAAAGACTAGCATTTACTTTAGCCAACTTGGCTCAGGCAGTGTCTGAGGTGCTTGACATGTTATTGTGTGGCCACTCAGTAATTATCTCATCTACTTTACTATTCATTATAAGTGACACGTGCATTGCTAATATAAGCAACACACTACCCTATCGGGGGGAGGTATGTAAACTAGTCTGATAATTAAAATCATAAACATCATAATCATAACTGATTATGATCATCTACCAAGGTAGCCACTTAAACTGGGCATTGTCATTACTATGCCTCCTCTCATTCCCAAGCCCCACAGATTGCCTATCACAAACACAGTCACATTAAGGCTCAACTATTGTACTACTATTTGACTGCATATTTGTATTGGGGCTTTGAATCTAACTTAAGAGGGAGGGCTTTTGTATATAGGGAATGGAATTAATTGTAGACAAGCTCAAGTGTCACACAGGACCACTTGGCTTGTATAAGGGTTGACACAAAGCACAGATGACTTTGGGAATTATCTAATTGCATCCAACACACCCACAGGGTAATTGGTGCACCTTTTATCTATTGTTGTCCTACAGGACCATTGTATTGAGCATCACACAAATGCTCCCACCTGGAATGTCTGAGCTAGGTGCAAATTGGCCAGCTTGGCCAATTTCCTCAATTTAATGTAGATTGGCAATCTGTGGGCAAACACCCACAGCCAGGGACAAAGGGCTGAAACTTACACAATTGTATGGGTCAACTATTGACCCTCATTTAATTAAAGGGGAATTATACTGCTGGTGGACCACCCTACAGACTGTAACTGCCCATAGAGCAGAGGGGGGTAGGTGTGGCCACCATTTTGAATACTGTCATGCATGATTGAATGTTGCTGCCAGAAATGTGCAGAATAAACTTCAGATTGAATTGGAAACTTGATTGAACAACACTACTGCCTTTGGCTCCTTGCTTTATCATATCTGAATGGAATTACAGAGTCAGTGAATCAGCCTGACCTATTGTATTTTATTGAAACTAATATTTGGGAAACACATACTATAGGCAGACGAACAGTGTTATTAAGAACACCTGATTTACAATATGATCAGTTCTGATCCAATATTGTCATTCACGTGATAGTAATATTCACCAAAGTTTCTGGATGTGTTGGGAACACACCAAATTAAACATTCATGACAAAATTACAATTAAATACACAACTTTAACGTTGCTTAATCGGGTTTCGCTTGAAGTGTTTATGACTAGAAAAATTTTTGATTTCTGATGTAGAATAAAGTAGTGAATTGTTTTTCTTATTATGAAATTTAATTTGTTTCATAAAACTCCACATCTATGGAAAGTATTGACATAATTTTCTTCCAAAAGAAGAAGTGGAGTTATTTCCTACACCTACATCAATGTCACCATGTTTAAAGAAAAAAGCAGTTCTAGTAAAGCCCAGTGTACGAAAAATTCAACCATGTATTTAATGGTAATTTTGTCATGAATGCTTAATTTCATGTGTACATAACACATCCACAAACTATGGTGGCTTTTACTACCATGAGAGTAACATATAGCATCATAATTGATTTTAAGCTCAAAATTCAACTTATTCATTATTTTACCTCACAATTACGAGGGGCGTTCAGAAAGTTCGAGGCTTTTTTTATATGGAAACTTATTTTCAATCTAAAACTATGAATTTTTCACAGGGTAAAATTCAGCATAGTTGGAATGGATTCCCAACATTTTGGACAATTTGGACATTTCTAAGTCATTCTGTGGTTGTCATGGAAACTGAAAGTTAAGCTAGTCGGGGCAGGTAATACTGAAACCAAGAAAGCCAATAAATTTCGGCTGTGAGAGACCTGTCTCTATCACTTGTATTAATGAGTTTGACAATATTTGACACAAGAAATATAAAATTACCAATTAATTGAAAGTTTTAATTTCGACCAAATGCACATTAATCTCATTACAAAATATTACTTGTGTATGTCGCAAACCCACTCACGATGACAATATACATCATTTTGTGATATTTATTTCGAATTGTAGTGCCATCATTGGGTGTGTTGTGAGGACAAATTGATGCCTAAGACCAACATTATGAGGACGTTTGTGCATTGTGAGGACACAATGTGTGTCCTCACAACGACGTTGTCTAGTTTGAATATTTAGCTTTTGAAATGCCGAGAAAACTTGTATTGATATTGTGAGGACATGTCCCCACAATACTTTGACCATATCTCAACGTTATAGGAGGTGGTGCCATCTATGATCTGACTTCTGAAATGTGTGACCCCCTAGTGGCCATATAAGAGGTCAATGTCCCCACAATATGATGACCTACTTATAAAATGGGTGTCCTCACAATGCGGATTACCTACTTGGGACCACTTGAGGGTGTCACTGTTGCGGCTGCCAAGGAAGATCAATTCCTACTTCAGTGCAAGCTTATTGTCACGGATGTAAAGAAAAGAGGCACAAAAAAAGTTTTTATGTCATAAATTAATAAAAAATTATAGAGAAGGTTAGCAATGAGAAAGTGAAGTGTGAGAGTAATGGGGGGGTGACAGGGTGACAGAACACATGCAATGAAAAGAAATATCTTTTGTTTCCAAAAAAAAAAATAGAGTCCAACGTTTTTTGCAAAATTTTTGCACTAAAACCTCAATTGCTAGTAACCTAAAGGTGATATCGATATCTGGTTTTGATTGCAATTATGTACTTTCATCTATATTTGCCAAAATTTTAGCCGCATTTTAATCGGACAAGGCATGCCGATGACGTAAAGACATTTTTTCCAAAAAATTGGCACGGAAAAAGTTTTTATGAAAATTACTTGTTGTTGCAGGAATGTGTTCTCCAGAGATTTCGACTGGGCAAAAAAAAATATGAATGGAATAGCTTGAACGAATCCCCTACTTACACGTTTTTTCCCCGAAAAAAGGTCAAAAATAGGGGGTTAAAAAATTTTTAACTTAATGTGGGTTCATAAAACTAGCCATGCATGAAAATTCATTGGAAAAGGAGCATAGCTGCACTTTTTCCATTCCGATAGTATAATCCACAGAAGAGCTATGAGGAAAGAGTGAAAACGTGCACTTTGCGATCCCGGTCATCATCCAGAAACCGCAACGGGGAATCAGAGAAAATTTGGCACAAGCGGACTTTAGATGTGTTACCAATACCCTGTAACATTTGGTGATTTTAGGTTGAACCGTTACGGAGATACCGATTTTTAAATACGGTATGCCGAAGAGCACCCTAGTGGCCAAAATTTAATTGGAGAATCTCAGGTAAAATGGTTAGAGATGTCACTAATGAGGACCCTTGGAGCAATCTCTCATAGGAAGAACAGCAGAATCCAGGCATTTATAAGGGCAAGAAATCCAAAAAACCTCCGTTTTGGCACTTTTCCAAGAAAAATTTTCATATCTAGAGAAATCTGGTTAGAAGCTTGGGAATGGTGGCAAAATGTGAGTTGCAGTTGGGCTCATGTGTCTATAAAAAAATATCAATACCCTAAGTGGGAAACATTTTGAATGGCGGCCACTTTTCGAAAAGTAGCGCCGTTCGCTGATTAGAAAAATTGAAAACTTTGGCAGAATTGCGAGGACATGGTTTGTCCTCACGACGTTATCTCTTCACTAGTTGAAATATTGATGAAAAGTTCATTACTGAGAAGAGATTGGGCAGCTAGGATGCTTTGCTATGATGGTCCAGCATTTCAGTGCGCCTAGGATGCTTGGAAGTACATGTCCTCACAAATTAGGTAAAAAGCTAACTGTCCAACAAAGCAGGTTGGTGTGGCATAGTAGAGACGTGCGAAAGAGAGTGCCGAGAGAAGGGAGAGAGGGGAGAGAGGAGAGAGCGAGGGGAGAGAATAGTAGAGACGTGCGAAAGAGAGTGCCGAGAGAAGGGAGAGAGGGGAGAGAGGAGAGAGCGAGGGGAGAGAATAGTAGAGACGTGCGAAAGAGAGTGCCGAGAGAAGGGAGAGAGGGGAGAGAGGAGAGAGCGAGGGGAGAGAATAGTAGAGAGAGAGAGAGAGAGAGAGAGAGAGAGAGAGAGAGAGAGAGAGAGAGAGAGAGAGAGATTGGATAACAAATCAGTAAGGCTTCAAACATACAGAGGTATAAATGGTTTAAAATAATTTTTTTAAGCTACAGCTCAGAATCTCACTATAGCATGCAAAGAATTTAATATTTTAGCAAAATATTTCAATCAACCTTTAGTTGGCATTTTCTGCAAATGGGATCTTTTGCAGATTTCAAGAAAAGGTGTGACAAATTGGCAAAAGATCTATTGGTTAATTTTAAAACATCATTTATTTTCAAATTGTGAAACAACTCATAAATTTTATCTAGATTTCCAAAAAAAATAACAAATCAAAAGATTACAGATAGCTTTTAATATGAAAAGTCTGGTTGACAAAATGTTCTGAGAAACCCCATTTATCAAACAACAACAAGAAACAGCAGATATCGAGAACTTGACATAAAACTTCATAGAAATGAAGACAAATCTGCCTCTTATAGTTTTTATTCACTTTTTTCTGCTTTTGACAGAGCATTGAATCTCAGCCTAGAAATTTTGGTGGTTCATCAAACCCAGATTAGCATTCAGTACACATAATTTTAGTTTCATTCTCACCAAGATTGAGTGGTCTGAAATGTGTTTGATATATTGGCTGTAGATTGAAAAAGACATTGTGAGATGGGCAAAAATATTGAAAAATGTGTGTATGGACAATCAAAAGTGATAATATAATAATGAACACATTTCAGAATATCATGGAATTGTTCATTTCAGATTGAAACAGCCTTGCTAAAAGTAGGAAGAAAGCTAAATATTCAATGTCAGATAAACAGAATAGCAAGAAAATTTAATTTCAAATAATTTAAAGGTTATTAAAAGCCTTTTATGCAATGTCCACTATGACAGCATGACACAAGACTTCAAAATTTACATCCTTGTAAACAAACACATTGCATCTTTGTTTCAGAAAATAAACATGCTGTAAAGAAGTACTTGAAATTCACAGCATGATACTTTCAGAGTGAAAATAATCATTTGAGACTCAGCAGTTGGTCTGGATGTCTGGAAATGGTGTCATTAAATGAACATGAAATTAAAATGGCTTCTTTACAAGACATAAAATCAAGATTGAGAAACAGATGTCTGCTTAAATTTAATGAGGAAAAACATTCAGGTTTAATAGCAAATGATTCTAATGTAAATTTAGACAAAAGGCCAAATGGTCCATAAACGAGATTTGTTTTCAGACATCTTGACTCAAAATTTAGAAGATGTGTTAGGGAATAATGTAGTATGAGCTGCCAGTTTTGTTACAGAAAGCCAAGATATCATGAAAATCTTCTGAGAAATGACAAACAGAAAATATATCTAAATTCTAGTCCTTTTGGATATTAATTTAATTTTGACCGTCCAACATTGTCTTTAATATAGACAAAACTTTACGTTTTTAAAAGGTACCAACTGGCATCAGCAAATCTGCACTAAGAGCTATGCATATACAATGTTTTGTTCCCCCAAATTCCGAACGGCTCTGTGGCCTATCCACCTTTCTGTCCATCTGTAATAAAATAGAACTGAGTATGGATAAAGTTACAGCAAATATCCACACCTGTAGCTTAAGAGAATTGGCATCCCATAGCGTCAGTTTTCCTACTCTTGTGGAAGGAGATCTTTGCACACTGGTCAATGGGCCACTGGTTTCAACCTCCCTTCTGCTCCACAAACAAAATGATCTCCACTTGGACTACAGAAAAATGATTTGTGGTGATCATGACAGGGGCATAACTTGATAAATATTGCTGTAATAGACTGGCAGCCTCAAATTCTCTTTGGGGTTTAAAACAAAATTAACTGGCATTTATCAGTTTATATCAAGGGAATATCAAGTTAACAAGTAATCAGCAGCACCACAAGTGTTATTATCAACAATTTAAATCAATCTCCAGCAGCTTATTTGATGAGCAAGATAAAATTGTGACAAATTTCAACCTTCTATTTACCAATTTTATGTCACATTTTCATTTCAAAATGTATAATTGCCTCATAACAATTTAAGGATATTACCATAACTTCACATAAGCTACTTCTTCGAATATTCGAAAATATATCCTAAATTTGTGATAGTTTTCTCCAAATAAGACAAATCAAAAAGGAATTTGACAACTTTTAAAATAGTAATAATTGTGCCATGCGCAAAAGGATTATTAGTAACATTCCCTTTCCTTGGGCATGCGGCATCCACATTTGCCTCCTTCAAAGTTTTCTTCTCTATGACATCAAACACCGAATACTCCGGGCTTTGTTTCCTAGAAGAATCTGAAATAAATCTGATGTTATGAAAACGAAAGTCCAAACAATGGAACATCCGCATATAGAGAATTACAATGGAGGGGTATTCCTTTGTCACTGGTTATACTGAATCTGAGGCCCATAAGTACGAGCGCATTCGAATCTATTAAAAGTAACTAAAGGTTCAACAAATCAGCATAAAGTTTGAGGAGTCAAGAAAGGGAGCTAGAAAGCAAAGGGAAGAAAGGAGGACAAGAGAATATGAAAAAAAAGAGCAAGAAAAAAGTATGGAAGGGAATAAGAAATTCTTAGAGACCATTAATTGTCATTTCTTCACCGTATAAAGGGTTTTTACCCTTAAGCGCGACAAAAAAAAGACAAAATTAATCAACAACTTTACTATCTGCAGAAGATCAAATATTTCAATAAATTTAGGAATTCTTTAGCTATTTAGGCTTGAATGGCCATTCCCATTAAAACCTTTCGATTAATTTCACTTCATTGCTGAATAAAGGTCACATCTTGGATAAAGAAGGAGAAAAACCTTCCTTGAAATTCAATCACTTACAGCAGACAACTTTCTAAATATTCATTCCACATCTCAAGCACTTCTACCGCTGAATACGAATGAAGGCGCTTTCCAATGAAAAATTAAGAGATAATGAAAAGCAGGCATGATGAATATTTGAGAAAGTTGATTGCAACTTTGTACGATAAGTAATAAACATTAAAAAATTACATTTGCTTGCCATTTGACCTAAAATAAAGTCTACCCACTCTTTGTTACAGCTAACCTCTATAACGTGCTCAATTGTACAATCGGGCACGGGTATTTCTCCTATTGACTAAGCAAACTATATCCCCTTTTTGCAAAATCCTTCAGTCGTTTGAAGAAATTTCCTATTTTTTTTCAAATGCACCTTTTGAGATTCTCTGCTGAATTATCACTCAGTGTTTTCTCAGGTCACTAAGCACATTGAAAAATAGTTAAATCATGCTCATTCCTGCAATCATCGTCCAACACTGATTGTGATATGAGTAAAAATGCTGCGGGATGCGGGATTTGGGCTTTTTTGCAATTTGCACAACTTCTAATGTTGGTAGAAAGTGATTTTATATTTTTCACCATTCAAAACCCTTGAACCAGAAACAGCAAATACATTTAACAAAGTGGAAGACCATCTAAACTTGAAATGATCGCAAACTTAATACTAAAAAATTAATATTGACTTCCATTTAAGAATTCTTATAGAAAAAAATCACAGACAAATGTGGACTGTTTGCCATCTTCACAAGTTGTGTTTGACATTTTTTGTTTCAATTCAACAAAGAAATTTATCTCTCCAATTACATAGGGTTTTCTTTTTTCAAAATAATCTCGGATGCCTCTGTAAGCTTGAGATGGGAGTCAACTGTTTTTTAAAGGTTCTATTAAAACGTGATTTATGCGAAGAGTCTGCTCAGTGGAAGCATTTCATTCCATCTGGACTTACCACAATAGTTTTTCTTGCAATAAAAGCATTCCAAGGTGATATTTCTCAGGGGTAAATTCCCAGAGGTGACAAGAAATATTATAAGACTTGGAAGCTCATAATTCCATCTTTCGAACAAAGCATGCAAATGGATATCAAATGGCCTAAACATGTCCAAACAATCTAAAAATGTATGTGTTTAAATGAGTAACTGTCATATAACTGAAGTCAATAGTAACTAAGTTGAAAGAATAAACCAAGTTATCTGAATAACCCTAACCCTTTTGCAATTGGCAACATGAGAACAAAATACATTTTAAGTCCAGTGGACAGCAATTTCCCTCGATCCTTGAACTCATGTGGCAAAAATTTTCATAGCTGCGATCTTCATTATAATAGAGCAATTCTTGGTGATTTTTGCATGAAGCTTCTAATGTTACTTTCAGCTTTTAAAAATCAAATTCTATATATATGAATAGATTTTTTTTTTATCCTCACCAGATTTTTTTCCTTATTTTCGATTCTCGAGCAGTCAAGCCAATTGGAGTGATCTGAGAAATGGGGAGTCAACTGTTTTCGAAAGGTTCCATTAAAATGTTATTTATGCAAAGAATTTACACTGCGGAAGCCTTTCATTCCATTTGGACTTACCACAATAGTTTTTCTTGCAATAAAAGCATTCCAAGGTGATATTTCTCAGGGGTAAATTCCCAGAGGTGACAATGAATATGATAAGATTGGGCAAGCTCATAATTCAATCTTTTGAACAAAGCATTCAAATGGATCTCAAATGATCTATTCTCCAAAGATGACAAGCAATTTAACATCAAAAATGTCTGTGTTAAAATGTGAAACTATCATAGCACTGAAATCACTGGAGTGAATAATAAATTGAAAGAATAAACAAAGATATTTGAATTACCCTAATAAACCTTTTGCAATTAACAACATGAAACAACATTTATCTACCACATGTGTGGGATCTCTGAAGTGCCAACCGTTGATACACAGCATAACTAAAACAATTTTTTTTGTCAACATTGAATATCGCTAAAGATACTTTCAAAGCCAGTTTTCATAAGCTACTAAAAACAGGTCATTCACCAAATAAATATGTCACCAACCCATGGCCACACGCCCTGTATTTTTGCTCTTGAGAGACATCACAGAACCAGGGAGATGTGGTTAAGGGCAGTCTTGCGACAGGATTCTGGTGAAACATGCATCTATGCCATGGCTGCCAAAGTTACTAAGGCCTCAGAAATTAAAAGCCCAGTGTTGTACCACAAGACCTCTTAACTTGTTTCCAAAACTAAATAACAACGGGAGGAGTAACTGTTCTCATTCATGAGCTTGGCCGAAGAAATTTCCACAAAGTTACTAGTATCTTGCTGGAAGTGACTAAATTGATTCCAGTTACCCTTATCAATCTTTTCTTTCATTTAGTTAATAGAGTTTCCCAAAATAGATGAAAAATCTGTTTTTGGAATGACTGTCATCAAATCCACGGGATAAACTAGTTAAAAGTCAATTAAAATCTCATATCATCCAAATTATGCTGATCTAAATTCTTGAGTTAACAAACTCATAAAATCCTGGTGACTTTTTTGAACTGATCTAAATTCTAAAAGACTCAAAATTAAGTTACATCACTGCCAAGTTATGAGAAAATCTCTCCAAACTTGTCAATATTATTATCTTGAGTGGGTAGTACAAAATGTACAGAGTATCACAACACATAAGTGTCAATGATGTCATAACGTTTGTGGATGTTGCGTTGACGGCTTGAATGAAGTAGAAAATTGAGATTTTATCAAGGAACAGAACTTTATCAGACTGTCATCTTGGTCATGTTTCATTCATTAATTCATTGACAGCACACTCAATCAAATAGGTCAGAATGAAAGTATATCCTGGAGATTATTCTTCCCGAAAACATACTCACTTAATCAGATTACAAAGAAATAAAGAAGGTATCTCCTGGAGATTATTCTTCCCAAAGAGATACTTTCCATTATGAACCTTCACCCTTCTTTCTCATCTTATGTTATCTGTGGAAGCAGCCAAGGTCAATTGCAGGAAGGCTGTCATTAGTATCTAAGATATGAGATGAAAGAGACTATATCTCTGTTGTTCTGCCTGACAACTATGTTGGTATAAAGGGAATATTATAGTAGTATCATCTGCATGCATTTGTCAAATAAAGAAATATTTTGATATAACTTTAACAGACTGTCATCTTAATCATGTTTCATTGACAGCACACTTCATCTGATTACAAAGACACAATGAACGTACCTCCCAGAGATTATTCTTCCCAAAGATATACATGTATTCCCCATGATGAACCTTTCTCCTCCTGTCTCATCATTAAATTTTGTAATCTGTGTGAGCAACCAAGGTCAATTGATTGTACCAAGACTGTCATAAGTATCCAAGAGTTGAGATGAAAGAGATAATAGATTTGGTGTTTTGCAAGGCAATAGATAATTATGTTGATATGAGGAAAATAATATCAACTGAATGCATTTTGTTTCGAATGTCAAGACTTTCCCTAGAGCAACTCGATCTGCGTCTAGCAGTGTTACATTCTGGAGGTACCTTTCACCAGAAAAGCAACCTTTTCTGACAGATCAATCAGTGTGTATGACTCTCGACTATGGAATCAGATGTCGGCCGACATTTCTATTTTTTTTCGATTTCACCCTGGTTCTCTTGTACGGCGCACCCGAATGGACATGTATCTGCAAATGGCAGCGCCTTAGAAATGATCTAATAATAATAATGATAAAATTGCCTCAAGTATGGCTGTGAAAGATTTGAAGAATGTTCCATATATATCTTAGTATAATTGCGAAGGACTTAGGGAGGGATTGTTTCCGTTTTATGTGCCAATTGAGGTGAAAAGAAGTACAGAAATGTCATGTAAGTATCATATATAGGCAATGAAGAAATTGAACCCAGGCCTTAGGAGGAGCAGACAAAGGCAGATAGAATTAGAGAAAGGTAGGTTTTTTATCAAGTACTAGCCTAGACGATAGAAACAAAGCAAATAGGGTTAGAAATAATGGGCAGTCAGAGATTTGGTCAGTATATCAAGGATGTCTAATTTGTCTATGCTTCAATGTCAAAAGAGACTTCAGTAGAACAGGACATTCCTATTCACTTGACCAATGCACAATGAAGCGGTTCCGTAAGAGTCTGGTATAAGATCAACCAGGGCATTCGACTGACCGTGGAAGCCCAACAATGCCAGGGCCAAATGTACAGTGCCACAAGCCCTAATAACATTAATGCCAGTTTAAAGAGTCAAAAAGTTCGAAAATATCTCATTTTCCTTCTTCTGATAAAATGAAACATCACTTGCCATAAGCATTCTCAAGAAATTAAATCAAGAAAACCCCAACACGAAGAGATTCTAATTACGAGGGGTGTCCCAAAAGTTCTGACCAATTTTTTTGGCAGACCTTTCTATTTGAAGCAGCTGTATGAAATTTTCACAGAATCAAATTCAGGTATTTCACTATCCATTTTGAAAATATGGTACCTGTTCGAACATTTTAAATAACTTTTCTGTTGCCATGGAAACAGAGGGTCAGTGCACCCAGCGCAGCTCAATTTTTTAGGCCAAATCCATGTGTCTAGGCTAGTAAATAACCAAGATATTTACTGAAAATATGCAATGGATGATCATGAGAAATATTATTAGGAAATCTAACAGTATCTCAAAGTTTTTTCATTTAAATTTAAAGTTACTGTGAATCAGTTTAATCCATGTGCTGAGGCGATCACCTGGGTCCTCCAAACTGGACTGTTCCTAAATTGTGGAATTTCAATGTATTTGGCAACTGCATCATTTTTCGTTATGACTATTATTTTGTTAATTTTTGAACTGGTATATATATTTTGGTATAATGCAAAGTTGCAGAAGGCCAAATCTGGTAATTAAAGCAGATTAGATTGAGTTTTGAACCTAAGGTTCTTGAGCACTGCCTCTTGACAGCAGATTGTTTCAGCCAAACCGTCTCAAGTGCTGTTGGGCAACTGCTTGAAAAAGCCTTTGGTAATTGCCTCAGCAGATCAGGTTGAAATATAAATACATGTTTATAATCTAATGG
The DNA here is from genome assembly GCA_026936325.1 of Platynereis dumerilii. Classification (NCBI taxonomy): domain Eukaryota; kingdom Metazoa; phylum Annelida; class Polychaeta; order Phyllodocida; family Nereididae; genus Platynereis; species Platynereis dumerilii. The sequence continues at coordinate 53,937,577 of JAPTHN010000005.1, forward strand.
AAGATATCTTGAAAGAATGTACGCTTATCAGAAAATACATTTTCTTGCAATCATTTGCTTTTTTACTATTAATTCTCAGACTTTTAACACCGCTAATTTGCTGAATTTCGTCTGAGAAATTGAGCTGCGCTGGGTGCACTGACCTCTCGTAACCATGGCAACAGAACAGTAACTTAAACATTTCTTACAGTCTTGATTTTTTCGAAATAGATGGTCAAAAACCTGAAATTTATTCTGTGAAAATTTCATGTAGCTACTTCAAGTAGAAAGGTCTCCCAAAAAAATTGGTCAGAACTTTTGGGACACCTCTCGTAATATCATTATATTTACACGTGTCAAAATATAATATTTTGTGCCATTTCTGAACTGCAAAATCGTGCACCTCAATTCAAAGAATTACTTCAACAATTGTATTCATTCAACACAATAAAACATAATTTACTATTGTGCAAATATGTCCAATCATTGTCATAAGTGAATCCTATTGTATGTAATAGACAATCGTCATAAGTGGTAAGTGTGGACAATATGTGTATTTTACTTAAATTAAACTATTCGATTTTATATTGACGTGATTATGGTTTGAAATACCATATAGCCAATTCAGCCATAATACAAAAATGTCAGATTTTATACACTCTTAGCCACGAAGCATTACAAATCAATTCTTCACAAATTGCAAATTTCAATCATTATAGAATTCTGTAATTCAGCACTGTACAATGCACGCCATTGTTGTAGGCTTCAGTAACTACTTATTTGAAATATTAAAGAGAATGATGATACATATTATCAGTACAGCTTACATAATATTATATCTGAGACATGACATTGTCATATCATGAAAATTTTAAAATATGTTGCAAATTGTTGTATTTCATCTTATAAATTTCGAAATTATATCTATTTTTTAGGATCTTTCATGTAATGATGAAACGCATAAAATTCAAGACAAAACTTCCCGTATTTCTATTAGATCTGGTTAATTTTCTATGTCCATGAGATGAGGCATCAAATTGTCTCATAAAACAGTCCCTGAACCATATCTCTGATTCTAAAGAAGTTGTTATAGAATGTCTATCGTTGAATCAAAGAATTTCCCCTCTGGATAATAAAGTTGTATCCATCTATCTATATATCTCTATCTATCTACTGATCTATTGTCGCTACACCGTATCTTCAGAAGAACAAAATTTTAGAAAACTCTCCCCATAAGATATTTCCATTAGAGCACAACACAGTGAGGAGGGACCAAGCCCCCCACCAAAAATCAAATGCTTGATAATTGCGGACTCCAACGGGAGGTACATCAAACGAAGCGTAGAAGAAGACCGACACATGGCGACATGCTTCGACTTCATGAAAGACATTTACACAGCAACCCACCTGATGCAAATGACAGAAGACCGAAGCAATGTAAGAAGACTCCAGTATGACAAGATCTTCATCTGCCTTGGCACCAATGACATCAGGTCCAAAAGAAGCACCAGCCAAACAGCGGACAGCTTATTAGAAGCGATGAGAATCATCTCCAAATACACTGATGCGGAAGTAAGCTACCTACAGCCCCCGCCCCTGAACGACCCCATCGAGAATACGGAGATGGCCATCCTCCAACGAATACTGGAAAAAAAATTAGAGGAAAGCTACATCACACACAGCCTAAAGAGCCTCCCGAAGAACAAAGTGCTTCAAGAGGACGGGATCCACATAACAGAGTACGCCGCAAAAGTGTACAGGGAAACCCTAGCCCGACAAACCGTAACCAAAGAGGCCCCAAAAAAACAACAAAGCAGAAAAGAAGAAACAGAAAAGGAGATGGAACTGGACCCCAGAACAGCCAAATACATCATCAAAAGGAAACGAGCAGGCCTCAACGAAGTCGAAGAAAAAATGAATACAAAGATAGTCCTCAAAACAGCTGAAGGAGACCAAAAATGCCTCCTAGCAATAAAGGGAACAGCTGAAGATGTGAAAGAAACAATAGAAGAACTTAAGAACCGCGAAGAAGACGCCAAAAGATACGCAAGAAAAAAGGAGGAACAAGTACGGGAACAACACCGAAAAGACGCAGAACTACGAGACCAAACCTGCGAGTACTTCATGAGAGGATCTTGTCGATTTGGAGACCGCTGTCTCATGAAACACCCAAGGAGAACCAGCCACCGCAGCAAAAGCCCACAGAGCCCAAAAAGAGGCAGATGGTCAACAGACAGTGAGGAAACGCCCCCCAAAAAAAGGCAAACGAAACTTCACATCGACTAAGAAAAAATAGACCGTATCAGGGAGAAAAGTGAGGCACAGGACAGCCCAAAAAGTGAGGGACAGAAAAGGCCCCAAAAAAACCATGAGGGAAGAGAAAGACCCCCTAAAACACCGGAAAGTGAGGGGACCACTGCCCCCAAAAATAAACAACGAACCATGCCCAGAAGAAGCCTGAACGCAGCGACCGAAAATTATGGAACAGAAAGAAGAAAACCAAGAAAACGCACCCACAACCGAAAAGGGAAAAAAAGCAGAACAGCCAGAATGAAAAGTCAACACCGATACGAATACTCTACACAAACCCAAACGGAATAATGGGAAAGGTAAATAGTCTGAACACAGTCCTACAAGCCCAAGAAATCGATATTGCACTCCTAGCAGAGACAAAACTCAGAGGACCACCACCAATAGTAAAAGGCTACAAATGGATAGCAAAAAACCGAACTACAAAAAATGGAGGTGGAACTGCAATCCTGGTAAAGGATGACCTCCAAAAACAAATAAAAGAATTAAAGGAAACTGAAACTGACGACTTGGAAATAATATGGATGGAGTACAAACCTAACCAATCAACAACGATATTCATAGGAGTGTTCTATGGCCCACAAGAAAGAGAACCAAAAGAGGAGACGGAGGCACAGTACACCCAAATTGCTACACAAATAACACAAATGAAAACGAAAGGGGATATAATACTAGCAGGAGACTTCAACGCAAAACTACAAATAAACACTGAGAACATAAACCAAGAACGAACGAGAAATGGGAAAATCCTCAGCGAAATGATCGAACACACCAACCTGGCCGTAACATCCCTTGAAAAGACTAACCCAAAGTGGACAAGAGAAAACCGAAAGAACCCAACGGAGAAATCCGTAATAGACTATGTACTCACATCAACTAGAATCAATAATAAAACAAAGAGCATCGAAGTAGACGATACAGGCATATGGAGACTGAAAGGAAAAGAAGAAACGGACCACAATTCCATCATACTGGAAATACATAACTACAAAGAAAAACAAAAAAAACAAGAGAAGGCTCACAAAATATGGGACCTCGACAACAAAAAAGCCTGGGAACAATTCAACGACTACATAAAAAAGGAACACAAAAATAACCAGGACAACAGCTACGAGGTCTACCGAAACATGATAAAACATGGACTCGACAAATATATCCCAAAGATCACAATCAGAGGCAGCGGGAAGAAGAAGGAAAGTGAAGAAACGAAAAGAGCAAGATACAGAATGAGAGAAATGCGGAAACTAATAAACCCAAGAAACCAGCTCAACACCAAACGAGAGAATATCGGAAAATACATCGAAGCACAAAAGGAACTCCGGGAAAACATAGAAAAAGACGCCAAGGCGCACACGGAGAACATCATAAACAAAATAGCCAAGGACGCGAAAACGAAGACAGACGCAATATGGAAAGTTTCAAAGAAACTAAAGAAAACCAAAGCAGTGGAAGAAGAAGTAACAATAACTGAAGACGGCATCAAAATCACAGACGAGCATGCAGCCAAAGAACACATAGCAAACTACTTCGAAGACCTATACCGAGCAAGAGAAGGAGAACCTGGAACAGAAGAAAGCACAAAGAACATAAAGAACCAAGTCTCCGAATGGATGAGAGAACAAACAGCCACCGAAGAACCAATCTCAAAAAAGGAACTTCGAACCATCCGTAAAAAACTAAAAAGAAAAAAGGCAGTAGGCCCGGATAACATCCCAAATGAAGTCCTGATTGAAGCTGACCACCACACAGTGGATATACACAGATCCATACTCAATGCAATACTAAACAAAGAAAACATACCACAGGAATGGCAAAAAGAAAGTATAAAAAGACTGTATAAAGGAAAAGGAACAAAGGGAAAATGCTCAAACGAAAGGGGAATAACCCTAGCCAGCAACATGGGGAAAATCTTCGAAAGAATAATTAATAATCGAATAACAAGAAAAATCAGAATGACAGACCACCAGGCAGGGGGAAAGAAAGGAAGAGCCACTAACGACCACCTGATGGTCCTGAAAAACACTATCAATAGAGCCAAGAAAACAAATAAAAAAGTTCTCATAACGTTCCTAGACGTCACAAAAGCATACGACAAAGCGTGGCTCAACGGGATAATGTATGTAATGAGAAATAATGGAGTGGAAGGAAAAAACTGGCAAATTATAAAGAAACTGAATGAAAAACTAACAGCCACGATACAAACAACACACGGACCAACCAGGGAAATCAACATAAAGGACAGCATACGCCATGGAGGGGTGCTGTCAGTCAACCAGTATGCTCTACTAATGGACGAAATAAGCAAAGCAGTCCTACGAGAAAACATTGGAGTCAAGTTCGACAACCAGGAAGCAGTAGGATGCCTACTGTGGATGGATGACGTAGCGCTGATAGCGAACAATGAACAAGAAATGGACAAAATGCTAAATATAACCAATGAAATCGCAAGAAAATACCACATAAAATTTGGAGCAGAGAAAAGTAAAATCATGACAATGGGAAAAACCGATGTAAACAAAACATTTATGCTTGGAGAAATGGAGATAGAACGAACAGAAAACTACAAATACCTTGGAGTGATCCTAAACAATAAAAACAACCTAAAGGAGCACATCAAATCGACCAAATCGAATGTGGAAGCAGCATACCAAACAATGATGACAATATGCGAAGACTCTGATCTGAAAGGGATCCAACTGGAAGCAGCATGGAAAATCATAGAAACTTGCATAGAACCAATAGTGACATATGGAATTGAAGCTCTAAACCCCAACAAGACAGAGTTACGTGAACTGAATAGCATATGGACTAACGTCATCAAAAGACTACTGATGACACCGCAGTCAACACCCAACAAGGCTATCTACATTGAGACGGGAACCCTTGATTTTGAGGCCATGATGGACAGAAACCGGCTGAGAATGATGAGCAGACTGAGAACAACAGCCAACCACCTACTGACTACAATGATGAACGATGAAACTAAGGGAGGTTGGAGAGAAACGATATCAGAAACAATGGCTAAATACAGCATAACGGAAGAGGACATGGCAAAACCGGAAAAAACAAGAAGAAGAACGATAGCCAAAAAAATCAAGGAACAGTTCAAACTGAGAATAGAAACACAATCCCAAGAAAAATCAAAAGTAAAAGCCCTCCTGGAAAACACGAACTGGGAAACCAAAAAAAGGAGAGGATACCTAAATAAACTAACAAGAAAACAGGCCAGCACTATCTTCAAAGCAAGGACAAGAATGCTGGATGTGAAAAACAACTATAAGGGCAAATACCGAGATACCAAATGCAGAATGTGCAAGAACCAAGACGAAACAACTGAACATGTACTACAAAACTGCACGACAATCCACCCGGATGACACCAACAAGATACAACTCAAAGACATCTACGAAGACAACTACCTGAAATTAAAAACAATCACCGAAAAAATAAAAAATATCATGACTGAAATACATAATACAAATGTGTAGCTCCCTGTTCCAGGTTACGAGCGGCCTAGCAACCTAGGTACATACACGAGAGAGAGAGAGATTAGAGCACTTCACATTATTTCAGGCACAAAACTAAGCAACATAAATTTTTTATCACTGCCCAATCCATGAGCACTGGTTTTAAAGATGCAATTCACTGGATTTATAAGTAAATTGCTTAAGAATTACCTACTTTTCATCACAAATATACACAGTCACATAAATCCACATGGCAATTATGTATCAATTAAAGTGGCAATTTCAGCTCATAAACACGTAGGAACACTTGCACCACTCTCTCACTGTAAAGCAATTCCCAGTCATCGCCACACAAGAATTAATTTTCCTCATTGTCCATTCTCATCAAGTCTTGTCGCAATTAGGTTCTATCTAGTCCTTAATTGCACAGAATCGTATTAACGAAGGGTGCAAAGTCACAAACTCAATTTAGCGGATCTGATGTGCAGCCTACTGAGCTAGATGTGGTGAGAAACTACATCAGAATGTATCACCAGTTTACGACTAGAATACAGTGGACCATTCTGGAAAAATCAGCCATTGCAAGGCCAGGCAGTAGTTGCTATAGGTACAGACGGACCACAATAATTATTGTTGGGAACAGATGAGTTGTTAGTGTTGCTGGTTGATACATATATGTAGGTAATAAGTACAGGCCTCTGAGTCAATTTCTAGTCTTTATAATGATGGTAAATTGTCAATAACAAATTAGAGAAAAACGAGACAAGCACAGCTGCCACAATAATTACTAAATGATTATGGAAGAGTATTGGAAACAGGTTTATACAAAATAAGTTACAAATTACAAGCTCTCGGAAATAACCATCTAATGCATCACTCTGACACCATGTCTACAGACTCCAAATCAGGCCACAAGAAAAGCACTACACTGCCAGGATAGTGTGAAGGAGTTACTTGATACAAATAGGAGAATTATTCCATACTAACCTTGTTGTCAGACCTCTGGCTGCAGCAGCGATTTTCATCTCTCATAAATTCAGTTATGTGGACCTCTCCTGCATGAGCCTGCCAGCTGGATAGTGATATCTGACACAAGATGGTATGCCTATCATGTAAAATGGTACTTGCGAGTGACCACAAAATTCCCCAGCCTCAGCTGGTCTCTACATCACAGCTCAACGTTACAAACAACAAATCATGAAAGTTATTTTGTTGGAAATCAGGCATGATTTTAACCACTTTGCTATGGAACCTTGTGCAGAAAAGAATTTCGAATCCTGAGATAACACTGTAGCCTGCGTAAATTGCAAATATACACAAACAGCAAGCTTTCAGAAACAAAAATGTTCCCTCGTATTGAAGACAAATATAAGCCCATTAACAAGCTGACAGTATAAGGTAATTCAACAATGAATTGTTTTCAGTTGTCAAGAATGGAAAATAATTCAGTGGTCAATGTTCTAAAAATTGCTAGACTAAGCATACACTACATATTGTTGGCAAAAAGTTAACAAAATTCCAAGACATTCTATGAAGCGTTGCATTTTAAAAATAGGACAAAGGACATGAATGCTATTTTAATTAAAGCCACCTAAAAGTACATTTGAAAATTCTGGCATTGTAGACATTGACAAGTACATTCAAGAATGAACCACAAAAGCTTTCAGTCATTTTTTCAAAAATATATGCAATCCACTAATTTAATTACAATGTAAATGAAATTTACAAAATGCTTAATTCTACTGGGCTTCCATTACATTTTTGTTGTCGGAAGTCATATTACTATTCTAAGAAGAGTACGACTGTTCAGACTGAAATTACTTCTTTACTTCAGCTGTAGTTCCTTAGTCCAATTTCTTATAAAAATTCAGACATTTGAGACCAATGCAAGCAAATTTAATAAAAAGCAGTCAAAAGAATAATTTTAATATATTTTGAAATAATGCAGACAAAGAAATCCATTACTTAATGCACCAAAATCGCAATCAATAAGAAAAATCCAACACTGAGATTATTTGCATGTACCGAGATCTAATCTCAATAAACTTTCACAGCAGCAAGCCATTAGGAAAAGCCAATTCATCAAGGCTTACATTCCGCCAATGTCACTTTGTTTGTCAAGTGGGTGACCCAATATTGATGAGCAACAAACTTGAAACTAAAGCCACAAGAAAGAGGCCAAGAAAGGCTTGAAGGTTGAATGAAAGATTTTTGCCCTCTTAAACCTGATATAAGTGATATGGTTCATCTGAATGTTTTAAGTTGCATCTCTCAAATGAAGACCTGTGTTCAGGTGTTGGCTCATTCAAATAGAACCAAAGATGGGAATTACTCAATAATTGAACAATCAGATAGCAAACTGACACAGGGTGTCAAACAAATGACATTTTCTTACAAAACAAAACATAGGAGAAAATGGCAGATTGTCAAGCTTAATGAAGGGCTTCATATGATGCAGCAGAGAGTTTGGTTGCATTGCTGGATAATATTTTACTACTATCAAATCTGAGGATTTAAATTTATACCTATTGTTCAGTCATCTCACAAAAAAACATTTTCTTGATCATATGGTACACACTCCAATTGACCCAGCCAGTGGCATGATTCCAACCTTGTACTAGCCAAGCAATTGGCAACCGAACATGTTATCAGTGAACAAACACTCCCCTTATTGCTCACTCCCGACTATAGTGGATTTTGGCAAAGATCTTATACTTTGGATACTTGCCCAAGTCACTCGCAATAACTCTTTTATACTATTGTGGATTTTGACAAATATCCAACTTTGGATAATAGTGAACTGACCAATGAGAATACACCCTAATATCTTGACCAATGAGAATCCACCCTAATATCCAGTAGGGGGCACTGTACTTAATAGTTTGTCTAATGAGAATGCCACCTAATATCTTGTCCAATGAGAATCCGACCAAATATCCTAGCCAATGACGGTCAAGCCTAATATCCACAGAGCCATGATTGGCCAGTGGATGTTAAGCCGCATTCTTGTTGGACACACTGAGAATTCAATGAGATGCCAATCGAATATCCAACAGCCAATGAAAATTTAGCCTAATACCAAATAGGCTAATAGTAAAAAAAAATAGGCTCTTTGGTCAAAGTCAAAAGACCAAGCCAAAATCCATGACAGTCTTTTGTGGATATGTGTGGATATTTGTGAGTGTTTATATATGCTTTGGGCATACACAAATAGTCATATAGGATATTTTGCCAAAGTCAAAAATGCAAAACCCAAATCAATCATAGTCTTTTCCTGATATTTGCGGATATTTGAGATTACTATCCTTTGGGCATACACCTAGCTTTTTGTCCTTTATTTTACACTTGTATTTTATATTTACATAATAATGCCCATGTCCCCATGTATGCCCAATTGTCATATGGGGCAAGGATATCAGGCCTTTAGGCAAATGATAGGGCCTTTGGGCCAATTACAGGGATTAGGGCAAATTATAAGGTATTGGGTAAAATTATATTCTCATTTTGAGAACTCTCAGACCCAGACAGTGGCATACTTTCTTTTTACTCATTTTCATTTTTTTAAATTTTTCAACGTTTCTGCAATGTCATAAAACCATAAGAGCTCAAGCATGACAATACTCTTTTTGAACAACCATAGTAACCAGTATTAGAAACACTTACTTTCCTTGTTTTTATGCATGTTCCCAATGTGGGCTGAAGTGTAAAACACAAAAAACATCTGTAAGGCTGGACGTAATTAATGTTTAGCTTCTTGGTTTCCTCGAGTGACTTTTTATGGTTGGTCATCAGGACAAAAAACCTGTAATCACAATTTTTTAGTGTCAATCAATGTAATGAAACTGTGGGTAATTCTTTTTTTGTCATCTGAAAAACTACAGGGCTGGTAAATCTTAGGTGCCAAAAATTAATTATATCTGGCCTGACATGCTGTAGGTGAAGCAGACATTCACACATTGGTGTTCTTGCATTGTAAACTCCGCAGTGTTCTTGGAAGAGCAAAGTATCCAAGGTAAGTCCACTGCCTTTAGCAATGGTGTTCTCAGAAGTATCCGGATGTCTTGTTTTTGTACGGTGCATCCCCAGTAGGAAGGCTCCTCCCAAATTACTTCCTTCCTTCACCTACTTTAAATTACTTTTAAGATCACATAAAATTTACATTAAACCAACACGATTCAAACTCCATCATCCCCATTGTGTTAGATTTCTTTGATTTTGTGCCCCTTTGTTAATTGCAATTACATTGCTGGCTGTCTTAATAGAGTTCTTAATATGGGATAAGGAGTCAAAGGTAGTTGTGAGGATATTTGGGGTGGAGAGGAGCAAAGAGGGCAATATAGGTAAACAGAGGACTTCTGACAGAAATTTTCTTTTTGGGTTGTACTGTAATTTAGGCATATTTGGAATTTGCAAAAACTGTAAAAATAAGATTTAACCATGCAAGAGGTTGAAGTACTATCTCAAATGTTTGAATTATTACTTCATTGATGCATAGCTATATATTTATTTCCAGATTGACACAATATTGTGGGAAACAAACTAGAGAACAAAAGCAATTCATTAGGTGGTGTGATGGCAAGGAGGTTAACCTTCATGCTTTTTGTGTCAGTCGGTTTGTGTTTTGGAATTTATCTTCTAATAATAATGGTCAACAAAGGCGTAAAACTGACACTATTTAAAGTGGACACTTGGCAGGAAGCATTGAGGAAAAACAATATAGAAAGAGGATTAAGTTCCAATGATGATTGTGAAATGCTATTTAAAGATGCGAATATCATGCTTGAAGACCACTCAGCATCTTACGGAAGGCAAAAAGCTGCATTCGATGCACGCCTCAAGGATATTGGAGCACTTGACGTTTTAGAAGGGCATTCCGGAACTCTACCTGAACAACAGTTGTTTTACTGGACTTTGGGAAATATGTCTTCTGTCCAAACAATATGTGAAATTGGGTTTAATGCAGGACACAGTGCACTTGTTTGGCTGGAGTCTAATCCCAATGTGCATCTTTATTCATTTGATATCAGAACTCACAAATACACACCCCTCATGGCATCATATCTGAAAAGACTTTATCCAGAAAGGTTGGACATTTTCTATGGTAAATTAGATACTGTGATTCCAGCTGTTAGCAGAAAGGAGCTTCTCTCTTGTGACATTTTAGTGGTGCATGGCGGTCATCAAGATGACCAAGCGCTTAAGGATATTGTGAATATGAAGCGCTTGGCTCATGAAAGCACTCTCCTTATTATTGATGATGTAACATACCCATTAGTCATGAATTCTATCAAGAAACTTTTGAATTGTGATTACATCCACTTGCACTATGTGTGCTCCTATCCTGATACCAGGGGATTTGCGCTCTTAACTTATAATCCAAGTAACAGTGACAATTATGCTTTCACAAGTGGTTCATCTGGTTTACTCAATTTTAACATGTTTAATGAACAGTAATAACAAGAACCAAGAATAACAATGGTCATGCCTCATTACATAAATTCAGGGGGAATAAAGCAAGGTAACGTCACTTCAGCAAAGCCTTCAGTGAATAAGTCAGACACACCCACAAACCTGGCCAATGAGCAGGCCTTCACACATGTTATGCAAATGGGGCCGATTTCGCCGATTCACACGTTTCCGTAAATCTTAGGAAATTGATTCTTGCATTGGTAGATAGACCTCTTTGAGAGCTTTTAAATGATATGTGTTTGGAGTCAAAACTCACTGCGTAAATTGCCGGTAAACATTTGAAGGGAGCAGAATACTGCTCATTCATTGGCCAAGACGCTTGTGACGTAAATGAACTACAATTTGCAGGTACTGAGGGAATCGTCTAGGGCAGATTCTCTGGGTGGATAACGTCAAATATACAAAATTGTGTTCAAAATAGCAGTAATGCATTGACGAAGGTGAATAATATTCATCTAGATAGGAAGACCCACCTTCTCAGTGTAGCTGAGAAGGATGGGAGACAATACATAGGTTGAGGACTACATCTGCGACACAGGATCGTGTCGCAGCTGTTTAGGGCCCATTCTCATCAAAAATAAAGATATGAGTGGATAGGAAATGTTTTAAAGTGTATCATGTGTCATTTTGAGAACATTCCTCTACTTTAAAGTGTCAAAATCGGCCGATTTTCAAAACTTTTCCACTAAAAATGACACAAGTTTCAATTTGAAGGGAGGGGGGCTTTGCTTAAAATGATAGCTGTTAATCTGAATGTTGTTCATGTTTTATTGTTTGATGGGGAGCCACAAACAAGAAGAAGGAGGGTGTTACGTCTTTGGGAAGTTGTGAAAGTTATCATAACTTATGAGCAAATAATATCTGTACATGGAATTAAAATGTAACTTCTGGTGTGGTTTCACCATCTATCTATCTATCTATCTATCTATCTATCTATCTATCTATCTATCTATCTATCTATCTATCTATCTATCTATCTATCTATCTATCTATCTATCTATCTATCTATCTATCTATCTGTCTATCTATCTGTCTGTCTATCTATTCCAATCCAGCTCTTGCTGAGTCACCTGGGCCTATGTTGGACGGCTGTTTCAATCATCCTTCACCTCATTGCCGTGACTGCCTCCTGTCCTAATTATAGGCTACCAAGTGCATAAATACAGGATGTAAAGCCACATCCATCCATTCATCCATCCATCCATCCATCTATCCATCGATCCATCGATCCATCTATCTATCTATCTATCTATCTATCTATCTATCTATCTATCTATCTATCTATCTAGCTATCTAGCTATCTATCTGTCTATCTATCTATCTATTTATCTGACTATTTATCTGACTATCTGTCTGTCTCTCTGTCTCTCTCCCCATGGCTGTTGTTTTGTGTTAAAAAGTGGGTAAAGTATGCATTACTGGAGAAAGTAGAGCTATACCTTGATTAACACTTTACATGAAGGCCTAAAAATATCATTTAAATGCGATCTGAATTTGTCAAAAGTGGTCAACTTCAGTCACTGCATGTTCTCTGTTCACCAAGCTGTTTTGAAAAGCAACCAATCACATCATATCTTATATGAATGGCTGATGATGATTGACAGCTACATATAGCACTTAATTTCAAACAATTCACACACAAACACAAATAATTCAGATTACACCTGATGACCACTTTTATTGTTGGCAGTTTGAAGTTTGTCGTTTTCTGTTAGTATTCTGGTTTGATTGCTTGTTATTCACACCTATTGCCTGCATTTTTTTGAAGAGTTCTCAACAAATGATATGTCCTCAGTCTACGTTGCCTTCAGCAACGTGAAGACTGTGACCTCGGTCTAGTATTCATCTTCATAAAACAAATGTTTCCTCAAAACCCAAATACCTTAAAAACTATGGCTATTTGATCAGATATCAAAACATAATGACAAATGTGTTACCTTTTGAGAAAATATCAAACAAGGAGACAATGAAGTTATTCAAAATAATATAAGTTTAAGTTATTTGCCATTGGCATATACAGAGAAGTTAAACAATGAGCAATGCAGGTTACAATAACTTTCTGATGTGCCAATGGGCGGGAGATCCCTAAGCTAGAAGCTGTAGGTGGGAAACTTCACCCCATGTGTGATATCTTAAAACTACCAAACTAGTTACAGCATTCTCTAGACATTCAGTCAGTCATCTGCACCTGGTCCACTAAACACAGTGGTCACCCACCCAAATGTCCTGTATTTTCGAACTGACAAATTTTCTCAAAGCCAAAGTAAAAGTACAATCTTGCATTGACAGAAGATGACACAACCATATGACATAAGTTGAAGGGTTTCCAAGTTTAGGAATCAAATTCAGACCCCAGAAATGAATAGCCAGCCCTACCAATATCCTGTAAGCCATGCCTTGTTATCAAAAAGAACATCACTGGTTGGCCATAGGCAGATTTCCAATGAATCATGTTACTATCCTTCCAAAAAGTATGTAGAATTTGCAAAATTGGTATGTGACCTCCCACTGTTGGGACATAGTTATTGGCTGTGGTGTGGAATATGATGCAGTGTTGGCATTTGATGTCGTGTAGAGAATAACCATATATGGTATGTGACATAGTGTGAAAGTCTTATCAAGCATAACTGAGAAAAAGAAAAACATTACAAAATAAACAACCTGTTACTCGTGATACTAATAAACTGCCTAATCTGAATGTTGTTTACTGTTGATGCCAGTGGCACAACCAAGGTGTCTCAAGAAGGAGACGCACAAGTGCAAATTTTTTGTCAGATGGATTCAGCCATCTGGGTAAGGGAGGGAGGATAGACTCTGTGATCACTTTATTGAAATCATGTACAATGTTTTCTGTGTGCCCTTGGTTCAGGGTTCAGGTGCATAGCCCCCTCCCCCCACAGGCCCAAGATTAACATGGAAGAGATAGGAAATGTTACAGAGCAGATTCAGATTCAGATTCATTTTATTTTCTTTGAGGCATTACAGTTTCACAATTATGGATTTAAAATAATAATAAAATGAACAAATTATGCTCAAAGCTGGTCCCCCTTTATGACAATTCAATGTCGCTGCCAAGGGGCCACCAGAAAACAAGAAACTGATCGCACTATATAATTACCTTTAATAGTTAGAGTTCCTCCGTGGCCTAATGGTTAAGAGTGCTTGTTTGCACAACCACTGGCTCTGAGGGCGTGGGTTCGAATCCCACCCCGGAACTCAATTTAGTCCGAGCCCATGGGACATTAAATGGAGGCGGGTTGTATCCAGTGTTCTATGCTGGGGCAACTGAAAGACCCTGGGCATCCCTGAATTAATAGGGTATGTACCAGACTCACAGTCTTCTCCTCTCATCATCATACCGCGATCTCCTGCCTCGATATAGCCCACTACGGTGCTGCAGAGGCGTAAAACACAAACAAACAAACAAACAAACAAACCTTTAATAGTTCCTGCAGTCATCAAGATGGGCACCACACGGGGTAGGTCTTTAGGCTACTAGTTATTAATATATCGCATTCAAGTTATATCAAACTTATAATGTAAAACTTAAATTAAAATCAGATACATACCAAATTATATCTTTTTTATTTCTCCTATTTTTTTTCATGGGGGTTTTTTTTCTGAACAATTTGCTTAGTTTAATGAATCACTAGACATCATCAGGCAGCTGAAATGGTGGTGATGTCATATCCATTGTTAAAAAATATCGCCCTTGAAGGGTGGCATTTTTTTACAATATCATAGGCCTTGATATTTTGACTGTAAACCGTGATATTCACAGCCAACCTGGTGATAACAGGCCTTTCAAACTAAAGTCATTCATAAAAAGAAATGTATTGTGATCTGGAGAATGTGAATTCCTTCTTTTTACTAGTTTTCCTATTTTTATATTTTAAATTTTTACTGCAAAGTTATAAAACCACAAGACCTCAAGCATGACAGCTTCTCTTTTTGAACAACCATAGTAACCAGTATTAGAAACATTTATTTTCATTGTTTTTATACATGTTCCCAATGTGGGCTGAAGTGTAAAGCACAAAAAACACCAGTAAGGCTTAGGGTGCATCGTCTGCCCCCTAAAAATGAAAAAATTGAAATATTCATTTGCACTTTTGCCATATTGTTCCTTTGCAAGTAGAAACACACTCTGCAAAATTTCATTAAGATCGGATGTGGCCTTAGGGTGGCACTTTTGCATTAAAGTTGAGTTCAAAATTGTAAAAAAATGATGCTTTGAAAAGTCGCGGTTAGAAATATCTAGGTTATGGTTCGTTGTATGATTTTAATTCATATACCATTGTTCTTAGAAGAAAATTGTCTTTAATTTGAATGGTAGAAAGCTATATTTCTGAAAATTTCTCATGCTCAAGTTTTTTGGAAAGCCGAAAGTTTTTGGCTATAATGACAAAATGTTGGAAATAATCAATTTAAAAGGTCAACTTCTGCCTAGCTTTCACATGATCATTTCAATAAAACACGAGGAACATTTTGCTGAAGAAAGTAGGAAATATAATATGTTTTCCAAATAGTTATTCATCAAATTCAAATGTGCAGATTTGCATAAATTACATGTAAATATGAAAAATACAACAGTTCATTGATACACCATTCTGTCTATCTTTTTCTTCTGACAATATCATAATTCAATCATGGTTTTATCAGATGATGCAGTGGACCACATCTTCACTTTATGGACTTCTTTGAGTTCCCAAAGTCATATTAACATCCTTTTTGTGATTTATCACATTTTTCCTGATAAAAAAGAAAATATCTCCACACAATTGCGACTTCTCCTCAATGGAAACCATTGATGTTGGTATTCAAATTAAAGCTCTTTTTCTAAGGAATCTAACTGTGCCATCCAGAAATCGGTTTAATTAAAATTGACAATATTATTCATAACCGCGAATCGCTAAAATATGACCCAATACTGAAAATTCAAGGCTATTGTGCCACCCTTTGGCATTATAATTTTTCCCTAAAATTTTGCAGGGCTTCTTTTATGATAAAGGGGAACACTCATGCAAAAGTGCATGATGTTTTGAAGATATAGGGGCAGACGATGCACCCTAGTAAGGCTGGACGTAATTAATGTCTAGCTTCTTGGCTTTCGCAAGTGACATTGCATGGTTGATCATTGGGACAAAAAAGGCTGTAATCTCAAATTTTATGTGTGTCAATCAATTAAATGAATCTGTGGGTATTCTTTTTTGTCATCTGAAAAATTACAGGGCTGGTAAATCTTAGATGCCAAGAATTAATTATATCCGGCCTATCATGAATTTGCGTCAGGTGAAGCAGACATTCACACATTGGTGTTCTCCGTAACGACAGTGTTCTTGGAAGAGCAATGTATCCAAGGTGAGTAAACTGCCTTTAGCAATGGTGTTCTCAGAGGTATCCAGATGTCTTGTTTTCATATAGTGCAGCCCAATATAAAGAACGACAACCCCAATCGGAAGGATCCTTCCAAATCACTTCCTACAATAAACTACTTTTAATTACTTTTAAGATCACATTAAATTTACAATAAACCAACACGATTCAAACTACATCACCCCATTGTGTTCGATTTCTTTGATTTTGTGCCCCTTTTCCAATTGCAATTATATTGCTAGCTGTCTTACATGTAATAGAGTTCTTAATATGGGATAATGTTGTGGTAAGGCTGTGATGATGAGTCAAAGGTAGTTGTTAGATTTGGGGCAGAGAGGAAAAAAGCGGACTAGGTATGTTGATTCAGAGCTTCTTAGACTTCATAACTTGATAACACAGTTCTAACGCACAAAATCCTTTATTGCTTGCATGTGTGCATACATGTGAGTGTGTGTGGTTAGCTACAAGAAAGAAACAAAGACAATAGTTTAGATTCTAAGAAGAAATAACATACAAAATATTCTATAAATATATGATACAACCATATGAATTAATAACCTCAAATTACTAGATACATATTGACATCTTTATGATGAACCAAATAACAAAGACTATAGATAAATATTTATATAAAAATAAATTAATAGTACTTACAATTACTTGTGTTTTGCCTTGGATAAATACATCTTGCTTTGTGGAAAGTTAGCTTCTGAATGAACAATATTATTGAAAGAGGAAATCTATTGAATTTAACCTGTGAATAACTGTGAAGGCGTTGAAGGAAGACAATAAAACTATGAAATGAACACAACACATGGGAGAAATGGCATTTACTGAAACTGTGAAAATCTAACAAATTGTGAAGTTTTATTACAAGAGTCTTTTCATTAGAATTACAGAAAGCAATGTAGAAACAACTTTAATAACCAAAAAATGAGACATTTGATAGAAATATAAAATTTATACAATTACAATAATTATACATATGTACAATACCATATTCAACAAGGTAAACAGAGGACTTCTGACAGAAAATATTCTTACTTTATTTTGGTTTTTACTGTAATATAGGCATATTTGGAATTGAAAAAAATGTAACAATAAGATTTAACACCGCAAAAAAGTTGAATTATTATCTCAAAAGGCTGAATTATTATCTTGTTGTTGCTTAACTATATATTTATTTCCAGATTGACACAATATTGTGGGAAACAAACTAGAGAACAGTACCAATTCATCAGGCCGTGTTATGGCAAAGAGGTTAACCTTTGCGGTTTTTGTGTCAGTCTGTCTTTGTTTTGGAATTTATCTTCTCACAATAATGGTCAACAAGGGCATACAACTGACACTGTTTAAAGCGGACACATGGCAGGAGGCATTGAGGAAAAACAATATAAAAAGAGGATTAAGTTCAAATGATGATTGTGAAATGCTATTTAAGGATGCGAATATCATGCTTGAAGACCACTCAGCATCTTACGGAAGGCAAAAAGCTGCATTCGATGCACGCCTCAAGGAAATTGGAGCACTTGACATTTTAGAAGGACATTCCGGAAGTCAAGCAGAACAGCAGTTGTTTTACTGGACTTTGGGAAGTATGTCATCTGTCCGAACAATTTGTGAAATTGGATTTAATGCAGGACACAGTGCGCTTGTTTGGCTGGAGTCAAATCCTAATGTGCATCTTTATTCATTTGATATTAATACTCACAAATACACGTCCCTAATGGCATCGTATCTGAAAGGGATTTATCCAAATAGGTTTGACATTTTCTATGGTGAATCAGATGCTGTGATTCCAGCTGTTAGCAGAAAGGAGCACCTCTCTTGTGACATCTTAGTGGTGGATGGCGGTCATCAAGGTGACCAAGCGCTTAAGGATATTGTAAATATGAAGCGCTTGGCTCATGAAAACACTCTCCTTGCTATTGATGACATAACCAATCCATCAGTCATGAATTCTGTCAGGAAACTTTTGAATTGTGGTTACATCACCTTGCGCTATGTGTGCTCATATCCTGATGTCAGGGGATTTGCACTCTCTAATTATAATCCAAGTAACACTGACAATTGCACTTTCACAATTGGTTCATTTGGTTTACTAAATCTAAACTTGTAAAATGAACAGTAATAAAAAGAACAAAGAATCATAATGATCATGTCGCATTATATAAATGTACGGGGAATAAAATGCAAGACAACACAAAATGTACAAGGTTGTGTTAAAAATATCAGCTGTGCATCGATGAAGGTGAATGATATTCAACATCTTCATAAAACAGATTCCACAGCAAAATTACACTGAAATTCCGCCGTAGTATCTGTCTGCCATTCATTTCCTAATTGAAATGTTCCCTCTGTGATAAAGATGTGAGACACAACTCCCACAATGATATTTTAAAATGGATTTATAATTTATTATAAGAAATGTGCATAGTCCGCTAAATTTTAAGATAATCGGTTCTAAATAACAAGTATCTCATTCACCAAATGGCAACCATAAGTTGCTTAAAACCATGAAGATGGTTCCCTGATGCATATTGAACTATGATTATATATATAGGCCCTATATCGTCAAGTCTGCAAAACTGTTGTTAACTTTTGTGTGTTTATGAAAGTGCAGAAAAAGTATCCAATTCCCATTTATCGATACACATTTCCTTGTGCAATACTTTTGGTATACTGAGCCAAACAAGAGCTGAGATAAGAAATTGGTAATCATAATGACTGACACGTTTGTTTTATACACTTGATTGTAAAGAAGTCAATTTCAATACAATGTTCAGGTGATTTGACAGTTCTCCAAACTGTAAACCAAGAAAAACCAAGACAACCGTTGCAAAAGGAACTAAAATAAATTCAACAAAGTGAGAGGCCATCTTAACTTGGAGGGCATACAAACTTTGGTTTACCAAAAAAAAAAAAAAAAATTATTATTGACTTCCATTTCAGAATTCATACAGAAAATCACCATAGACAATGAGGACTGTTTGCCATCTACAGAAGACGTGGTTGACATTTTTCTTTTGTCAATGTAAAGTAGTTTTTTTTTTTCTTTAAGCCAAGGTAAAAGTAAAACTGAACCAAATTAAAACGCAAAACTATTGACAGGGCTTTGTTATTCAGTGTATGATTCAGATGGGCTGTTGAATTTAAGCGTATGTATAACCAGGTGTCAGAGGACTCAGTTCCATAAAATCACTTAATTCGGACCTTTGTTTGCACGTCTGCAGCTTAGTTTATCACATTTGGGTATGACCTATCGACTGGGGTGTTAGGCACCCCATAGAGCAAATCTAATGATTTCATGTGAAAGCTTGAAGAAAATGATGCAAAAGGCCACAAAATTCATTTCAATTAGAGCCACTAAACTTGTGAAAATTTTGTTTATTTGCAAACTCATGTCAGAGTTTGTCACACACAATGATATTCCAGTGAAACTCTGGAAACAGGTCCTCGAACGGCCTGAGCAAACGCAAGAGAGTGAAAATGCTTGACGTTTAGTAAAAGGACCTAGCACAGCCTGTAAAGCAACCTTGCACAAATAATAGTGCTATGTGTGCCTTTTTCATGCTTTTCCTGCGGGGGTAGATTTGTGGCCGTGAGAATAACACAAGGATGGCATAGACAATACTGATTTTTACCTCTGCAGCTGCTACATAGGTAGTGTAAGGTCATCAGATGGACCCTCAGCCTTTTCCATTCAGCAGTTATCAATTAGGCTGTTGAACGACTTCTTTCCATAGATGCATTTTTACATTGGAATAGCATTGTGAGTGACAAACTCTGACCTGACTTCTCGAAAACCTAAATTTTTGGCAGTTAAGTCGCTCTAACTGAAGTCGATTTTATGGCCTTTTTCATGATTTTCTTCAAACTTTAGCATGGAATAATTAGTTTTGCTCTATGGGGTGTGTAAAATGTTGGTCGCCTGGCCATACCGTAATGTGATAAACTTGACCACCGACATGCCAAAAATGTACACACTTTAGTGATTTTATGCAGCTGAGTTCTTTGACACCTGATTACACATATGCATACAATCACCAGCCCATCTGAAGTTTATGGAGAGAAATACATCCCTGGAAATAGTTTTGCGTTTTTAATTTGGTACAGTTTAAATTAAAAGGTTTCCAAGTTTAGGAATCGAATTCAGACCCCAGAAATGAACAACCATTTTCCTGGAAGCCATGCCTTGTTATCAAAAAGAACATCGCCGGTTGGCCATGGGCAAATTCCCACAATGAATCATGTTAGGTTGTATCTTTCCGAAAGTGACCAGTTACTAACTTCCAGTTATCCTTATCAAACTTTTCTCTGAAAGAGGTAATAGCATTTCCCAAAATAGATAACAAATCTATTTTTAGTCTTACTTTCATCAAATCCACAGGATAAGGTTGTTAAAGTCAATCAAATCTAGATAAAACACCCATAAAGGGTTGTTTTTCAATCGGGGTACATAGTTTTGTCTCAAGGGGGTCAAAAATAAAAAAATTTTCTGGCCAAATTGACTTTTTTCTGTTGCTATATATCGTGCCGTGGATTTCTGAAAATTTTAGGGCTACAAGTATTCTGAATTTTTTTTTTATTTGACTTTTTGCGTTGTTGTAGATAATTTGACCAAGGTCAATGCTCTGCTCATCCCTCTATTACTGGATGTATAGAACACCCAGTTGTATGGGCTTGTGCTGAGTGGATAGATATACATCTGACAATGAAAAATCATCTTACTTGCTTAATTTTGGTCAAGAACTTTGTGCCAAGGAAAATAGACATTTTCAGAGAGGACAGCATATTTTCGGAGGAACAGTTTATTTGACGAAAGCTGTTTTTGGTGTTTTCTGCTACGAGCATTGTGCAGTTCGTAAAACTGAAGTGAAACACTTACCAAAACTTTCTCTAATCTATTGAAGGAATATTTCTATAAAATAAATTACTCTTAATTTAATGTTATTGCTGTTTTGCTGACCCTATTTCAGAGAGGACAATATTTGACGGAATTGACCTTCATGTGTTCAATGCAGGATTCTGAAGAGATTGATCATAGTTGTTGCATGTAATTCCAATGTTGAACTCTTGGGACCATGTTGAAAGCATATTCACATTGGTTAAAACTTACTGTTAGGTCAGGACTGAAAAATCTGAAGCGATATTTGCCTAATTTGCAAATGAAACTTTTTTTCCATATATATATGCTTGGTATTTCTGGTATTTTGGATATCATATGACTTTCCAGAGCATACCCCGGTTGAAAAACAACCCTAAAATGCTACAGACTTGATACGCTTATTTGATCAGTTTTTAAAAAACGAGGTTATATAACATGGTTATATGACTTCAAGTTCCTAGACAAATTTCTACTAATGAGCCAAAGCTTTTTTCAAAATTAACAATTCTAACTCAAATACTTCAAACCTTTTAAAAAGCAAATAGGTTGAGAGAGAAAGCCTGACCTTGACCTTAACATCTGTAACAAACACGTGCAAAGAAAACCATTGTTGTGAAAGCGAAGCATTGTGTTTCATTACGAAAGGCAGAAATTTGTAACATCTTCTTTGCATAAGGTTATGATATATACAACAAATCAAGAAAGTAACGGGATATGGCCAACTATTACATTAGTCGTACAACAAGCGTAGGTGCACAATGAAATTATATTCCATACACAACATTCACAAAATTGACATGCATCCACCATTTTGCCTTTCAATTCTAGAATATTACATTTCTAAAAATTTTAAGGGCAACAAAAATATGTTTCAACCTCATTTTGGCCGGAATTCTTTAGCGCTTTTTCCTCAATCGTGTTAACAGCTAGACAGACGGACAGACAGCTAGAGACTGTTAGATGGACATCCGCAACGGAAAACATAGTCGCTGCCTAAGTCGGGAACAATAAGAGATCAACCTCAGCACAAACATACAAAAGCAAGTCAATCAAATTTCTTCCTTTCATTTTTTGAAAGAGAGAATACAAAAATATCCTGGGTACAAAAAAGTGATTAATTTTTGGCTTGAACGACCCCGAGAATAAACTGGGAGAGATGTCAATGTTAATTAGTCCTCATCTCTGCTCGCCAAGCAAGAAGAGAGAAATTTCCTGTCTTTAAGAGTCTAATTTTTTAATACCTCAGATTCCCGATCCTTGAGCTACTTGAGGTTCAGCTCCAATATGCACTTTATTGGGAAATTAAATATAGATGGAAATTGGAATTTAAGAGACTTGAAAAGATCAGGTTGAGTGCACAAGGAGACCCCAAGGAGATAATTACGGAGAGCCTGAGAGAATTTAGGGAGAAGACTTATAGGTAATCCATGCTCAGTGCAATATCTAAGTTCAGGAGCTAGATGAGACACCCTAAACACATGCATATAACATAACCAAGTGTATATTATGGAAACTTGGCAAGAAAAAGAGGGAAGGGCATTTCTTGGCATCTTGTCTTTGCATTCTGCCCTGGCAATTGTCCCTATATTAGGGTGGGACTGGCGCCCCACATTTTGGAAATATTAGGCGGATCAAACCTGACTTTTTTTTTGCAGGTGAGGTTGGTATATGAGAGTATGTGTGTAAAGTTTCAGCACAGTCATTCTATTAATATTTTGAGGTAGCACATTTCACTTGAAGTTTATAATGTAAACCCCCATTGGCGAGCCCTGAAAAAAGGAGAAAAAAGCACAATTTTCCAAAAATGAGACTTAGAATCAATATTTTTCGACCATTCAAAAACTATGGGGGAGGGTTTTGGGAGGGCAGTTCAGAACTGACATCCATTTTGCTATAATAAATAAAGGTAGACCACTATGAGCCGCGAAAATCTCTAAATTTAGGCGTT